>JACYFF010031952.1:90449553-90497464 GCA_017589665.1 Selenicereus undatus | reverse complement strand
TGTGTGTGTGTGTGTGTGTGTATATATATATATATATATATATATATATATATATATATATATATATATATATTGAAGCAATCTCAACCGAATCAAACTCAAATACCTGTAGCACGCATACTCTTCCTCTGAATCTATCCTTAAGGTGAAAACAAACCTATTCAACCCGTTATCCGTTTCCCCTTTCTCACCTTCAACCTTAATCAATAACGAGCTCACTGCCGCCTCTATTGTAAATAATCTAAAGCGAGCTTTGCATATGCACAGAGGCACTTAAGGCCTTAAAAAGATATGCTCTGAAACGTTGTACTTCTAAGATAAGGATGTTACTTAGCTATTCACCGAGCTGTTATTGGATTCTAATAGAAAAACACATAAATTATGGATTCACTAGTGTTCATTTTGCTACATAAATAAAATTTTTAGTTGTGCTTTTGCAACAAATTTTTATTGTAGATCTCATAATTAAATTGTTCTTGTTGTGAAGATTATGAGAAGGAAAAGCTCACCCAACCTTGGGCTTCTGGTGTCGTATATATAATAAACTGTACAAATGTAATTGCAATATTAGCCCTACATTTACTATTATGCCTCCTCAATCTCATGGGGGCATGCATAGACATATTATATTTCAAGAATGATAATTGTTTGGAAAACAACCCTTTGGTAAAAAAAAATATCAATAATTTGTGATCTTGTAGGTAAATAACAAACAACCAGATCTTTAATAACAACCCGCTCCTAGACAAAGGGATAGTCAACAACAATAAGTTTGATGCAATCATGCCAAATTGGATTGGTGGACATATAGGTGGTACTCATGTTGTACAATAGAAACAAATGGGATCAGAGATTGTGATCCTTGGATCATATAAAAATCTGCGAATCTAGATGGTTTCAGCAACACTGTAGCCAAGATTCGGTTTTGTAGAAGATTTGGAGATGGTGGGTTGCTTCTTATAGTGTTACGCAATGAAGTTGAATCCAAAGTACATAGCATAGCTCGTGGTAGAGCGATAGGAGTCCTTACAGTCGCCCCAAAAGCATCTGAATATAATAATAGAGGAGGAGATAGACATGCTAAGGAACAGGCCATGATCCTGAGTACCCTACAAGTACCTGAAAATGTGTTTGACAACATGAAGGTGAGTAGTGCGGGGAGCATACATATACTAGGAAATTGCATGGACTGCATAGGCAATGTCAAGACGAGTCATAGTAAAATACTGTAATGTACCTCCCATACTCTGATACTCAGAGGGATTGTTGGAGTATATAAGTGGGTATTGTCCAACATTGATAAAATTTAAAAAAATATGATAGTAGGTGTTATCCCACATTGATGAAATTAAAGGGCTTGAGCATATGGATATAAGCTTGTGAGTTACTCCAACCATTGCCAATTGGTTTTGGGATGGAACCTCATTTGAACTTATATACATGACTCGTTTGATTATGGCCCAATTGGTATAAAAATTTAACATGGTATCAGAGCAGGTTACTCGATTTTGATTTGCCACCGTCCCCGTTTGATTAAAATTGTGTGCATGTGTTGTGCCTTGTTAGTAGCCCACACGTGAGGGGTCATGTTGGAATATGAAAGTTGGTATTGTTCCACATTGATAAAATTCAAAAGAATATGATAGTGAACGTTGTCCCACATTGATGAAATTAAATGGCTTGAGCATATGTATATAAGCTTGTGAGTTACTCCACCCAGTGCCAATTGGTTTTGGGTTGGAACCTCATTTGAGCTTGTATACATGACTCTTTGTTGAAAACCCAATTGATATATAAAAATTTAACAGGGATCAACAAGCAATTCGCCATTAGAAATGAATAAAGTGGTTCGGGCAACAGAAGGAGTATTAACAGGTTTGATTGTATCAAGATGAAATTTATGAAGAAGATCATCAACATACTTCTCTTGTGAAAGAAAAAGACCCAAAGAAGAACGACCACCTGAATGCCAGAAAGTAACGCAACTCAACTCTACAAGGTCTTTGATGGAAAGTTGACGAGATATAACAATGATAAAAGACTGAAAAATAGTAGAACTACCTATCAAGATGATATCATTCACATAAAGAAGCAAGATCAAAATATGAGAATCAGCTCGAAAAATAAATATTGAGGGATTAGCATTGCTACATACCAAACCATGAGACAAAAGGAAATTGCGGAAATGATAAAACCAAGCTCTAGGAGTTTGCTTAAGACCATAAATGGCCTTTTTAAGCTTACAAACAAAATGGAAAAAATCAAGGTGAATAAAGCTCATGGTTGTTTCATGTAGACTTCTTCAATTAGATGCCCAATGGAGGAAAGCATTTTTGACATCTAGTTGTTGAATAGACCAATTAGAAGAAACAACCAAGGAAAGAATAAGACAAATAGTAACAGACTCGACAATAGGGCTTAATGTCTTATGGTAGTCAATTCCTGACTATTGATGAAAACCCTGAGTAACCAAGCGTGGTTTATGCCTCTGCACAGAACCATCAAATCTATATTTTACTTTGTAAACCCATGTACTCCTGACTAGGTTTTGTGAAGGTTGGGGTGGAACTAGATCCCAAGTACCATTTCCCATTACTACATTATACTCCTTAGCTATTGCTTGTTTCCAATGAGACTATCTTGAGGCTTAGGTGAAAGCTCAACTCGAGAAGTAAAGAGAGATATAATGCATTTAGGCTTGAAGATTTGGACTTAGACCAAGTTTGCATCCTATGAGTATTAGCAGTGGGTTGGGAGTCAGAGTATGAGCCGAGAGCGATGGGTTGGGAGGACTGAATAGTTCAGGGCTATGGCCACATAGAGCAGACACAGGGGACAACCCACTAGATGAATGGGTCGTGGATGTGGGAGCGACTGAAGCAAAGGGTAGTGGGCTTGGGTTGTGGATGAGCCTGGACAACTTAAGCGACCCGGCAACTTGAGACGACACGAGGGAGGGAGAAGAAGCTAGGCTAAATGGCAAGCAGCCCATAATAGGTGGCCTAGGGGAATGCATGGCAGACAGAGCAAGCCCCTCAATACTTGTACCTAGGCTGGATGAGAACTAGCCCAAAAACAGGGAAGGAGGGCTTGTGCTAGCCAAGGACAAAGAAAGGGATGAGGATGCAGGAAAACAGGATGTACTAGAACTAGAATCGACGACTCTAGTGATATAGGTTAAATGCAACACATATTCGAGGACAAATGGAGTGAATTTCTGAACACAAGGAGCTCGAGATGCAAGAGAGGAAAAACAAAATTAATTGTCATGATAACCGAGATGACGACTTGTGTAACCGCTATTTGTAAGGGGATTCAAACAGTAATAACCCTTATAGTGAGGGGCAAAGCCCCAAAAAATACACTGAACAGATCGAGGAGATAATTTATTCATAGAAGTAGTAACAAAGTGTGGGAAAGGGTTTCAGAAAAGTACAGGTGTTCGTTGGTCCAAACCCAAACCAGTCGGAACCGGACTAAGTTGGACCGAACACTGGATATAGGATAGAAAATGGACCGAGGATCGAACAGAACAAAACTCAGTTTAGACGGGGACCGGACCGAAAAAACCAGAACTGGACCGAATTGAGTTAGATTGAACAATGTGTGAGTTAATGCCAGAGACTTGAAACCAATTTTCATGAAGCAAAAATAGGTAATACGGAAATGTCATGAGATTAACCTTTACTACAGTCCATTGTTAATAATTTTACAATTAAACAAACCAAAAAAATTAAACTGAAAATGACATATTGATGTCCTACCAGAGTACCATTAGCAATTACCAGCCTAATGGCAGCAAGAAGAATTGAAAATCAAAAAATCAAATCGATCAATTTCTTGCCATTAGAAAGCACAAAGGCCAATATCTCAAATAACACATAGGGATAAAATAATAACAAGTATTAGATACCTAACATTTTCTAATTTCTACCAATGCGTAATTGACCCAAATATGATTCTTGGAAGGAGGGAGAAGTGATGAAGCCCCCCCAGCAACCGCAAAGCACCAACCCAAGATCATTCATTTTTGTGTCATGTGAAGCGAAATTGACCCATTTAGAAACTAAATTAGGAGAATCGGTTTCCTTATTAAGGGATGTGGCATTGAGTAGGGATGAGCAAAAAAATCGGCTACTCAGTTCCAGACTCATAACCGGTTTCGATCCAGCGGGTACGGACTCGGACCCGGTTAGACCTGTTCTAAAATTTAGGACCCCACTATAACTGGGATAGGTACTGGGTCCTGGAAATTTAGACCCGGACCCGAAACCATTACCCGATACCCAGTCAAAAATTAAAGAATTTTGATGACAAAAATATTAAAAGTAAACCCTTATTCTTCAAGTGACATATATTTTGTACTGAGACCCAACTCCCAACTGCCCCAATTTAGCCCTTTGTCTTTTTTGCTTTCAATTATCCCAAATTTACTTTTTATGCATCTAGAACGCCATAGATTTTTTCCTTTAAGGTTTAACTCTTCTTTTCATGAGCCTTGTTGCTTACTGCATGTTTGATTTTATATTATTTTGATAGTTTCCCTCTCTTTCTCTCTCTATTTCAAGTGAAGTAAAATAATTTTTAGGTCTCTCGTTCATGTTGTAATTTTGATTTGTGGGTTTCTGATTAATGTTATCTCCAATTATTTGAGTTTATTTTAAATTATGTGAATCTTCTTTACTGCTCATTTTGTATTTGATTTACCTTATAATTTAATTTTTAGGAATTTGGCTTCAAATATGAGTTATCAACTTCTTTCAATCTCTCATTCTCCTTATTTTATTAGGGGAAAAATGAAAAAAAAAATTTAGGAACCAGGTACCCGAAACCGGACCCCGATCCCAACCAGATCTAGGACCGGGTCCAAATTCTAGGACCCGTTTCCAATCGAATCCGGAACCTGTTCCAAATTTTAGGACCTGGTTCCAACCGGATCTGGTACCAATTCCTAAAATTCCAACTGGATACCCAGTTCCGCTCACCCCTAGCATTGAGCGTGGGCCAAAATAACTACGATTTGTGTACAAGGAGAAGCTACCAAACCGATTGAGAGCAGATCACTAAGAGAAGATCGATCCATCGTGGTAGCGGCTTTAGTTGTCAACCATCATTGTGGAGAGCGATTGGAGGCAGAAGAGGGTTTAGGATTGAGCAAGTGAACTGTAAAGTATAATCTATACAAGAAACCTAAATTGGTTGCTTCAATAATGTCGATGGACTTGATTTTTTTTTTTATTTTAATCGTTCTTCGATCAGGACTGTTGGACCGGTGGACCAAACCAAAGACTAAATAAGCCAAAATGAAAGATCGAGGAATGACCCGAACTCCATCAGTCCGATCCGCTCTAGTCTGACCCCACTCGATCTTTGGTGTGATCTGCTTTTGGACCAAATAATTAACACCACTAGAGAAAACCATAATCAGGTACCTTTATAAATAAAACCTCATAAGGAGACTTATCATCTTTGGTCTAGTCTATCCCTTGTTTGCTTACTCTTTCAAGGTACATAGTGACTCGACTGAAAGGAGAGGATTAAAAAAGCACGCCATCTATAAAAAGATAGAAAAGCATTGCCCTTACTTTTTATTTTAGACCTTGAACTTGTTACGCTTGTTAGGTAAGGAGATTAGATAAGACTAAGCCGACGCCCTATGGATCGTTAGCATGCTAATCCTACCATTTAGATTAGACTATCCATCTTCTATCGAGTAGAGCATTGTACAATATACAATCAAAAATAGAAACATATTCGATTCCGCTTTCTACCGCTGCTTTATTGTGACACTTGTTAATCTTTTGCCCTCGAACCAACTTCTTAATTGCCTGAAGGATTGTAATGATGCCCTGCCCTGGAGATTCTAAGAGCGGGAGATCATGAACTCCTTAAGGGTAGGCTGATATGGACTTGCCTTTTTGGAATCCTCCACATCTTACACTTTCTCTATCACAGTAAGTTGTTGTCTTGCCTTGGAAAGATACGTCAAAGGACTTGTTTTCATTTCAAAGTTAGGGGCACACGGACGTCATGGTCTTACCTATTAATGGTAAAGACAATGGAAAGGAATCCTCCACATCTTACACTTGTTTTCACACATCTTACCTATTAATGGTAAAGACAATGACATAAACTGCATCTAACCAAAAAGAGGCGGGAAGCCGGGTAGCAATAACAAACAAACGAATAATCTCAATGAGATGGTGATGCTTACGCTCAGCTACCCCATTCTGTTGTTGTGTGTCAGGCTAAGATTTTTGGAAATAAATACAGTGCTTAGAAAATAGGTATTGCATATAATTAGTTTGATCAAACACCCTTCCTCCGTCACTCTGGAACATCTTAATTGTGTAATTAAAAATACTTTCAACTAAAGTTTTGAACGTCCAAAATATATTATAGACTTTCGATTTCCATTTCATGGGGTAAATTCACATAAATCGAAAAAATTATCAATAAAGAAAACATAGTACATATAACCCTGATGAGATAAAATATAGAACCTTCACATCAAAATGAATTAACTTAAGAGGAGCAACAGTACAATGTTCAACTAAATTAAAAGAAAATCTATGAAACTTTGCTGAACAATAAGTCATACAAGTTTCATGAAACCAAGAAGGAACATTCAAATAATTGTTTTTCTTTAAGAAAAGAAGAACATGAGCTCTACAATGCCCTAGATGAAGATGGCAATGATCTCCTGAAGTATTGAGCGCCAAGATAGTAGAAACTAGGAGGACTTTAAACAGAAAGATAGACTACATAAATTATCGACACTAGAAGCCTATAAAAGGACATCACCGGTGGTGTTGTCCTTGAAACAAGCAGAAGTATAGTCAAAAACCACACTAAAGTTCTTGTCAGAGTTCCCAATAAATAACAGGTTATAACAAAATTGGGGAACATGAAGAATACAACGAAGGTGTAATGGCTTTACAGGGGTGTGGAAACAATACTATGCCTAACATGAGTAATAGGGAATAAGGTTCTATTCCCAACTTTCGCAATACTAAAGCTGGTGTAAGGTTATTTAGTAAGTAGCTTACCATCCGGCCTCATGAGTCATGTGTGAAGTAGCAACAGAGTCGGAATACCATATTTTTTGATCAACAAAATTGCTTGTAGCATATGCAAGAAGCACTAGTTAGTGATGAGGCTGATAGCGATTAGGACAGACATCAGCAAAATCTGACGGGGCATGACAGATTTGACGGACAATATTGGAATGAGACCCTAAAATCCCTTCTAACTATTTAGTGCTTGCAGATAAAGAGGAGTATCCAAAGCAGAAGCACAATCAGTAGTTAATGATGAAACATCTGAATTACCAAATACAATATCAGTAGGCGTATTCCTAGAAGAAGAATCATTTTGCGGATTGCTGTTGGTGGTGGTGTTTCGATTGCCAGCTTTGTTGTGATGCCCACCTCCTTCTTTATTGCAGTTAAGACGCCCCCCATTATTCTTGCCTTTATCATTATTACCACCTTGAGGCTAAGACCACCCCTAGATGGTGCCACCAGCACTAAGAGTGCTAACTAATGCCTAATGAACAGGAGTGTCTATACTATATTGAAGCTTCAACTATTACTCATAGAAAATCAACCTGGGCCCCAAATCATCAAAAGTGTAACTGCTAGGCAACGTAGAGTAAGTAGTAAAAAAGTATGGACCAAACCAAAGGTGGTATACTGAATCAACTCAAGATCAGAAACATGACTCTAAATGACAGCCAAGGAATCAACAAGAGCCTTAGTATGATGCATACAATCTTCCATAGAGTGATCCATGTTGTTGGATACATTTGTGAGCATACATCTAAGATCTAATGCTCTAGCCAAACTAGCAATATTAAAACAAGAAGCAAGATGTTGTTAGATTAGTAAAGCATGATTAATGTTACCTATCTCACACCATGTATCCTTGGAGATAGTAGAAAAAATTCATTCTTAAATAAGTTGGTCAACCTGAAGCCAGCAGGAATAGGCTGGATTTGGCTGCTGAATGCTTGAAGTGACCAAAACAATGAAACGGGTTGCACAATTGTACCATTAAGCATGCCTTGAAGTTGATACATGATCACGAATGAAGAGAACTTAGTTTCCCAAGATGGATAATCATCCACCAAGGCAAGCACTATGGTGGCGTAGGTAGTAATGTTGACAGTCCATAATGAAGGTGGAAGAGGAGAAAGACCACTACCATGAGCAAGCACTAAGGGAGAGGGCGACCACGAACCATCAAGACCACCATGGGAGGGCAACTCGGTTGGTTCATAAAGCTGAGGCATCGGTCAAAATAGCCCGAATAGGGCAACCCCATGTTGGGCAAGTGCACAACACTTGATGGCCAAGTAACGGCAGTGAAGAGAAGGGAATAGTTGACTGGGCTTGTGGCCAGGTGAAGTCGAGTGACTCCATAGCGAAGGAAGAGGGTAGCATATGAGTAGTTGACAAAGGCAAAGCTGGTGGGGACGGTGGGAAGTTGAAGTGAGAGGAGGAGAAGGGATCATCGTGTGGTTCAGCTGGGATACCATGGGACTCGGGTGGAAGCAAAGGAGTAAGCCAAGCAAATATTGGCGTAGAACAGGGAGTCGGCATTGGCTAATTTGGCTGTACCACGTCGGAAACGACAGTGTAGGCGGTGATCATAGCGGCTGAGGTGGTTTCATTGGCCATGAGACACGACTCAAGCACTAGGGTTAAGGTTTAGGAAGAGACTCAGGGAGGAAGGAAGAAGATAGAGGGCTTGCGAAGGTTTAGGTCTTAAGAGCGATTAGCTCTGATACCATGTGAAAGATTATGAGAAGGAAAAACTCACGCAACATTGAGAGTCTTGTATTGTACATGGTATTAGAGCATTTTTGTAAGCGAGAAGTTTCAAGTTCGAATCTCTATGACCCCATATTTATTACGCAAGGCATGAAGGAACATTTGTAGAATCCATATTTCAAGCCCAAAAGGCATTTGCATGAAGGGTGTGTTAGAGTACAAAACCAATTTTTGAACCTTCAACAATTAGCTTAAATTTTTTGTCGAGATGGTTCTTGAACATTTAACTATATGGGCCTAGTTAATGCAGATTTCTCCATTAGTGGGGCCATTTGATTTATGCAATTGCAATTGGTTCCTTTCATTGTCAGCTCTGTGGATTGATCAGTTAGTGCAATTTTTTCGGTGTTCTTATACCGACTGTCTTTATTGCTCCTCAAATATGAATGAGTACAATCAACAACTCTCTCTCTCTCTCTCTCTCTCTCTCTCTCTCTGAGCTTTTTCATCTACATATTGTTACTCCTATGGGCAGGAATGTCAGTAGGGCTAAGGTTGTCTATAGTTGAATCTCCCCAGACCCTGCAGAAACGGAACCCACACTGGGAAGTGTTGTTGTTGTTGTGTATCTACATATTGTTACTCCTATTTTCAGGCGTTGACCTCAAAAATCCCACTAATGCAGAAAATCCCACTAATGCAGTTCATCGTTAAATCTCAATATTCCACTAATGTGGTTCATAGTCAAATCGTCGACGGTTACTAATTTGGTATTCTTCTTGTTTTACCATATCAAGGGGGAAAAAGTTGCCCCTCGCTTCCAAAATAGAGAGCAGAGCCATATGAATACAGTTCCTATTTTCACCCCCTTCCCTCCCCCACCCAACCCCTTCCGTCCCATTGTATTCTTCACCTTTGCAATAACACTAAGCTCTAAGGACCAAGACGTCCCAAAAAGGGTTGAAAAAGAGTCCCAGTGTGGCAGATTCCAAGACAGGAATTACAGGAACCCCTAACAGCCCTCCAATTCTCAGTCTCTCACTTAGGCGTTGTACAAGATTACACGTAGGAAGCCAGATTATATTATACTGTTAAAGGAATGACAAGGGACGTTTCAAGTTAAGCGGACAAATGCCCATGAGGCTTAGCACCGGTTCAAATCCTAATAAAAGCTCCATTCGTAAAGGAAAATACTTAAAACACAGCAAGGCCAGATTTCACTGGGCCTTGGATTTGAGATGTATTCTCGCCTGGATTCAAGGTGCTCACCGAACTGGGCACCCCGAAAATAGGGGCCCAGTTAAGTGCCGTACTTCCCAACCCAACCAACCCCAAACGGCCCTCCCCCTCCCCTCCCCCCCCCCCCCAAAAAAAAAAAAACAGGTTAAATGAAGAAAGATACACTCGATCCTCATAATGAATGCTATCAAAAAGAGATCTATGAGAGGTGCTCGATAGTATCCTCAAAATGATGATGACATTTGATTCAAAGGGGTAACCATAAACCAAGGTCAATGAAATAATTTGAATTTTGCACACCTGCTGCTACCAAGCCAAACACAATTAGGGGTCAGAAGAGATCAATCTGTCCTGAACGCTCAAGGCCTAGTCTTGATTCAAAACTCTAGGCAGAGACCTCGCAAGACATTACCTAAAACATTCATCAGGATCAGAAGCCGCCTCCTTGTTCAGAAGCATTCCAGTTATTACTAACGCCTAAATCATATGATCTTTGTACAAATGGAATAGCCAGCCACTCCTCCCTCCCTGGCTTTGAAATCTACACAAAATTGAATTTTCCAGTTCATTTGGCAGCTACATCTCAAGAGTCAAAATGGGAGAACATATTCCACTTACCGAATGAATCACACACCATCACCCTTCTCTCAGGAACCCAACGGCAATTCAATATACAGCTGATATTTACTAGGGCCCCCTTGCCCTGGAAGGCACAAAACCAAATCTCGTCTTCCAAGCATAACATGCACAGCTGCCATCTCACTCGTCTTCTTGCAACAAAATGGTCAACCTCAAGCTGCACTCTATTTCCACCCCAAACACACGCCTACACTCACCCGAGTGCTAATTCAGGGCAGGTTTGAGCCCCATTGTAGTTCAATATGTCAGTTGTCAGATCAGAAGACTTACCGTTGTCAAGCTTTTCTCAGTGCTAGATGAACTGTGGTACCGTAACACTTGCCAATAAAGCAATCTAGGTGCCAATAATGATATGATACTAGTGATACCTCTTGCTCTTTTTCAGCAATATTGACATGTGGTTAACGTGCTCATTACCCATCTGAGTCCCACCCATAAGCCACTCTAGAGCTTCAGCAGCTGCATCTTTCTCGGCACCCTTCTTGTTGTTACAAGGCCTTCCCATCATCTGCATTCCATTGAACTCGACAGTCGCTCTGAACTGTCCATTTGATAGCTGCTGCACTTTATAAGTGGGGGCTGAATACCCTGCTCTAGTGACTAAAGTTTGCAACTGACTCTTGGAGTTGTCCCCACCGGGCCCACTTTGAGTTCTTGAACAAAATGTCGACATTGTTGGGGACGGAGACACAAATTGTTTATTAGACCTTAAACTCTGGCGGCCAAACACAAATCTTCCGTCACATCTGTCCTCTGAAACCAGCAGCTTCACAGCAGACAGCAGGTCGTGATAAACATGTGTATCCATTTTGGGATTAAGGAGCTGCAAAACAGAGAGACATTTAGGATGATATAGATTGCAATCGTGCCCATGAATACAAAGAGCATCTTCTTTTGTGAAATGGAAGCTTGAAATTTATCTTAAAACAGTCATACAGAAAGCAACCCAAGAACATGGCTCTGCTTACTTTGTGTTGTATGAAATCCTCCAGCTCTCTCTTCAGATTTAAGTATGTTTCTGCCATACCAGGTTTCATGAAGAATTCCAAGTATCCTCCCAACATTTTAAGGTGACCATCCTGCCATGAAAATGAGCAGCAGGAATTCAATTAGTTTTTTAACAAAGGGGCAGTCAACTGGATGGGACTCTTAATTTTGAGCTCAATACCCTCCTGTCAGCTATTTGTTTCTGCACATTCATAAAGGGGATTAGATATTTCTCTTTAATCCTCTTACCATTTCACCTTTCATAATGTTGCCACCAAACAACAGAACCACTGAATCTGACACAGCTGTTGAATCCCGGAGAAAAACTGAGTTTACTTTTATCTTCTCATTGAAAACAAGCCACGGATATGGAATTCTGGATTCACGAGCATTAACAGAATTCTGCCACATAAACTAATAAACTCAGAAGTGAAAGCTACAATGAAAAATATGGAATCTGTGGACAATGGAACATCCGGGTTAACAGTACTGAAAGCAGAAGGGAACTAGCAAACACACCAGGCAACAATGAACTTACCGAGTACAGGTGCACCTGACCATCCTCCATAGTCTTCAATAAGAATGACTTTTCATTGTGCTGTAAGAGCGTTTCAGTGAGTATACATAAGATAATTCAAGCAGAGAGTAATAATTGCGCAAAAGCAATCCAAAGAGATGACTAAATGGGGATAGCAACCATCAGCCACCCCAATCAGATCGACAGACAGATGATGTACAAGCCACTACTACAGAATAGTAGGTTCCATGTTCAAAGCCAGACAACGTTAGTAGCACTCACATTTGCCATAAAAATGTTAAACTCCCATGGTCCAAAAGTGTTTGCATAGCTAAGACAAAACAAGTGGACTAATTATTCAAACAGCAGAGCACAAACGCAATCCAAAGTTGATTTTGCCTCTACACAAGAATAAGATCAGAGAAGTATAGTAATCAAAAAATTGTACTAAAATCACACCAAAGGGATGCCACCCATGTACAAAATCTCTTCGTTTAATTCAATGTGACCCTTCAATAAATTTGGTTAGGAGAGAAAATGTCACGTACCCTACTCATTACACTAATCTACTTGTGTCATGCACTGTCCAACTCACTATTTCTCTCTTTATTTTTTCATTTGGGGGGGGCAGCTTGTTCATAATCAGTGGTGCATATATCCTTGGATACATCATCATGTACCTCAAAGGGTCCCCTTCTAACCAAATTCAATCATACAACTCACTCATAACCAAGCTAGGTGACAGACAACTGATTCCCCATTGCCGCACAAGAATAAAAGTAATACAACTAAAAGGAAAGAAAACTATAAGATGTCCTCTAAAATCAAGCCCAACAAAGACTCAGGAATATCTTCCTCCACCAGCCTGCTGAGAGCTAAAAGAGCAAGCATTGCAAACTTAGGTATTATAATGCTCTAAATCAGGCATCTCCTTAGCGAGTAGCGACTAGCCAAACAATGCTACAAGTTCCCTAGGAAACAGCCCTTCGGCTAACAAGAATCTTGAGAGGCCCAGGGTAAATGCCAAGATATGGCATTTGCTGTCCACTGCACACCAATCGTACAATGTATTTTCCACAATTGGAAAAGCATCATACCGGTGTCAGTGGCTGCCAAGTTGGAAGCCATTCAAAGGAAATTCCTTTGGGGCTCTTTCGGTGGTGATTTCAAGTATCATTTAGTGAGATGGGATATTGTTGAGCTTTCCATGTCAGAAGGAGGGTTGGGGGTTAGAGACCTGAAGATCTTTAATGCGACTTTGCTTGGTAAGTGGCTATGGAGATTCATGAATGAGAAGACCAACCTTTGGAGAAGGGTGATTTGTACCAAATATGGTGAACAGGGGCTTGGGTCGCTTCCTTCTAGACCTAATGGTCCTTATGCAGTTAGCCTTTGGAGGTTTATTTGTAAAGGATGGGATAGATTTTTTTCATCATCTTTCTTCTAGGGTAGGTGCTGGCAGCAACTTTTTTTTAAACTTTTTTTGGCATGACAGTTGGTGTGAAGGTGCTCCTTTGCGGGACCTTTTCCCTTCTCTTTATGCTCTTGCGGAGAATAAAGAAGCTACTGTGGCTGCATATTGTGACCATGTATCTGGGTCGTGCATTTGGTCACCTATTTTTATTCGTGATGCCTTAGAAGATGACGGCTCCCTTGTACGCTTACTTATTAAGCTATATGGGATTCCTATCGGGTAATCCTCTATTCATTCAGTCAGATGGGATCTTAATCGTAAAGGAAGCTTCACCGTGAAGTCTTACTATATGAAGCTTGCCTCTGTGCCTTCTTCACCTTTGCATCTGATATTGGGAATGTGTTTTCCATGGAAGATTATTTGAAAATCTCTGGCTCCATTTAGATTGTCTGTTTTTGTTTGGGAAGCTGCCCATGAAAGTATTTTGACTTACGATAATTTGCAAAAGAGGGGTAAGAACTTGGTAAATCGATGCCCGTTATGCAAAGCTGCAGCAGAATCGGTGAACCACTTATTGCTTCATTGCCCTTTTGCAAGAGCTCTTTGGGATCTAGCCTTTAATTGCTTGGGAGTTTCTTGGGTTATGTCCAATTCTATTTCTTATCGCCTCTTTGCTTGGAAGGGCTTTTTTGGTAGGAAAGCTAAAAAGAAGAATGCCAGATTATTTCCTCATACAATTTTTTGGAGCATTTGGCGCGAAAGAAATAGGAGTATTTGAGGGTGTGGAGATGCCGCTTCAATGTTTTAAAGATTATTTCATCAATTCTTTCTATTTTTGGGACAAAGGGATCTTTTGTTACTCTTCTCTTGATCTTTTAGATTTTGTGGATAGTGTGCATATGGGATGTGCATAGCCTTTTGTAGGATGCTAGCTTTGCAGCCACCCTTTTGTTAATGAAATATATTTATTCTTTTCCTGATCCAAACAAAAAAAAAGCATAAAAAATTCTGGGGAAAGCACCTAAAGCTACTCACCACAACTGAGCAGATTCCAGGATACAATCCATAACAAATAACAGCCCGAACAAGCTTATCCTCATGGCTCCATGAATTGAAGGCGGACGAATTATCATCAACTAATCCAGTATCCTTCAGCAAGGAATAGAATTCTCTCCGAAGTGACTCAATAGCTTTCATGGATTGCACTGAAAGAAAATTTTTCCAGCAATAATCATAGCCAGCAAACTCTTTGTCAGCATTCTTCCAGCCATCATATGCACGAACAAGTGCAAGATGATCACTGTAATCACTGGAGAATTGAGCTTTTGCAGCCTCTGCAAGCTGCATAACAACAGGGACAAGTATACATAAGAATTTGATTAACTTTCAGACATTTAAGAGATGGGAACTGAGCTGTGCAGACATCTAAATGCATGTGAAAAACACAAGACAGATGCCAAGACAAGTCTTTTTGCGTCAACTGTAAGAAAACCCACGCGGGGAAGGGGGAGGGGCGTAATGTGCGATTCTTCTAGCAAGGACCAACAAAGCAAGATTTCAAGAAAAGGTAATCAGAGTCTCAAACTTTCACCTTTTCTTCATGTGTAGCGGCCACAAAAATTCCGACAATGCATCAAAGCTTGAAAATTCTTCTAGCAAGGACCAACAAAGTACGATTTCAAGAAAGGGTAATCAGAATTTCAAACTTTTCACCTTTTCTTCATTTGTAGTGGCCGCAAAAATTCGGACAGTGCATCAAAACCTAAAATAGCTTGCACCGCAGAAAAAAGCTAACCTAAGTTTCAAGCTTTAACAAAAATGGCTCCAGCTGTATCACAGACACATTATCTTTCAAAAGATAAATGCAAAAGTGTAGTTAGACTTTAGTTGTATCAAGGCCAAGTTTATTGTTGTATCATTTATGTTTCAATAAATAACTTAGATTCACATGAACAACAAACCCAGATGGTTGGTCCTAGTGCTGACGACCATAGCCTTCTATGCATAGTTGGGACTTGCGAGGTTGGTTCTGAGAGAATACCCCCCCCCCCCAAAAAAACCGTAGGAGAAACAGATTTCAAGTGATTAAGGCATTTTGTAAGAAAATTAACAAAGTGCCAAGGAAAGAAAGGAGTATAACAATACTGAGCACTACATACATGCAATATTTACAGATTATAAAAGTAATGATATGAATATTCCACTCCTGCACGATAAGTTGATTAGTAGCCAATAAAATACATCAGCTAAGCAATATAGCACGAGTTGGCAATAATCATGGTAAGAAGTAACTTAAATTCACATATGGTGCCAAATCCAATTCATAAGGTGTCAAGCGATAGTTTTTCCACTCATCGAATCGGTAGATTGGCCTCCATCTCCAATCAAGGTGAACATCATTGTCTTATTATCCTAATTCAACATTACAGGTATACTGATTTCTTCCTAATAAACGAGTAATTCTGTCAGTAAATGCTATGTGTTTGCTAAACTGGCTGCCAGCTTGGACCATCAAAGTTACATGTTAGCCAAATTGTAACAAAGCTGATCAATACATTACTCGATTATAAGTACAGAACTTAGATCCCGATCCACACCAACGAGGAGATAGTTTCTCATCCATGGGCCATCGCATCGGCCTACGTGTCCTATCTAGATACGCACCATTGTCTGTCGTTAAAGCAAACAATCTCAGAGTACAAGTGAACTGATTCTCCCCCCCCCCCCGGGGCATACAATGGAGCTTGACCATCACCCGTATCCCAGCAACCATATCAGCTAGGCCAAGATGCTCACTCCAGCCTGGCTTCAGCAGCTTTCACTCCCACAGATTTAGTTATGTTTCAGTCAGAAAATGTTATAGGACTCCTAACATTTGTTCTTCTTCGTGATTTGCTCAAATAACAAGAAGCATCAAAATCTGTACGGGGTTGTTTCTAGCACTTTGCATTGGCTATAAAATTCAAGTTACAATATTTACATAACACCTATCCTAGTCATAATTTAGTTGGTTCATCCCTAATCTGCCAATTCTACTCTGTTTTTCCACTGTTATTGTCACAGTTTGCAATTCGAAAGTAACAGAAATAGATCTCAGTCCCAAAATACCCACCTTAAAGGTCAATTACTGTTTGGTGCACAAGTTTCACTCCTAAATTAAAGCTGACTTGAATATCATACAAATTTCTACCAAACATGGAGTTTGTCAGTCAAGAGTGTCACAATCTAAAATGCATGGAGGAGGACAATCAACCAGCAGCATCATGGGACTATCCCCATTGGCTATCAATAACCAGAAGAACACTGCAGACGCAGTTTCTTTTGCTACAACCTTTTCCCTTTTGTTTATAATTCCACGTCATTGTAAGAAAATAGAATGGGACATGTGTCTGACGTGGTTAAAAGTTGGGACCGAAGCTTCCGCTAGGCAACAAGACATCAGTTCGTGACTTAATGAGCAATGCACCATATGGGCACAACTAAAAGATATATGTAGATGACCAGAAACAGTAGCAAACATGCAATAGATTAGCTGGTCCTACTAGCCAATGACACTACATCCTTGGGGAAGCACATGTATTTTACCACAAAGTTTTTCCCTCTATTCTGCTTTTGCTGACGATAAGGGAATGGTATGTAACAAGAATTTTGACGATGCAACTACAATCCGATAAAGACTAAGGCCATCCACTGAACTCTTCAACCTAAGAAATTGCCAAAAACTACTACAACGACAACTAGAACATAGGATGTAGCATCATTAACATCATGTCGATTAAAAATTTAAATGAAGGCTGACTTACATCTTTTTTGTCCATGGGCGTCAGGAAAGGATCTCTTACGCTGAGGCCAGCAACAATAGTCAATACAGGATCAAGACAGTTGAAAAGAATGCCTAATACAAGCATCTTCCCAAGTTTTGGCTCCATTGGCAACATTGTCAGATACCGGCCTGCCAAAGAAGAAGACTATTATGCATCACATAAGGGAGACATGGCAACTTCCAGGACTCGGGAAGTTTTGGGTTCATCAAGGTTCCCCAGCCAGAGGACACCCAGAAATTTGTGCACGCACCTAAAACAGTCAGATTTTCATTTTCATCCAGGGCCCCAATGACCTTCAAGTAATCCACAGCGTTTTGTACCTATATGAAATACATCAATACATTTCATGAAAACAAGCTCAAAGGAAAAACATAATATGTCAAGTACAAGTCTCCAATAATACTAGTCACAACTTAGACTGAGAAGGAGAAACGTCACAATTACCGCCAACATTTCAGGCGACTGTAAAGCTCTGGATAAGAACTCCGAGATACTTCCAAGTTTCAAACTTTTGATCTGCAGACAAAGGGACTGCAAAGGGGTCCTCAGGATCTCTGGAAGTTGGTATTCAGTAAAAGCATCATATACACATCTTGGATAGAGATGGTAACATTCTCCGGGTTGAACACGGCCAGCCCTTCCTCTCCTCTGCATGTAGGTGGAATAAAAGTTTCAAATAGAACGGCATTTCACGATTACAACATCCATTGTATATGAACATAGACAAAACTCCCGTCAACCCCAACCAAAAAAAGGGGATAGTCCTACAGACCAGATTATGTGTATTCAGTAAATATATATATATATATACATATATACATACATATACATATATATATATATACATATACATACATATACATATACATATACATATACATATATATATATATATATATATATATATATATATATATATAGATATATATATATAGAATCATGAACTACTTAAGCTACTACTGATACACTCATTCCAATATGTCATTTTTTCCTCACTTCAGATATCAGACATTGCCCTTCTCTATGGCACATGCTCAACTTCAGCACCCAGCCCTCCAATACCCAAGCCTCCAACAGAGCTTACCTGCACTGCCAAATCCTAATTGCTCAACCCTCATTAAATTCCCCCACTGTGAATCTTCCTGTCTCTCTAGCCTTCCTATTCTGTTCTGTTTAACATTTTTCTCCTTGTCCCTCTCTCATCTCATCCCTATACATGCATGCCCCTCCCCCATTCTTTGATCCATCTTTATGCTTGCATTCCTCGCAATTACCATTTTCCAATTGCAATACCTTAGACATACAATGCACATATCCCCCAGCCCCAGGAAAGAATCAAAAGTAGATTTTTCCCCTTTTTCATCTTGTGGGGGGGGGGGGGGTTTGACCACAATGGATACTGTACAGGATGTTAGATTTCTCTGCAAAGAAGTGAGGCTGTCGGCTCAATTGGCCAGCAGTGCTGACCCACAAGAAAACAAATATAGGCTAGGACTAACAAACAAGAAGAACTATTGTCATATGGGTAGCTCAAATCCAGCATATGCACACAGATTCTCGACCTTGGAAAAATAAGCTCACTGCCTTGAAGCTCCCAGCCTCCCACAGAACCTATCAAGAAGCTCCCAATGAAAGCTTCCATAATTCTTAAATTCTTCACTTCCTTTCATTCAAAGGGAATCTTTTCTGGTTAGCACTCATGCATCATTCATATCTGACACAATGCATAAGCGATTTCCTATTATCCAGGAGGATGAGTTATTGTCTCCTTAGGGACATTCAATAAAGAAAGAAGGATGAGTTCTTAACTTGGAGAAGAGATAAACCAAACCTACAACTCGGGCATGAATCCCATCTAAGCCAAGGGGGTTTCTTTTTTGTTCCTTTTTTCCTTGTGGCAGGGGCGTTTGGGGAGACGGGCGCACAGAAGATGATGCATCAGCAAATAAAAGATCCAAAGTATGCACATTCAACTGAACTCTCTTGGTCAGTGTCCATCAAGATTAATTCGCTCAGGAATGATGTTCCCTTGAATACACAAAACACCATTGAAGTTCAAAGAAATCCTTGGATTTTGTAAATGCCCATTTCGACCAGGACATGTCAAGATATGTCAAGTCAACCAGCCTGAAAACTAGGAAATACAATTAGAAATCTGCTTCACAAATTCACACAAATTAGCTGCCCGGACTGCAAGAGAAGGTGATCATGCATATCACAAGAGAACCTTATTGCACAGCCATCTAGCAATCTAAGTCTCCAAATTTGATACTAGACCAGAAAAACCTTTGCAACTCAACAACAAAAAATGATGGGTAACAGGTAAAGGCAAATAGCATGAATGTCAAAGGGGTATCCAACTACTGATTCAAAAGAAACATTGACTTAAAATAGGTAAAGCAAATTCTTCTCTTGTTTCTTGGAATTTGATCTCACTCTGTTTGAATTGTTGAGCAAAAAATAAAATGTTTAAAAGCTTATGGCAATAATAATGAGGATGATACATTGGATGCATGACGACACAAGACTTAATAGAATAAGGAATTAAGTGATAAGAAATAAAATAATAATTCGACGTACAGACACATGAAACTGGATAGATGGGAGATGAAGCAATAAAAGAGAAAGTAAGAGTGGCCCCCATACAGGATAGGAGAGGGAAGCAAGATTTAGATGATTCAAGCACATTAAGAGAACGTGTACAAAGGCAACAGTGAGCAGACGCGAAAGGATTAGTGTTGTGGACAATCACAGAGGACAAGGCGGACCTAAAAAGAATTGGAAAATACTTATCAAACTAGATTTTACCACTAGCACTTACCGAAGCCATGATACTTGATGGCAGTTTATGAAGGACTAACATTAGGGTCATGGATGTCAGATAAGCATCTCTTTAACCCCCTTGTATCACTAAGAAACTTAACCATATGCCCTTAGCAGATAGCATTGCATTAATCAATGCAAATTGATGGTGTGTGTGTGTGTTGTCTCCTATCCTCAGGTGCGATTTCATGTCTATAACTTTATAGATTTACTCTATCTAGAGGGCCGTATAGAATCTATATCTTTTCAAAGCTTTGCCACCATACCAACCCATACTCTTCCCTCATTTTTGTCGCCGTTTATAGAGCACACGTGTTGTCCTAAAATGTTTGTGACCACTCAAATCCACTTCTAAAAGTTTTTTGTCGGTGTCTCAAGGATAGCCTCTTCATGCAAGGATAAAGTTGGCTACATCCAGTACATCCAGTATCCCTAAATCCTGCCAAGGGCAATCCAGACAGGAGGTGATGTGATTGTCTTTGTAATTGGTTTAATGAGAAAAATAAATATGAACAGTCGGTCAACCATAAAACCCCACAAACAAAAAACAGCAGAACTCTGGCAAAGGGAACCTTATCAAAGCCCACATATATATCCTAATTAGAGTCTTGCCCAAAACTTTCCAATCCGAATTCCAATTTTCCTAATTTATTTTAAAAGATTTTTCTTTTTCTTTTCAAAAAATACCACTAGTATGTGATACTGAGGCGGATATGCCAGCAATCACAAGCTCCTATTGAGAAATGCTTGGTTTCTAACATTATCCTCATCTCCTCCTAGAGAAAATCCGTTGACTTTGTCAATCCATGCATAATCACACTCAGCGCCTGACAACAATAACCATGGTCAAAAAAACAGAAATGAAATTACCTGTTGAGCAGAAACCTTTGAGATCCAGGAAGGCAGCAAACAAGGTGTATTATTCAATGCATCATATGACGTCTCCTTTGCCTTACCACAATCAAGAACAAAAACCACATCATCAATTGTGATACTCGTCTCCGCAATATTAGTAGCCAGCACTATTTTCCGGATGCCATCTTCTGGTTTCTCAAATATTAACCTCTGAACATGAACCATACATAAATTATTGAAGGACACTGATGACAGTGACATGTAATAAGGACTATTTTCCTTGAGAAAAGATGCATACTCAACCTAAACATAGGGGGAAATGAATAGATTTTTTTGCAGACAATGTCATCTAGACGTAATTTACCTGCTCTGCACTTGCCATAGAACTATGGCAAGCAAGCAACAAAACCCTACGAGGATCTCCCAGGTTTGGATGACTTTGGAGTTTCTCTTTTAGAGAGCTTATGTCATCCCATCCAGTTATGAATACCAACACAGCACCAGGCCTTTCATTTTGACAGATATTACATAACAGGTTTTCAATAAGATTAAAACCCATAGAATCTGGATTCCAGCAAGACAAAGATTCCCGAGTTTGTGCACTATAGTCCCTGAAATCAGCAGCACCCAGAGCATCCTGGTAGATCCCAACCATGAATTAATGCAGGGCAAACAGGAGCATAAAAAATAGACAAATGGTCCCAGTCAACCAGGGACATACCTCAACAACAGAAGCAATTTGACTCTTCCTTTTCCTAAAAGCTTGTTTGTTCATCTTCCATGATCTGTCTGGACCATAATCATCAATCTGATTGTAAGGGGTCAATCTATATCCAGTCATCTCCAAGATGTCTTCCAGGAAATGAGTTCGAACAGGGTAGGTGAATCCCTAAACCATCAACAGCATAAATGTAAACCTCCACAAGTTAGAACAAGCAAACAACATAGCAAATAGCTGTCGTGAACAACTATATAACTTCCAATAATACCCATCAATTCAAGGATGATCATCAAGTGAAATTTTGGAGAATCAAGAGTTCGCAAAAAATGAAGGGCAGTCTCCTAGAAAAACAGCTTGCCTGCTTAAAGCTGCAACATTCTTTACAATCTTAGTTTAAAAAAGCGCGAGGCGCACTGAAGCACCAAGGGTCTCAGAGTTCGCGGTGCAGGCTTCGAGGCAAAGACACGAGCATCATGGACACAAGGCGCACTTTTATTTAAAATTACTAGAAATAAATCCCAAACCACATTCTTTTACAAATAAGTTGGATGATGCTAAAGAAGGGAAGAACATTACTAGACGTTAAGATTAATATTATAAAACACGAACCTGCCATAAATAAAAAGATTCTAACTCCAAAGCCGCACTTCTTTCCCTATTGTATTATTATATATTTATGTAAACTTTAGTATTGCCCATAATATATAGCTACATTCCCTGTTTGTTTCTCAGCAGTAGCACCCCCTCCCCTTCAAAAATAAAATTAAAAGAGAAAACTAAGCCTAAAGGCCCTAAACCCTAAATCAGCTCTACCATTAGTCCTGGATGATGAATAAAGGGAATCTAGGAAGAATAACACAAAATAGAATAATTGCAGAAAAATAGAACGCAAGCAGAAAGGGGTGTGTGTGCACACACACGCACACACACAGAGGGGACCGGTAAACTTGGTTTTCGTAACTTGGATGGCGTACGCAAGTGGCCGGCAACTTCTTTCCCGTGACTGGAGAACTGCTCCCAAGTCGCCCTCACCTGGTGAGTAAAAGCCCTAAACCTCTGACACCTAACTCAATCAATCACTCCCCTAATTTTCAGATCTAGGGTTTGTAAATTAAACCTTAACTCCATCTAATTGACTGCAATTCACTGACAGCTTCTCTCAAATTCAGCATTGATGACTTGGGTAAGTTCTAAATGGGTAGATCTTGACAATTTCAAGGCTCATTTGATAAATCTCTCTGTTACCCATGAATGGCTGTGAGGCACAACAAGCGCAGCACCTTCGCCTCGAGCACGGCGTGTCTGAGGCGCATGCTTCAGTGCACTTTACGAATTCGCCTCGCCTCGCCTCGCCTCGACTTGCCCGCTCCAAGGCCGCAGGGTCCTCACCTCATTGCGCCTAGGCGTGCTTTTTTAAACTAAGTTTACAATAGTGTCTGGAACACTAGGTTTAGGCATAAGTATTCTTGATAGGTCTCATGTAATTTGTGCGATCCTTTCCTTAAAAGAGGAGGGTTGAGATAGTCTCATCTACAAAAGATTATTCCAGTTCAAGAGGTTACCCACCAAGATTAATCTAGTTATTTTTGAGTTTTTCCTTAGAGAACAAGTACTCCAACCAAGCAGATATGTTTTGGGTGTCACAGGTCGAGAATTATGTCAGCATACAAACCCAATCGCTCTTATCTTGGGTCTACTTCATCAGTGAAACATACCCCAAGTGTCAAAAAAACATGATTCAGATAAGAGCTTGAGTCTGCAAGGAAAAAAGATGATTACAGAATCAAAGTAATCGCTGATAGTGCCTAAAATTAAGGGCAACTCAGAGACAAATATGAATTGTAGACTTGTAGGTCCAAAGCATGTCAGTCAGACGTAGCATAGCAGTTGCAAAAATCTTGTTGGTGCTCAGCCCAAAACTTGCCTTCAAACCTATGCTACCTGGACTTGGGACATGGGTGTCGGATACGGGTAAGGATCCAAGTGTCAGACTCATCAAGTCTCAAAAATTAGGACATGGGGACACTACCCTAATCTTGGACACAGATATAGGGCACCACCCAAAATATGGCCCTTCATATATTTTTCTTCTAAATTATATCAGCCCATATTATTATTATATTTTTTATAGTTATATGAGCCAAGTATAGATCTATGACTTACTACTTTTAGACCAAAAAAATACTCCATCTAAATTGGGCTCAACCAGTCACCCATACACAGCAAACATGCAGTAGCCCATTCTCTACCAGCACAAAGAACAGAATCACCCTCCTCCTTTCATTAAAAAATTTTAAAAAAACAAGTAATGAGAACCGAGGAAACTGGAAAGAATCAACAAACAAAAGCCCTAGGCTAAGGTCTAAGGCACGTTGCAAGTGGGAGCCCTCCGCAGCGTGCTCCCGCCTCGCTCCTCTCTCATCTCTCTCTCTCCCCAAGCTTCGACACCCCCACAGGCCTCAGTTCTGCCTCCAATCAACCTATATTCCCAGCGGCAACTGCCTTGTCCCTTTCTCCGATCCCGACTGCGTTAGGATGACAGTGTCTGACGACTTCAGCCAGATCTGATCCGTATCTCGTGTCCGGATCCAAATCGGATCGTGTCGACACGGTTACGGCAGCCTCAAGTGCCGAGTCCAGGTAACGCAGCTTCAAACTGAGGTTCGGTCAAGACTGATAACTAATATCATATTCTGTCAATCTAAAAATACCAGTTCAAATCATTAGAAAGCCTATGATGTCTAAGCTCATTCTGCAACCAAGTGAGACAGCTTGATGCGTAGTTCAAAACCAACCTTTGATATACACAGCAATCTCATTTCAATCATTTCCAATTATTTCCAACAGAAATGAGTGGGCCAGGTACCATCTCCAATTAAGAGATATATGCACGGAACAAGACTGATATTTGTGTGAAGGTTCAAAGAGTCACTTTCACGGAATTTCAAGAAATTATGTCATGGGTCATAATACTAGCAGAAAGAATTGATCCAAGTCTGCTAAACGAGAGCACAAACCCAGCCAATATAGGCCGCCAAGTAAATGAGGCAAACCAGATTGGCCAGTTTTCAGCTTGATTTGGATCATGAACCAAGCCAGGCCAGCTCTGCAAGGCAATTTGGCCCACGAAACAGCCAAGCTTCAACCAATCAAATTGAGGCTTACTGAGTTTATCATATTCAGTTTCTTCTAAAACAATTTTCAGAAAAGAAAAGAACAAAGAAGCACTTGAACTAGTCGAGCTCCAAACCGCTCAATCAGCGGAGGTCAGATTCAGGCTGAAGCAGCCAAGCTCATTAAGTAAGCCAAGCTGTGGCTTTGGTTAATCGTAGACATACCAGGACTGAACTAGTCCATCGGCTGCCATATATTGATGGCTTTGAAAAAAGACGGCTCAAAATTATAACTGCAACAATACCAGCTTACAGTGCCAACACTTTTTACGAATACTTACCGGAATATGGACCACAGGAGCACCACAAAAATAAGAAGAGAAAAGCTCAGCATCCAATGTTGCACTCATCAAAATCAACTTCAATTCTGGTCTCAGAGGAAGTAGCTCCTTAAGCACAATAAGAAGAAAGTCTGACATTCACACACAAAAAAACAAAAACCAAAAAACAAAAGGAAAGGGATAATCAGATATTGCATTATTAAATAAAAGACTAAACATAAGGTAGGTAAAGTTTTACCTTCATTCATCCCACGTTCGTGAATTTCATCCACAATAACATGAGTTATGCCTTTCAGAGTCCGGTCGACCAGTAATCTTCGCAACAAGATCCCTGTGGTGCAAAATAAAAGACGTGTGTCCCTCCCTTTCATTCCCTCCAGCCTAACTTTATAACCAACCTAAAAAACAGAATGTAGGCATTATAGGCCCATTTCTCAACCAAATTGTGAGTAGAGACATCTTCAACAAAGGTTAACGGATAGAAACCGAAGCAGTAACTCACAGATTCCCCCAGTTTCTCCCCTCGCTCTGCAGCAACCCTTTCAGCCACTGACATTGCAGATATCCGTCTGGGCTGAGTACATATAATACCGCATAAAGCTCCCCGGCCAGATTCTATCTCAGACTCTAAAATAAACTGCGGAATTTGTGTAGTTTTACCACAACCAGTTTCCCCCGAGACAATGATAACCTGAATACAAAAAGATCAGCAGTTGAGAGATCAACTTCGGATTATGCTTAAGTGAAGAACAATCTTGCTAGACAATCCAGATACTTAAGTAATGGCACTCAGATGGACCAACATAATACCAATTACAGCCGAGCTGAGCTCAGATGGAAGAACAGCAAATGGCAATTAACTTTCAAACAAATATTGTATCACTAGAAGGGAGTTAGCAGCTCATTGGATTAAAATACAATTAACACATGTCCAATAAAGACATGATATTCTCGCTTCTGATTTTCCTTATCAAAAAAACACATGTTCAATAAAGACTCCATGAGTAGTATGTTTTTTGCTTGTCACATATTACCAATGCCTCCTCATTTTAGACAGCGAGGGAGAGCAGAAAGGATGAATATATCAATCCAAGCACTCTCATATATTTCATAAATTTCCACAAAATGCTCATCAAGTGCTCTAAATACTTGCATGAAGAAATAATCCAACTGTGAATGGACTTAGACATCAAACAGACAGGCAAACAAAAGATCGTAATACACAATGCTCCATTAATTAAAATTTAAAATGTATATACTGCGACAACTTACCATTAGATTGCAAAGACTTTCAATTAGATAATGCATGCAAAATCTGAAATGAATATGAAACTGTCTTATCGAGTTTCTCACACTTAATATTATATACAGCCATAATAGCCGCGAAATAGGCCATATTAGCTAAGATTATCTGAGTCACTGTTGATCTGAAAACTGCCATGCGTGTATGAAAATGCATTAATGAAACACTAACAAAGTCCCCTAACTTGCTGTCTTTTACATTGTGATTATATGATTTGAAGATAAGAACATAACTAATCAACCTAATTGCTATTTTATAGCGGCATTTTATCATTTCAAAACAGTGAACTTCATCCTTCAGAAAATTCTAGAATAGAAAGTAGCCAAAAAGGGCTCTGGCAGAAACGTACCATACCCAAAGCAAAGTCCAGAACATGATGGAAACACGGTTTGTAAGGTACATACTTCAGTAGTCTCATAACATCTTAGCCGAATTCGTCATATTTGGCCAATAACTAAAATAGACGAATAAAATTAGGTACCTGATTGGAAGAAATGGCCGTTATAAGTGCATCCCTCTCTTTATAAGCAGGGAGGCTTCGGCGAAACTCCATCATTCTCCTGCCTTCAGGGCATTCCTGTCACAAAGTTATAATTTTTTTTGATAAGTCTGTCATGAATTTATAAATGATTCCACTAAGCATAATACAGAGCTTTGACGAAAGCGCTTGTGCCTCTCCTATCAATAAGACAGATGGAAACACAATATAATACAATAACAACAGGAAGCTCATAATTTGCTGGAAGGTAAACCTGCCAAGAAAGCTGCTCATCACGAAGCTGCAAGTTTCTTCGCTTGGTGATTCTCTCAATCACAGAACTGTTATAAGTTAGAGGTTCTGGTTGCTCAAATAGTCCTTCATCAGTGGCAATACTACCATTGCTGCTTGATCTTGAAAACCCAGTATCTTGTAAAGCATTCGCAGTCTTGGATTTACGAGAAAGGTAATCAGCAAGATAAGCATCCACTCTCCTCTGCAAACCAAAATCTATTGTCACCTGCATATCGTTTATATTAGGATCATCAGCTAGACCCAAAGAGCAATAAAACATAAAAGAGAATTGTAGATTGGGGGTTGGGGTAGCTGAGTCTGTAACAACACTCCCACACTAGGCACATAATCTAGGAATCGTAGCTCCCACCACTCCAGGATGGGGCTAGTTGTCACTTCTAGGCTTTAACTCACTCAGATTCCCTAGCACCACCCCAAGCCTCTAACCAGCATGGGGCAAGGCTAGACCCAGATTAGCTATCACAAGGGAAAGGTAGTGATGTAGGACGCTCTGAGAGCAATTCCCACACTTAGAAAATAACACAAGAATTTATGAAAACTTAATAATTCAATTCATTCAAGTGTGTCTTTCCCCAAGCACGGGGTGGGTTTATATAGGAAACAATACAGCTGAAAAAGAATATAAAATAAATCTAAAGATTACGATAAGATTTGATAACTAAGAATAATATAGGAAAATAAAAGATTTTATCCTAAAGGAGGATTCCTAGATTACGAAATCTCCTATTCTTCCTAGAATACACATTGCCATAGAATTCCTTAGGAGATATGACATCATTCTCCCCCACCGGAAAAGAACTCGACGTCGACGAGTTGTCTTGGAGGTACCACTCTAAAAGAGTCGGATTTATAGCACGAAACTCATCTTCACCAATCCAAGTAGCATCTGAATGGGGCCGCCCTGACCATTGCACCAGGAAGCGTCGGAATCCACCACGAGAAGAGGACACAAACTCATCATCTAACACCGCCTCAATGTCGGTCTGCGACTGTGGTAAAGGTGGAAGCCTAGGGACCTGAGTACCTGCAGAAACCCCAAAAGGAAGACAAGGAGGCTCGAAAGTACCTCGATGAAGAGTGAGATCCTCCACATTGAAAATATGACTAATACCTAAACTGTCAGGGAGATCAAGTACATATGCATTAGATCCCAACTGTCGAAGGATTTGGTAAGGTCCCATGGCACGAGCGTGAAGCTTTTTGAGGGAGTTTTTGGGAAATCGTTCAAGGCGAATCCGAGCCATAACAAAATCACCCACCTCAAAATTCGCAGCTCTGCGATGTATGTCAGCGGCATGCTTATAACTGTCATTGCTTAAAGCAATCTTGCGTCGAATCTCAGCATGCAAGTCATGAATATGCTGTGCAAATGTGGATGCAGCATGTGACACACGGGCATCAGGTGGGAGGGGAATGAGGTCAGCAGGGGTACGGGGAGAGTAACCATGGACAATCTCAAAGGGACTCTTACCTGTGGTTCTATTAACTGCATTGTTATATGCAAACTCAACAAGGGGTAAAGTCAAATCCCAAGTGCCTTGTTTCTCGCCCACAACACATCTAAGTAATTCCCCCATACTGCGGTTGACAACCTCAGTTTGCCCATCTGTTTGAGGGTGAAAGGCCGCAGAAAATTTCAGAGTAGTACCACACAGTCTCCATAAGGTTTTCCAGAAATAGCTCATGAATTTGACATCCCTATCAGACACTATGGAAGTGGGAAGACCATGCAACCTGACAATCTCTCGAAAGACTAACTTAGCAACATGTGAAGCATCAGCTGTCTTGCTACAGGCAATAAAGTGGGCCATCTTAGAGAATCGGTCAACCACAACTAAGACTGAATCAAGACCACGAGATGTTCTAGGATGACTGAGTACAAAGTCCATGCTAATGTCCTGCCACGGAGCATGCGGGATAGGAAGAGGAGTGTAAAGTCCTGTATTGTGCTTCTTAGTTTTAGCGATCTGGCAGGTGCGGCATTGAGACACAATACGAAGTACATCTCTTTTGAGAGAAGGCCAATAGAAGCGATCTACAACCAAAGCAATGGTCCTATCTTTACCTAGGTGGCCAGCTAATCCCCCAGCATGCATCTCACAAACTACGAAGTCCCGGAACGACGTCTTAGGAACACATAACTTGGACCCCCGAAACAGGAAACCGTCATGAATGACAAAGTCAACGTGATGGTTGCGATTTCCGGCCGAAAGGTCCAAGTAAATGAGTGAAAAGTCAGGACAAGAGGTGTAAGTGTCTTTGAGCTTGTCAAAACCAAGAACCTCAACCCGCATTGTTTGTAAGATGCAACCAATGCGGCTGAGGGCATCAGCTACTTTGTTCTCAACACCAGATTTGTGCTTAAGGACAAAGGAGTACTCACTGATATACTCAATCCACCTAGCATGCTTAGGGTTAATATGAGACTGAGAATTCCAATGTTTAAGGGCCTCATGATCCGAATACACAACAAATTCATGCGGGAGAAGGTAATAGCGCCAATGGCGAAGGGATTGAAGCAGAGCATACAACTCCTTCTCATAGGTGGTATACTTAATCCGCCTAGATTCGCTAAACTTTTCGCTAAAGAAGGCTATAGGATGTCCCTCCTGGCTTAACACTCCACCGATGCCATATCCAGAGGCATCGCAAGCAACCTCAAAAACCTTACTAAAGTCAGGATGCTTTAGAAGTCCAATGAAATGGGCCTTTCTTCAAGCAGTCTGTAATAGGGGACATGATAGAGCTGAAGTGTCTGATAAACCTTCTGTAGAAGGAAGCAAGACCCTGAAAACTCCTAGCCTCGGTAAGGGTCTTAGGTTCAGGCCATTCTCTAATGGCTCTAAGTTTGTCGGGGTCAGCGGAGATACCTTGAGCGGACACGATGAATCCTAAAAAGAGGACTTGGGTTTGAAGGAAGATGCATTTTTTTAGATTAGCAAAGAGCTTGGCCCCTCTAAGTGCGTTCAGAAGTTGCTTGAGATGGTCAACATGGTCTGTCCTAGACTTGCTATATACCAAGATGTCATCAAAATAGACAACCAGAAATTTTCCCATAAATGGCTGAAGAACGTGAGTCATGAGTCTCATAAAGGTACTGGGAGCGTTGGATAGCCCAAAAGGCATAACCATCCACTCAAATAAGTCATCCTGGGTTTTAAAGGCAGTTTTCCATTCATCTCCTGGTCTAATACGGACTTGGTGGTAACCACTACACAAGTCTATCTTAGAGAACCAGCTAGCCCCAGCAAGACAATCGAGCATGTCCTCTAACCTTGGAATGGGAAACCTATACTTGACTGTAATCTTATTGATGGCTCTACTATCGACACACATCCTCCACGATCCGTCCTTCTTAGGTGTAAGGAGGGCAGCGACCGCACAGGGACTCATGCTATGACGAACGAAGCCCTCAGACAATAGGTCTTGAACCTGCCTATTTAATTCTGCTCGCTCAGTTGGATTCAACCTATAATGGGGAAGGTTAGGGAGTTGAGAACCAGGGACCAAGTCAATAGCATGTTGTATGTCACGAAGGGGAGGGAGCTCACTAGGAAGTTCCTGAGGGACAACATCGACAAATTCTTTAAGCAGGTCATCAATCTCAACTGGGAGGTCTTGGAGAGACAGGTCACCGGAAGGGACGTTAGGGAAGACAATGGAGTCTGAAGTTAGCTCCCTAGCTAAGATTGTCAGGAAGAATTTGTTAGAGTTTCCCAGTCTTTCAAAAGATCTGTGGTCAATGTGGGAAATAGTTTTCCTCGGAGGAGTGGACACACTGTGGGGAGAGGACAAGGTTGGGGAAGGTTTGGGACCTGGGGAAGACAGCAACTCTCTAGGTCGACATGGGTTAAGAGTGATGTTCTTATTCATGTACCTAAAGGTATACGTGTTCTCTCTCCCGTTATGTGAGACATTCCGATCATAAAGCCAAGGACGACCTAGGAGAATGTGAGCTACATCCATTGGGAGGACATCACATAAAACCTCGTCCTTGTAACCACCAATCTGGATCGAAATCTTACATCTATGGGTAACTGTGAGGTGGGTCTTGTTGACCCAAGCTACTTTGAAAGGGTGGGGGTGAGGTTCTACCTTAATATGACAACCCTCTATAGCGGCCTCAGCAACGACATTCATGGTACTGCCACCGTCTATAACCATTTTCATAAGAGTTTCCCCACATCTCACAAGAGTATAGAAGATGGTGGTACGTTTCCACTCATCGTTCATGGTGGGGTTGGATAAAAGGCATCTCACAACTCCAAGATGTGCATCATGGAGAAGGCTATTCTCAACATCAATAAGATCTTCAAAATCTCCCTCAGGGTTGACAATCTCTTCCTCAAGTTCGGGTGGTCTAAACGACTCATGATCTAGGGCCAGGGTATGGTGAGGGCATTCAGAAGCATAATGACCTCTCCCACGACAGCTAAAACATTGGACTGTGTGACGAGATGTACCAGAGGAAACACCCTGCGGGGCTACTCTAGGTGGGATTTGAGGGTTGGGGCCCTTAGAATTTGAACCACTCACAGAAAACTCATGCAACTTAGGAACAGATTGGGCAGGGGCTCTAGAGGAAGGGGCAGCACGCCGCACAGGGTAAAGCTTATCAAGTTTTTCAACCTCTAAAGCTTTGTGGTAAGCCTCATCGAGAGTATAAGGCGCAGATAAGGTTACTTCCCTCTTAAGGTCAGTCCGTAAGCCCCGAATGAAACGAGCTATGGTAATGGAAGGATCCTCTAGAAGGTCACAACGTTGGGTCAATTCCTCAAAACTATTGATGAAATCAGACACACTAGCGGTGGACTGTCTAAGGTCTAGCATCTGGTCGACAAGGTGTGCTTTATGGAAAGAAGGGAGGTACTTTTCTTTCAACCTATCCTTCATAACTTCCCATTGAATGATAGGAGGTTGACGCATCCGTTCAAGGTGACTCGTGACAGTTTGCCAAAACTTCCTAGCAGGACCTATGAGTTTCATCTTAGCAAATCTAACCCGCTCAATATCAGACATTTCATACCAGTCAAAATAGTCCTCCATAGCAATTATCCAGTCAGAAAAAGTAGTAGCATCTATCTTTCCATCAAAAGAGGGTACATCAACTTTTACTTTTCGAGTAATATCGGAGTAACCCTCGTGAACATACCTACGGTCAGTTTCAAGGTCTGCATGCCTACGCTCTCTAGGGTTATCCGTCCTCCTGTCATCTCTAGGGGTGTTGAACCGACGGTTCCTATGGTCCCTTTGGTCATGCCTCAAGTTACTCCCCTCCCCCTGCATCCGAGGGTTAGATGGGGTCACTGGTTCTGGTTCCCTCTCCTCAATCTCATTAGCTTGACTTGCCTTATAAACAACCCATTGACGGCGATCATTCCCCCCCACAAGTAGGTCTGGGGAAAATTGGGGTGAGGTTTGAGGTTGGTCAAGCATAGGTAACTTCTCAAATGCTCGAGTAAGTTTGTCAATTTTGGCCTCGAGCTGATCAAACCTAGCATCTTGACGATCAAGTCTTTCAAATAGGGTGTTAATCTGGGATTGGTAAGGCTGTTTGGGTGAGGATGACATGATGAATACAACTATGAATGCAAGAGATAAGTGCTGAGATTAAACCAAGTTGCAATAGTAATGACAGCGATAAACAACCACTACACACACCACAAATCACAAAAGTTGGAGATCGATTATTGAGATGACTCGAACTAAACAGGGAATAAACAGCAAGGAAAAAAAATAAATAAATAAATAAATAAATAAAAATTAAAAAAAATCAGGATCTAAGCAACGCTTGAAAACCCAAACAATTAGGAATTAGGCTAATTTTGATTATAGAGAATCAAACTCTTATTAAGATAAATCGAGATCCCCGTACCTCTTGGCGACTCACAAGTAATGGCTTAGGCTCCGTACCTTATGGGACAGCCGAACCGGATCAATCGTTGGTAGAGATGAGTGTTTCAGCAAGCGGGTTTGAACACTTGTGGATAGCAATAATGGAACCTGTATGATAACAGTAGCACGAAAACAGTAACACGAAAATAGCATAGACCCACGCTGTGCGAAATTGCTTTTCCGGCAAGAGGACCGGCGGCCGGTGCCGGATACTGTTGGTAAGGGGCGAAACAGTGAGAGAAGTGGAGGGGTGGCGTCAAATTTGGAAGATCTGGTTGGGACAAAGGCAAATTGGTGGTTCTAGGGCTCGCGAATTAGGGTTAGGGTTCGCGAATGAATAATCAATTGAACCAATTCCTGATGCGATTCAACCCAATTGATTGGGGGTTTTGGGGTGAAATTCAGTGGGAACGTGAGGGGAAAGTCAATTTTAGGATTCTTGGATGGATTGAGTGTGAATCGAGGGCTAAGGGTCGAAGAACTGGAGCAACTCGTAAATTAGGGTTCGAATTTGGGGGTTCTAGGTTTCCGGCTAGTGGCAGCCAGGGTGGTGGCGCAGTGGTGGTCGGCCGGAGGTTCTGGGCAAAGGGCGGTGGTCGATGGTGGTGATCGACGAGTGTGGTGGTGCGAAAATCGCAATGGGTGAGCGCGGCTAGGGCTTGCGATTGGGGATGCAGGGTTCCGGCGAGTGGCCAGCGGTGGTGGGTTAGGTGGTGGTCGGCCGGAGGTGTCGACCGCGGGTGGGTGGTCAATGGTGGTGGCCGGTGTTCGCTGTTGTTCCTGGGTGGTGGTGTCACGGCAGGCAGCAAGGGTTGGGGTTTCTAGTTTGTTTTGTTTTTTGTGTTTCTCTTTTCTTTTCTTTTCTTTTTTTTGTGAACGTAGGAAAAAAAGGAAAAAGGAAATCAAAGGGAAGCTAGGGCAGAAAATCTAGTGAGGAAGGGTTTCGCAGCGGTTTAGGATCAAAAGCTCTGATACCAATTTGATGTAGGATGCTCTGAGAGCAATTCCCACACTTAGAAAATATCACAAGAATTTATGAAAACTTAATAATTCAATTCATTCAAGTGTGTCTTTCCCCAAGCACGGGGTGGGTTTATATAGGAAACAATACAGCTGAAAAAGAATATAAAATAAATCTAAAGATTACGATAAGATTTGATAACTAAGAATAATATAGGAAAATAAAAGATTTTATCCTAAAGGAGGATTCCTAGATTACGAAATCTCCTATTCTTCCTAGAATACACATTGCCATAGAATTCCTTAGGAGATATGACATCAGGTAGGAGGATCGAATTGCAGCAGAGAGTAATATGATTGCAGGGGTTTACACAACCATCAGTACTATAACAGTTCTAAAGCATCATATAAGTACAATTTCAGGATGAATACCTCCCTCTGTGGCCGCTTCTCATCAAGTTCAAATCTGTAATTTGGCAGCGGAACTTTGCTAAATACAACTACCTTGGTATAAGAATGACTGCCAAAAGCAAATCGTCATGACATCACCATTAGAATGAAAATTTAGCAGAAAAAAATTGCACAGTTGTCAAAATTTGGTATACCTGTACAAACCCATTTTGTTTGCCAATGCAGCTATTCGCTCATAGTCACGCCGGTCCTTCTTCTCCCTGGATATCAGTTCTTGGTTATGTTTGTCTCGGAGAAGCACGCTTAACTTCCATTTCCAGTGATCCAAATCATCAGCAGTAGAAGCAGACTGAAACTAAACCACAATACTTGTAAATATACAGATCAAGCTATAAACGCATTGTGGGTTTGTGTGAGTGTGCCTAAGAAAAGAAAAGGAAAGGTAGCCACAAGGTCTCAAGAAATACAAATCGGGCCAGAAGCTTCCTTAACCAAATGATCATATCCAGCTTACAAGATTCCAGAGGCAGCTCACCAATCTAATAGAATTAGAACCATGATAAATGAATGCAGACTATATATGACTCCCCTAACTCTAGAGAAATTAAACAGTTTCAGAAACAAAAAAGAATACAATAAAAATTAATAAATAAACCAAAAACCCAAAAAAAACAAAAAGAAGAGAAAGCATTGCTAGGGTTACTTTTTTTTTTTTTTTTGATAAGGAGCATTGTTAGGGTTACTTACATCCACCACACATCCTTAAGCTCCAAAAAAATGTTGTGGAACATTAACTGATTATTTGAGGGCCTATTATACATAAAGTACATTTGCCATCTTGTCCTAATGTAAATCATACCAAAATGTCTTGCCTATGCAAGGTTCCATTTGTCTTCAACACCCCCCCCCCTTCCAGCAGAGGAATCTCAAATAGTAGCTCGCTCCTAAAGTGCAAAGAGGTTATTTCTATTGGACCCTATATAAAAACCATTGACAACCTTCTACTCCACAGAAAAATTAACATATATGATAGTTTAGTGAGTCATTTTGCTCTCATCCAGTAAAAGGTGAAGATATTGTCAGAAGTGTCCTTTTCACACTTAAAATGCAGAAAATAGTTCCACTCACCCATCTACGGCATCATTTACATAATTCTAGATGTCACAAAAAATAATAAGCATCCTATGGCAGAATCATCGTTGTACTAGACATTGAAATTTTCCTTAAGATTATGCTTTCTTCTTGTATAAGAACTTCACCATATTTCCTACTACCCATTAAAAAGGGCCCCTTCTCCAACTAGGCAGCTACATAACAGTTTAAAGTGGTAAGGCTATATCACTGAGGCAATAACATCAACAAAAAGTTAGGTTGACCACAAATGCACATCATCAATGAAATTCATCAAAAAGTTAAGTTCAATGCTAATTGATTCTTCAACAGTTTCCTGATAAATCCCATCATCATATACTGGTTAGTAGCGTGCTCTTCATGCTATGGTTATGGTCTGATAGACTGATACTGTCAGATACCGAAACACAAGCCACCGCTAATGTACTTATGAGAGTGACCTTAGGAACCACTAGGAAGGAGTAATGGACTTGCTCAAATTCAAAAACTCTAAGAGAAATTCCTCGTGACTGAAATCAAAGATAACGCGATTACATATGCATAAAATTAATTCTATTCTTTCAGATTAAGAAAAATTGCTTCTCAGGCAGAAGAAACACTGGGGAAAATCAAATAGAAAACCAAACCCCAACCCAACAATAAGAATCAATGTAATCAACACTCTAGAAGGACTTTTATGGGCCTTGTAGGTGTTCTATATGCCCTGGGAAAGAAGAATCGGTCAACCGCCTCCTTTTGCGTTGTTGTTGGGTTTCCTCACTTTGGAATTTGGCTATCTCCTTGATGGACTTTAGTTGGGTTCAGCCTTTAAAGGTCAAAGATCTGTTGTTGGCTTGGAGCAGAAGGATGAAGAATTAGGTTTTAGGAGTTTGGAAGATGATAACATCCGCTATTTGGTAGAGTACTTGGAAAGAAAGGAACTGACAGATTGCTGAGGGCAAAGAGATGTCCTTTCAAGATTCAAACTTTACTTGTTGACAACTTTATGTGGTTGGAGCCAAGTGCTCAATGGTACAAATAGACCTAGGTGGATTCTGTACATACTACATAATATTATGTATGAGAGCTTGAGGGCACGATATTTTTGTATTTGCCCCTTTTATACATGGGCAGCATCTCCTTGGCGTCCTTTCAATACTACCTTTGATTACGCATCAAATTAAAAAAAAGAAAAGAAAAGGAAAGACACTCCAGAGAAGAAACTCCAGAAGCCAATAATGTTAAGAGTAATGTTGTATAATGTTAGGCTCAAATTTTTTAGGCAAATGCTGCACATGCCTAACCTTTTAATTACAGCAGATCATATGCCGCATTCCATACGCAACAAATATAACCAGTAGCAGCAACAGGATTATTCTGCGAGTTTGATTAGAACAATTGTTATTTCCCAAAGTGAGTGCTGCCAAAGACCAATCTCAATGGACATGAGTGTAAGATGTGCACAGACTTGCCCCATCCAAAGCTCAATCCAAAAAAGATTTGAGGAAAAATAGAAGAAGAAGAAGATGATGACAAAGACGCCCCCCCCCCCCCCCCCCCCGCCGAATAAACAAAAAAGACTAGTGGTCAACATTTTTTTGGAAAGTAAACTTTTATATCCCCATCCAATTGACCAAAATGCACAAGAGGGTAAGAGGCATCATCACCCTTCAAGGACCCCATAGACGTCAAACATCAGCAAGAAACTGGTGTTTGATATGGAACCCCTTGAGCTAGCTTGTAGTTGTTTGGCAGATGGTTTCTTGCTAGACTTACTGCCCAGTGTCAGCAGGTGTGATACTTTACTCTTCATTTCATCCCAAATGCCCATGTCAGACGTTGTATACTCCAAAATGGTTACGAAAGCTTAGACATTTGCTGACCAAAAGCTAGCAAGATTTTCAGATAATGGTGAGCTGAACAACATATTTTGCCTGTACCAACAATATGGTTTATTTTGTGGCAGGTTATCATGCCATATCAGTCAGTTTTCCCAGTTCTACTTAACGTGATGATTATTAGGACTTTTAACTTCTTTTGTGATAATTCTCCTTTGTTCCACCTGATCAGAAAAGAAATTAAGCAAAGTTCAAAACACCTCCCTTCTTAATAGAAAGAGGGGGGGGTCACAAGAGTAACCCCCAATCTCCTGCATGAGGACTTCACTATATCCTTTTCCCTTATCAGGAGAAAAGGTGGAATTAGAGGTCCCTCCTCCCCTGCAATAGGTATTTGATTTTCACTGCTAAGACTGCATCCCAGTCCAGCGGAATTAACTGGTCCAATGACTCCAATTATGGTCTTAATTGATCCTAGCAAACTGTAAAACAACACTTCACACCCCCCCCCAAAAAAAATCGAGTGCTAGACTTTTTTTTTAAAATAAAACACCCAAAGAAAGTATTACTAGATACATTTCAGCACAACTGAAAAGAAAAGTTGGGTCACCGGTTAAATCATTTTCCAGTTTCCACATGTACTGGGTGCAAATGTTAGTTCCCAGCACACTACAACAAAGAATGGACTTCCAAATAGACAACTAAGGAATCAAGCAACCACTATATGGGTAGATAATTTTTCTCCCAGCTCATTTGCAGCAACAAAATAGACAAGAGCAGGAATCTAAGTTAACTAACTATTAAACATTACCACTTGCAACAATCATGTGTAAAACTTCTCATTTCTGGAAAGGACAGTCTCCCTTCATGTAATGCGCTTCATTTGTTTAAAGTTAACCCACTCTGTTGCCAGCTTTGAATTAGACAGTTACTACCATATCATAATCTACAAACGAAGATTAAAGAGGGTTTTTTTTTAAGTCTTGCCATACACTACAACAAAGAATTGACTTCCAAATAGGCAACTACGGAACCAAGCAACCACTATGTGGGTAGATAATTTTTCTTCCAGCAAATTTGCAGCAACAAAATAGACAGGAGCAGGAATCTAAGTTAACTATTAAACATTACCACCTGCAACAATCATGTTTAAATTTTTCATTTCTTGAGAAGATAGTCTCCCTTCATGTAATGCGCTTCATTTGTTTAAGGATAACCCACTCTGTTCCCAGATTTGAATTAGACGGTTACTCCCATATCATGATCTACAGACGAAGAAGAAAGAGAGGTTTTTTTTTTAGTCTTGCCATTTGATCCTCCTCAATCTTAAATAGATATTCTTCATACTTCCATGTGTATTCTTAATAAGTGGACCCGACCCCCCAGTACAAAATGCAGACTTCATAACCCAGCAAATCAATCACAAAAGGAAAGACAGAGCTCCAAATTTTACCTTTTATAAGGTTTTTATTTGCCATAAGATAACATGTGCTACGTTACCAACGTTGAGTTCTGTTTTACCCCAGCAGGGTAGTAAAGAATACATTAGGACAGCTAAACTTCCTAGCAAAGTTAATCCAACGTACCAGTTCTTCACACTCAACATAGAGAGTAAAAATAATAGACCAGCCCCCAACCAGGTGGGAAAAAAGGAGAAACCAAGTTCCAAGGCCATAATGAGGACGTTATAACAAAGCATACACTATCAATATGCCATTAATTCATTGCAATAGTGAGGCAACAGACCTCTCAAAGTCCCATGCAAAGAATCCTCCCTCCATAACAAGTAAAAGTCCCTTGTGGCTACTAGTAAACTAAGGTTACCAAATTATCAGCTTGTCTTCCACGGTTTACCATTTCAAAGAAACATATGACAAAGAAAACCCAAAACGCCAAAATGAAATTAAGAATACTCACCCCAGCTGGATATGCAGAAGGCTCAAACTCCCCAAACTCCCGATCAGACCCCTCTTCAGAAAACTCGTCAACAACAGAACTAGGCCTATAATTGCTCTGTTGCTGGTGATAACTGTACTGAAAACTCCCCTTCCATTGCTGCTTGTTCTGCTGATAATGACGATGATTATTACTGCGAGGTGAGCCATTTCGCTGCTGACTGAACTGAAAATGCCCTCCATGATTGTGCTGCTGCTTGGCACTTGAATATGGTGTAGGACTCACTCTGCCTTCAAAATTAGGGTTAGGGCTCGAAAAGGGGGATTGATAATTGCTGTCACGAGCCGGAGATGGAGAACCGTTGGCCACCGCCGAAGGGATGGTGATGACCGACCTTAACCGCTGGTGCGGCGGCACGTACACCGATGACTGTGGCCGATCCTTCATTTTCTCTCTCCAAGTTTCCGATTCCGGCGGAATTTTCCGGTGTAATGGAGCAGTTGGTGGGTGAGAATCAGGGGTTTGAAACTGGGTCCAAAAGGTGTGAGAATCAAATTAGGGTTAGTGTGGAATTGAGAGGGGAAGAGGAAGAAAGTGAAATGGAGTTTTGATTGTGGGTGTCAGTTGAACTACGATTGAACAAAGATGTGCTGATTGAGGAGAGGAGAGAGGAGAGAGAAGAGACATTTGGGCTTCGTCACTTGACTGACCTGACCTGTCATCGAAAAGTTCAACCTCGAGAAAAAAGGGGGCAAAGGAAACCGAAAAGGGAATCTATTTGGCAATGACTGATAGCGCAGTTGCGGGTAATTTTTTATGTGCTCTCTAGTACATACTCTCATTATCCATATATATATATTTTATGCGTGTATTTGTTATATATTTATTTTCTTAATATATATTTGATGATATGGCTCGTGGGAACATATGTTAGTATGATCAACGTATTGACAGTTGCATACTCGCATTGTTGTATGCCATGCACCTTAATGCATAATTATTTCATTTTTTATTGGTTTAAAGGTAAGTACCTTAAAATTTACAACTAAAATGTTATTTATACAAAATAGGCAGTCAAACTTTATGAAAAATACAACACTTCACATAACCAACAACAACAACAACAACAACAACAAACTCCCAATGTGGGTCCCGCTTTCGCAGGGTCTGGGGAGATCCAGCTGTAGGCAACCTTACCTCTACCGGTATTCCTACCTATAGAGAGGTTGATTCCATATGACCCACAAAATAATTTTTGTGAAAAAGGTTTATAGAGAAAACGATTGCAAAACCAATTACCGAGTAAGAGAAAGAGGAGGAGAAAATGTTCCGGATAGCAAATAGAGAGGGATCAGAGACATACCTCAACAAACCAAGGGGTGTTTGGTTCCATCACATCCCAGAAAAGCACGTCCTGCAGACAAGCACCAACAAAACCCTACCCACCCCACACCGCCTAAGCTACTGCCACCTACGGAGCCCTACAATCAAAGACCTTAATCCTATCCCGCCACAGCTTCCTATCCTGAGCCATGTCCTCCGTCAGACCAACAACTCTCAGGTCCTCTCGAACCACTTCTTCTAGGCTCTTCTTCGGTCTACCCCTCCCTCTCTTACCCCCGGGGGGGTTGATCATCTCACACCTTCGCACTGGGGCGGCCACACTTCTCTTATTCACGTGGCCGAACCATCTGAGCCTCAATTCCCTCATCTTCTCCCCTATGGGGATCACTTCAGCTAAGCCCCTGATTACTCCATTCCTAATTCTGTTCAATCTCGTAAAACCACACATCCACCTAACCATTCTCATCTCAGCTACCATCAACCTTTGGCTCTGCGTCTTTTTTAGAGGCCAACATTCCGATCCATAGAGAACATCCGGTCTAACTACCATTCGATAGACTTTGCCTTTCAAACTCATGGGCACTCTCTTGTCACACAGCACCCCTGACGCTGACTTCCATTTTTGCCAGTCCACTCTAATCCGCTGACTAATATCCTCGTCAATGTCCTCATTCTGCTGAATGATCGAGCCCAGATACTTAAATTTAGCGACATTCGGTATTACTCTCCCCTCCAGTACGACTTTTCCCCCCTCTTCTATCCTTCCGCTGAAACAACAGTTGAGGTATTCCGTTTTCGATCTACTCAACTGAAAGCATCTAGCCTCCAGCGTATGCCTCCATCTCTCCAACCTGTCATTCACCCTCTGTCTGGTCACATCGATAAGAACGATGTTATCTACAAATAACATGCACCAAGGCACCTTATCCTGGATTCCTCTAGTGAGTTCATCCAAAACTAATGTGAAAAGAAACGGGCTTAAGGCGAGGCCCTGATGCAGACCCAAACTAACAGCAAAGTTATTTGAGACCCCTCCTGGAGTCCTAACATTCGTCTGCCCTCCCTCGTACATATCCTTGATTACACGAATGTATGCGGGTGAAACCCTCTTCTCTTCCAAACACCTCCACAAAACCTCCCTTGGAACTCTATCATACGCTTTCTCCATGTCAATGAACACCATATGGAGATCCACCTTTCTGTCCCTGAACAGGCCCATGAGCCCTCTGACGAGGTAGATCGCCTCAATAGTCGACGTGCCTGGCATGAAACCAAATTGATTCTCTGAAATCTCTACTTCCTCTCGCATCTTTCTATCAATCACCCTTTCCCACAGCTTCATAGTGTGGCTGAGCAGCTTGATGCCCCTAAAGTTATTACAATCTTGGATATCCCCTTTGTTTTTGTACAGTGGGATGACTGTGTTGGCCCTCCACTCTCTGGGTATCTTGGTGGTCCTGAAAATAACATTGAAAAGTTCCATGAGCCACTCTAGACTCACTTCCCCTATAAACTTCCAAACTTCCACTGATATTTGGTCCGGGCCCACTGCCTTCCCATGCGCCATCTTCTTCAAGGCCTCCCTAATCTCTTCCTTTGTTATCATGTCGCCCGCACGCTGATCGCTATACCCTCCACCCCTACTACAGTCGTCAACATTTCACATAACCATAGATTTAATATGCTAATCAAACTAAGTAAGCAAATTTGCTACATGGTTACCTTCTCTAAAAAAAAAATGATATTTCAACTTTAGTACAAGCTTAGGTAGAAGCTAAGTAAATACTTAATTGTGTCTTGAATAAGTGATGGAATCTCTACAGGTATCCAAATTATTGTCACGACGAATGATGTAACTTTCAGTTGCTTCTTGTGATGATTTGGATCCAGTAGAATTTTGTTTGACGAATCCACTTGGTGGTTTCCTCCAAAGTATCCATCACGACCTTTGTTGTGTGTTTGGGGTCGAAGGACTGGAAGCGTGAATGTGTTTGTGTAGATGTATGTCTAATGCATCATTCTACACATGCTTTTTTGCTCAAGGTAAACTGGGAATGAAATCAAATGGCTTATTTCGAAACAAGACCCTGTTTCTTGATTTCCATATACTCCAGCTTAATTCCACAACTTTATTCGTCTCTTATTTATAGACATAATTATGAAGTTGTAGTAAAAATAGTGCAATATAAGTGTGCTGCATAGTTGATAAATCAATAACTAAGGCCCTATTTTTTTCAGTGGGAAATGAGGGGTGTGGGATGGGTGATTGTGGGAAAGGGGGGGAGGAGTGCGTGAGTGTGGTTTTTTTTTTAAGTGTGCGAAAAAGTGGGTGAGTGTGGGTGAAAGTTGAATGAAGTTGAAGTATTAGTTATTAATATTTTTTTTTATAATGTAATAATTTTATTGTGATAGTAATTAATGATGATGAAATTTTTTTGTTTTTATTTATTCTGTTTTGTTCTTTTTTATTTTGTTTATTTTTTATTTTTGTGTTTTTGTATTTGTATTTTTTTTTTAATTTTTAATTTTTGATTTTTTAATTTTTAATTTTTAATTTTTAATTTTTAATTTTTAATTTTTTAATTTTTTCTATTTTTTAATTTTAATTTTAATTTTAATTTTCTTAAATTTTTTACTTTTTTAATTTTTGATTTTTTAATTTTTTATTTTCTTATTTTTTATTTTTTGTATAAATTTTTTTATTTTTAATTTTTTTAGAATTTTTCATTGGTTGTTTTTCTGGAATAAAAAAAATACAAAAAAATAAATACAAAAAAATACAAAATACAAAAAAAAATTAAAATTAAAATTTTTTTAAACAAAATAAAAATAAATACAAAAAAATTAAAAAATTAAAAAATTAAAAAATTAAAATTAAAAATTGAAAAATTAAAAAATTAAAAATTAAAAAATTGAAAAATTAAAAATTAAAAATAAATACCAAAAAATTAAAAATTAAAAAATTAAAAAATTAAAAAATTAAAAAATTAAAAATTAAAAAATAGAATTAAAAAAATTAAAAAATTAAAAAATTAATGAAAAAGAAAAAAAATAAAATTGGTCCATAACATCAGAAAAATTAAAACTGCTCATAATTGCTATCAGATTATTCGTACACACAATTACGTAAATTATAAAAAAATTTCAAATATGAGAAATGGTTGTTTTATATAGGTGTGGGAAGGAGTGGGTAAATATAGGAAGGAGTGATATTTTTTTTAAGTGTGGGAAGGAGTGGGAAGAGGGGGGAAGAAGTGGGTGGGTGTGGGGTGGGTGAATTTCCCAACGAAAAGAACAGGGCCTAAGCATTTATGAAGAAAAATCGCATTTCAAACTTTGTTTGCCACTGGACAATGCAAAGGTAGGTAGGTCGTGCCCTCTAATTCCTCCTTACAAAGAAGACACATAGGGTCTAATTTAAGAGTTGTCTTGAGTGGTATACCTCTAGTCGGAAGAGAATTATGACATAATTGTCATTTAAAAACTTTGAATTTTGGCATAATACTAATTGTCATTTAAAAACTTTGAAGTTTGGCATAATATCCAAATCTTACATCCATTTAAATTTCCAGTTTTGGGGTTGGACCATAGTAATATCGTGAGTTGCCGACATAGTAGTCTGGTGAAAAATTCACCATTTGTTGATAATGCCCAAGATTGGGAGTCCATGATGTGTTGTTGAGGTATATGGGTTTCTATAAGCATTTGTAGGCAGTCATTATCAACTAGTGTTTGATACTATTGGGCATCGTAAGTTTTCTTTGGGGAAATGAACTAGACCACTTTGACATATGTGTCAATTTGACAAGTGCTATCATTTTCCTTTAAATTGTGTAAATAACCATTTGTATAGCAGTTATCTATCCAAAAGTTAATGTAATTATTATCACCTAATTTCCATCGCACACCCTTTTAAAATTGCTCTATGTTTATGAGGATACACACACGACAGAAGTTTTCATAGATTGATTACTTCATTTGCATTTGTCTGCCCTAAAGTCTATCCTATCAAAGAGTTTCCACGAGTGTTAATGAATAAAAGCTATGTTTACTTCTTCTATTTTTAGTAAGCCAATGCTTTTCCTAACCTTCCCAGGTAGACTTTGTCCGAAGCTATTCTTGGGAGACCTTTACTAGCTTCTAAATTTTTCTAAAAGAAACATCCACTAATTTTGTTCATAGCTATGCTAGTTTTAGAGATGGTAACAGGTCGAATTCGGATCGGATGTATACACATTCAAATTCAATCCAATAAATAATCAGATTTGAAAATCTGATCCAAATCCGACTCTGTCGGATTGGATGTTAAATTGGATTTGGATCGACTTCAGATCGGATTAAATCCGGATAGATTATACATTTTATTAAATATTTGCATAATTTTTTATTTTCAACCTCATTTTCCCTCACTTGTAGATGCAAAGTAAACACCTCTTTAATGTCAAATAACTTTTTATATCAAACATTTCAATATATTAAAATAAAAAAGTGTTAAAAACAGAGAATGTGAGTTCACTTTAGAAGGAAAGAGATAGACAGTAGCACAACAATTGGAAAGAAAGGAGAGAAAGTACAGCTTTGACAATGAGGAGGGATCGAGAGGAAATTAGTAAACAAAGAAGAGTGTATTGCACTTAGAGTGCGGACCTTATGCAGAGTTTTTAAGGTTATGATATTAAGATTTTTCTATCTTAAAAAATGTAAAATTATTAAAAAAAATATCAAATTAGATTTTAATCGGATCAAATGGACGCTCCTCCAAATACGATCGGATTGGAGTTGGATTCGAATTATTTTCATCGAATTCGAATCAAATTATTTTTTGTGGAATTTGAATCTTATAATTTTGTCTCGAATCATATCGAATTTGCAACAAATTTGGACTATACTGTTATCTTTAGCCAGTTTTCTTTAGTAATTAAAAGCATTACATGATATTAGCCTAGTGTTTCAGTATTGGCTTGTGTTAATGCTACTTTTCCTACCTTGGCTACAGTTTTATTTTCCCAATTTTGGAGTTTGGGAAAACTTTGTTCAATAGTTCAAAAAAGAAGAACTCAAAGGCTTTCCTAGAAAGATAGGACAACTTAGATACTTCCCTATCATATCCTATTGGGAATATTAAAAATACCATAGACAATCTGCTCATCATGCGATGTTGCATTCCTAAAAAAAGTTCTAGATTTGTTGATAACTAGTTTAAGGTGTTTCTGTTTTCTCTCTCCCAAGATTTTTTGATAATAGGAAAATGGTGGGAGAAGGAGAAATAAACAGAATGAAACGCCCAACATCGGCAGGAGATATAAACAGAATGAAACGCCGAGCATCGGCAGTGATTTACTAGAGTTTGTATATGTTTACAAGACAAACACAGTTAAGGAATTAGAAGAATTGCACATGATCCACTTTGAGGGTGATTTTGACCATTCACTTCTTGTTTTAACCACAACAATCTTGATCAAGTCCTCTAACACTTTGTTGATTTTCTTCTGGGCATCTTCCATTTGTAAAATGTTAACGATTCTTAAAATTGTATTAGGAAGATTATGTATCTCATAGCCTAGTCTATATAACGAAATTTTCTGCCCAGATTAGCAAATTGCTCAATCTCATCATTTGAGGACGAAATGAATGAGATTTGGGTCAAAACTACAAGTATTTGATTTTGCACATTTCTCTAGTACGATTATTGTAATGTGATGAGTGTGAAATGATCAAGAAATTGACTTTCCTCATATGGGCTCATCAGCAATAAGTTGACTTTCTTTTTTGGTCATTGAAATGGTTTTTTTGGTTGGAACTTCTATTAAGATGGGGAAAGTATTTGAAGTGTTAAGCTTTAATCAGCTAACCTGTTGGGTTTTCTTTTATGTGTTCTTTTATAGTGGTATTCTTCTTGTTGATAATATTTGCTTGGGGTTTAATGTTTGTTTATGAACATCCTTTATAAGTTTCTGATTGGAGATGCCAAGCAAGTCTGGTTTCTAGGTTTAAATGTTGTTGTTTATACTATCCAGCCAATCAATGAAAATCATTTTATTTGAACCTCACTATTTATCTACTAAAATGCTTATTCTACCTTAATTATTTGGGTTCCTTTGATTCTACCCCCTAAGTTTGGTCCTGGTTAGCTTTTACGGTGCATGTGCTTGTATTGTTTAGAATTAAGTAGCTAAAAGGGGGAAATATAGTAGATTTCATCGTAAATGAATCAAAATAACAACTATGATGCTGATGGTAGTTCAATTGCTGGAAGGATAGGGACGTATAGAAATCGTACGAAGAATTGCAGCAAGTGAAATTCACTCATAGGACACAATTACGAAAGCATGCATGTGAAATTTGATTGGGATGAAGATTCCATTTACAATTAGGAATCTATTGAGTTGTTTGGTAGAAGATGAGGCAAAAGTTTGAGGCAACCATAAGATCTCTTTGTGTAAAGTATATACAATCACAAAACTTGTATACTTTTAGTTTTGCAAGGTTAGCTTGCTCGTTTCTCTGAAACATAACATGCTCCATTATTTTGTCGCCTTTCCTCCTTTTCCTATGTGATGTATATAAATGCTACTTTTGTCTTAACTAGGTTTTAAGCATGTGCGTACTGCGTAGCACGAGTTATTAGAATTTTAGTTTAATTGTAATTTTTTTCTAATTTTATAATTAAGTTGATGATTAGTATTTATTAATGTTTAGTGATCTAAAATATCTTCTTGTTTGCCACGTATTAGAATTATGTAACTTCCTTTTGTCTTTATAAATACATCTTTAAATATATTTTTTTATTGTATCTTTAATTTATAATCAATTTGATTATTAGTGTTTATCAATGTTTAGTGATAATATTAACATGTCATAATTATTTGGCTTCTTTGCTCTTTAAATGCAACACTAAAAATACATTTTTTTATTGTGATACTAAATCATAATTAAATTATATTTTTAATAAAAATTAAATTCTAAGGTACTAATTATCAATGAGATACGCGTCGCTAGCACAGCATTCACACTCACTTATATATATATATATACATACATACATACATACATACATACATACATACATACATACATACATATATATATATATATATATATATATATATATATA
>JACYFF010031952.1:90335795-90441549 GCA_017589665.1 Selenicereus undatus | reverse complement strand
TCAAGCAGTTAGTGGGAATTTTCAGCTCACACTTTCCACTCCTTGCGACCCAAGCTTTTTCCTCTTTATTTGTGATTATTACGCTTGGTTTTCTATTTAAGCAAGACTCCACACTCATTTTTATTATCGGTTTTCATAGCAATATTCCAGAGTTTAAGAGCCTTATTTTCAGAAAGAAAACCAACCCAAGTGTGTGCAAGATTGAGCTTTCAAAGTTGGCATACTAGGAGCATACTTGTACCTTACACTAGCTTATTTGAGAAGCACAAAAGTAAAGTGTCCATCTTATTCTCTCTTTCAAAAGTGGGTTTAGTGTGTCCAAATCAAGGGGATTTTGGACGTGGGGTAACCGGTCTTAGGGAAGACGGTTACGTGTTTGTTACAAGTTGTAACGGTGTGAGTTACATTGTAATGTGTTTAGCCCGAATAGTGAAGTGGTTGAAAATCCTACAGAGGTAGGTTGTGGTTTTTCACCTCAGTTGGGCTAGAGGTGTTTCCAGGTAAAAATCCTGTGTTCACTTACTCTTCTACTTATCTCCGCTGCATTTCCATTTTCTGGACGTGTTACAAATTGTCTGTCCGAACAGGGCCTAAGCTTGTTCCCAGGAAACTGCGAAAATTTGACAACACAATTCACCCCCCTCTTGTGTTTGTGTGCTCTCATTTCCAACAGTTCTCTTGAGAATGGTTTGTGTTAGGGTGAGCAGGTTGGGGAGTAGGCTATACAGTGTGAACAACATGGGGGTTTGGAGGAATGTTGCAGGCAAATTGGCCGTACATGGTACTTTGGTTAGGAATGTATGAGGTCTGATGATGGAAAGCCTCAAATGGGGGAGGCAGTGGTCTTGAAATGTCTGGTATGTAAGCAGCTATTGTGGCTCTTGGCTGAACTGGTCTATGAGGTACCTGGGGGGGAAGATGGATCAATGTTCATTGCGGACGGATCTACGACAGAGCTCCTACGCCCTCGTCCTCTACCTCGAGGGGAGGACGTATCTCGATGAGAACTTGAATCCACACCTGAAATAGGTGACAATAAAGCCAAGTACAAATATATAATGATTGCACAATAAACCGTTTTCCTCATACATCATAATAGGTACGTAGGTTACACATATTTTGTAAAGCTCATTCATACAATATAAGTAAAGTCACAATCAATTGTTTGACATGCAAAGTACTCAAATACATAAGAATTCATAACCACTCAATCATCTGCATCCTCATCATCATCAATGTCATCGTCATCATCATCATACAAATGCAAATTTTCTTCTATTTCATCTGTTTCATTACCGTCATCTCACTCCCCTTCTTCATTACCCTCATCATTTTCTACCTCATCTATCTCGTCATTACCCTGAATGAATGAAATCCCTATTTCATCATTAACCTCTTCCGGTGGTGCACTTTCATTCACTAATGATGCAGAGATGGCGTCATTCACAAGTTCGACGATAGTTGTCATGCCGTTTGTGGGTACGCAGTAGGTAGAGTGTACTGCTAATTCACTCTCGCCCTTGGTTTAGTTGGTATGACAACAAGCCAATTGGCCCTATCTCTTGAGCGATCTGCATGTGGGATGAAGTATACTTGTGATGCGGTGTTTGGGAAGATAAAATGGGTCGTATTTTTCGGTACCTTCTTGTACGGTGGACCTCAATAAGGTTGCTTAGTTTATGAGATCGTGTCCCACGATTCAATGTGCGGTCGAACCACTCACAACTAAAGAGCACACATCATTTAAGAGGTTTGCCTACGTATTCAATTTGGACAATATCCTTCAGTACACCATAATAATCATTCTCAATATCGCCTTCCCCAGTGCCACAAACACCAACACCACAATTATATGTTCTTTTCCCGATGCTTCGAGCTTCTGTGTGGAATTTGAATCCATTTACTCTATATGCCGTCCACGTCGACACATACCGCTTTAGCTTCACAGCCAATTGGCTCAAGTAGCAATGTTTGTTGGTCTCGAATAGTTAAATATAATGCACCTAAGGTGACATAGCATGTGATTTTAATTAATACAATGTACCTAATTAACTATTCTGTTACAATTATGAATAAATGAGTTATAATACTTACATTCTCACTAAACCAATTTGCAAAATGAGTTTCGATGATGGTGTCGACATCTGCGTTGCTGACATTGGGACGTGCAGTTCTGACTTGTTCTGTGAAAATTCTATCACATTTTATGAAGCCTATTAATATACTTGCGCTCTGAATGATAAACTCAATTGGAAGTGAAAATACCACTAACCCTATATAAGGTTTAATTTTATCACAATTTAATAGCACGTGAAGATGGGCAGCAACATATTCGGCATATGTGAGATACCTTGATCTTTCGCTACCAGTAGCAGTCCCTTGCAGTGAAAACACGGACAGAGTTGGAAAATGATTAATATGTTCATCGTCATCCTTATTTCTCCTGCACCTAGTGCGCATGGAGAGCACATTAGAGTCGAAGTAATAGGAGGCGAATAATGTCCTCTCTGCCTCTTAGCTTCTGTGATTGAACCTTCAGGACACGCTTGTTGCTTTATCTTTTTCTTCAATCGGCCAAAGAACCAACCAAAGTCACAATTGCATTCACTTCTAAGTGATTCCACATATAAGAATTCATATAAGGTTTCATTGATTATAGTATAATTTACCTCTCAAATGGATACATCTATCGGTATTGTACTGGACCACCTAGTTGAGCCTCTTCTGCCAAATGTATATTGAAAAAGCCAAGAGGGAAAATGGTCTCCAACTTATACAAAGTGATGACAATGTTGCGATGCAGTTCCTCAAGCATATCATCCCACAATGTTGTTGAGCATAAGTTTTTAAAGAACTGGCTTATCTCAATAAGAGGTTTCAACACATTATCTGGGAGCGCACCAAATGCAATTGGTAAAAGAGTCTCAATGAACACATGACAATCATGAATTTTCATGTTGTTGAACTTAGCCTCATTACGGTCCACGATATTCCTCAAATTAGAGTAATATCCATCAGGCATTTGAAGCTCCTTCACCCATTCACACAACTCTCTTCGTTTATCCACAGGAAGTACGAACTTCGCTTTTGGTTTAACCGGTTTACCACTTGGGCCTGAATATAAATGTAATTCTGGTTTATCACATATTTCTGCAACATCCATTCTTGATTTGGCATTGTCCTTTGTTTTCCCATGAACATCCATAACAGTGTTGATAATGTTCTCGAAAAAGTTCTTTTCAATGTGCATCACATCCAAATTATGGCGGAACAGTTCGTGTTGCCAATAATACAACTCCCAGAATATGCTCTTCTTCGTCCAGTTGTGCTCATTTTCCTTAAATCCTGGTCTGACAAAGTCATCATTTGTAGTTACCATTGGGTAATCTTCCACCTTGGCATAAAGTTCTTTCCCAAATAGTCGGCGAGGAGGACCCCCTGTAACAGTTCTGCCTTTCCTAAATGTTGTTCTATTTCTTCTGAATGCATGATTCCTTGGCAAAAAACACTGATGACAGTCAAACCATGATAATTTACCTCCATTTCTCAATCTCAAAGCCTTTTGTTGTTTCATACATACGAGACATGCCAATTGGCCATTAGTACTCAATCCAGATGCGGAAAAATTATTAATGGTTCACATAAGTGTAGCCTTCATCTAAAATGTATGTCCCGTAGAAATGTCATAAGTCTCAACTCCAACATCCCACAACTCTTTCAACTCATCAACAAGAGGTTGTAAATATACATCTATCTTGTTCTTGGGATTTTTGGGTCCGGGGATTACACAAGTCAAGAACATAAACGGTGTGGTCATACACATTTCAAGGGGGAGGTTATAAGGTGTAACGACCACCAGCCAAATGGAGTATGATCTTGAAGACAATGTGTAAGGATTAAATCCATCAGCACATAAGCCAAGCCTCACATTCTGAGGCTCTGCAGCAAATTCAGGGTACTTGGTATCGAAATGTTTCTATGCTGCCCCCATCTGATGGTTGACATAAAACACCGTCCTCACGTCGATGTTCATAATGCCATTTCATGTGCTCTGCACTACTTGTTGATGTGTACAACCTCTACAGTCGAGGTTTTAATGGCAAGTAATGCATCCTCGAGTATGGCAATGGATTCTGATTCCTTTGATGTGACCTTTGCCTCTTCCATCTTGAATGCCCACAAAACTTGCATGCATCCAGGTTTGCGTTATCCCTATAAAATAATATGCAACCTTTCCAGCAACAATCAAGTTGGACCACATCGTTGCTGAGATCTTTAACAACCTTATTCATTTGCCCATAGTTGTTTGGCATGCGGTTGTTAGGGGGACACATCTCTTTCATTAATTGAACAATTTCATTAAAACAATTTTGAGGCATATTATAATCAAATTTAATACTCAACAGTCTCACCGTCGCAGATAGCTCACTATGGGTAGAGCAACCATCATATAAGGGTTGTTGAGCAGCTTGAACCATATTATAAAATGGTTCTCGACAAGTGCTTGACCCCTCTTTCCTTACATTTTGATTTGGTATTATAGCATCATCAACCATGTCCTCCATTCGATCTACGTAGGATTCAGAGTAGTCATTATTAATATGACTTGAACCTCTAAGTTCGGAAATTTCACTATTTGAATACCCAGAATCATATTGCTGAGGTTCTATTTCCCCATGACTTATCCAAAATCAATACCCTTGCACAAAACCCTTATACATAAGGTGCATCTTGACCTCATCAGGTATCAAGTACACCCTATTTCTGCATTTCGCACAAGGACATCTATACTTTCCCTCATTCAGAAACTCTGTCTGTGTACGTGCAAATTCTTGGAATTGGTTTACTCCATCTAGAAATTCTTGCGTATAACCACTATGATCAGGCAGTAATCTATTATACATCCCCGTACGATGTGGAGGACCATTCATATTCTGCTTAAATAACAATAACCACATAAGGTATTTTATAAGAATTAATTTTAATCAAAATTATAATAATTACATAAATTATGCAATTATATATTATATATGTTTACTTTAAAATTTCCACATGCACCTAAGAAAAAAACTTATAATTTTCGACAAATATACTTACATTTTCACGAATATCGCAAAACTAATAATTCATACATAGTTGACCACTTTATTCCACCAACATATCAAATTTGAACTTAAAATTACCAAATCTAAGTGTACATTGCATTTGGCGAAATCTTTAAACAAATATGAGCTACAACTTCGTACAAACATCACATTTGAATAAAATTATAAAATAAAGTATCTCAATCCACCAACATATCAACTTTCAAGTTCACATCACCAAACCTAAACCCTAAATTGCATTGAGCAAAATCTCCCACCAAATTTCAACAACATTACCAATTAAAATATTTCATCCACCAACATATGAAATTTCAACTTCAAACTTCCAAACCTCAACCTTAAATCACATTTACCAAATTCTTGTAACGAATTAGAGCAATAACCTCATATAAATTGCACATTTCAACAACATCATCAATTAAACCATTTCATTCCACCAAAATATCAAACTTTAACTTCAAACTACCAGATCTAAACCCTAAATCGCATTTATCTCAATCTTGAACCAAATTAAAGCAATAACCTCACACAAACACCACATTTCAACATAAATATGAACTAACTATGAAATTCTAATAATGTAATACAAAAAATTGTAGAAATTACAAGTAGTTTAGTTGAAAAAAATATCTCAAATTACTCCAAGAAACTGGCGGTGAGGGGGTGGCCAGCGGCGGAGGACGATGACAGACGGCGGCGGGAGACGGCAGGCGAGCGAGCTTTGCGAAGATCGCCACCCCCCCTCTCTCTCTTCGAAACTTTGCAAAACTGAAACTAGAGAATTTTGGTTTCATTTTAAAGGGGTGGCGACAGAATGGTGAGGGAAATTCCGTTGCCAGCCCCTTTTTTTTATAAAAAAAATCGACTTTTTTTTTTGGCGATGGAAATTCCGTCACCCATTTTTTATTAAAAAAAATAATTAATTATGGCCACGGAATTTTCGTCGCCCACTGTCAATTCTGGCGACGGATTAAAATTTCCGTCACCATATTTGTCGCATAATATGACTTCTTTGTAAAACTCTTTTTCTATCGTCGTTTCTGTCGCCAAATCTGTCGTTAATTTTTTCCGTCGCTGAATTCCGTCATTAATATGAACGTTTTTAGTAGTGGATAGGGTTAGGTCAACTGTGGTGGGATTGATGACTCGGAATGATACATTAGCTACAGAGAACGAGCGACTGAAGAATCTTATCAAACAAACTGAAGTTGGAAAAAAAAAAGAAATGAAGAGGGCGAACGACAAGAACAACATGCCCATAATAGAGATTCATGCGTACCAAAATAGAGAGAGGGTGATGATGCTTGTGATGATGTTGGTTGTCATTGTATTTGCAATTGGGTTTGTGTTATAGGGAGGATCAAAGCAAGGCCTACGTGATGGCAACATTAGGGGGTTTTGAAGAATTTTGATGTTTGGATGAGCTATTGGTGGGGGATGCTGGAAATTTTTTGCAGGACAGTTTGTATTTGCAGGTTATTACACTTGGAATGTTGCTATGAAATGGAAGGGAAACTGCACAAGATCAACAACTTTTGGGAAGGATGAAATGCAATTGTAATTGCACATTGTAATGTCAGAACTCAGAAGTATCTACTTTTGGCAAATTAGATTATTACACCTCTGTAATTAGAATGAGTTTTGAGAAAACTGAAATGCAATTGTATTATGATGATTTAAGTAATGAAGTATCGGAATACAACTGTATTAGAATGCAATTACATTATTTTGATCCAAGCAATGAAGTATTTTGTTGAATATTGCATTTTGGTTGGAGATTTTCATTGCTAATTTGCTATGATCAATTGTCTTATGGTGATTTAAGTATGCTATTACAATGTCTTTGACATCTAGCAAGCAAAGTAATATCATACTAGTATTTTGATTGCCATAAAAAAGAAAAAGCTTCATTAATGTGTATAGTACTTCATTATATAACGTTCAAAAAGCTTGCTTCTTTGTAGTTATAGTTAGGAAACCAATAAAAACTAATGAGTGGGCATTAGTTACAGTTTCATCCCACTGTGTACAAACCAATGACATCAAAAGATGTCATAGTTACTATTTCATGGCGCTATACACATACCAAAAATGCAAATGAGCAAAATACTTTGATATATGCAACTCAATCATCTAATCTTGCAAAAGTGATACTGTTCTGGGAACTAATAACATCCCCAAGCTGATACCTCCTCACTGGAAGCTTGGTTCTTTGTAGATAAGTACAAAAAAAGATGATCATGGCTAGCTGATCGGCAACAGTGTCCCAAAATTGTGCAGTAGTTTCAAGTGCAGTTTCATGGGTAGCAGTTTCAAGTGCACATGCAGATGCTGCACTAGGTTCATATGCAGTTTCAGCTATTGATGCATATAAGCAGTTTCATGGATAAGAAAGACTAAGCAGGTATAAGAGTAAAATCCACAAATTGGGAGACACCTATGCCAAGAAGAAGCTCAAAAAAATCCACTTATGAGACCAAAGTCAAAGTTAAAGTCCCATATTTTACCTATCTAGATGGCAGGAAATAATCAAATAACACAGGTTATAAAAATGTTGGAAAGCTGCAGACAAGGATGAATGAAGGTGAAAAGACGATGGAAGTAATGGCCACTACACTCCACACCCTTATCAAGGATACCCCAAATGAAGATAGCGAGAAATTTCACAACAAAGAAGGGGAAGATGATGGAAAATGAGACGCATATGGCAAGAGGGGAGATAAAAAAGGGACAAGAATTCCCCATAAGGCGATCCACGACTATATCGCATAGAGCAATTACCCAAAGAGTCATCAATTTTGATAGTTATTTCATTGTTTATGTTAGAGTCATTTCAGTCCTAAAAGAGAAGCTACCCTTGAAGCTCACCATGCTAGATGTTAGATTTCATAGGACTGAGAGCCCTCACCACCATGTGAGGAATTTTGTTTGACAAGGATATCTTCCACATCATTTTTCGTTGGACATTTGACAAGAATCTAATGAGATGGTATAATACTGTTGACCCACGAAAGTTTTCAAACTATGATGATCTCTATAAGGAATTCCTATGTTAGTATTTATAGAATGCTAACATACCAATTACACTTAGTGACTTGGAACTGATCAAACAGGAGGAAAAGGAATAGTTTTCTGACTTCCTTGCTAGATGGAGGGCAAATGCCACTCATATGCTGGGCCGACCCTCAGAGGCTGATCAAGTGAGGTTGTTCATCAGGAACCTACAGCCCACATATAGGCAGCACCTAAGATTTACACCATTCAAGAACTTCACAACATTAAGGAATGTTGACATGCTTGTGCAAGAAGAGCTGGTAGGGAAATAGTCTTGAAAACCCAAAAAACAATCTTCACTAGTCCCTCGTCTAAGACTATAAATGTTTTCTTCGGGAACGACAACCTCCTCACTCTACTGTGCCTAACTCGTTACCTTTGTGTTGAAGATGTTAAAGTTGAGGCATTCTTAGCGGGGACTGGGGACAATAGCAGCACTCATTTTCTTATTCTTAGGAGGGCAAGAAATTAGGATAAAAGTAGTAGGGACAATTGAAGCAACAAGGGTAGAAGTACAACATGTATGAGGGGAAGTTTTAGATAATTTAACCTTAACTTTGAATTTCTGATCTACAGTCTTATATAAAGATAGGGGCTATAAGTGAGGCTTTAAAGGTGGGGGTTGGGGTGGAGGTAGAAGTGTTGACTGAGGAGTTTGTGACATTGTCTTTGTAGGTAGAGATAGAGGTGGAAGTGATAACTAAGGAGACTGTGAATGAGTATATTGGTTCCTTGACTAGGAAGAATCTGAAATAAGAAGAGCAATTAGATCGCTTAATTTAGTAGGCTGTAAAAGAGGAACTTTGGGTAGATTGGCTGGCTAACTTGCAGGTGAAGCAAGGACTTGAATTTGGAGATTGGAAAAGAGATTTCAAGACTTGAAGGTCGAGTGGATGCAGAGGCTTGAACAATTGAAGGCCGAATAGATGTCTTCTTGTTGACTTCCTTGTGTAGGACTTTTTCAATTAAAAAATATAAATCTAGACTAAAAATTATAAGTTAGTAATACAATAATGTAATTAAAAAATGAATGAAAATAGATAATACCTTCAACTTGGAGACCGCTTAAGTAAGTCTTCTTATTATGGCCTTCACCACCATAGTTGGGCCAATGCACTTTGACATCGTTTTTCCTTATCTTTCCATGTTTGCTTCCTCTTGTTTTTCCTTCATTTAGGCCTCCTTTTAAATTTTTGAGTGGCTCCCCTTTTGGGCTTAATATGAGGGCATGTGATTACTTCACCAAGTGCAATTGTCTACATGCCATCTACATTAATAAATGTCGAGGTGTGTGGATAAATAATTTTTAACTATTAAGTTGAGTAGCAATTGTACACTAGATTCATAGGTCCAATCTCTCTCCTCTCATTATAGCTATTGCATGAGCATAAGAGAGTCCACTCACTAAGCTCTCATGACTGGTGCATACAACTCCTTTGACTTAAGTGTACAAAAAATGCCTTTGTGCCATGAGTGACACTATAGAATCCATCCCCTACCTTACTTGCCTGCTATCACCTAGCATTCTCCTTCCTTTTGTCTAACTTCTTCATTATCCTATGAGGTTTGTTTAATTGTGTTACCTAAGATTTCTTTGTTACATTTTTGTTCATTGTGGATTTGAAGATAGACTAAAAAATTGGAAACATCCATAGTGAATCTCAGCCATGTAATTATCAACCCATAGGTGACAATTGGCATGTAGTTTGAAATAAAGGCTACATAAATGCTGAGGACCCCTTGTTTGCTCCAAGAATTGCTAAGCACTAGCATCTAAGTTCTGCATTTCTTTAATGTGCCTGGTGCACCTCATTCATGGGTTTTAAAATTTTCCAAAAGATATCTCCAAATTGCAAATCTCTTTATTCATTCTTAAGTTTGCATTCACATACCTCACATACATTCTATGCTCAACAATAGGTTATAACCTAAGAATACTATCAATCAACCCTACTAATAACAAATGACTTATAAATGTAAAACGTTCAACTTAAAACTAAACAACTTAGTGTTTAAGCCAAATAAAAAATAATATCAAGAAGGATTGCCTTCTATTAGTCAAAGGTGATTGAGCAATCATGTCCATCTACCATTTGCATTTCTTCCAACAGATGTTCAATGAAACATTCCCATATATCTCTTTCTTCTCACTCTGTGCAACATCCCTATCCACATGGTACATCTGATTATTTGCATCTCTACCAACTACACAAACAACTGACCATCCAAGGATCCTTCAGGAAGCATGCATGATACTTCTAGTGAAATGAATCTTCCACGCCCTTCTAAGAATCTTTTTTAGAGATTCTAGGCGTATGTACAAAAACTTGAGATATAGTGTCCTTAAGGATTCTTCTACACATGATCCCTTATTTGCCTAAACTATGGCTTATAAATTATAATCTCTAATAATTGATTCCAAATCTTTCTTTCTAGCCTTGATGCACATGGATGGTGTGGAATTGAAATTCATTTCCTCCTTAACCAGAGTTTGAAGATTAGTTGCTTTTAATGATTGCTGCAATTTAGGTGTCTCTTTGTAATGATCAACTATCCCATCAGCAAACATATTTATCTTCCCTACCTTAAAGATCAAAGGGATACATGTATGAGGTTTATCCATTGTTTTAATTTGAAATGCAAACTCATTTAACCCCTTTGATGCCCATAGCCTCTACTCTTACACCCCTTACCAAAGTAATGAACTTCTAATATGCCTCTGTCACTCTTCCAGAACTTCAAATGATTCCTTTTAACTTAAGTTGCTTCTTATTCATGAATTTCATCCCAACTTGATCTTTAAGTTGATGATGTGCTATGGTATCTTGGGTATTTCACACTCTTTTTCATTTTTCTACTCATTCTTTCCATTATTGTCATGTTCATTGTCACTCTTATGACTGTCTGTATTGTCTGAATCCCTTTACTTTTTTCCCTTGCTTTATCTCCACTTATTTTCCCCCACTTCCATTTTCAGCATTCACTACTTTGTGTTAGTAGAAATTGCCTCTTCCATTTTCTTTTTCTTTTTTCTTTTTCCTACCTAAACTTAGCTAAGTACTCATCATCACCAGAATTATCCATATTATAATCCTCTGAGCCTTTTCCATCATCAAGTTCATCATCATCTATAAAATAATCATAATCTCTATTTACACTCCCCAATTCGTTTTCTACCCCTATAATATTTTCCTCTTAAATATGTTCAACATACAAGCAAACAAACTCAAGCTTTGAGCATAAACTAATTCGCTCTCTAACCATTGTATCACTCTCGATGACCCACAAGACGTCCTCAAAGGGTAAATATGGCATACAAAAATATACTATTTTGGTGCTATGGGCTAAAACCCTCTAATTTCATCACTATCTCCTTAATATCATCTACACTCGAGGTCTTATCCTCCTAATGCTAATATTCTGTATATATCGTATAAGGCACTTGTTGAAATTCTCCATAATAAAAACATGCAACTTACTAGTTTCAAATAATCCATTACGCATATTAGATAGTAATAAGTAAATAAGAACCTAAAAATCAAACTATATCACATTCTACAAGTTAACTCTCGATTTTTCAGAAAATTTACCAATTCTTTGAACTAATCCATTCTTTTTTGCAATTGTCAAATACAAATGGAACTTAATCAACTAATAAATAATTCACATTCCTTTTTTTTAATTTTCTATTCAATTTTAAACGTAAATGTTACTTTCACATAACGATTATTAACTCCGCCATTTGTGTCCTCTGACTTTGTCGCAATGATCTCTTCACCTTGCTTCATTGTCAAATGCAAACAGTAAATTTGATTTTAACATTTACTGTCATTTCTTGGGGGGGGGGGGGGGCCCCAGATTTGTTTATGCCAGCTTTTCCTATGCAGGGAAGAGAGAGAGAGAGATACAAAAGATTCATTAGTTATTATTTCACTCTTTTCCCTTTACTAAAATTTCATCGATGCTAATTTCGTGATTCTTCACCTGTTACTATTTTTTTTTATTCCCTTACCGACTGCAGTTAGTCATCATAATATATTTTTATCTTCATTAAAAGATTTGTGATACAGGTAGTTTCAAAAAAATTCAGTAGCGTTTTGAACCAAATTGGATAGTTTAGTAATATTAACTTTAAAGAAAATGTTGGAAATATTTATTAGCATCTTTGGTATTTTTGTTAATGAAACAAGACTTCACTTTTTTTAGGTAAAGTAGATATTTTTTTTTTGTGTGTGTACTGTTATCGAGATATAAAGATTCCTGAAGGTATACTAATGGCACCATGTATCATCACCTAATAAATAATAATGCCTCTTGTACCATGCGTAGAGGTCACGCCATGAAGTGCAGGCAAACTATTCATTGCTGTAGACTTACTTTTTGATAAATTGGATTAACAGTGACAAATACTGTAGCTTATTTCAAATAATAATATCCATGTTTTAGACTCTTAATAATCGGCAACAACCTAAACTAAGACGTTCTAAAAATGTGATATCATATTAACAAATCATTCTACATAATCTAAATTTTCAAATAATCAAAGCATATGTATGCAACTGCAACAAATAATTATAAGATCTAAATAAATTTAAATTTCTATAGCTATTTTTCCATTTCTGGCTCCATATAAATAAGCGCCCCCCCCCCCCCCCGGCTCAGCCCTTTATGTTTACTTTTGACAAATTGGGTTATTGGGTTAAAAGTGAAAATTTTGATTTCATTGGTTTGCATTTTTTTTTGTTCATTACGTAAATGCACATGTCTGGAACGAATAATAATAGAATATAAATTAATCTAAAATTTATATGATTCTTTTCCAATCTTTGACTCCATATAGATAACCTCTCTTGTTTAGGTTTAGTTTTTGATAAATTAGGTTAAAAGTGATGACATTACAACCATGTTCGGCAAAATTAGCTGTTTAGGTAGCGGACAACGGTTCAGGTACTGGATATCTGTTTAGATAGCGGATAGCGTTTCTAATTTAGCTGTTAGCGGATAGCTGTTTAGATAAGTGGTTTAAACTAATGTGTTCGGTAAATTTAGCTGTTAGGCTAGCTAATTAATTTAAATTGGCATAAAAGGATATATATAATTTCCAAAGATAAAATTTGTAAAGGATATTTTTTGGCAAAAAAATATGAAATGCTACTTTTAAATGTCAAACGTTAATACTATTAGTTTTTCAAAAACGCTGTTTTAAACGCTAAGCACTACTTGAAATGATAGCCAAAACATTAGTTTACCGAACACTAAAAACTAATTAATTAGTGTATTCACTTAGTCAAAACACTAAACGCTACCCAAAACGATGTTACTGAACACAACCTACTTCTATTGGTTTACATGTTTTGTTCAATATGTTTATTTTATGGCTAGCTAAACATGCTATATTATATTATTATATTATTCTATATTAGTAATTCAACTATGCTAAAATTCTTGAAGTCCTTCCCCATCAATTAACTCTAATATGTACATGGAAAGTATTATATACTTAGTAAGCTTCCATCTACCTAATTTGCGATAGTAATAACTTGACTATTTCTTAGCCCTTACAATTTGCAGAATAATGGCAACCGAGCCAAAAATAAAATTGTCTTGCCGAACTCAAGCACAATCTTTATATTATAAATGCTAGAATGTGTAAGGGGTTGAGTTTTGAGGAAACGGAAAATGCTAACATGGGAGTAAATTTATGGCATATGTTGCTTCACAACCGTTGGATCAAAATTTTAAACAATCTTAACCCTTGAATTTATTTTTACTAGCCACATTAGGTCTCAGGTTCGATTCCCCTCTCCCTCATTATATTGTACTATTTACTATGCATATTAGGTCTCAGGTTCGATTCCCTCATCCCCCATTATATTGTATTGTCCATTGTGTCTCTTACGGACCAAAACGTTTTTAATTTTCATCATTATTATTATTATTATTATTATTATTATTATTATTATTTTGTATTTTTCAATACAAATATAAATTTGAGCATGTGTTATTAGAGATAATAGAATAATAAATACGATTTTCATGATTATTTTTATTATTACTATTGTTGTTGTTGTCGTCATTATTGCTGTCGTCGTTGTTATCTTTCCGTTTAAATTTGATAACATAGTCAATATTAATAATGATCATCAAATTATCAAAAAGAGATTAAGAGATTATAATAGATATAAAATTTTTTATTAGTTCATTATTATAAAATACATTAATAATTTAGAAGTTTTAACTTAATGAAACGAAATTATAATTACTGAACAAGTCATAAAACCTTATATGACACCTTATTATTAACACATAATATAATATATACAATTATAAAGAAACAATAAATATTTTTTATTTCCATTATTATTATTAATATTTTGTATTTTTCAATACAAATATAAATTTGAGCATGTATTATTAGAGATAATAGAAAAATAACTATGATTTCCATGATTATTTCCATTATTATTATTGTTGTTGTTGTCGTCATTGTCGTTGTCGGCGATTTTATCTTTCTCCTTGAATTTGATAACATGGTCAATATTAATTATGATCATCCAATTATCAAAGAGATATTAAGGGAGTATAATGGATATAAAAGTTTCTATTATTTCATTATTATGGAATAAGTTCATGTTTTAGAAGTTTTAACTTAAGAAAACCGAATTATAATTACTGAACAAGCCGTAAAACCTTAGGTGACACCTTATTATTATCACATAATATAATATACAAATTCATATAGAAATAATAAAAAAAATTTATTTCCATAATTATTATTATTATTTTGTCTTTTTCATTACAAATGTACATTTGAGCATGTATTATTAGAGATAATATAAATATAAATATGATTTCCATGATTATTTCCATTCTTACAATTGTTGTTGTCGTCATTGTAGTTATCGCCGCCGTTATCTTTCTCTTTGAATTTGATAACATAGTCAATATTAATTATGATCATATAGATGTAAGGGTTGTGCTGAAAAATTACATATTGTAAGCATGATATAACATATTGCAAGAGTTGAATGTGAAATATAAAAAAAATTTAAAATAAAACACAATCATCATATTAGGCCCATGAAACTGAATTTCTTTCACATTTAATATGATATATTTAACAAAAGGAAATAAATGAACTATTTTTTTGTGTTTCAAAGCATATATATATCTTACAATTAAATTTAATTCGTTTAAATCTTAAACGTATAATTAATTTTTTAACATTTCAAATAAATTGACCAAAATCTAATCTATTTAACGCACAAGAAAAATTGAAATCACTTTTATTTTCTTTTAAACCATACAAATCCAATAATCAAATTCTCTTCATAAAACACCGAAAATTATAATTAATGTTTTACTGTTTAAAACAAAATACCCCAAATTGCCATAATACTTCAAACTAATAAATATCTCAACCCACAAATCTGAACTCAACCCATCTCTTGCAAGACAACATAAGGGCATGGGAAGTTTATATCAAAACCCATGAAACTATTCAGTTAACATGAAAGCCAAATGTACAAAGTAAGAATACTTAATTATATTAGCGTCCCCTAATTGGCCATTTTAAATAGCCAAAAAAGTTATGTATTAGCATAAATACAATGTTCAAATTATTTTCGTTGAAAGACAAATTTTATTTCTGTTACATGTAAAACTGAAACTAAACTGACTTCAAAATAGTTTATACCTAAATTCACTAGACAATTAGCCACTTCATAAAATTTTGCTCAACAACAAGAGGAGAAGGTAGATTTTTCATCATTGGCATCATAGATTGACTTATCGTCACCCAATTTAGTCCATGTTCTTTTCAGTGAGAAATGAGGGGTGTGGGATGAATGGGTGTGGGAAAAAGGGGGAAGGAGTGGATGGATGTAGTATTTTTTTTAAAGTGTGCGAATGAGTGGATGAGCGACTGAGTGTGGGTGACAGCTGAATGTAGTTGAATGAAGTTGAAATATTGGTTATTAATAATTTTTTGTTTTATAATATAATAATTTTATTGTGATAGTAATTAATGATGATGAAATTTTTTTATTTTTGTTCATTATTTTTTATTTTTTTTATTTTTTATTTTGGTATTTTTATTATTTCATTTTATATTTTATATTTTAAATTTTAAATTTTCAAATTTTGAAATTTTTTATTTTTCATTTTTTATTTTTTTATTTTTTTATTTTTTTATTTTTTTATTTTAATTTTTAATTTTCAATTTTTTATATTTTTAAAATTTTTTATTTTTATTTTTTAATTTTTAATTTGTAATTTTTGTAATTTTTGTAATTTTAATTTTTATTATATTTTTTTATTTTTTCAGTTTTAATTTTTTTATTTTTTATTTTCTTATTTTTTGTTGTTTTTATTTATTTTTTTTGGAATTTTTCATTGGTTTTTTTTCTGGAATAAAAAAATAAAAAATAAAAAATAAATAGATACAGCAAAATAAAAAATAAATACAAAAAATTTAAAAATTTAAAAATAAATAAATAAAAAATAAAAATAAATGAAAAATATTTAAAATTTTAATGTTTTAAAGATAAAAAACAAAAAACAAAAAAAATAAAAAAATAAAATAAATAAAATAACAAAATAATAAAATAATAAAATATGAAAACAAAAATAAAAATAAAAATAAATACAAAAAAGTAAAAAAATAAAAAATAGAAATAAAAAATAAAAAATAATGAAAAACAAAAAAAATAAAACTGTTTCATGACATCCGAAAAATTTAAACTGCTTATAATTGCTATCAGCTTATTCATACACACAATTACGTAAATTGTAAAAATTTTTAAAATATGAGAAATGGTTGTTTTATGTAGGTGTGGGAAGGAGTGGGTGAGTGTGAGAATGAATGATATTTTTTTTAAAGTGTGGGAAAATGGGGGAAAGAGTGGGTGAGTGTGGGTTGAGTTGATTTTCCAACGAAAAGAACATGGTGTTAGCATGGTTTGTGACAAATTCACTATCTACTGTCTCCATCATACTTATATAGACTTTTGTCACAATCATATACTTTTTAATTATTAATCCAATTAGTTATGCACGAAATTGTTGTATATTTAACTTTTTTATTGAATTTTTTCATTATCTCATCTAAATTATAATATTAATCATGTTTACCATAACTATTTGTTTATTATTTCGATAACATATCTACAGAATATCTATTTGAATATACTCCGTGCAAAACACGGGCCCAAACTTGACTATTTCTTAGCCCTTACAATTTGCAGAATAATGGCAACCGAGCCAAAAATAAAATTGTCTTGCCGAACTCAAGCACAATACAATAAAATCACACCTTATATAAAATGTCCATAGGAATTCAACTCCCATCATCTCGCAAGACGACATTCATGAAATTTTATAAAGACAAATATGGTGCTCAACAAATAGCCAGTAAGAACGCCATAAAATTTTTGGAGGATAATTTACAAATATGAAACTCATGCATCTCATGCGTCCTTAATACTAATGATTCAAATTAAAAAAACAATTATCTAACCCAAGATAGGTTTAATCCTCTGTTAACAAGATCCTAGACCCAACAAACCTGTAGTCAAGAGGTCACATAAAGCCCATAAAATTTATAAAAATGGCTCCACCAGACAACATCCGAATAACTTGAACCAACTTCAGCTCGAGCCCACTCGCTAGTTACCACCTGCTCTTGGAATCCTGAAAATTATCCACATTCTCAACCACACATGATATCTCGACTCACAACATCAAATGCCTCTACCGTACACATTGGCACCAAACAACATGTGTTTGAAAGTCTGTATATCCCAATTACAAGCAATAGACATCTAAAATGTTACAATGATACACTTCGTACATCCTGTACTATTGGATTCCCATTGTAGTACAAAGGCAAGCCGGCTATGCGATTATCATACTCTATTTCTTATCCCCATCAGTAAGATTCAGACATTCAGCTGGCACTGATATCGGAGTTGACTTGCAAGAGGCTTCCTTAAACCAAAGATACTTCTGTTTTACCAGAACACCATTTCGAGGAAAATCCTAGGTCGATAAGGAATTGACAATGTACAGAGCTCGGCCTGGGCAACGACCATTTTTCAAAGCTCTGTAATCCTGAACATAATCAAATGTAGGAATACATTCGCATAGTGACACATCAAACAATATCTTCATCCTTCCATGATAATGTTCAGCAGCAGTTTGCATTGTCACTTAGTGTGCCCATCTGTTGATTAAGTTGGGAGTGCATACAATGAGCTCATTTCTCCCATCCCAGAGCTTTCAGATCATTCTCTTTCAATTCAACAAGCTTCCCAAGCCTACAATAGACAAGAGTCAATGACGAAAAAGTAAATTTTTTTTTTTTTTTTGGGAGGGGGGAAAGACAACAAGAAACACTAGAGTTCTCCCTGCTTACAGGAAGCAAGTCATGAGAGGTTTCTTCGCTGTTGCTATTTAACACATGGTGTATTGCCAATTCATAGATTTTAGCGCCTCCAAACCCCCCCAAAAAAAGAAAACACAAATAAAGGAACATCTGAAAGCAGAACTTGTGCAGAGCTAATTAGTAAGGGTGAAGGTCCATTCAAGAAAAGCAAAGATTGTACTGTGAAAACAAGGTGATTCATATCCACATGAAAAAGAGTTAATAAACTCCAACAGTCCATGATCTGAGCACACTTAGATGATCAAACCAAAAAGACACTGACACCTAAACTGAGGGTCTTCCAACATACAAATGTACCAAAATCAAATATCCGATGCACCAGATGCACATGTGCATCCAACTAACAGAAAAATATGATTTATGGGGTAGTGTTTTTTTCCTTTTTTGTTGGACGGCAGGGTTCTCTTTGTCCTAGCTTTCTCATTCCCTGCCCCTCCATGCCAGTGTTTTCTTCTGTGCTTTCTTGACAATGTCACCCGGTTGATTTCCAACCCAATAAATTATATAGTAAAACCCAGGTCATATTTTTCCCACTTTTCCCACTGGAGCTCCTTACTACATACCGCGTACTCCCTCTCTCTACAACTCACCTACCTGCTTCCATAGTGTATCACTGTGTATCGTTAAATCATAAAGAAATTATGAACTCCATTCATTATTCAAATAGATGGAGGAAAAATACGGGAGGAAATGAAAAACAAAACAAAGCGACGAATATTAGGTGCAGGATACAAAGGAACTCATTCCACGGCTACAGCGCAGAATAGAGACATCACTTTCAAAGCCTGAATGCAGTAACACGGAAAAAGAAAAGGGCAATTTTCAAGGCCTTTCTGATTCGCTACTGCTGAATTTAAAGCAATCAACATTCTTGTTTTAAGAGGGAAGGGGACAAGAGTCCATGATTACCCAAGATCAGCAGGAAGCCTGAATCGACCAATCCGTGTACGTTTTAGTGAATGAATCTAGCCAGAGAAGGAAAGGGAGTTAGTTCAAATAACCTCATTTCTGTTCATGCATGTATGCATAAGAGTATTGCATAATATCAATACAATCATTTAGTAATGTGAGCACATGTAAAGGCAACATTTTCACTGTCACTTTTCCAGGGGTTTTGATGAATTTTCAAACAAGCTCCAAAGATTTCACTTGTCCTGTAAGATGTACTAGATCCTAAATCCTGCCAGCAAGGTACTCTATGCTCGATCACCAGGAGCATAAAAAATCACTCCATCAGTTTTCAAGTAGTCAAAAAAGAAACCACATTAGGATACCATGGGAATATCAAAACTATACGGAAGCAGGGCATAAACAAACCATCATACTAATGCCCTCAAGCACCATCGTAATCATCCCCTTGAGTTCTCATGAATAACTTTTATATATTAAATCCGAAACATCAAACACTGCTCAAAAGTGAGCACTCGTCTCCAGCCATACAAAATTCTTTAAAAAAATTACAACACCTGATAAGACAAAACTTTGTGCCCCACAAATGCTGAAATTCCTTTTATAACTTTCACTAAATGGGCAACACAATCATCTATTGACTACATGGCTCCAACTAATGTTTTTCCCTTCTTTAAGACTCCACCAAGACATCTTTGCTATCCTCAGTTAAACCCAACTAACTAAGCCCCATCAGAGTCACCTTTAAAAACTAAATCTACCTAAAAGATATATTGGATAAAAATATCCTCGTAGTTTAGCTTACAGCCCCATTTTTATTAGTCTCAGCTTCTGATATTTCAACTTCCAGCTAAGTCATTTAGTTGTAGCACAACAGCGAAGCTACAGCAGTTCTAACTTACAAGCAAAAATTTAGCCAAACCAATTTGCAAGTTGCAAAAGACTATAGTTGGAAACAACTTGAACATTTTCCAAAGAACAGTGAGCAAAATACAGTTAGACAAACACGTATATAAATGGGGATGCCATTATCTTTTAATATAGTCTTCATAACTCATTTAAAAAAAAAAAAAAACAGATACGTGTTAACATGACTAGAGCAGAGCTACTGTACAGAAAGAAAACAATGACATGTACACCAATTATGACTGTGCCAAAGGACGAACCTCACCTCAAGTCCAGCATTTTTTACCAGCTCTCGGACCTCATGGTTTCTCCCTTCATTAACCTGTCAATATCTCCACTATGGTTACCTTTAGAATGCTCTCAGCCCCCAGCTACAAAGCATGAAGGCTATACTACAATAACAATTCTCTGGACTATCATAATACAAACTCAAAGTCAAAGTGAAAACCCGTTCAAAGCTCAAAACCACAGTTACCTGGATCAAGGACCAGTCGGATCATGGAATGCGATACAGGAACGCGGAACGCTACTTCCGTAAAAGGTGGAACGACAGGCGTAGATGATTTGGAGTGTTTTTTTGGAACGGAATTCGTAATTTCAGATTGTTAGTTTCTAAAATTAAATTTTTAACTGAAGGCCATCACTTTAAAAATAAAAGGATGTGTCATCATGGTAGACTGGCATTCTGGCAATCATGGGCATGCCTTTTCCTCTTCCCAATGTGATAATTAGTGCTAGCAAAAAATGTGTCCGACCCGAATACCCGAATTTGTCAAAGCGGGAAAAAAACCAGGTACAGTCATGAATTTTTCGTCCAAATTTTAAATTCGGACACTACATTTTTCATATTTCTATTGTCCAAACCTGATGTTGACCCGAAGTTAGCCTTGCCCGACTTATCTGACCCGGAAAAAATCGGGTATTGTTCATCAATTTCTTGTCCGAATTTTTATAAAGTCCAATTTGTCCAACCCGAACCCGAAATTTTGTCAACGCTAATGATAATGGTACGTGTTTCCCTTCCCAATAATTCTTTTTTCTCTTTTATTTTTCTTCATCTTTTCAGCACATAGCAAATAAGACTGAGGCAACTAAAGGGTCAAAGGATGTTCGCCTCTTTCCCTCCCCCTCTCCAACAAAAGCTCAGAAGCCATCCCTGGCCGCTGTGCCTACTGGGAAACTAGTGGCTTTTGCAATTGATGTCAAACCAAAATACCAGATTAACAAAACTTATCCGGTCTCCCCCCCCCCTCTCAAACCAATTTGTTCTGGAAAATTCAATCTAGCCCTAAATTTCATTCGAAGTGCACCACTGCAGCATCTCTCTGGGTAGACTTCTGGGAATCTCCAAGCATCGATTTATGATTAAGCTTGTTTAATTTGGTTTAGCATCCAGTATGTTTCAATTCTCCACTTCTTTTAATTTTTCCTTGTAGATCTCCATAATCAGACCTTGGGTTCCTTGATCCTATCGGAAAGATCTGGAATGCAACCCCTTTCATTCCAATCCGAAAACGACCCATGATCTGGATCAGATGATCCAAAATGGGGAACAGTGGGTGGGTGAGCAATCCTGGTAACTATGCTCAAACCAATAATGATGTCAGAGCAGTTAACAAAAAAGGTGCCACTCCCAATCCCTAGCAGCTAGCACAAGATATTTGAAGCCCAGTGACAATTCTTAGGTCATAATGCCTCCAAAGAATGAATGAAGCCTCCGCAATTGCCTTGAAATTGCAAATACTTCAATATATTTGCTCAGCTCTCTCTCTCTCTCTTTCTCTGCTTTTTTTTTTTTTTCAATTTTTGCAATGCTTAGGGAAACTTAAGTACTTGAAGTTGGAAACTCATGATGGTTCTCATTCTCAGTCCCAAGTTTTCAAAGAGCACCTAAACTGAGTGGTTCTGACATTTGAGAATTATAACCGGTTGTGGTAAAATTCCAAGGTATCCGCAGCCTGCACTCCCTCTATCTACTTAAATTATTCTTCTTCGTACTGTATAGAATATTGGACTTTGGAGTTCCCTTCTCAGAATAAGTTTGATCCAAAGAGTACCTCTAGTGTAAGTGATTTGTAAGCCAGCAGATGATGACACCAACTCTTTTTTTTGGGGAGGGGGGGGTTAAGGGATACTAACTTATATTAGCAAATAGACATCTATAAAATTTCCTTCTCTTCCATGGATTGATGACAATGTATTTCAGGTTTAAGTGCTGATATAACTATAATATTTTCTATATGTGCACATTGTACAAGTCTTGCAGATGTAGAAAGCCCATAATTTCTGGATTTGATTTCACTTTCCAGGGGTTTGAGGAGGGAGAGAATGAATTGGAGGAGCTTGAAGCCAATTGTTTGATAAAAAGTCCTTGCTAGGATGAAGACCTTGTTGAAGACAACTTGCAAAAAAATCAAGTCATAGGAGATACATAATGGATAACCCATATAGCCTCTTCATCGACAAATTTAGAACAGGCTCGGATAAGTATTCACTCAAGATCTTTCTGGCCATGTTATGGATGTCTGTATTTCAAAAATAGTAGAAAAAGAGGGGGAAATGTGGTCTTGTCAGTTTTCCCTCAAGAGATGAAGTTAATGATATGCATGATGCAGCCATCATGAATGGAAGAAGTTCACGTTGCTTGAGCAAATATTAAAGATGTAAAAAGGGGGGGGGGGGGGAAACCCATTCTCATACCTCTAGATTCTTCAACAGAATATATGATGAATATATGATGCAAGATAAGGACAAAGAAAAAATAAAAAAATATGGGCATATCTTAATATTGGCATATGAGAAGTATTTTGATATTTTATTATCTTCGTAGTTTATGTTTTAGAAATATATTATCTTTTAGGTATCTTCTTAGCTAGTAAATTAATATCGTCATGATTAGGTTATCTATTTATTTGTTTCCTTAATGTTTTAGATTTCTTCTCTATTTAAACCGCTGCAATATTTTTCTTTGCTTCCCAAGTCAGCCACCCGTGGAAAAAAAAAACACCAGATTAACCAGAAAAACCTTATTTCCATAACCCGCGCCCTTGCCAGCCTTCAATTTGCACCACCAACCCCATCAAACACCACCGCCCACCACCACCCCTCGATCCTCCTTTCCCGGTCGACCACCACTTAACTGCCGGCGGCCCACCACCGCCTGAACCCTAAAACCCTAATTTGCAAGATCCTGAATTTCACAACCCTAGCTCCTCAAATTGTCCTCCACTCCTCACAATCCACCAAAATTGGTCTTAAGTTCTTAACCCTTGATTAACCATTCGATTTCATCCAAAACCCCAAAACAATTGAGGTAAATCGCATTAGATTTTGCTTCAATTGATTGGCTACCAAATTCTCAAACCCTAAATTGCAAATTGGCCAATTTTTGAACCCTAGATTCTCAATCCGCCCTCAATTCATCTCAACTTCCCAAAATTAATTTCACCCCTTCCATATCCACTTCAATTCGACCCGAAGCACCATATCAATTGCATGATAAGGCCTCACGTCGTCTCTCATATCCTATGGTCTCTATTGTTTTTATCTCCCATCCAGTTGATAGTCACTCCTAAGTGAAGAAGTTACCTTAAAACAGCTAATTAATTATCTCCAGAATCGTTAAAGTCATCCCTAAATCCATTCATCTCATCATAACCTTGTTTGAGATAGTCTCACTCACCAACTAATTTGCATAAAGTTCTAACAATCAAGAATCATTCCAGCCTTTATCACTCTTATACTATCAAGTATCAACTACAAGTCCTCTACTTGTTTCTAGGCAGTCAATAGGCTGCAAACCCTTTCAAAGAGTATCAAATTTCCCAGGAAGGAGAAACATAGATTCTTCAAGCAGAATTATATGAAACCTAATAAATAAGAAAGATGAAATAGATAGAGAGGACACAAAATCTAAGGCATGTGAAGTTGGAAACATGGCCACTGTATCATGGATTGAACACACGAGGAGAAGAGATATATTTACCACTATACGGATGCGGGCTCTGGGCATACCAGGCTGCTGAGGAAGTAGTTCTACAGATTCAGGTGTACAATGCGCACCGTCAATGACCGTTCCATAACTAATCGCCACTAAATGTCGTGTATGAACTCCACCATCAACGGTGGCGATATATCTGCAAATTTTATGTGAACAGCACTTAGTGAGGCAGCAGTTCTTATGCCAGCGAGGGACTTCAGTTGAGATATGAATACCACAAAGACAGCAAAAGCAAACCCAAAATAAAATATGTTGCACAATGACAGATAAACAGCAACGGCTTTATCTGAAAGGGCCAAATAAGGATTCACTGAAGGATAGATGAAATGCATTAATGCAGAGCACCCTCAAAAACAAGGGGGAAAACACATAAGAGAAAATGGAAAGAACACGGAGCACTGATCAAGGTTGGGAACATATAGAAATTTAGAATTTGGAAGAAGCATTGATGATGATGGCTTATAAAAATGGTATGCCCGTCACAATTCAGTGTTTGGCAGAATTGTAGATACAGACTTAAACAGACTGCAGTTCAAGTTTTTCTCCCCCTCTTAATGGAAAATTATTTATTTTTTAACCTAAAATGAGGTAGTACATTTGAATAAATATTGCTGAAATGAATTCCTGGCAAATAATCATCATTATCTACCAACAAAATTATGCATCACAAGCGGTCACATGCTAACGCATTATTTGCAAGCACCAGCTTAGTGCTCAAATAAAATATGACATGGACTGATACAACATAAGCGAGAAATGGGCAGAAAAGAAAGAAATGCGTGAAGCAGGTTAGCTCCATTATTTGACGCTTTCTATCACTAAGATAAAAGCATTAGTTTAAAGAAATTAATACTAGTTACACAAATGCTATAGATACGAAAGATACTCACTCCTTTGTTAAATTAGAAGATGGATGTGATACTTTCTGAGCAAAGTCACCTGGATAAAGAAAGTAATTGTTTAGTCAATGTCTACTATTTTACATTTTATACTAAGAGACTCCTGAAATCTAGAACTTATGCAAAGAAACTGCAGATACCATCATTAGTCACAATAATCAATCCAGTGGTGGCAACATCCAGGCGTCCAACAGTAAACAACCGTGGCTTTGGCTGTCCTGAGTTCTTTTTGTCCTTCAAAAACATACTTTTCAACATTAGTAAACACGGAAGAAAACGCGAAAACACAAAAAGATGAGAACAAGAAGGAGCACCAATGAACATACCCATCTCTTTAGAAATTCATCACATAAACATAGGACAGATTTGAACTCAACCTGTCCAGCAGAACATATGTACCTACAGATGATCAGCTGCTTCATGGTAAGTTGAGAAAAGATATCTCCCCAGAGAACATGTGCTTTTCTTTCTTCATAACCAAATTTTGCATGAGCAATAGACAATGATTGTGTGCGCGTTTGAGAGAGAGAGACTTTACCCTTTTGGCTTGTTCAAAGCAAGATACACCTTAGGCGGCAGTTTTTTTGGTAGGCGGTTTCCATTCACATATATAATGTCTCTAGCTGGATCAACTCTGGTCTGAACGTTATCATTTCTTAGTAACTCATAATTAACTCGAAGACAATTGTGAAGGTACCAAAATGAATCTGAATGCAAAAATGACCAGTAACTACAGCACAAATTGACGCTGAATTTAGGACAATCAGAAACTCCGGCAAGACTTTGCCAGCCCAAATGTCATTACATGGCATACAAACTTAACCGTAATCATAGAGTTCAGCTAACCTGAGGTGTGTTGCGGACAGAACCATTAACAGTCACCTTTCCTTGGAATATGAGCTCCTCACTGCTTCTCCTTGATGCCACTACAAAGAAAACAGCCACTTTCAATATATAGATTGGAAGATTCAAAAAGAACTAGGTAGCCACAGAAAAGTGCAAAGCTTAACCAGTTTGCCATGACTTGAGCACTTGGATAGTCCACGTATGGTTTTGTACCCTACAGCAAGTTCAAAGTGTGTGGCCCGATAGAACAGACTTCTTATACGTACTCTAAATTATTTGGGCTGCCAAATATGTCTAAACACAAAAGCGCTAGTCTTTTGCTCACTTCACAACACAATTCATGAAGTAATCGATCAGGCTGATTGCAGTAGACCGAACCAGTTAATGGATTGAAATTATATAACCCTGCGCCCTCTTTGGATAGAAGCTGACACATTCATGCCTGAACATCTACCACAAATAATTTGACCTTCCATAGTCTACCAACTGAAGGACAAACTCACATACCCAGCTCCAGCAACAAAAGGCCACGCAGTGACCAGTCTGTGACAACCACAAATCTCTAAGATGCATCACATGTGAATTTCCTTCCCATTTAAACCATTGCAGGACAATCTTTTCTGTTGGGCAACATCTCTACTGGTTGGAACTTCAAGATCAAAAATCAATCTGCTAAATTTACCAACTTCAACAACATTCTAATCGCGAGACACGTTCAATTCACACAAATGAATACAAAATTGAATCCAACATTTCTTTTCTAAACAAAAGAACACAACCAATAATAACAACTACTCCTCTCTGTGTAGGTCCCGTTTTTGCGGGCTCTAGACATCCAAATATAGATAGTCTTACCCCCGAAAACATTTCTGCTATCAAAGATACCAATTCCAATAGACCCAAGAACACAAACATTAAAAGAGAAGTTCCAAGTATGCCTCACCTCCAGCTGCGGCAAGCACCTTAGCAAGCCGCTGAGGCGGCTCCCGAAACCTCTCATTGTAGAACCGTCGCGCAGCCTTCGAATGCCTCGGCTCTTCCGACGACTTCTTCTTCTTCTTCACTTCAACCGTATTTCCCTTAACCTTCTTTGGCGCGCCACCGTCGGCCACCGCATGGAGCGAACGCCCCGCCGGCAGTGCGTGGGCGGCGAAGTCACCGGCGTGCCCCTGCAACAGCCAGGGGAGGAAGACCTGGAAGCCATCACCGGCATTGTTCTCGGGTTCTGGGAGCTTCTGGGAGCCGAACGAAGCATGAAGGCGGAGAGAGAGAGTAGCGAGTGAAATTCGGTGGATAGCGAGAGAAGAGCGTCTTGCGAGGTGAAAGGTTGTAAGCGTAGTCGAAGTAGCTCCTACTGCTGCAATGGCCGCCATTGATGATAGCCCTCGGCTCTGGACGCTGGATAAGTTCAATTCTACTTTCTCCAATTTACAACCGAAAATCGAATAATCAAAATTGAGATTTGAATTTGTTTTAATTTTTTTTTACTATGGTTAAGCTTAGATTTAAAATTATTAAAATTAAATTTTACACTTAAATTTTGCTGATTATATCGTTAAAGAGTTGAACGAAAAAAAATAATTTTATATCTTCTCAAAAAGAAATTATTTTTCATTGATGGGAAAATTATTTTTCATTGAAAAATAATTTTCCATTATTTACTGTGCAAAATAATTGAAAAATGGAAAATCAATCGGGGAAAATTACTCCCCTCAACTAAAAACTACCTAAGTTTTATTTTGTTTCTAGTGTGTCACTACATCCTGGATTTTGATGTTAAACTAGAGTTAAGGATTCATACAATGCATGAGAAATCTCATAAGTTTTTATTACAAGAATTATGTGTAATTTAATAGTAAGAATATCACCATAAGAATGTGCAAGTTAAAGGGAAAATATTCTTACGATAAATAAATTATTAGTACTCAGTACACACTTGAACTACGTTAAAATTAAAAGGTTCTAATAAGTTTTCACATATTAATATCATAATATATATTTAGAATTTTTTTTAGCGATACTTCTTTTTCTCTTTTAACTGTTCATCTAAATATATTAAAGAAAGCAAAAATATTTATAAGCTATTGAACTGCTAACTCATTATAAAAGCAGGTATAATATTAGCATGCAAAACTACATAAAGCTCCAATGTGGACATGGATGTTAAAATTCTAAAAAAAGTGTATTCATTGTCATCAAAGGTTTAAATGGGGTTGTTTTGAATTTATTGATAAATGTTATCAAAATTAATAAACTTTCACATCATAACATATGAAGTGAAATAATTTTAATTTTCTTCACTATTATTTTTGAAAAACATTGCAATTTTATAATATAATATATTGTTTTTAGTTACATTGGAAGTAGTATTAGTACTATAACATGACTTTTTGATAAAAAGTGATACAATATAATATTTTATCATTACCAAGCATTTTCTTTTTTTTTAATTTGTAAAGAGAATCTTTGGAATTGTAATTAGGGAGATTTACAGCAGGGTCATGCATTAACAAGCCCTCAACCAACTCATTTGTTTTGCAACAAATAGGTGTTGCTTTTGGAGGGAAAGTCAAGTGGATGAAAAACCAAAAGCAAGCTCAATTACGAAAATATCCTTAATGAACTATATCTTCCTCTCTCCTTACCTGATGGGTTTTCACTCTCTCTCTCTCTCTCGACCAAAACCTCGAACCAAAACCATGAGTCATCTACTTCATGCCCAAAATCGAGGGTTTGCGTGAACTTCATACCATGCTCTCTCTCTCTCTCTCTCTCTCTCACTTTATAGCTGAATCTACTCCTGAAGGTGTGTGGTAATGACCAATTTTGCTTAAAAATTGAAGGAAATCTTGCACTAATTTCATCTATAATGCATGATTGTGGGAGAAGAACTCAGTGAGGCGCGGTGTGTAGCTGTAGGTCTGATAAAGAGTAGTGGGAGGCTAGACATGAGCTTGGAGTGTTCGGTGATGGTGGATATGTGATGGCGAAGGTCAGCTGTGAACTTGGGGGAGGAAGGTTTAGAACATCCGTCATGGGTAGACGATTGCAAGCAGCTTGGTAAGCAACAGGTATGTGAAAATTGGTTGTGACTTTATAAGTTTGGTACGTGGAATGACGTTGTCGTCACTATTTTTCAATGCATGAAGGGTAAATGTTTGGTGTTAAATATATGTCATGTTGTCGGTCAACGTTTACTAGGGTAACATAGTAGTAGTCATTGTGTAAGCCGAGTTGTGGGATTCACGGGGTGAAGGATGCAGGATTAAAAGGAAATTTTTTCAAAGGAACATCATGTTGTATTAACCAATATTGACCAACAACTAGGCATTGATAAACCTAGATAACATGTAGTGTTGGCCATGGTAGACATATTGTATTGGGAACTTTGGTATGTACTTCTATGGAGTAAATGACGCAATATTGTTTGCTATGACAAAAAATTTATTATTGTATAACATGCCGGGTAATTGGGAAGATATTGGGCGGAGTGATCGGTACAGTACTAATTGTTGTAACGTTTAATAGAAATGGATGTATATGATGTTGTTGTGGGAGACAGCGGTGGTGAGAGATAACTAGTTATTTATGTGTTATAGAGGGATAGTAGAAGAAAGGTGGACATGGAAAAGTAACATATGTGGGAAGTCAAGGAAATGTATTGTGGTGAAGGACGTGATGGGGCTAGAGGAGATGAGAAGAATGGTGACGAAAATTATAGGCAGTGATTTATCTGAACATAAACTATGGTATAATTTAAAGTATGTCCAGCAAATGTTAATGGCAGTTGAGAGGATATATGGATGTGAGAATAGTTTTCAAGGGAAATGATGAGCATGGGTATTCTTATGTGGGTGGGAATGATGGGTTGATGAGGCGAGCACAAAAGGCTGGTGCAGCATGTGAATGACGAACGCACATTTGTGATCATGGCGTGGTTTGGGCAAAAAGTCAGAGAAATGGTACGGCGAATGTAACATGATGTTTGTTGCCTACACTGCTAATGTCAACGACTTCAAACTTGGTTGCAGAAAAATACTATTTGTGTACGATACCCATCTTAGAGGACCTTACAAGGAGACATTGTTTGCGGCCTGCAAGCTGGATGCGAACAACCACCTTTTCAATTTTGCATATGGTATAGTGTGTGGTGAGAAAATTTAAGAGTGATTATAGTTCTTGGAAACAGTTGCTAAGTGCGTGGGGGGTGTGCAAGCGCATGGAGTCATAAACGCAGGGCACAAAATCTCAGAGGTGCTCAAAAGATAGTGAAGTTGGACATACGAGGCACACCTGTCATATTCCCTATACTGATTTTGATACAAGCTACGAAAGTGATATTGTGGATGTTGAAGATTTATTGGATGGTTCCTATATTCTGTGCGCAAGCAAGACATGAGGTTGGGTTGTACAATTTCATTAATACACAGATTGGTTGGTTACCATAAGATGTAATAACTGTAGTCATTGTTGGTGATTGTGTATATGTTTTCTGTGGTGGTGATGGTGGCAAAAATGTCACAGGACAACAACATGTTTGTTTCATCTTCAACTCAATCTTTGCAGGTTGAATGGCTGCAGATCGCCTTCCATGTTCACCCAATGGAAGAGACAAGTTGACCCTAGTAAACCGTGCTTTCAAAAGGGTAAACCCCTTGGTAGTTCAGAAACTAGTACCCTGACTGTAATTCACTGTTTGAATGTTCCCGAGGAAGCCGCCGAATAGGGGTGGTGGTAAACTGAACGTTGTTGCTTATTAGTAGACAAAAAATCCGTGCTTTACGGCTTTCAAGGGAGAAGTTTCCCACCATGAACTGTGCTCAAGCTCTAGATAGTTGTACATTATGTGAATTATGTGATTTACCGCTCATCATGTAGTTGTAAACTGTTGATAACATCGTGGTATACATAAACATCTCAGTATATAGAGGTGCTAACCATAATGAAGTTCAACATAAACAATTTCAAGTGGAATAGAGTTAGGATTGCTAACAAGGGACATACAATTGTGAACACAAATATAGAGTAATAGTGGCATGTAAAGAGATGGCAAGGGCAACAATAAAGGACACTTAATCGACGTACTAAAGTGATAAGAACACCGTAGTAGTAAATGAGATGCCTATTTTTCGATTGCGTCTTCCCCCAACTTCTCATTACTGCTAGTACCTTCCTCCTCCTCCAGCGACACTGACGGGCTACTCGTACCACTGCCACCCTCCTCATTGTCAAAGTCAGATCCAGTTTTCTCGCTTTTGTTATGTGAATTCTCCTCACCCATGTTTACCGCTTCCGCGACAGGGCTTCGATTTTGTTTCCGTATACTACGCGACTTGATTCCAAACCTCTGTAGCAGATAAATCGGAACAAACATATTACACACGACATTAAATTAGTACACAGTGAAATTTTCTTCCCCCATGATTCACCCATGAGATTTGTATACAAAATGCTTCTTACCGTCCACCAAAGTATTCCATCATGTTTACCATTGTATACATTTATTGTGTCATAGGTTCACAACCTAAACAATGCATAATTTAACTCTGGACCTCAATGACAGTAAATTTTTAATCAATACCTATATACTGTACATTGCAGTTGTAGCCATACTTAGTAAGCGTAGGGCTTCACATAAATTACCTTCCCGCCATTTACCAAAGGAGCATGCAATCACTACAACACGAGGTAACCCACTGCATCGCGCTAATTTTAATGCCTAAAATCTAAACAACTTTTACATGTGCACCTTTATCATACTATAATTACCCACATCTATGAACCTCACCTACAATAGGTCATTTCCCTTGATTTACCTATTCAGTCCAACATCAATACCATGATATACTCACTGCAACATAGGTTGACATTTGAATCCCCTACATGTAATGCCTAACATAAGCAACTTCCAAATTTGCATCTCATTCACACTTTAATCAGGAACAAAATAAATACTCTACACTTACAACAGTTACAAACTTGGTAAAAAAGGTTTCTTCCGCTGTGTTTACCTATTAAGGTGATATAGTTTACCTTGGTAGACTCTAACTGTACACTGGGTAAACATGTAATTCCCTTACATTTGCTATCTACATTAACCAACATTGTAATATGTTGGTCATTTTCCTTTCAACTGTATGCACTTCGGGAGGGGTTTCTCCATATTTAACATCCCTACATTTACCTATGAAGTCGATCATGTTGAACATGATGTCACTCACTACAACACATGTATTCAACTAAATCTCTTACAGGTACTACTTCTATTTACCAACATTCTAATGTGAAGGTCATTCAAACTTAATTTATAGTAATACCTTCCATGTTTAGCTTCACATAGTTGGGGAGGGGATTCTGTAATAATAACTTTCCTAAGCTTACCTATTAATGCCATCATGTCCACCATGGTACTGAGCAACAATTACTACTGTACCGATCATTCTGCCCAATATCTTCCCAATTACCCTTCGTGTCATACAATAATAATTTTTTTGTCATAGCAAACAATATTGCATCATTTACTCTACAAAAGTATATATCATAGTCGCCAACACTACTGCTCTAGGTTTACCTATTCAATACAATATGTCTACCATGGTCAACACTACATGTTACCCAGGTTTACCAATGCGTTGTTGTTGATCAATACTGATTAATACAATATGATCTTCCTTTGAAAATATTCCCCTTTTAATCCTGCTACGCCCCCACCCCGTGACTCCCACAACTTAGTTTACACAATGACTACTACTATGCTATCCTGGTAAACGTTGACTGACGGTATGACATATATTTAACCCCAAACGTTTACCTTTCATACATTGAAAAACAATGACGACAACATCATTCCACGTACCCAACTCATAAAGTCACAACCAATTTTCACATACCTGTTGTTTACCAAGCGACTTGCAGTCGTCTACCCACGTCGGATGTTACAAACCTTTCTTCCCAAGTTCATGGATGACCTTCATCGTCACGTATCCACCATCACCAAACACTCCAAACTCAGGTCCAGCCTCCCCCTACTCTTTGTTAGACCTACAGCTACACATCGTGCTTCACTAAGTTCTTCTCCCACAATCACGCACTGTGGATGAAATTGAGGCAAGATTTTCCTTAATTTTTAAGCAAAATTGGTCACTACCACACACATTCAGGAGTTGATTCAGCTACGGAGTGAGTGAGGGAGTGAGAGAGAGAGAGAGAGAGAGAGAGAGAGAGAGTATGGTATGAAGTTCACTCAAACCCTCGATTTTGGGCGTGAAGTAGATAGCTCATGGGTTTGTTTCCAGATTTTGGTAGAGAGAGAGAGAGATCAAGTAAAGAGAGAGGAAGATATAGCTCATTAAGGGTATTTTGGTAATTAAGTTTGCTTTTGGTTTTTCATCCACTTGACTTTCCCTCCACAAGCAACACCTATTTGTTGTAAAAAAAAAAAAAAGGTTGGTTGAAGGCTTGTTAATGCATGACCCTGTTGTAAATTTCATAAAATTTTTTTTGTGAAAAGCAAATCTTTCATTCATGCTAACTTCTTTTTCAAAAAATAAAAATAATTAATTATCTTAATTTTTTTTTTAAAATGACACTTGTCAAAATCTTAAGGGGTTTGTTTTGTTTATATATTATATAAACACACACACACACACACACACACACACACACACACACACACACACATGTATGTATGTATATAGTTGCTACTCAAGTAGGATTAGCTTTTACGTGAGATGAGTAAGATGAGCGGGTGCAGGTGTTGTCTGCCTCTAGCCCATAATTGATCACCCAACATAGTACTGATGATCACTAAAACTAAAACTATTGATCACTAATTACAATTATAAGTGAAAATATACATTATGATCTTTAGTGAAAGTAAAGCTCTCCTAACTAGATTGAGGATATGTGATGCGACCATAAGCGCACGGTGGTGTTGTAGCAAATCAAGGTCGATCCCACAGAGACTAGGTTGATCTATAGGGTTATATTCTCTCAAGATATGCTAAGCGAATCCAAATTTGAGAATGAAATTAAACTAAACAACTATCTAATCTAATGGATAAATAATAATTAGAATTAAGCCAAAGAAGCAATCACTAATCCACGTATCAATCAAGCACGTCTTCCTTAATTGATTGTTTTAAAATCGATAATTGAAGTATCACAACCCTCTTTCAAGGTGAAGTGTAATACCTTAAATCTAATCAACTTACCGTTTCTTAAGGGCTCTCGATTAGTTTAGGTTCATTAAGCATGCGATTATTAAGTCTATGGTTTCTCAATCAGTAATTCTCTCTCGAGACATCAATCAATCAAGTCAAATCCTAGGATTCCAGTATTAGAGATTTCACGTTTTAGTCCTTCATCCTAATACCCACAACATGCAAGAAAGTGATCAAGTTTCTCACAAGACAATAAACTTCTAGAATTCCAAAAAACAATCCAACAATTCCGAAAGCACCAAACGATATCAACACAAGATCAAGAAACTAACAAATGTTTGCATAAATCCAAAATCAAACAACAAAGATAATCAAAATTACAAAACATAAATCTAAATTTGGGAAAGAGAAGAGAAGAGAAGAGACAAGAAATGCTCAGCCAAGATCGTGCTTGAACCGTCGTGCAAACCCAGGATGAAGCCTTGCAAATCTTTACTTCAACTCTCATCTCTTTATAATCTAATCGACACTAATCTATATCCTAACTAATGGAATATGGAGGACAATGGAATGGATGAGGTGTGTCACTTCTGCTGGGAAAAATGACCCTATTCATAGGAAAACCCAATCAACCTCAACCACAAGAGGAGGGGAAATGAACAGGCTAGCTGTTATGCCTTCACCACGGACCGTGGCATCCACCACGGGCTGATTGTGGTGCCCTCTGGTCACTTTGCCCTGTTGATTCTGGTCAACCTGGGTTGACTGTGTATGATATCCGAGTTATCCATGATATATAACCAAGTAAACCATATCTCTTGTGAGTTTTTGGTCAATTTTTGTGGGCTCTTATGTCCTTGCATAATTCTTCAATGATTTTCATGACAAACTCGGATTCTCTCAGCCAATTTCTGCAAAATATCATCAACAACACCAAACTCGAGTGTAAAACGGGAAAAAGAGTATAAATTATCACATAAAGCACATAATTCTCCCTAAAATGCAGCAAAATAACCTTAAATGATATACAAGTTAAGCACTTATCAAACTCCCCCATGCTTACACTGTTGCTTGTCCTCAAGCAAATACTATATAAAACCGACAAGGGAAGATGCATCTAGGATTCAAACACTAACAACCTCCTAAAAGTAGGCAAGTGATAGCATATCACAAGCAAGAATTGCATTCAATGACAACCCCAAATAGTGTGCAAAACATTTCAAAATCAGAAGAAGGTGAATGTTTTCGAAAAAGTACATGACCACAAGCTCGACAACAAACTTGATCACCCCCAAAGAACCACAAAGCATGTCATGCAAGCACATGGAATTGAATAGAGCTAAATCGACTGGTAGATCCTCACTTTGGAAAATATGGATCACTCCCGCTCATGTATTTAAAATATAGCATAGGTTCACTCAGGACTCATTTCAAAGATGTAATGTACCATATGCTTGACAAGGCTATAAAATTCTCCACCACTAGAATACAATGTGCATAAGACAATCAAGAGGATTTTATTTGGGTTGTAATGTGGACTAAAAAGGGTTAAGAAAAAGGAGTGGACAAATGCATTTGGGACAATGTAGAGTTACTTAGCCAAGTGACTAGGGAGCAACCAACAAACCATCAATTAACCAATAAGTTCACCATCACTCCAAACCTAACAACATAGTGAACATATCCCAACGAATCATGTAGGAAAAGAGTTGACAAAGAAAGAAACTCAAACTATGTATGTATCCAATGCCAATCACTTATACATGATATTTTTTTTTTTTGCTTTTTTTTGCTTCTTTTTTTTTTGCAACATGACGTTATCTTCCTTTTTTCTTTTCTTTCAACATAACTTTGTTTTTTTTTCCTGTTTTTTTTGTTGGAAAATGAAACAAAAATTGCAATTATTGAAAGGCATAGGATCACTAACTTTCAACTCACAACCGAATATCTATACACAACCCAAACAACACGGAACAAAAGCAAATGCTCAATATCATCAATCCCTCGAAAAACCAACATACCAAAGCCATATTAAAACTCAATTATCCCCAAAACCACTCACTACATAGATGAAGTGATGCTCCATAGACTTGGCTTAAAGGTAAGAATATGTGTTTGGCCAAGGGCTAATATGAAGTGATCACAACAAAGACGGATATAAGCTGAAAGGGGAATAAACATGTAATAAAAAGGTAGTCTATTTCACTATGTGGCTTGAATAACCAAAGAAAGAAATGCCTCTATCATATCATCAAATATGCACATGCTAATGTGATTTTGAACAAGAGTATAGGAAAGTTCTAGAGGTGCAACATGGAATAGTTAAATACATGAAAGAAAGATGAGACTAAATATAATGTATTAGTCTAAATAAGGCTCAAAATCTCACAGGATATCTACCAAAGCCCCATTAAGCTTATAAAATGACTCCATGTACAAGCATTAGAGCCAAAGACTCTAAGGAATAAAAAGTTCTCAATCAAGACAAGTGTCAAAACAAGAAATATTTGCAAGACCTCCACAAATTTTAGCACCAAAAGGAATTACACATCAAAAGATACTCAAGCTCAAGAAAGCTATTTTGCCTAAACAAAAGCATTGTTGGAGGTTATCTCAAACCAATCCTCACCATCTCTATATGCAAATCTAAAATGCAGACCTAAAAATCAACTAAATGCAAAACAATAATGCATATAAAAATAAACCTAAAACTATATGCTCTAACATGTATGCAAACTAATAATTGAAATAGAAAACATAGAAACTACCCTACTCCCATGCTTAGATAAAACATTATTATTCAAAGGAAAGAAAACTTAGAGAGGGGGAACAAAAGAAAATGATCTCACCAGGTTAGATACAAAGTGTACCTAAGCTATGCGGCCTCGTAATAACCAGGGCACATCGAGTATCAGCCACTCCATCATAATTTCAGGACTTGGCCCATAAAAGCAGATGCCATCAAAGCACGCAGGAGCTCATCAAACTCCTGGGACCATAATTTAGAAAACAAAAGGTAAGAGGTAATAACCAAATCGTTCCACAGACGTTAAGCATCCTCCTAACCTTATCAATGGCCTTAGAAAAATCGTAGGAAGGATTAAAGAATGTAGTCCATGTGATTTTCTTAGGCAAGTCTCCTAGGCATACACAATAAAGGTCAATGGAGGGTTCACATCCTCTAAAGTAACCTAGGGACACAAAATTATTAGCATTCCCACCAAGAACATCAAACATGTTATTCTCATAGCCCAAATCATTATTAGCATCATAAATTAGGAAATTATTAATGGGCTCATCAAGATAACACCCGCAGGACTGAGAGGGTAATGAACAAACAGGTGGAACATGGGAATGATCAAGGGTATTAAAGAGAGCATAATTACAACCAAGGTTAGGAGATGCCTTATGCAATAACACATCATGTGACCCCCCCAAAGGGAGTCTCAACTAGATCATGCACCTTATCAAAAGTATCTTCGGACTTAAAATATGCATCAGAAATATCAATCCTAGCATCAAACCCAAAAGGCTCACCCACCTCAAGCCCCATGCACTGAGCTGAAGGAAAGGATAAATCATGTAAGCATAGGACAACAGTATTGTCCATGGGTGATACCAAGTCAGGTTGAGCATAGCATACATAATAAGGACACGACTTAGTTTCATGGTCAAAAGAGCTACACAGATCTCCCTAAAAAGGAGCATAATAAGATCTACAATAAAATGCGCATGGTTCATAAATTGAATATCTACAAACACAACTAGCCTTTCCAAACTCAAATGAATCCCAAGAAATCCACTCAAGCAAATAACATGCTCGTCAATATTTTTAGCATGAAAACCCCAAAACTCTAAAAGAGCTCGGGTTTTACTATTCATAGCCTCATCAACAATGTCTAAAATTTCCCATTTACCAATATGATAACCACATTAAGCATGAAAGACATTTAAGAGCTTGAAATACCTCCAAATAATTCATGCTCGAATTGGGGAAAATGAAAATTGCCATTGTTTTTTTTCTTTCAAAAATTATTTAATTTTTTTAATTTTCAATATTTTTTCAAAGAAAAATAAAATGCTTAGTCAAACCTATTGAGAAAAACCCAATATTCAATGCTAGTCCCCGACAATAGCGCCAAAAAATCTATACGGTCGCAAATGCACGGTGGCGTTGTAGCAAATCAAGGTCGATCTCATAGAGACTAGGTTAATCTAGTGGGTTATATTCTCTCAAGATATTCTAAGAGAATCCAAATTTGAGAATGAAATTAAACTAAACAACTATCCAATCTAATGGATAAATAATAATTGAAATTAAGTAAAATAAGCAATCACCTAATCCACGTATCAATCAAGCACTTCTTTCTCAATTGGTTGTTTTAAAACTGATAATTGAAGTATCACAACCCTCTTTCAAGGTGAAGTGAAATACCTTAAATCTAATCAACTTACCGTTTCTCAAGGGCCCTCGATTAGTTTAGGTTCTGTTTCTCAATTAGTAATTCTCTCTCGAGACATCACTTGATCAAGTCAAATCCTCGGATTCTGGTATTAGATATTTCACCTTTCAGTCCTTCATCCTAATACCTACAACATGTAAGAAAGTGATCGAGTTTCTCACAAGACAATAAACTTCTAGAATTCCATAAAGCAATTCAACAATTCTGAAAGCACCAAATGATATCAACACAAGATCAAGAAACTAACAAATGTTTGCATAAATCCAAAATCAAACAACAAAGATAATCAAAATTACAAAACATAAATCTAAATTTAGGAAAGAGAAGAGAAGAGAAGAGAAAAGAAATGCTCAGCCAAGATCGCGCTTGAACCGTCGCGCAAACCCAGGATGAAGCCTTACAAATCTTTACTTCAACTCTCATCTCTCTCTAATCTAATCGACACTAATCTATATCCTAACTAATGGAATATGGAGGAGAATGGAATGGATGAGGTGTGTCTCTTCTGCTGCGAAAAATGGCCCTATTTATAGGAAAATCCAATCAACCTCAACCACACGATGAGGGAAAACGAACAAGCTAGCTGTTATGCCTCCACCACGGATCGTGGCATCGACCACGGGCTAACTATGGTGCCGTTTGGTCACTTTGCCCTATTGATTCTGGTCAACCGGGGTTGGCTGTGTATGCTATCCCCCGGGTTATCCATGATATATACCCGGGTAAACCATATCTCTTGCGGGTTTTTGGCCAATTTTTATGGGCTCTTACGTCCTTGCATAATTCTTCATTGATTTTCATGACAAACTCGGGCTCTCTTAGCTAATTTCTGCAAAATATCATCAACAACACCAAAGTCAAGCGTAAAGCAGGAAAATGAGTATAAATTATCACATAAGGCACATAATTCTCCCTAAAATGCAGCAAAATAACGCTAAAATGATATGCACGTTAGGCACTTATAAATATAGTTTGTGATTAATGAACATGTTTATAATGATCGCCATAGATAGATCAATTGATCACCAAACTTATTTTTTATGATCACTAAAACTAGATCTATTGATCACTAAAACTAAGTCTGTTGGCCTCTGGCTAATATCGTAAATAAAAGCATGTATTATGATTTTGATGAAAATAAAGTCAAACCAACAAAGATGAAGCTCACACAACTGTAATTATATGCATAGTTTATGATTGACAAACATATTTATATTGATCACTGAACATAACCATGATGATCAATTATAGTTGTAAGATTCTACTCGCACATCCATGATATAAATGGGATCACCAAACATACGTAACTCTCAAGATTGTTACAAGAAAAATCTATTGATCACTAAGTAAGATCATAAGAAAAAGACATATGTTATTGTCAAAATTTAAATAAAGATAGAAATTTGGAACAATGGAACTGTCATATGTTTTTGATTACTGTGTGTTGTTCTAATTGAAAACAATCAAGAGATTAAATACATGAAAATATGCTTGGCTTTTTCCTAGCCCTGGCTGCCCCTTGTCGTGACTTGTCCTTGAGGTTTTGGACTTTTGATACAATATAGAAACTAAATAATACATAGAAAATATAATATAGAAGTGTAGTAGGAATAGAATTCGTAGTTTCCTTAGCACTTCCCCTCAAGTTGGAGTATGGAGGTCTAACATGCCCAACTTGGCTCGTAGGTACTGAAACTGCTTCTTTTCGAGGGCTGTAGCAAAGATATTCGCTGGTTGGTGTTGTGTTCTGATGTAGGAACATTCCAACAAACCTGCTTCAAGTTTCTCACGCATGAAATGACAGTCAAGCTCCATGTGTATCGTACGTTCGTGGAAAACTGGATTCTTGGCGATGTGGAGAGCAGCTTGGTTGTCATAGGAGAGCTTCATTGGTGTGGTATGAAATACGGCCAAAGATGCCAAAAAGGATCTTATTCATACTAACTCACTTATGGCCATTGCCATTGATCTGTACTCGGCTTCTGCTGAAGATCGGGAAACAGTTGCCTATTTCTTGGTTTTCCAGGAAATAGGAGAGTTACCAAGCGTCACAAAATAGCCAGTGAGGGACCTTCGCGAGAGAGGACATGGCCCCTAGTCTGAATCACAAAATCCATGTAATTGTAAGTCATTATTAGCTGAGAGAAGGATCCTACATCCAGTTGTGCCTTTCAGATAATGCAACACACGCCTAGCTACATTCATTTGCTCTTCTTTGGGACACTACTTGAATTGAGATAGAATATGAACAACATATGTGAGGTCTGGGCGTGTGATGGTAAGATAAATAAGACATCCCACAAGACCTCGATATCTTGTTGCATCATTCAAGAGTCTTCCCGAGGCCCAAGTGAGTTCATGATTTTCTTCAATTGGAAACTCTGTTGGTTTCGCCCCCAACAAGCCACACTCATCAATTATTTCTAAAGCATATTTACATTGGCATAGAGTGAGGCCTTGTGGTCCACTCACCACCTCAATCCCCAAAAAATATTTTAAAGGTCCAAGCTCTTTCATGTTGAAACATGCATTCAAGTAGGCCTTAAACCTGTCGCATGCCTCAGCATTATTGGCGGCTATTACGGTAACATTAGAGTAGACTAATAATGCCGTGAACGTAGTGCCTTGCTGATAGATAAGCAATGAGTAGTTCGCATAGGACTGAACAAAACTGTATTCGCATAACTTTGATAAGATTTTAGCGAACCATTGTCGTGGAGCTTGTCGAAGACCATAAAGAGATTTTTGTGGTTCACACACTTAGTGTTGTCACTAGATGTGAACCCATGAGGCATTTTCATATATAACTCTTCCTCCAAGTCACAGTGGACAAAGGAATTATTGAAACCCATTTGATGTAAAGCCCAACCTTTCACAATGGCGATGGCTAAGAAGCAGCACACACTAGTCATCTTGGCTACAGGAGCAAAAGTTTCGTTATAGTTAAAGCCTTCAACTTGGTGGTCATCACGAATGACTAGACGAGCTTTATAACGTTGAATGGTGCCATTGCAATTATACTTCACTCGATAGACACACTTGCAACTGATTGGTTTCTTTCCTGGAGGTAGATCTGTAATCAACCAAGTCTGGTTTGCCTCCAAAGCTCTTATTTCCTTGGCCATGGCTTCCCGCCATTCGGGGTGTCATACGACCTCATGATAATGTTTCGGCTCAACGATTTTGGTGATGGTCGCTAAGAAATTTTGTTGAGAAGGAGAAAATTTAATACATATGACATAATTAGCTAAAGGATACCACATACCTGAAGAGTCCTTTTGAAGAGGATGAACCGGAGATATGGGGTCCTTGGGTCAAGCACTGTAGCAGATGAAATTGTCTAAGTGACGAGGTTGTTTTCTGGTTTGTTGTTCACACTGACTCAGGGGGCCCAAGTCATGTTGGGCTTGTGCTGGGTGTAGCTGACCTTCGGTCAATGCCTGAATATCGCGGCCTAGCCTAAGCAAATACCTAGGGGAGCACTTGCGGTCTTCTCCGGGTAGGGTAATAGGAATAGAATTGCTTGGGCTAACCTGAGAATGTGGCCCAGTTTCATCACTAGGCCTGTTACTGGCGCGGTTGTCCACAGGTAGACTCCCCATATCCTTGCGGGCATCTGCAGTCTGAGTTGGACTGGGCTCCTCAGTGGGTTGCTGAGACATTGTAGCTGGGAAGTCTTCAATCTAGTGGCTGCCCCTTGTATGTCTTTGCTCCGGGTCTGCTTGTGGATCTAGTTTGAAAGTATTAAATGAGAAAATATCCTCGTCGAAATCCACGTCTGGACTCACAAAAAAAATCCTTGAGTATCCAAATCATATACTTTCCAACCCTTTTTTGTAAATGGGTAACCGACAAATAGGCACCTCCTACTACAGGATGTGAATTTGTCCTTGGACCGATTTTTGGCAAAACATAAACTCCCGAATCCTTTAATGTGGTCATAAGACGGTGGCTATCCAAATAATACTTCATGAGGGGTTTTGCCATCTAAGACTTTATTGGGAGTTTTGTTTATCAAGCATGTTGCCGTAAGGACACATTCTCCCCAAAAGTCTAGTGACAAGTTTGCTTGAAATCTCAATGCTCTTGCCACATTCAAAATGTGACGGTGTTTGCGTTCTACTCTTCCATTTTGTTGAGGAGTATCAACGCAACTTGTTTGATGAACAATCCCATTTGTAAAGTAGAATTTTAACATGAGTCCATACTTGAATTCAGATCCATTATCACTCATTGCCACTTTTGCTCTTTTTTCAAATTGAGGTTGGGCCAGAGCTATAAAACCTCTAATCAAGTGCTCGACCTCACTCTTGTCTTTCTTTAGGTGCACCTATACTCCTCTACTTGCATCATCCACAATTGTTAGAAAATAATGTGCTCCACAAGAGGAATGGACCCGATACGGTCCCCAAATGTCATAATGCACAAGTTCAAATAAATCGTTTGCTTTATTTTCACTAACAAAAAATTTAGTTCTACTTTGCTTTGCACGCAAACAAGCATCACACACACCGTGCTCACTATTTGTAGTTGTACTAGAGATTCCTAATGAATTTAGATGAGTGGACAAAACTTCAATAGAAGGGTGCCGCATTCGGTTGTGCCACAAATCTCTTGAAATTACGACGTTGACTTGATACTTGACTATAGGTGTCTCTTTGTAATAATAAACCCCATCTCTTTGTTCACCCACTCCAACAGAGTCCTCGAAGTGCGGTCCTGCAAAATGCAAAAATCGTTTGGGACATAAAGAACTTTATTCAATTTCACATTCGTCCCCAAGGCACCAGAGCCTTGCTTGCTAGACACGGTTATAGAACCGTTTAGTAGGCCGATTGGAACGGGGCTGAATTTTCTTGGCTTTCTCTATAATTTTCAAATTGCCGGTCATGTGACATGAAGCGCCACTATTAACTAACCATGGAATTGTACCTGAGAGCTTTTCGTAACCTCCCTTTGGTGTATCAATAAGACTTAGGAGTTTTTGCAGTTGCTCAGCAGAGAGACCCGGGACTAAGACCAAAGCTACTACCTCTGTCGTTGTTCCTCTTGAAGCTTATGGGTCTGTCTAGGCAAATGCTACATATTGGACTTCTCGTCCACCACCACGCCCGACTCATCCACCTCGAGGTCCACATCCATGCCCCCGAGTACCCCAACTGGTCGAGTACCCTATAATGTCAAAGCATCCTGTCTCATCATGCCTATATTTTTCGCAATGTTGACATGTTGGTTTTGCATCAGTTCCTGCAGTTTCCCTGGCAGCGAAGGCTATCACCGAGTTCCCCCCCTCGCTGATTTGTTCCCAACATGACCCTTTTGTGATGTTCTTATTGTTGGACCATGTTGAAGATAGTGTTAAGAGAGGGTAGCGGGTCATGAGCGAGTACTTGACTTCGAATGGTCGAAAAAGATTCATCATCCAAGCTCATTAAAAATTGATGCGTTCTTTCTTCTTGAATTATCTTGGCAACCTTATTTCCGACTCTGCATTCACACTTGCCACAAGCGCAATGTGGTATCTTTGTGTAGTTTTCTAGCTCACGCCACATCCCCATTAATTTTGAATAGAACTCTACCACTTCGAGTCCACCTTGCTTACAAGCTGCAAGATCTATCTTCAATTGATGGATCTTGGGAGTATTAACCACCGCATATGACTTTTGTAGGTTTATCCACATATCCAGTGCTGTCTCTACATATGCCACACTGGTATGTAGCTTATGATCAACAACATTCGGAATGCATGAGCAGATCATGGAGTTGGCCATCTCCGAAGCATTGAGTTCGCTTGGATCTTCACTTTTCTTAATTTTAGGTCTTTCGAGGGTGGCATCTATGAACCTTAGTTTGTTTTTGGCTTTTAATGCGGTTCTTACCACCTTTTTACCATAAATCGTAATTTTTTCCATTGAATATAACAGTTGTGAGGATGTAGAAAATATGGTGATTGATTATCTATCACAAATTTCTTGTTGTCGTCACTCATGGGTCTGATACCATGTCAAAATTTAAATAAAGATAGAAATTTGGAACATTGGAACCATCATATGTTTTTGATTACTATGTGTTACGTTGTTCTAATTGAATACAATCAAGTGATTAAATACATGAAAATATGCTTGGCTTTTTCCTAGCCTTCGCTGCCCCTTGCCGTGGCTTGTCCTTGAGGCTTTGGAGTTTTGATACAATATGGAAACTAAATAATACATAGAAAATATAATATAGAAGTGTAGTAGGAATAGAATTGGTAGTTCCCTTATCAGTTATATACACGATATGTGATGGATATGCTTGGTGATCAATAGTTTAATTTTAATGATATGTGGTTTTAGTTTTAGCAATCATCAACACTATGTTCGGTGACCAATTCAAAGGAAGACATAAACAACGCTTCTATGTGCTCATCCTACTCATCCTATACTAAATCTCATCCTATTTGAGTAGAGCCCCCCCCCACATATATATATAAATATATATATATATATGTATATATATATATATAAATATATATATGTATATATATATATATATATATATATATATATATTTAAAATGTATAGTTGGCACATAGGATGCTTGGTCGGAGTGCCTCATAATGCATTTGGTTGACTCAAATGATACTTAATTGGTTGCATAAATGTTCATGGAAGGCTAAATTAATGGAATGTTACACTGAATTTAAAAATGTAACTCTTTACCTATCTTATGTAGTAATTAGTAATACTTAAATATAATTTTTATTAAAGTAAGTGAAATTAAAAAGATGATTTGATTACTAAATTTTGCTCACATAAAAAAATCACGTAGATTAGAGATTTTTGAAAAAAAAATAGTAAATAACTAATTATAGTATAAAAACAAAAGGGTTTTAATGTGATTTAAACGAAAAAAAGACAATAATAATATCTAAAATTATATTGTTGTCAAAATATTGCTACCCATAAAATTGATGTATTTGTAATGCTTATTTGTAATTAATATAAAATAAAAATAAAAATTTACTATCCTCCTAACATCGGGTGCCACTTAGAATGCTATAAGGATTAAGAATGCTATTTAACATGGATGTCAATTTAATACAATATCAACCTTATATTAAAGTGAGCACCATCTAAAGTTCTTATTATAAATTAGTAATAAAATTTAATATTTAGATAATATAAACTTTAACGAAGAAATGATTTAAATGCATAAAAAGATGTGATCGTTGGACTTTAAGAGCGGAAATTATATTGTTACTCTAGAAAATAATGAAAAGGAAAGGTTCAACTAATCATAAACTAAATAATATGCTTAGCAATTTTATTTTTGATATCTGAAGTAATGATTTATTCTATTAGTAATGTAGTATTAAAAATATGAGAACTACATCCTTACATCACAAGAGTGTAACACTAAAATATAATATAAAATTGAATAGATTGATGTAGGATTGATAAGTGTCACATTACCAATTGCTCTTTTCCTTAATTCCAAGTTACTCAATTATTAGTTGTTAGTTTAAAATTAAAATCATAATAATGATGATCATTTAATGTACACTTTTATTTAAACAATTCTTAAAAGTAAAAATAATTTTACAATTAAATCTAGTTTGTAAATAGTAGTAATAATTGTAGATTTATGCACTCCATTATTTATAAAGTTTAAGAAGTCAAGGTTGGATTTGCTATATAATAAAATAAGAATGAAATATTAATGTTTTATGCAATTATTTTAGCGGTTGTAAACATTCATAACGATAATAATAATCACAAAGTCAACGAAAACTATTGCAGTTATAACAATGATAATAATGCAGCTAGAGACACTAAAAAGACATAAATGCACAACATGTTAACATCAACAAAGTAATATCTAATTATTATATGTACATGTAAATCCAAACTATATATGAAACATAAGATGTTTTATAAGTTAAAAATATATTAGTATTACTATAATTATGATTAGGCTATAGATATCCTAAAAAATGATAATGCAACAAAACTTTTAACACATGCTCGTGTGAAGCACAAGATGCACACTAGTAAAAATATGATGATTTCTAACTTACACACACACACACACACATAAGAATAAAATAAGTAATTTTTTTGACATATTTCATTTTCTTTTCACAAATTTTTAAAATAATTAATAGTATTACTTTTTGAAAAAAAAAATACAATTATGTCTTTCAAGTTAACATCACAATTAATATTATTTCAAAAATAAGGTTAAAAAGTATTTACCTTTCTGATATTATGTTCATGTAATATTATATTGATCTCAATATCCGAAAAGGTATTATTTGTATGATATATGTAATCATTTTATGAGGAAGAATATCATTTAGTATACAATATATCATGTAAGGCAGTATTCTCTTTCTGATATTAGGTTCAAGTAATATTATTAACCTTATTTTTTTTTATGAGCTTGACACCCCAAGTCACCGAAGCACTGATTATTACACTACTACTACTACTACTACTACTACTACTACTACTACTACTACTACTACTACTACTACTACTACTACTACTACTACTGTTGCTACTGCTACTGCTACTGCTACTGCTATTGCTACTACTAATACTACTAATACTACTACCACTATTACCACTATTATTATTATTATTATTATTATTATTATTATTATTATTATTATTATTATTATTATTGTTGTTGTTGTTGTTGTTGTTGTTGTTGTTGTTGTTGTTGTTGGTTTTGTTGTTGTTGTTGTTATTGTTGTTGTTGTTGTTGTTGTTGTTGTTGTTGTTGTTGTTATTATTATTATTATTATTATTATTATTATTATTATTATTATTCTCTTTCTAATAATTCATGCTTACTTTATTATTAACCTTATTCCAGGAAAATGTCTCATCAAAAAATGGTGAGCAAGTATCAAAACTTGTTACTCATACTTTAGGGTTACACATTTGATTTCTAAACAAAAGAGTCCAATTCAGGTTGATTTTCCATTGGTCTTTTTTTTTTTTTGGCAACTATGGTATTATACCATTAAGGAATTGGTGGGATCAGAAATCATTAATGTGGTTAGTGTTTATGCACCTTAAATAGGTTTGCCAGACGATATTAAGAAGCAATTTTGGAAGGATTTGGATATGGTAATCCAGGATGTACCTTGGAGCGAAAAACTTTTCATAGGAGGAGACTTTAATGCCCATATTGGCAAAGGCTCTAACGAGTATGATATGGCTCATAGAGGTTTCAGTTATGGGGAGAGAAATAATGGAGGAGTTTCTGTTCTGGACTTTGCGGTTGCATATGAATTGTTGGTGGTAAACTCTCATTTTAAGAGGAAGGAGGACCACTTGGTGACCTTTATGAGTGGTTCTATAAATACTCAAATTGATTACTTCCTGAATAGGGCAGAAAATCAGAGGTTATGTAAGGATTGCAAGGTGATTCCTACTGAGTATTTAGGTACTCAGCATAGGTTGGTAGTGTTGGATGTAGAGTTCAAATGTTCAAAGTGGAAGAAGAGGAGTTTTGGTGACCCGAGAGTTAAGTGGTGGAATCGTACTAAAGCGAATGCTATTATCAGAGAGGATTACTGATGAAGGAGTTTGGACGTAGGTAGAGGATGCAGATACAATATGGGAGACAATGGAAAAATGTATTCGAAAGTAGGCTAAGGAAATCCTAGGGACATCTAGGAGAGGTGGTAACAAAATGAAGGGAGTCTGGTGGTGAAACGAGAAGGTAAATGAGAAAGTCAAGGAGAAAAAAGAGGCATACGCTGCTTTCATGAATAGTGAAACATATGAAGAGAAAGAGATTAGTGGAGTTAGATATAAAGCAGCAAAAAAGGTAGCCAAGAAAGCTGTTGCTATAGATAAGAGCATGACTTATGATAGGTTATATCAAAAATTGGAGACCAAGGAAGGTGAAAAGGAAGTCTTTAAACTTGCGAGGGCTAGGGAAAGAAAAACAAGGGATTTGGGTGTCGTGAGGTGCATCAAAGATGAAAATGATAAGGTGCTGTTGGAGGATGCAGAAATCAAGGAGAGATTACAAAGGTACTTTTCCAAACTCCTCAATGGGGAAGTGATTGAAGATTTTCAAAGTAGTGTAAGAGGGAGTAGTGAGAGGCATTTGATCGTCGATTGTGTGTACCTATCAGCAAGGACAAGATTAAAGAGTCTTTAAAGAAGATAACCAATGGGAAGGTAGAGGGACCAGACCAAATAACGATGGATGTGTGGAAGTGTTTGGGTGAAGAGGGATTAGAGTGGCTGACAGAGCTTTTCAATGTTATTTTTAGAATCGCTAAGATGCTCAGAGAATTGGGGTTTAGTACAATCATCCCTTTGTACAAGAACAAAGGTGATATTCAGGACTGTAATAGTTATAGGGGTATAAAGTTGCTCAATCACACTATGAAGTTATGGGAGAGGGTGATTGAGAGAAGGCTGAAGAAGGATGTTTCGATATCAGAGAACCAATTTGATTTTATACCTAGTAGGTCGACTATAGAGGCAATTCACCTCCTTAGAAGGCTCATGGGATTATACAACGATAGAAAGGTAGATCTTTATATGGTGTTCATTGACTTGGAAAAAGCATATGATAGAGTTCCGTGTGAACTGTTATGGAGATGCTTGGAAAAGAAAGGAGTGTCACCTGTGTATATTCGTGTTATTAAGGATATATACGAGGGAGGTATGACGAGTATTAGGATGCCAGGAGGGGCTGTCAATGACTTCTACGTTGGTATGGGCATGCGTTAGGGTTTTGCTTTAAGCCCTTTCCTCTTTACTATTATTATGGATGAACTTACAAAAGGAATTCAACATGAGGTACCATGGTGTATGTTATTCACAGATGACATTATTCTTATTGATGAGATTAGAGAGGGAATTAATGAAAGTTGTAGCGATGGAGACATACACTGGAGTCTAGAGGTTTTAGAGTAAGTAGATCGAAAATTGAATACTTGCATTGTTGTTTCAGTGGAAGGGAAGATACGGGAGGAAAAGTCACCACTGATGGGATGACGATACCAAAGGTCGAGAAGTTTAAATATCTAGGCTCGATCATTCAATAGAACTGGGATATTGACGAAGATATTGACCAACGCATAAAAGTGGATTGGCAAAAATGGAAGTATGTTTCAGGTGTGCTTTGTGATAAGAGAAAGCCTGTAGGATTAAAAGGGAAAATTTATCATATGATAGTTAGACATGCTGTACTGTATGGATCAGAGTGTTGGCCTATAAAAAAGATACAGGTTCAAAGGTTGATGGTAGCATAGATGAGGATGATTAGGTGGATGTATGGTTATACGAGAATGGATAGAATTAGGAATGGAGTAATCAGAGACTTAGTTAAAGTGGCTCCCATCGAAGATAATATGAGAGAGAGAAGACTCAGATGGTTTGGACATGTGAAAAGGAGTGTGGACGCTCAAGTGAGGAGATGTGAGAGGATTAACATCCCCGAAGGTAAAATAGGGGGAGGGGGACGACCAAAGAAGAGTTTAGAACAGGTAATTAGAGAGGACTTAAAAGTGGTATGAATGACGGAGGATATGGATCAGGATAGGAGACTATGGTGGGATAGGACTAGGATCTTAAATCTCAAAGAGTTGGCCACCTGATATGGTTATGGTTTTTCGGTTGTAGTAGGGTAGTTTTGGTTGTGGTTTTTTTCGTATGTCGTGTTTGTGTGAAAGTAGTACATACATCTAGGAGGAGTCATTGTTTGCCTACTTCTGTTTGTTAAGGTATAATACCTTCCTCTGCTAAGTTGTACTTTTGTTGTATTTATTTTTACATAGTTATAATCACTTGATTTATTAGTATTTCTTAGTTCATTCCCTACTACATATCCTTAATTTTTGTTCCATTAAATGTTGTATGGTATCATGCCATTGTGTTTATTAAGGTAAAATTATATACTCTTATTAATAATATTGTTTGAGATATTGAGACCAACATAATACTATATGAAAGTTATAGATATGTATGGTCAACATCAATACATATTATTTTCATCAATATTGGGCAATTCTCAATTACAAGGCCCGATCCTAATATATCTAAGCAACTGAATAGGTATGAATTTTTAACTTTCCCCAAATTATATGCATAGTTTTACTTCTTTGTTCTATAATCTACACAATTGAATTCCAACTTCTAAAATAGTCATCATTTTCGTGCTTAGTTCTTCGTTCAATTAGCTGGTTAACATTGTTTAGACTCCGATGAAAGGTACATAATAGATGCATATGAAAGCAAGTAGTTGTTGTGATTGTTATTATTATTGATAGTGGTGGATGTAAATTTTTTTTATGAATATTATTAGTCTTCCAATATGTAATAACCTGACCCTAACCTATATTTATTTATTTAAATCATATTTATTTATTTAATTAATTATGTTTATTCATTTAATTAATCATGCTTATTGATTTAATTGGTCATGGTTATTTATTTAACCAAATCATGTTTATTAATTCAATTACACCCAATTTATTTTTCGAATGAATTCGATTATGTTATTTAAAATTTTCACCTTCATTTATCGTATTTAATCATCCCGGTTGGGAGATATTTCATTTTGGGTCCCACTTTGCAATTCAAGTTTCATCGATTGTCAATTCAAGTTTTGTTGATTGATTAAATATCGAGTGAATTGATATTAGGCCTCGGTAAGCATGATTCAGCGATTATCAAGTGATTAAATTTGATCATCTTGGTGGGAAAAAAAAATTATTTGGGTCCTCACTTTGCAATTCGGGTTTATTTATTTATTTACTCGTTAAAGAAAATTTGGGAAAAATTGAAAGTAGGCCATAATAATTATAATCCAAGTGATTTAATTTATTTTCCCATGTCGTCACAAAAATTTAATTTCGAGTGACATAAAAACGTTATCGTTACAAAGCGTTTTATTCCTAAACCCAACTTATTTCGACCCTACTTGAAGCCCAACAAGTATGCATTCTTTAAGGTAACTAATTACCATGATTAAGCTTAACCATGGTTAGCTAAATAGTCAATTTTCTAGATAAAATTTCAGCCAAGTGTTTGATAAGTCAAAAATTTACAACCAAAATTCCAAACCTATTTTCTCTCTCCTCTCTCTCCCTCTGCACGGCTAGTTTCCGGCCAGTTTTCGGTCACCTCCGACCTCTCCTAGCACCCTAACACCTCTATCCACCATCGTCCATCCTCAAACCACCAAATATCACCTCCATCTCTAATTCTTTCAAGATCAAAGTGAGTAACCCTAAACTTGTCTCTTTGGGTTTTTGGTTTTGATGCTTGTTTTGCTATTTATGGTCATTGATCATGTTGGAATGATAGAATCAAAGGTTATTTTGATGTTTTTATTGATTGAAATAAGCTTGGAGCATGCTAGGGTTTAAGGGTAATCATGTTCATGCAAGCTTAATGTAAAAATGTTGGATTTTGATTGTTTTACCGTTGATTTGGTCATCTTTTATCCATTGGTGTTTATGATGTTGTTTTTTTGGCGATGGAAAGGACCAAAGCTTGTTTACATGTTGTTAAGGAATGATTTAAATTGAGGATTTGTGAGAAAAGAGAGGGAAAAGCTAAAACAGTGAAGGCTGGAAATTTCAGGAAAACATGGTAGACTTCGAGATTAAATTGGTAATGATTGGTCCATGAGAAAATTATGAGTTTTGGTGGATAGATATTTCAGTTTGTTAGCTTTCAAATAGCTTTTGAATGGCCTAAATCCGAGGTCTGTGGAAAAAGTTATTATCGTTGTACCAAAACTGTGAAAAATGGACCAAAAACTGACACACTTGTGTTTTAGCCCCATTTTGGGAACCCTATTGTGGGAACCATGTTTTGTGTTGTAAATGAAAGTTTTTCGGGACTTTGTAATATTTTTATATTGGGATTTTAGGTCTCTCTTTGAGGTCAAGGGTGAAAGTTATGAATTTTTAAAGTGAATTGACCTGCTTTGGTGCAAATTGGGCTATTATTGCAATTTTTGTGCAGCGTATACTTGGAGAAAATTTTTGAAACTTTTACTGTAGATTGTCCATGTTATCTTGAATTTAATATAAGACTTCATGAATTTTGGTTGAGTATTTTAAGTTTGGTGATTTTTGGAAGCATTTTGAGTAATTATGTAAGGAGCAATAATAAAGATTGAGTGAGATTGATCATGCACTCATTTTGTGTATTTTGGGTGAAGAAAGGTTATTTAAGGGGGAAATGAATATTCATGGACTTTCATGGAGCTTTTAGCTTGATCAATGAGAAAGAAGAAGACAAATATACAATTTGAAAGCTTGTTATGAGCTTTGAATCAATTATAGATTTTACAAAGAAAATACCATGTTTAGTAAGCTTAATAGCTTCTATTGAGTTCAATGATTCATTTGGGGTGGAATTCTGTATCTAACGGATTTATGAATGAAACATGAGAAGTGGGGAGAGTTGTGACTCATAAATCATATTTATCAAACCAGTTATTGCAGTTTATGCTTTTTTTTTTAACTAGGATATATCTCTCTTGGCCTCAAACCTTTATTACTTGCTCGATTCAGAATGTATCAAATGTATTTATCAAGTCAATCTAGTGTACTCGTTATCTTGAACCAAGCTATACAATAGCGAGCCTTAAACCCGTATCAGCAACCTATTTCAGAAAGGTCACAACCACTCTCTCAATTGTCACCATCAAGACTTTTTTCTTTGTAATCTCATTTATCTCATTGTGGACTATTTTACTTTCATTTGCTTTATATTGGATTTAATTACTTTCGTTAATTCAGTTTTGAAGTTATATTGAAATAATCAAGTTATGTATACCATTTAATTACTCAATTTCTATTACACATACTTACTCAATTATGTGAGTAAGGATAATTTGCTGACTACACATACGTACAATGACATTTATGAAACAGAATCGAGGCCTAGTTATCATTCCCTGTTATGCATAAGTGTTATCAAGTTAGAACATATTTATCAAGTCAGATGACATTTATGAAATAGCTGACTTTTATCAAGTCAAATGATGTTTTTAAAGACTCAAGGCACGTCTATTGCCTGTATCTTCATAAAACAAAATATGTTTATCAAGCTAAAACTCTTAATGAGTTTATCAATGAATCAGTTTATACAGTGATTTGCCATTTAACTTTTGACCCCGTCAGTTATCATCTATAGGCCTTCAGTTATCATTTATAGGCGTTAGCCCATCATTTACCTGCGCAGCTTCAGGCCAGCTCTTGATCGGATTGGCAGGTGCACACCTATGTATAGATCATATTATTGCAAGGGGTTCACATCCAGATAATAATGAGCAATTCAGTTTCATATTACTTTCATTTTCATTTTTGGTTCAAACTAAATGAATTGCAAAGACAGGTACCCATCAACAGTATTTCTATACTCATTTTACAATACAGAAATGCATGTACTGAGTTTTTACTCACATTTTCGAATGGTTTTCATGTTTTCCATTTAAGGTGATGAAGTATCACATGTTTCTCTATTTAGTAACCCATTTTTGAAGTCATCAGATGCTCACAGTGGATTCAGCATAGCATGAATATTGGGATCGACCTCAAAGTCAAGTTGGATCTATATTCAATGTACTTGTGTAGTGTAGAGTGCGAGTTAGCACATGGTATGATTAAGTCGATGGTATTGAAGTTGAACTATTATAGACTTTGGTCTTGAAGTGTTTCAGTTTAATAGATTTTGTGATTGTAAACATGAGTTGCAAGATTAAATAGTTTTAGTGAGCCTTGTCCTTATCAGGACGGCAGTAGCGTCTTTTATTATTAAGTCTTCCGCTGTAATTTTTCATAAATCATCTCATTAGCATTTTGGGGGCGTTACAGACTTGGTATTAGAGCTAAGGTTTTAAGGGCCACTATGAGCTATCAAGTGTTTATGAGTTAGCTATCAAGGTGTGTATGAGTTATGTTGGACCAGTTAAATGAGCTACTGACTATTTAAGTTTATATGTATGGGCATATATGGAGGAACCATTTTCATTTGGGTTACTCAATCATTTGGTAATATCTTGAGATTCAAGCATTAGCAAAGTGGAGTGTGGAACCATTTGGGTCACCTGTTAGTGAGACATGCTCTCCTTTATCAGGGAGTTGTATTGTATGTTTCATTCCTCTTATTTGTTTAAATTTTTGCAATCGTGTACTCTGGGTGTGTGACCCATTGAGTTATGAAGTTCGGTGTGTGGCTGTTGAGCTATTGAAGTGTTTCTCTCCATTTCAGGTATCTATTATAAGGCATTAAGCCTGGATTTTAGTTAGTTTTTAGGCAAAACTCTGTCCGTTTTGTCTTAGGATTTGAGAGTCTTACTGAGGTGTGTTAATATACCTGATCTTGGGTACAGTGATGGTTGATACCCGATGTGGGGATGCCATTTGCAACTTCTTAAGGGATTAATACAGTGTCAAGTTAGATGTAAACCTCTAGATGAGGAAATGCCTTGTGGGATAATATCTTTGAGGTGAATCAGTATGAGATGAACACTACAATGAGTGCTTATGCATGGTGATAACAATTAGTAGCTTATGGTGTGCTACTTGGCATTATATGTGTGGTACAAGTAAGATTAACTTGCCATGTATAGGAATTATCTGGTCTTGACACTAAGACCTTACATCAGCAATGCTCCCATTACTTCCTGTCATTGACTTATTTATGCCCTAGTTACATTGAATTGTTCACAGACATCATTTCTTTGCCACTAATACTCTCTTGATTTGTAATGGAGTGTTTATGGAAATTCTCATATGTGGTATGTGGGGATTTCTTCAAACACATCTGAGCAACCTTTCTTATAGGCGATTCAAACCCTGACAATCATAACCGTTTAATTCTCTCTTTCCATAATAGAGCCTAATGACCCTTGGTATGCGTTACTGTATGATTTGCAACTCTTCCTAAGCGTATTTGACCCATTCTACTTGCAGTTCAGTCATCACTATGTTCATATTTTTATTGTCACCTACTTTAACTCCTTACTTCTATTTAGGCACTATTCATTTATTGCTTGCAAAGCCTTTGGTTGCTTCAAACCCAGTCATTGAACGCCTTTTCAACAATTAAATATATCCATATTGTTCATGTTTCTATAGCACCGTAACGTCATGTTAGCATACTACTCTATGGCTGTGACTACATGTCGTTACTTAAGTTATTTTGGTAATCCTTTCTTTTCTAGTATAACATATCTTATTAATGATAAATAACGATTTTTGCTATTTCCATTTGCCAACAGTTTCGGAGTTTATACGCCTACCCAAGACTTCCATTTACTACAAAATGTGTTATTGATGGATGTCATCATGTTCAGTCATAAGACTGACTCCTTCATCTTGACGTATTCTCTTTTCAATCACCAGATGAATAAAATTTTCCTTCTAGCAGTGTTGACCCTTATCTTTGTCATTTTACTCACATACGGATACCGTATGACTTTTCTAAAGCCGCTTTGGTAATTTGTTACATTTCTTCACCTTCAGTACTTAATACTCCCTCTCAACTTCATAACATCGTTCATTTACTTTACGACCATGAGCATCATGAATAAACTGCATGTCTTGTATATATAGGTCATTTATATGCCTTACCTATTTCATTACGAATCTTCGTCCTTTCATTCATTCATCTTACATGCCGGTCCTTTATAATCAATAAAGAAATATATTTGCAAGAGTTCATGGTATGGTTACATCTCTATACACTTTAGATCTTTCCCTGGTCATTTCAATGTATTGACCAGTAGGCAGTTGAATGTTTATCTTTTATACACATGGCTCTATTAGTATTGCTGGAACCATATTCACTGGACATTCAATCCAGTTTGATTGGCAGATTTGGTATCATTATGGGGGTGAACTAATTGTATACTTACCGGACTAAGATGAATGGTAAGGATCTTAAGGTTAGCTTGAGAGATGAGGATTGACTAAACGTGTGTTGCTACGGGCCGAGGGAAGAAAAATCCTATTTTCGCCCTAATTACACTGTGCAAGTAAGTGAGTTATCGTGTCAGTAATGCATTGAATATTAGGGATATGCAAACCACACTCGGTATATACATATCCATAATTACAGTTTGTGAATTTAGAGATGTCTCATCTGAGGACTTTCAGGACTATTTTTTCCTAAGAAACATTGATTTTTAGATGAACCTAATTCTAGGTGCTCAATCCATTTTCAGAGCCCCTATCATATGACTCCTAGTGGAGTTCAATGAACTAAAGATTTAGTAAAATGAGTTGTTATAGAAGGGAGTTATTTGACCAAGTATGACATCGTGGGAAACCCTAGTTTTATATGTGTGAAGAAGTAAGGTAGAACTTTATGGTTGTGTACTGCGTACAAAGAGTTGAACAAGATCATTATCAAAATAAGTGTCGTATACTTTGAATAAATGATTTATGGGATTAACTGCCAACAACAGAAGTCTTTTCCAGGAATGATTTGAAGTCCGGATATCACACCTAAACCATGCAACCACAGTTTATCTTTTGCAAGAATGCCCTTTTATAGTAATTCTTGAAATTGTTTGCTTGTCTCATCTTCAAAACTTGATACTATCCAATGTTGTTTAATCTCCCTTGTTTTTCAACCCGATATTTCCTACTAGTGTGATTTTCCATGTCTTTGCAAACCCATTCTTAAATGTGCAATATATTTTTTGTTCAACCTTATATGGTTGTCAACATTTCAGTGCTTTCGACCTTCACCATCTTTATTTCATGATCATGAGTTGTAGTTCATTTCATTGACAGCTGATTCACACATCTACCTTACATCTCATTTGTTCCAAATGATAAGCTTGAATAACTTGTTCTGAATTCATAATGTAATTCAACTCTCATTGGTGTGGGTGATTGCGATTGTCATAATCCCCTTACTCTCTTTATTTTAAACTTCAACTCCCACACATATATCTTATATTGTGATAAATAAACTTCTGTATTCTCTATTTAATCTTATTGTTGTACTCGAATTGACTTCATATGAGTAAAGACATGTTCCTATTGTAGCTTGCTCAATCTATTTATCTATCCATTGGCACTTTGCTCGTCCAATTCATTTGCCTATCCATTACACTTTGCTTGTCCAATCTATTTGTCTATCTGTTGCACTTTGTTTATCCAATCTATCTATCTATTTATTGCACATTACTTGTCCCATCTATCGATTGCATTTATCTTGTTGCTTGTGGCTATAAAGTCAACTAGTTGAAGCTCAGTTGCTTGTCATCTTATTTCCAATTCATAAGTTAAACCCAAGTATAACCGTGCCATCTTTCTCCTTGGTTGATTATTTATTGGACCCTTTATGATCCATATTTATAAACCACAATTTTTGTGGCATTATATTTTAGAATTCATGATACACTTATTGTTATCTTTATTCTAACCACCCCATGATAATCTCTCCTTTATTAGCCTATTCTAGTCTCATTGTTCATTTCTTTTGTATGCAATGATTCGCTTGATAAGAATTTCATCACTCTCATAGCTAACCATGGTTATTTCATTGTCCATTATTGACCGATAGCAGATCCTTGAGTAGTCTAATGAGAGGAGATCATGTGATGCATTAGGAATATCAGATGAGGACATTTTGATAAGGGCATAATCTCATGCACTGTCTAATTATATTGGAGTGAGCCAGAAGAAACATTGAGTATAAGGTCAGAGCTAACCTAAGCAAGCATTAAGAGGGAAGATTTAAGTACATGTTGAGGTGATACAAGGTCGACAAAAGAGTTATGTTGGCAAAACAAGGAAATAACCAAAGTGTCATATGGGTTATGAAGTATTTCAAAAGGTTTTTCTAATCAAGGTAGTAAGAGACCGACTATCCAAGGACAATTAGGGACTAGTTGCATGGGGCCTTATGATTCATTGAAAGGTTAAATCCTGTGACTTGTTGACTGCACCTACCTGTTGAACCTGAACACGTATATAATGTGTTTTATAGCTCGTAATAGTATCATAATACTTATCAGGGTATACAACAGTTTCCATTCGTGGACAAGGTGATGAACCAGTAGTGAGCACCTCCTCACTAGTAATAAGGTTCTTTTCTTTCAAAGAGAATATCAATTTTGAACCAAAGTGATCGAGCCAGTGAAGTCACTTGGGATTTAGATACTCGATCGCAGAATTAAGCAGTTGTGCACTTTGGGCTAATCATACATCTTTGCAGGGAAACAATGAAAACCAACTATCGATATTTGAGGCAGTTTTGCATATATGAATAAGTTTCATAAGTTTTGAGGACGAAACTCTTTAAGGGGGGAAAACTGTAATAATCCGATCCTAACCTATATTTATTTATTTAAATCATATTTATTTATTTAATTAATCATATTTATTTATTTAATTAATTATGTTTATTAATTTAATTGGTCATGGTTATTTATTTAACCAACTCATGTTTATTAATTTAATTACACCCAAATTCATTTATGGAATGAATTCCATTACGTTATTTATATTTTCCACCTTCATTTATCATATTTAATCATCCCGATTAGGAGATATTTCATTTTGGGTCCCACTTTACCATTCAAGTTTAATTGATTGTCAATTTAAGTTTTGTTGATTGATTAAATATCGCGTGAATCGATATTAGGCCTCGGTAAGCATGACTTAGGGATTAAATTTAATCGTCCCGGTGGGAAAAAAATTTATTTGGGCTCTTACTTTGCAATTCGGGTTTATTTATTTACTCATTAAAGAAAATTTTGGGAAAATTGATAGTAGGCCCTAATAGATCCGATCGGGTCATAAAGGGTCGGGTTAATAATAGATCGAGTCAATAATGGGCAGCCCCATTAAAGCATATTAGCGGGCCGGATCGGGTCGACCCATTAGCGACCCATTTAGTGACCTATTACTTTTTTAACCTACTTGCCACAGTAATTTACATGTCACAATTAGTTAAGCTTATTACCAACGCTTGATACATAACAATAATTATTACACACAATTGTTTTGAGCAAGTATGTTCCTTTTTGAAATGAGCCAAAAGTCGGTCGCCCATGGGGTTGACCTGGACCGACCCATTTGTTTGCATAAAAGGCCCAATTCGATCCAAATCCTTGACGGGTCAACCACGACCCAACCCGACTTGTTTTGTAAACAGGCCGACCCAACCCGACCCGACGCAGTCCATTGCCCACCGTTAGGTTTAGGCTCCAAATATTCATCCACTATATACGGATGGACCTAAATGTAAATAACTCACTAATGTTTTAATTATGCCATGATCTTTGAGCCCCCTTCAATTCCCATCAACGAACTTGACTTATAATATGTGTGAAAAATTATTACATAATTCATATGCTTCTACCTAATGGTGATAATTTAAGAAAAGATATTTTGAACAATTTTGGATACAGAAAATCTATTAAATAATTGGTGATAATTAGCTTGTTTTATGTGTGCAAACAACCTGCAAAAGTATGTGATACTTTATATAGTAAAGAAGCACATTTAGGGATAAATCTGGACGATGATCACTTACATTGTCGGGATATATCTATAATAAATAATGAAGACTTATATGTAGCTTTCCAGAAGCATATGAGAGACCATCAAATTGATTAATATAGGACACGTGCATATGTAGATAATTAACATGCATCCAATTGAGTTGTATGTCTTCTTTTTTAGGTTTGTTTAATTTTGTCGTAATATGTATATATAGATTACAAGTCCGCACAGTGATCTATATATGAATTTTAAAAAAAAAAAGTGGGCTCCAACTATGACACTTGACAAATTCATGTAGCTTATGGTTTTTAAACCTAACTCCTAGCCTAATTCTATATCCAATTATTTTTTAACGATAATTATTGTTGTTTAATTAAAAGCACATTATGGTTATTACAAAAAATGTCATCAATTTTTTCATCCTTATTATAAATTTTTAATTAATTTTCATCAAAAAGGTACTAAACGTTACAAGTTAATTATATTACTATTATTTTGTTAAAATTAAATGACTTTTTTTAGGCCACCATAATTTTTAAATTAATATAAAGAAATTACAACACTGCAATTCTTAATAGAAAATATTTGCTAAGTTAATTATAATGTATTTTAATACCTTAGAAAATTTTTACTTGATAGTTTCTCATAACTTGCATCCGTCAATAGCTATTTTGGCTTTAAAAAGTTAATAATTACTCCTATTTCATATAATACTCCTATTATGTATTATAGTTTTTATAAACAAGTAGAATAGTTAAAGACTTACGAGATTTCTCATGTACCGCATGGAGATGGAAGTACCCGTTAATATTAATATATGATAACCCTTGAAGTGTCAATCAGAAAAAGTAAAATCAAATATTTAAAGAAGTTTTTTACACTATTTTGTTCATTTTAATAATCAGTATAATCTCTTTTACCAACTTTTGCTCATCTGTCTTTGTCCCCACCAAATCTCTTCTCTTTTGCTGTTTGATCTCATTTTCTTTTATTATCAACTAGTTCTTATTATTTTAATTTACACACAATTTTACTGAATTTGGACTTTACATTGTCAAAAGTGGCTCCAATCTTTTTCATTCTGCTATTATTTGAAGGACATTCTTTTATATATGCTTTAGATTTCTTCAATATCATACCAAGATGATCAATTGGTAACAGTTTTAAATGTTTTTCAATATAGTGTTTTATTTTTTATATTTCTTTAGGTAATTCACTCCTCTCTTTCTCTCTCGTCAACAATTTGAGAATTTTAGTTTCAATGTGTTGACTAGATTTACTTTTGATAAATTGAGGGGGGGGGGGTTTCCAACAATCAATTGACAAATAAGCTAAAATCAAGTTAATTTGAAACAACCTTCATAAGCAGCCCTTGTGTGGGACCATGGGGTGACCTAGCTACACTATCTTAATTTTGTTTCCATTGAAGACAAGAAACCATAACCTTAAGCAAGTTTTATCACATAATCCCAAGGCATGGGTCCCATAACCAACTAGGTTGGACTTCAACACTCCAAGCTAATTCACCAGACACGTCTACAAATTGTCTAACACAAAAGCACAAGTCCACAATTTGTGATTTGGTCTTATTCTATCTTTAATCTTGATAAGAGCTTTAGTACATAGCACACAACACTTACCAAAACATTTATATATTCAAAGTCACTTCCATTGATTTTCTTTCCGAAGTCAAAGAAACTTGAATGCCACTAGCTGTTTAATAAAAGTCTCAAGGATTCTTACTTTTTGTTGATGTTGCCTAAAAAGGAGATCAATGATCTTAAATCATATCGCACCAAATTGAACCAACATTTGATAAGGAAACGAATCGTGAACCAATATTTAGGGAATTGTTGCTCATGTGATTTATTATTGTAAATTTTGAGTAATAAGGTTCGAAGTTAAGAGAGATAATTATTCTGATCTTGATTGCTTGGTAACTAATTCTCAAAATTGGAGGATGATCGCTATTAAATTCATCAATTGTTTGATTAATATGCTTAAAAGCTTTAATTTGGTGTTTTAGGTACTGAGTTTCAATCTTTTTCTATTAATGTTCATCGTTAGTTTTCTGTAATTTATTTCGCGAATCTGCAATTTGATGATGAATATGGGTTTTGCAACACCTTAGTTATGGTTAGAAAGTATGGTTTAAAAGGATTGAAATGAGTACTTGTATCACCAAAGCCACATGTTTTCTTTTTGAAGAGCCCACTATTAAGAACTCCACAGTTAAGCATGCTTGCTGTGGAGAAATTTTGTGATGCGCGACCTCTTGGAAAGTTTCTCAGGCAGCGTATAAGCGAGGTTGAAGTGCACCTGAAAGACTGATGGTAATTTGTGGGATCAGTTGACAATCTTGGAGTCGTTCATAATAAAAATTCACGGACTGGGTAGGGGCCGGAGCATTATGGTTTTGTTGACCCATATTTGAATGAATAAGAATGCCCACATTGCACCTCTCATGTATATGCTGATATATATTCATTATAATATAATGAATATGAATGCCCTTCTCCACATGTCACATATATTTTGATGAATATGAATGCCCTTTTATCCCTCTCATGGCTATATTGATAAATATTCATGTATATTATGGTGTACAAGAATATTGTGCTCTCCCTGTCATGAATGTAAATGACCTCTTCTTCGTGCCACATATATGCTAATGTATGTTTGCATAATCTCATAAACATGAATGTTCTCTTCTCCCAATTATGAATATTCATGAATATGCATGATTGCCAAGTATAACTTGATGTTATACTAATGTACATTCTAATAAATATGAATGCCCTTCTCATGCTACCAATGGGATCCTCAAAAGGTGCTTTCAAATTTTCTTATTCATTGACAAATTGCCATAAGTTATTGTCTAAATTTTAGTGGAATGGAGTATTTGATATAGGTTTTCGGGAATCAGCATTTTGAATGTGAGATTGAAATTTAACTTTGTGCTTGAATTTTCCCCAATTACTAGTGAACATTTGTTTTGTTGTCATGTATTTATACAACTTTATACTGAATGTGCATTTTTTGATGAATCCATAAATTTTGGTAATATATGATTTTCCCAAAAAACTATATTTAGGTATCTTAACTTTCGGAAAACCTCTATTATTGATCTTTTGTTTTGAGAAATATTTTTGAGGGTGCATTAAATTATTTGGAAAAGCCTTTTCTACAAGTTACTTTTTTACTTGAAAAGAGATTATTGCCCTTTTATATAAAAGGATTAATGTCAAAAAACCTTAATAAAATTTTAAAATATGATACATTTTATTAAAAAAACCCCATTCAAATGAAAGGATACTTTTGAAATATGAAAGAGTTGTTATACTTATTATATAAAAATCATAAATTTTTTAAATTCTAAAATTTAAATATTTATTATGTTTTCAAGTTTTGTTAGGGTTTTTTATATTATTTTTTGTGCATCTTTTCATATGAAAATGGGCCTACAAAACAGTTTTCACATAATTAAGGGTATCTGAGATATAGTTTTCAAAAGAGAGGGTTCTTAAAATAGTTTTCTCAAAGTTAGGTGTCTTAGTGTAATTTTCTAGGTAGTTAATCCTTACGAATATTTACTAATCATTGATCAATTTATTTTATAAAGATGTTTTATTAACTGATGAATACTTATACTCAAAAGTATTTTTTATCTCATGTCTTTTCAATTCTATACTTATATAGAAATACTAATTTATAAACTTTACTAATGACTTTTTGCTTGTTTTGATGTATTTGGACTATTTCACATTGAAAACATATTTTTAATGAATATACAAATTTTAATGATGAATATGCTAATTATTCCTAATGAATATTTGGTATTTATTGATGAATATATCTTATATTAAGATGAATATGTCTTATATGCTGATGAATAAGACTTTTTCTTAATAATGTGTATATGTCATATATTGATAAGTATATGTTTGTCACTAAACTACATCAATCTACTAATAATATTTCTTATGCATATGCATTGAACTCTTACATTAACTATGATTAGAATTTTGAAGTAAAAGGATACAACCAAGCCACAGAAAAAGGATTGGTTTGAAGAAGTCTGACAGCTACAGTCAACAAATGAAGAATTAAGTAACAAAAGTTAGTGCAAATTCCCAGCAGATTGACTATGTGTGTGACAAGAATTATGTTGATTAATTGCAGAAACATGATTAACATTTACAATCGTAAACATATGTAAATACAAATTTCAAGTCTAAAATAAATTAGACAGGAATTTGGATACAAGATTGAATCTTTGTATTTATTTGAATGAGTGGGTATAATCTCTATTGAATACAATGAGAATGATCCTCTGATTCGATCTCCTTGTTAAATTTGAATGAACTTTAGCCTGAGAGAGGGCCTTGAAGGCTTGATCTCAATTAGGGTAAATCTTTGATTTTCAAGGGAGGACGGCACGTGCTCGATGTGCTTGTTGTCTTCTTTGAAAGAGAGACTATTTGAGTGTTGGATGGATTCTTCCAATTTTTCAATCATTGGATCAAGGGGGTTAGGGACCTATTTATACGAAAACTTCCCCCTACCCTTGAAAGTTAAGATGGACTTTGACTTTGGATTTTGGGCCTTCAAGTGGGGCTCATCTTGGATTGCTTTGACTTAGAAGTCATTTGACTTGACTTTGACTTTGACTTTGACTTTGACTTGGGAGTCTCTTGGGCTTGGGTAGTTCATTGACTTGGAAGTCGCCTCGGGTTTTGACCAAATCTTGACTTGGAAGTCATTTGACCCTTGACTTCGACATTTGACTTTGACTTTGACTTTGACTTTGATTTGGTTTCGACCGCACCTTGACTTGGAAGTCGTTTGGACTTGGGTTGTGACCTGACTTAGAAGTCGTCTTGAGTCTCGATTTGGGCTTTGACTTGAGTTTTGACTTTGGCCCTTGACCGAGCCTTGACTTGGAAGTCGTTTGGGCTTGGGGTCGTGGCTTGGCTTGGTAGTCTTTTGGGCTTCGACTTGAGAGTCATTTGACACTTTGACTTGAGAGTCTTTTGGGTTTTGACTTGATAGTCTTCTGGCACTTCGACTTGAGAGTCTTTTGGGCTTGATTAAATTAATCAAAAGAGTTGACCCAGATAATTTATTTTATTTTATTTTTGGTATGCACATAAATATATTTAGTGGCTATAAATTGCAACATTGAGACATGGTCACGTACGAGACTTGTTGTTTGAGTGTGACCATCATCTCAAATTTCTTATCTAGCATCAGCCTCTATTCTCATTTTGGGCTAGTACTGCTTCTAAACATGACCTGCCTTCCTCATTTTAAAAAAAAAATCTTTTTAGCCAAATGAGCCAGTTTCTTCTGCTACCTTCATTTTTTCCTTTTCGTGTGGGCCTAGACCGACCTGGCTCTCCTTCGCGCTAGCCTAAACTTGGCCTGGTTGTCATTTCTCTTCTTTTTATTCGTGTGTGGGCTGGGCCCCGTTTCACCTTTCTTCCTCTTCCTTTTAGATGCAGCCCGGCCTGGCTTTCATTTAATTGACACATGCTCTTTATGTGACCTTGCTTTTTTCTTCTTTTTTCACGTGGGCTAAGCCTGACTTTACTTTTGCTAGTTTTCCTTTGATTTGTTTTGCATGGGCCGACCCTGTTTTGTTCATCCCTTTTTTTTAGGCAAGGCCTGGATAGGGTTTTCTATTTTTTTTTGGTACCTGATTTAACTTAGAACCTAGCCTTTCTTTTGTTTCATTTAAACACAGCATGCTCCTCACGTGACAATTACTGTTCCTCTTTCTGCTTCTTTTCTTCCCTATTGCAATCCGAGACTTCGAAACCCTTTCTAGTTTCTGTCCACGCTGGACGCTGCTACTTGCTGCTACTTTTCACGGTGGAAAGACCCTAAAGTTTGATCTTTGTGCGCCATTTTCAATTCTTGTGGTCAAGTAAGGTACTAAAGTTTTCAGCTTTTCTCCTTATTCCGTTTAGCTCTATAAATAGCTCCAATACCTTGCCCCATTTTTTTTTCTTGGTGAAAGACCCAAGCTTTGCTTCAATTAAGGCATTTATCATCTGAGTACCTAACTCGTTTTGCTTCCCTTTTGTTTTTTGAATCAGCTAAAGAAGCCCAACAACTGTTTTTCATCATTGGCAAATACCCCCTATGAAGCCACCATTTGAGAAGAAGGTGATAGCTTTGACCCTGCTCCTTCTTCATTAGTTTGGTCCTCATTTTGTTTTAATTTCATGTGGCTTTGAAGGAGCTTGCTTTGTGGTTTGAATGAAACCAACAAATTTTTTTTTGTGGCCCCTTATGTTTTTGCTTGGGCTTAGGTGAAACAGAGGAGGCAATGCCCCTAATTTTGTCTGTCCTCTTGATAAACGCACCATGTTATCTCTCCTGCAAAGTTTGGCCAAAATGATCCAATGGTATGCCTCAGTTTGTTTGGTTGGAGTACTCTTTTTTTTTTGTTTAATCTTTTCGGCTTGGGATTCGCCTGGGTGTTCTTTGTTTGTTGAAGTAATAATATGCACCTTCATTGTTTGAGTAGATAAATTTGTTGACAAGTTTGGGTGTGTGCGGGCATGCTTTGTTTCCTGAAGCAATAATATACTCCTCTGTTACTTTGCTAATCATTAGCACAATTTTAATTACTTTGAGTAAATAAATCCTTCAAGTCTGCGTCTCTTTCGTGTGCCTTTGTGTGACCATGATAAATTTCACCAAGGTGTCATGCTTCCTCATTGTTTGCATGTTGGATCTTCTTTGGCAATCCATGTTGAAAGGTCAAATTTTTGACGCTTGTGCTGTGTTTTTATGCCAAGACCCTTCTTCTTTTTTTTTGCAATTTTACAATGATTTATGTAGGCTGGTAAGCCACTTGAAGAACCACTTGCGAAATGGTTTACCGCTAGACCTTTTGAGGCCTAGAACAGAAACCTACACGCCTGAAAGTGGCATGAAGATGTGAAGAACCAATTGTGAAATGGTTTACCACTAGGCCTTCTGAGGCCTAGAACGAAAACCTACACGCTTGAAGGTGGTACGAGTAGCGGGGAGCAGCTGGGTGGCAGAAAACCAAAATTTTTTGCTTGGTTTTCCTTCACGCTCCCCCCTTCTTTAGTATTCATTTTGTCTAGACGCCATTTTGTTTGCTAATTTCCTTCCTAAAAAGAAAATTAACTTTGTGTTTTCTTCTATTTTCAAATGATTCATAATGGTGCATCTTAAGGAATTTCAGCGTGACGACAAGCCTTTTCTTTCTGTTGTGGACAAGGAGAATGATAAACTCCAGTCAGAGAGTTGCTTCTGGGTTCACCATTCTTTGAGGAGGCCGAAGGCCAATCAGGTGCCTTCTATAGAGCCATCGTCGTTTTCTCCCAAGTTTTCCCTTCGAGTGGAGAAAGGTGCGGAGGATGACTCAGTCAGATACTTCCTGGAGAGCATGTACCATGAAAAGTCCAGCCTGCTAACCAAGTTTCCTATGCTCATGCACCGCATCATATCCGGGCAATCCAGATGGGGCCCAAATATGCTTCTTTATAGAGAGCTTGGCTACATTCCCTTATACTGGGAATGGACAGAGCATGTGCTCTCTTGCTTTGAGGCATGCTTGAGGAGATGTGTCTTATACCAGGTGGTGTACACATCGCTTTACTCCTACAGCCACGACATTCATGTGTTGCGTGCCTTCTGTTAGAGTTGGTGTCCTACCACCAACACCCTTCACACCATATCTGGAGAGATGTCCATCTCCCTATGGAACTTGCACAAACATGGCGAGCTTCTAATTAGCGGCAAGATATATGACGAGATTGTCCCTAACATCCAAGCTTTCGAGTATCAGGACAAGCAAAATTGAGGATTATCCCATCTTCTTGCAAATTCCTGTTCCTGCTTTCAGAAGCTTGGAAAATATGCCTAGCTGTGAGAAGGGAGTCAGTGGTAAGGTTTAGATTGATTTTTGGTGTAAGAAGAAGCCTATCCATAACCCGCCAATACGGTGCCGCTGTCGCAACTCGACTTCCACAGGGACTCAAAATTCAAGTGGCCAGATTCAGCCCCAAGATCTTTGTTGGAGTCATGATGAGTTGGACGTCTTTAGAAGCTTGGGGGTTCCCAAAGAGAAGAGGGAGAGCACTTACCTTGCAGCGTTCTTGTTGTGTTGGTTGTGCGCCTTCGTACTTCCTGAGGCCGAGGAGAAGTTCATTCACCCTGGGACTTTTGAGGTTGCCAGTTTGATGGCATCTAGTACCACTTTCAGTTTGGCAATGGTAGCCAACATCTATTGTGGCCTTAATGGGATTACTAAAGCTGCGAAACCTTCTCATTAATGGTCATTCTTCCCCTGCCACTACGTTTACGAATGGCTTGCCCACTATTTTAAGACTCACCATGTATTACAGCCTCCCCCTCTGGGCCCTTTGATGGTGCGCTACTCCGGGTCACAAATGACACGCAACAACATTGGGGACGTTCGTGAGCTTATACATGAGGGGAAAGTTTCTGACCTAGGATGCCTTATGTTGGGAAGGAATCAATTGGAGATCCTTACCGACAATGGAGACCTAGATGAGGATAAGTCAGGTTACTTGATCTCTCTTCTAGATGACTTCCTTTTTATTCACCGGGGTGCGACTTTTTATATTGAACCCTACAGCCCACACCGATTCAATAGACAGTTTGGGTTTTGCCAGGGGATTCTCAGAGTGCTTCTCGAGGATCCTTGCACCTGGGTAGTGTCATATGATGACACTCTTTTGTATTGGAAGCGACTTCTATTCTTGGGGGCTATGTCTCAAGGCATTCTTCCTTGCCGCACCTTGACACTAAGTCAATACGTCACCTCGACTTACAAGATTTGGTGGTCTGAGGTGACTATCAATGACCTTCGATCTAGTGCTTCTGTCCTCCAGAAGAGTACGAAAGCAAATTCATCCAAGCAAGAGAAGGATGTGAAGGTTGGTCCATTGAAGAAGGCTACGACAAAGAAAGGAAAGGATCCTATGGTAGATTTAGAAGTTGAGGGACAGAACTCTTGTGATGACGCTCATGGGTTCCCGGGAGTCCACTTCGTCGATAGAAAGCGAAGCCTGACGAAGGATAGTGATAGCAACCCAGAGTCTGAAGCGAACTTTAGACAAGGGGAGCGCAAGAGGCGCGAGACTGTGTCACCAGAGATGCTAAAGTCAACCTTGGGGATGACTTTTTTAATGACGTCCAGAGCTGTGTAGGCGAGCCAGCCAATCTTAAGGATGTATGCTCCTTTCCTTTGCCTTTTTACTAGTGTTTTATTTTCCTTTGCCCTTATTTCTTTGATTTTTTAGTAAGCACGAAATGATTCCATACTCATTTTCATTTAACTCCCTTTTTTTTCAGATTGGGGAGTTTGACCTAGCACAAAAGGCTACACCCATTGTTGATGAGTAGTTACTCGAGGATGTTAGTCGTGTAGTTAGACCATCTACGCCTAAGGTGACCCCGGGCATAGGCAAGGACATTGCAATTGTGATGAGGCAACCATCACCTTACAAGGTTGGGAGTTTAGCTTCCAGAAGAACAGAAGCCTTGCATGCATCAGCTACCCATAGCCAGCATTTAGTTGATGGATCCAACTCTCTTGATGTAGTCGTGAGGGAACTATCCACTACTGCTGCTGATGTTGGCACTCCTGGGAGTTCTAAGGGAAGACCCTCCTGTGTTGCTGCTCCCTCCACTACTTCTTTCTGCCCCAGACCTGGGTCTCAAAGCATCTTTACTACTGCCACACAAGTGATGGGGTCTGAGTACTTGGCTAGCTTGAAAAATGTGAAATTTAGTGAAGTTGAGGCAAGACTTCAAGGAGTGGCAATGCTTTACAAAGGGATTGAGCAGATTTGTGGGGACCTGACCCCCTTGAGGAAAAAGTTGGAGGACTATGAGAGTGCTGTATCGGCTTTTTTATCATTAAAGAAAGCAGCTTCCTCGTGCCACCACCCTAATGATGTAGTGAGGGTGAAGGCCTTGTGCACTAAGTAGGTTGATGTTGCGCGCTCACACTTTGCCATGGTTTGCGCAGATCCTGATGCCTCGATGGAGAAACTCAAAAGAGTGCAGCAGAAGATTGTTGATTTGGAGGAAGAACTTCGCCTTGCTTGGGAAGAGGAGCGCTAGCTTAAGGGAGACGTCTAGGTCCAATTTTCCTTACTAGAGGCTGCCGAGAAGGAAGTAGATGTGAGATCCAAGGCTCTTGCTGACCTTGAGATGGTGCCCACTCTTTCGCTTGATGATGCGAACGAGTTGGAGAGGCATGAGCAGGTCATGCTAGCAATGCAATCTTCACTCAACCCTAATACTTGGATGGACACCAACTGATGTATCGCCCAGCCTGTTTTGTTCCTTCTCTTTTTTTTTTAATGAACGCTTGTAATGAACTTTGTGTCCTCCTTCATATGAAATTTATTTGCCCCCTGCTATCCCCTTTTATTATGTTTGACTGTACTTGGTGATTTGTCTACCAAGCTGCCTATGTGCTTATGCACATTTGTAATTTCCAATAAGATCAAGTCATCACGTAGTTCAACAAAGTATTTTTTTCATTTCTTTTGTTGTTCACAGTTTATACTCTTGCGGGTCAGGAGTAGTACAAAGATTTTATTTAAGTGAATAGTTTAGACTCTTGTTCGGGAGTCTCCCTTTTTTTTTTGGTTTGTGTGAGAACATTCAGGAGCCTTTTTTTTTAATGTTTGTGAACAGTTTAAGCTGTTGTTCGGGAGTTTCCTTTTTTTTTGAATGTGTGAACAGTTTAAGTTCCTATTCAGGAGCAGACTTTTTTGTGGTGAACTATTTTGGCTCTTGTTCGGGAGCTTACTTTTTTTTTTGTGAGTGAACAGTTTAGGCTCTTGATCGGGAGCCACTTTTTCGAATGTGTGAACAGTTTAGGCTCATGTTCGAGAGCTATCTTGGTTTGTTTTTTTGTTTGGTTGTGGCAAATAGTTTAGGCTCTTGTTCGGGAGCTACTTCTTTTTTTTGGGTTTTCTTTTGTGGTAAGAAGTTTACGCTCTTATTTAGGAGCAAGTTCAGCATTTCCGCAAGGGAAGTCGCCGACCACTTGGCTTGCGTCAAGGTTGGAAGAAACTTGCTCCTCCTCCTTAGTTCTTTCTTTTGAACTGGCCTTAGGCCCATGGCCAGTGAGAATTAGGACGCGTCTCTTTACCTTCAGCGAGTCGTCCACCTTCACATCCAAAGTAAAAACATGCTTCATGCGTGAAGGAATTGAACTGTAGACTTCACTCATTTCGCCAAGTCGGCTGAACACTGAATCCTTCCTTACCTTGATTCTGGCGAAGAAGGAGGGTTTAGGTTGCTCATCCTTCTTCAACCTATGGAAGATGGAAGGTTTCAGGGTTTTACCCTTTCCCATCCTGCTAAACACAGAGGGCTGGAAAGATGTTGGCGCGACATTGACGGTTGCACCTATCAAACACCGACATTTTTGAATTGGTTTTATCATTTTCACCCTCACCATCATCAACCTCATCGATTGTGATATATTGTGTGAGGGATTGCTTGTCCTTACGTCGTCCTGAAATCCTTACAGGCTGGGGTGATACATAACTAAGGCCAACTTTAGGCGTTGTAATGATGCCCCCCTTGACTTTGAATAACCCTTTGGGTGTTGTTGAGTCCATAGGGCTTAGCTTCGATTACATGTCCCAAAGATGTTGGCTGGCTGAAGTCATAGCTAGACCTCTTCATTAATTGTACGCATTGGGATCAAAACCATCACTGGTGCGCATTATTGGCAACTCACTTTCTTCTTGGAGCGAGCCTTTAGAAGAAGCGACAAAACTAGGGAGAGGAACCTTGGTCAATTTACTTGGGTTTGCCTTATGAACTGGAAGCACACCCTTTTCTTTAAGAACATGCCAGCTGGCTTCATCGAACTTGGCTTCAACCTTGGCTGTGCTTTTAGGATTTGTACTAAATGGTAATTCTCAACCCTTGTGACGAGACTTAGGAATGTACCTGAAACTGGTGCTGCGACATTTGCTGCTTTGACAGATGACACTGAAATTGTTCGCTCATTCTCTTCTTTCCGTTGTTGTTGAGGCTTGATGTTGCCATCACCACTTTCTTTAGAAGGGACGTGGATCTCCTTGGCCTTATTCACAATCCCTTTCCTTGTGGGGGCTATAGCTGCTGGGGTAATTTCCTCTAGCGTAGCATCTTTCTAAGAGAACTTTGTGTCAATGAAGTGTGATTCGGCCATGGTAAATGGTTTAACATCACCATTTATCTTCTTTTCGCTGTCCCGGTAGAACTTGAGCCATTGATGCAAAGTCGAAGCTAAACCAACAACTTGTATGAAGTCTTGGAGTCTATCACATGAAAAATCGACGATGATGTCAAGTCCCCCATGGTTATTTCTAAGTGGATCATACCAATCACACACTGCCCTTCTACATTGAAGCCCTGTATCATCATTCAACTGTTAGATAATTCTCTAATGGTGATACCAAACTTGTTCATAGTAGACTTTGGCATGATGTTTATTGCTGAACCACCATCTACTAGAATTTGATTAACCATTTGCCTTCAAATATATCTAGTAACAAACAACGGATGATTGTGTGGTTTTGAACCCAACAACAAGTCATCATCAGTGAATGTTACGACTGTGTTACAGGTGGCACATTAGGAAGGATTGCACGTAAGTGGTGCATCCTCTAGCTTGTTAGCATATAGGTTTGCTTGGCGAATGGCAACAACAATTTGTTCGCGTATTTCTTCTGGCAGGTGAAAAACTCGCTGTCAACCTATGTGTACTGGTAAAGCTTCTAGGACGGTGAGGACCCTGTCATCTCTTTTGGGAGTAACACTCAGTTCTTCATTTGTCTCATCATGGTCAGATTCAGAGCATGAGGTCATATAGACAGCCACACTATCAAAGAAGCTTTTTGGGAAGCATTCTCCGAAGGCCACTGGTGCTTCAATGAGATCTATTTTAGAGTTTGACTCATCAGCCTCTTACACTGTGATGTGGTTAGCTTTTGCTATTTCACCCAAATCTAGAATGATTCTTCCTTCCCTAGCCAATCACATGATGCGCTCCTTAATGCGTAATGCACTTTTCAAAAGGGTGACCAACGACACTGTGGTACGGATAGCATTTGGGGTCGGTGTTCCTCCCAGTTTCTTCTGGGCATTTCAGCTTTGTAATTCGATGACACTCTTCTCGAGCAAGTCATCCAGCATGCTTGACAAATCCGAGTCAAGAAAAGGGTACTTCTATTCCTGAAGCTCCTTTAGAATGGGACGCCTTCTTGTCGCATCTTTGAACGACGAGCTCTTCTTGTCCTCTAGTTTAGGTTTTCCCGAAATCTGAATTGACTAACTTGTAGAGGTGGACATCACTTCTTTGGTCGTGTTCTTGAAGAACTTAACATTCTTCTTGAACTCAATCTTGTCCTTCTTTGATTCAGTAGGGTAGAAGGAGTTTCCACAACGACTAGCTATTGTCACCTCCATGTTATATGCCTTGGTCGCTAATTCTTGGAAAGTCCTAGGTTTGCTCATTTTTAGGACGTATAGCAAACCCCAATGCATGCCTTAGGTGCACATTTCAACGGCAGAAGTTTCAGATAACAAGTCTTTGCACTCGAGGCTACGTGCCCCTCAGCAGTTGATGTAGTTAAGAACTGGCTTATCTTTCCATTATTTTGTGTTTGTCAGCTCAGTCATGCTGACAGTGCGCTAAGTGCTGTAGAACCTGTTGGGGAACTCCTGCTTCATTTGTTTCCAGCTGTCAATGGACTCAGGCTCTAGGTCAGTATACCAGTCAAACGCAATACCTTTCAACGTCTCGACGAACTGCTTCACCATGAGGTCGCCGTTAGTCCTAACATCATTGCATGTCTCAATGAAATGTACGATATGCTGTTTTGGGTTACCTTTCCTATCGAACTGTTAGAACTTGGGGGGTTGGTAACCGTGAGGTGAGCGAAGAGCATCAACCCTCTTAGTGTAAGGCTTGGTATATAGGTGAGTTGACGTGAACCTTCACCTAGTTGCGCGTTAACTGCATTTGCTATCAAATTTTGGATTTGTTCAATATTCATTAATCCAGAGGACTTGACATTTTTAGGTGTAACGCCTTTCTTTGGTTGCTTCTCATTGTCAGAAGCCTCAATGTGGACGAACACTTTTTCTGAGTTGGCACTTTCTGAGTCTTTTCTAGAAGATCGAGCTGGCCGTTTCTCTAACTTCTTAGTTAGCTTAGCAATCTTTTCTTCTTGAAGCTTGATGTGCACTTCCTTTTCTGTGCTCTCGCTGGTGAGGTTTTCTAGGATAGCCTTTATGTTAGCCACCTCCTCTTCTAGAGTTGTTGAGCCTATTATCATGACTGGCATGACAACAGTTTTAGAGAACTCAGCTTAAGTCTCTGACAAGCGCCCCCCCTTTGGTTAGGGTGAAGAAGAGTTACTGCTGTAGTAATCTTCGACCTCACAGATAGGAGATTGAAGATGGAGGTTTTGCACTTCATCCATTCAAGATGACGCCTTTTGTTGCGTTTTCAAGCCTTGGGGTTTGGATGCGGGCGGTACTATTCTCCTCGCAGTGATCAGCACAGCAGCTTTCGCCATGCTCCTTGTCTTCATTGTGTGAGCTCGCCTGCTAGAAGTGACGCTCACTTCACAGGATCTACGTGAGAGAGATCCCGTGCTCTTCTTCTTTGGAGCTTGAGCGGCAACGTTCTTCGTGGCAATATCTTCTTTGAAGAGGAAGCTTTTGAGACTTGAAAGCCTTGGTCTTTAGGAGAAAGAGATGAGAGGTAGAGAGGTCCCACTACGTGTGTCAAATTTGTAAACACAAATTTCAAGTCTAAAATAAATTTGACAGGAATTTGGATACAAGATTGAATCTTTGTATTGATTAGAATGAGTGGGTACAATCTCTATTGAATACCATGAGTATAATAATTTGATTCGATCTCCTTGTTGAATTTGAATGAACTTTAGCTTGAGAGAGGGCCTTGAACGCTTGATCTCAATCAAGGCAAGTCTTTGATCTTCAAGGGAGGACGACACGCGCTCGATGTGCTTGTTGTCTTCCTTGAAAGAGAGAGTATTTGAGTGTTGGATAGATTCTTCAAATTTTTCAACCTTTGGATCAAAGGGGGTGCGGGCCTATTTATAGGAAGACTCCCCCCCTTGAAAGTCAAGATGGGCTTTGACTTTGGGTTTTGGGCCTTCAAGTGGGCCTCATCTTGGATCGCTTTGATTTAGAAGTCATTTGTTTTGACTTTGACTTTGATTTTGATTTGAAAATCTCTCAGGCTTGGGCATTAACTTGAAAGTCGCCTCAGATTTTGACCGAATCTTGACTTGGGAGTCATTGACCTTTGACTTGGAAGTTGACTTAGGCTTTGGCCTTTTACTCTGGCTTTGACTTGGTTTCGACCACACATTTACTTGAAAGTCGTTCGGACTTGGGTTGTGACCTGACTTAGAAGTCGTCTTGAGCCTCGATTTGGGCTTTAATTTGAGTTTTGACTTGTGAGTCGTTTGGGCCTTGACTGAGCCTTGACTGAGAAGTCGTCTGGGCTTGGGGTCATAACTTGACTTGGTAGTCTTTCAGGCTTCGACTTAAGAGTCTTCTGGCACTTCTACTTGAGAGTGTTCTGCCACTTCGACTTGAGAGTATTTTGACTTGATTAAATTAATTAAAAGGGTTGGCCTAGATAATTAATTTTATTTTAATTTTGGTACGGCACATAAATATTTTTAGTGCCTACAACATAGTTTTGCAAATTCAACAATATTGTTGTAAAATTCATCAAAAAGATAAAGAATATTAGTTTATTGCAAAATTCATCTGTAAAAATATTTTTTGTACTCGATCCCTTTTTACATACTTTTTACATGAACAAATACAAATATTCATCAGTGTTTTTAAAGGAAAAATTAGAGAAATATCTATTTAACATATTCATGACATTTATATGAAGCTCATGAATATATATTGATAATTTTAAGTGAAGAGTAGGTGAAAAGGTGTAATTAAATAACTAAACTTTCATTAGTTACATTGCTATAAAAAAAAAAGAATACATAAGCAGAAAAATTCATCAATCTAGTTTTATAATTCATCAAAGCACAAAAATTCCTTAATTTGTTATAAAATTCATCAGTTTGAAAATAATTCTTTAGTTTGTTGTAAAAATTAACCAATTTTCAAACTGAGCATTGGATACACCTACATGAGACTTCATTGGAGCGTTAAGTTTGACACTCTAGGCTGTATAATTTAATAATGCAACAAGTAAAACAAATCTTTTGATTTTAAAATTTTATCTCAAACTATAAATGCTATTTGGAGTGAAAAAAGAATAATAAATTTTAAATTTCATCAAAATAGGACAAGACATTGAACGACTAGTAATATTGTCACCACTCTATTGTCACCACTAGCTATAGCCTTATCCAATGTCACCTAAGGCTATCGGAAAACACTCTTTATCCCTCTGTACACCCTTCTCACTCACTTGAGATTCGTAAGCTACAAGGATCCCAATTGCTCTTGTCTTTGGCGTATTCCTATCACTTAACTATTTTTCTCGATAGTGGTAGGTTTCAACCCTCTTATAGGCATATTGTTCTTTTTTTTCCTAATTTTTCTTCTATTTTGTTCAATAGTTTGAAAATAACAAAATTTTCTTTTTCATTATTTAAAATATTATTCAAAAAAATAAAATTCAAAGTTTACCTATTATAAAAGGTAAACACGTTGCATAGTGGCACAATAGCTCAAAAAAAAAAAAACCACAGTAGCAAATGATAAAATTTTCTAAAAGACAGTAGTGTTTATATCTAAGAAGTTGGAATCGGAAACTCCAAAATCTCAACTAGCTAACCTATTTTACTAGTTAAAGTAAGTAACAACTTGACGCTAACTCTTACATAGTGTTTGACATGGGAAACATGTTTTTCCAGAAAAGTAATTTTTCAATTTTCATCTTTTGGTGAAGGGCCAAAAAAATCTATTTCACGGAAAAAAAATCTATTTCGAAAAGAAGGTGGTCTGTCCCTCCTTTTTCTTCATTTTAACCTTTTTTTCATCTCTTTATTTCCTCTAATGGCCTCATCAGATGTTTTCTCTCTCCTCCCAAAACTCAATTAGCTATTTTCTCTTTCATCTTTAGTAGTCATTATATCATCCTCCGGGTGTACATTACTCAATTAGCTATTTTCTCTTTCATCTTTAGTAGTAGTTATATCATCCACCCTAGTGTACAGTACTCAATTAGCTATTTTCTCTTCATCTAGTAGCTGTTATACCATCCACCTAGGTGTACATAAATAATGTACACCTAAGGCTTACTCATTAACATATATTATATTGATAATTTACACCAACATAATAATAAATACATATATTGCTCAACAATGTTGTGTTGCTTACTAACACCTACTTGCTAATAAACAAAGTCCTCTTCCCATGGTATGTGCACTAATATATTTAGCATGCTCACTAATATGTACAATGATGTTCGCTATTGCATAAGAGAAGGTTGTCATCGTGGTTGTGCTTCCTAATATATTAGCGATCACTAGTACTATTAGTGGTACGAAACTACCGCAAGCGCACGGGTGTTCGTAGTAAAAGATATCGTTTCTCAGGGACTAAAGTAATCTATCGAGCTTAGTCTTGTCATAATATGCTAAGCAAAACTCAATTTCAAGTGGATTCGATTACCTATTGTAAATAAACTTGTCTAAATCAATAATAGAAAAACGTGTAGGAGTTTTCGCAATTATGGAAGCGAATTGGATCAAAATGAATAAATGTGTGCTATTCTCTAATTGGTTAATTCCGAGAAATTGTAAGATCTATTCTTTCGAAATCAATCAAATTTGCCTAAACTAAGCAATCGTCGTTCTTTCAAACTAATTTGACTTAATCCCAGTTTAATATATTCGATTACTTACTAGCCCTCCTAACATATAAATCTCTCTTTCAAGACGAAGTTATGCTATGCCTATTCAAGCAGTCAACAAGCAAATGTCGTCTTTCGAATATTCACTCGATTGTTTCAAGTGTGCAAATAAATTTTGGCCAAAAATAAACTCACAACATATCAAACTATTGATAGAACGGAATCAAACCAATCATGAAAATAAGCACAATTCCTTAAAAATCAAAGCATGATCCAATAAGAATTTCAAAAAACTACTAAATTCCTAGACTAAGAAAAAGTACTTAGACATGATAAAAGATAAACTAACCAAAAAGATCGGCGAAATCTTGGGCGGAAGGGACTCGACTGAGATGGCCTTCACCAAGGCTTCAGAACCGCCTCAGGATCAAAACTCACTCAAAACTAAACAAAATTTTTTTTGAGAGAGAAAACAAACAAAACTAAACTAAAGTTCTCCAATCCTACTTGCTTGCGTTGGATGCTCTTAGAGGTGCTTAGAGTTCTCTTCCTTCGCTGCACAACGTCACTATTTATAGAAAACTTCGATTGATCTCAGCCACACAGCCGAGGAAAAACGAAGATGCAACAATTACAGGCATACCACGGTCCGTGGGGTTCACCAAGATCTGACCGTGGTCTGCGCTGAATCCGGATTTTTTGCTCTTTCTTTGCTCTACGGTTGTGGCATAACATCGATGACCGTGAGGGAGGTCAAAATACAACCATTGAAGGGCAAATGTTGGGCAAAAAGACTAAAAATCCTGCAAAACACATAAAACAACTACACCCAAGCATAAAATCGAGAATAGGAGAGTAAATATCATTAAGCACAAAATTCTCCTAAAAATGAGGCAAAACATCCCTAAGAAGATGTACATATTAAGCGCTTATCAAAACCCCCCCAAATGCTTAAACTATTGTTCGTCCTCAAGCAATGCAAGGATTAAAGATATACATCACCTCCTCAGCATCGGCATAGGTAACTTTCAAATGGCAAGGATGATCCAAAGGTAGCCCAAAAAGATGCAAAAATATCGTTAACAAACAATATAGGGAATGAAATTTTGAAAACTTTAATGGACCATGATGCAAAACTTCAACCAATCGTCCCCTAAATTGTAAAATACAATCATTCTAGCATATGAAACGAGTAAGACTAGCAAGGCCGGTAGAACCTCACTATAGTTATGTGGCACTCAACACTCATGTGTTTGACATACATAATACATACATACACATACATACATACATATATATATATATGTATATATATATATATGTATATATATATATATATATATGTGTATATATATATATGTATATATATATATATGTATATATATATATATATGTATATATATATATATAAAGGTTCTCTCAATTCTCATTCCTTGGAGACAAATCTACCATAGGCTTCACAAGATTCTCAAATTCGCCACCACTAAAATGCAAATACACTAAACAATCATGAAGACTTTCATAGGGATGTAACGGGGCGTAGGGTAAAGGTGAGAGGGGAACAAATGTTTTTGAAAATGAGGAGCTAAAAGTCATAGACTAAGAGCTTAAACAATTCCAATGCATCATACTACATCCTTCTCGAACCTTATTAACTCATTAACAAAATAAATCCCAAATGATAAGAGATAGAGTCGAAAATCACAAATATCTTACATTCCCACCAAGGCTAATCACTTTCTTCGATTTTTTTTCCCCTCTTTTTTCCCTTTGTTCAATTCTTTTTTTTTTGGTTGATTTCTTTTGTTTTAATTTCTCTTATTTTCAAAGAGGAATAGCAAAGGGAATTCCATAACAAACTTTAAGATCAAACTCTTCTCTAAACTTTACACAATAAAACAATGGATTAATCAAATGTTTGTATCCCTGCACCAAACAACCAAAATTCACCAAAGAGAACAACAATCCACCTTGCTAACACTCTATCAAACTTGATGCAAAAGAATGTAACGCTCCTCTAGCCTTGGCTTAAGGGTAATATAAGTATTTGTCCATAGGTTAAAAATGGGAGGTTCAGAGCAAGAAAAACGACTAAAGGCTCAAAGGGGCTAACAAGGGATACAATACACAACAAGGGTGGCTATTTGGCCGTGGGTTTCAAATAAATCAAAGAAAGAAAAATGCCTCAATCATATTGCCTAAATGTATATGCGAAATGTGGTCTTGAATGAGAATTAAGGCAAGTTCTAGAGAAATGGCGTCAAGGAAGAATTACACATGAAACAAAATATGAGACTAATAACGATAAACAGCCTCTAAAGGCTCAAAGTCTCACGAGACATCCACCACAGTCAAAACTAGCTTACTAGCACATATGCCAAAATTTCATGTAAAGTCTCATGGGGAAAAATCAATTCGTATTCAACATGTGGTCAAAACATGGAATTCAGTTCGAAAATTCATTCGCAAACTTTTATGCACAATTTGGGCGAATCAAAGGATCAAACTAATCAAAGAAAATTTACCAAATCTATAAAGATCATCATCGGAGGATTTTTTTTTTGTTGTTTTTTGCTCCTACAAACAATGCAAGCTAAAATGCAAAAGAAACTAACAAAAGAAAGAAACTAAAATGCAACCTATAAGAAAACTAAATGCACTACTAAAAAACAAAACTAATACAAAAACGACAAAAACTACCACTAAAACTATATACAAAGCAAAAAAAAACACACTAAACAAAAACAGGTATCAGACGCCAAATATAATAACTAACTCTCGTATGCTTGAATCACACATTGCCCTCAATATGGGCACATCATAATAAAAAGGGAAGGGGAGTAGCAGAAAGCAAAATCAGAGAGGAGGGTGGAGGAGGATGGGGTGGTTGTACATTGGAGATATGCCAATCTCGCCATGTCTCTAGACATGCCCTATTGTCTTGGAAATATTGGGTCTGGGAAGCAAGCAACCCAGAAGCTCATCGTGGCGCTCTTGGACAAAGTCCCGAAGAGCGACGCTCTCTGAAGCTACAAAGACTCAGAGGGAAACTTGCTCCTCTTGAATAGACCTAAGGGTGTCTTGGATACCTTAATAGTCAGGTGAGGGCGGTTGAGAGGAAGAACTAGGTCCTGCTTGACTAGAGTGAGGGGCGGGTTGGTGGGATACAGGTCAAACAACCTCGTCATCACCACGCACCCAGTAAAGGTTACATCAGTGAAGCAAAGTAGTACGATCGACATTGGGAAGCGGCAAAAGTCGATCCCCAGGGTAAATCCAACACAAACGACCAGCCTCAATTTTGCAAAAGTTCCTAATCTCAAAAACAGCTTGATCAAGCCGCTCAGACCCAGAAACTCTATCTTTATGATTGGGCTCAACACTCAAGAATCTAGCAATAGTAGTTATTATTTCACCAATGACTATCCTACCTTTAGTGCTAACAGCAGCACTATGTAATTGCCTAGCTAAGAATGAACCTGGATCAAGTTAGACACCATCAAGCATATAGGACAAAAAGTACAACTCAGAAAGTCTCGGGACATTCAAACTATCGTCCTGAGCAAACAGAGAACAAGCAAGGATACGCTGAGCTACTCTAATGCAGGGGTTCCTAATATGCATGCATTTCGATGAACTGGTACTGTACCTAACACTCCCCGAAAGTTCACCCCAAAACGCATTCAGGTTGAATTCGCGGGGGATTTGGTGGTGCGATAAGTCCATGCTAGGGGGAAATCCAAAAATACTGTTGAAGGTACCTAAGTTCAGTTCATACAATTGACCCTGTAAATAAAACGATATATATCCAGCTTGACATTGAGGTCCTCTAGTGACCTTGACATGGAGTGTACTTAGAAATTCTAAGGTCAGGTCTCTATATGTATGCTTTTTGAGTTCTAAAAAGTGGCTCATACCACCTCTAGCAAACAACCAATGAATATCATCCAACATTCCCAATTGGGCTAACAAATCGTCATCATAGTATCTAGTTGCTACTACTATACGTTCATTTAAACAATTATACCTGTCAACATGATTAGGATGATTCAAACCAAGAGGGTGAAGAATGTTACCTCTAGCACTCGCATTGGTTGACGTTCTAGAAGTCCTTTGAGGTCAGAGTGGTGCTTGACTTGATGAACCAACCTCCTTGGTGCTCCTTTGCCTTTTGTTTGGTGCCATGGTTACAAAACCTAACCAAAAACAAAATTAAAACCAAAAATAAGAACTAAAACCTAGAAAATTTAAAGAAAATAAGTAAAAATGTGAAGAATTAGAGAGAGAAAAGGATGGGTATGGTGGATGAATAAGGGTGAGATGAATTTGGAAGAAGAAGAAGAAAAGAGATGAGATTTTGTGGATGAAATGGGCAGATTAAGAAAAAGGGAGGAATTTGGTGCGAAAATGAAGAAAAATGGAGAAGATTTGAGGGAGATTGAAGGTGTTGGCTATGGAGGTTTTAGAGAGAGAGAGAAGGGAGGAAAAGAGAGAAAGCGTTAAGTGAAGAAGATGAAGTGAGGGGAAAGGGAAACGACACCGTGGTCAAAACCCTAGACCGCGGCCCGTAGCAGTCCACCACGGACCGTGGGGCTCACCACGGACGGTCCGTGGTGTCTGCTGCTACTCAGTTTTTTCTATTTTTTTCAGTGTTGGCTCCCCACGGTCGTATTGCTGGTTTTCCCGACCATGGTGCCAACATTTTTATTCATATATGAATATTTTTTTTTCTCTCTTTTTTTTCTTTTTCTTATGACAACTAAAATTAATTTTAAAAAATCAAAACTATGAAAAGGAAAGAGAAAGAAAGCTTGGATTGACTCCTAAGAAGCGCTCTTTTAAGGTCAAGAGCTTGACCTTTGTTCTAAGCTTGGTCCGGACCAGCCTTATCGTGAACCACAAAGTCGAACTTCTTCAATTGAAGGTAGCATTTTAACAATTCTGGCTGCAGGTCCTTTGTCTTCATACCTGGTCTCATAACGCACTGTTTGCATCACTTTCTTGCCCCCATCAGATGGGTTATCATCTACTTGCTCAACCCCTAAATCAAAATCGGCATTGAAACCTTCCAAAGGAGGTATAAAGTGAACAACCTGTGCAAACCTGCAATATGCACTTGTCAAAGAATCATTAGAAACAGGGGTCTCAACCTTAGGTTTGTTAGGTGGCATAGGAGCAGAAAACTCCACCCTAACATACCCTTGGTCAAGATCCTCATATGAAATCCGTTTAGAATAAGGAGGATGTTCATCATACAAGACATCCTCCATATCATGCTCAGGAGAAAGGGGTAATGCATCCAATATAGAAGAATGAGGAGAAATCGCATCCTCCTTCCTATGACTAAACACAGCAAACGTCCCCTCTACCTCGAAAGAAATATGACCCACTTTCACATCAATATGAAAACCAACTGTCGTCAAAATGAGCCTACCTAAGATAATTTGGGCATCTTCGGTTTTAGGCATCGACTACAATGAAGTCTTCTAACACTCAAATCTCTCCTATATTGACTGGCACATCTTCCAACCTACTTATGGGCTGTGTTACAGAACCATCAACCAACTGTAGTGAAAAGGGGTTGGCTAGTAACAGTCCTCGATGCAGCTTATGACACAAAGAGTAAGGCATTATGCTGACACTTGCACCTAAATCACATAGCCTTTCGCAATTTCTATCTTACCTACAATGCATGGGATAGAAAAACTACCTGGGTTAGGAAGCTTAGGGGGAAAAATGGTGGGGATATGAAATAGAGTCATTCTCTACAAATGTGGCAATCTTGCCACCATAGTTACTCTCCTTACTACCAGCCATAGTTGTCTCTCTACCCTCTTCCTTTGGTACTTCCTCAGAGTCCCTTAAGTCCTCTTCATCATCTTTCATGGTGACACAGTTACAATGCTCACGAGGGTTGGGTTCAGACTTACTGAGAAGTCTATTTGGAGGCACAAATGAATGAGCAGCTTTCTAGGCAATTTGAGCCTCTAACAACCTATTACGATTGTAAGCACATCAACCTTTGAGACTAATTGCTTAATATACTCATCTTGTTTCTGTTGTGCCATAAGCATATTTTTCATCATTAGCTCTAAATTTGACTTTTGGGGCATCTGAGAAGGGAATTGGGGTCTTTGAAAACCAAGGGATACTTTAGCATTCATAGGGGGCATATTCACAGTGTTTGGATTCGACTTATAAGAGATATTCGGGTGATTTTTCAAATCTGGATTATAGGTATTAGAGTAAGGATCATTGGTCGGTCTCGGATTGAAATTTTGAACATAATTAACTTCACTAGCGTCTTGGAAAAAAGGACCCCCAACTTGACAGTTCAAGGATATATGCTCAGTTGAACCACAAATCTCATAAGGGGAAGGGGCACTAGAGTTTACAACATTAACATTCAGTTGGTCCAATGTTTTAGTTATGGCATCTACTTTAGCAGAAAGTACAGTAAAAGCATCAACTTCAACCTTACCTCCAACCCGCCTGGGTTGGGCTCGTTCAGTCGACCATTGAAAGTTATTAAGCGTCATCTCCTCAATAAGGTTATAGGCTTCATCATCGGTCTTGCTCATTAAAGTTCCTCCTGCCGCCGCATCAATAGTGGACCTCACAACTTGGGTCACACTGTTATAAAAGGCCTGGATAATCATCCAGTACTGAAGACCATGATGGGGGCACAAACGCAATAAATCTTTAAAACGCTCATAGGCTTCATAGAGCAGCTCATCCTCTTTTTGCAGAAAGTTGGTGATTTGATTTGTCAAGCTCGCTGTTGTGCTTGGAGGGAAGAATTTGGCGAGGACAGCTCTTGTCAACTCGTCCTAAGTATTTATGCAACCAGACAGCAAAGAGTGCAACCAAGCCCTAGCTTTATCCCTCAATGAGAAAGGGAATAAGAGCAGGCGAAGCGCATCACTGGAGACTCTATTTAACTTTAGCGTATCGCACACCTCTAAAAAGACTGAGAGGTGTAGATTGAAGTCTTCCAAAGGAGTTTCACCGAACTGAGATTGCTGCACCATGGAAATAAGTGCTGGCTTGAGTTCAAAGTTATTGGCATCTACAGTAGGCCGAACTATACTTAAGGCAATCCCTTGGACTATGGGAGTAACAAAATCACAAAAGGTCCTTCTTTCTTCACCCTCCATGTTTGAATTCCTTCTTGCCTCGCCCCTTTGTTCTTCGGCCCTTTGCTTTTTCCTCCTTAAGCGAAAAGTCATTTCAATCTCTGGATCGGGCTCGTACAAAATCAGACTTCGCATAAACTAGGAAAAATTCCTGCAAGTAATTTCACTAACACTACCAGCGAATTAAACAGGAAAAAGAAAAATAACAAAAAAACAAAACAAAACAAAATAATAAAAATGCTTATTCACGTTTGTAAGACAATACCCAATAGTTAGCAATTTAGTCTTCAACAACGGCGCCAAAAACTTGGTACGACACTATCGCAAGCACACGAGTGTTCGTAGTATAGATAAAAGATATCGTTCCTTAGGGACTAAAGTAATCTTTCGAGCCTAGTCTTGTCAGAATATGCTAAGTAAAACTCAATTTCAAGTGGAATCGATTAACTACTGCAAATAAACTTGTCTAAATCAATAAGAGAAAATGTCTAGGAATTTCACAGTTATGGAAGAGAATTGGATCAAAATGAATAAACATGTGCTATTCTCTAATTGGTTAATTCCGAGGAATTGTAAGATCTATTCTTTCGAAAGAAATCAAATTTGCCTAAACTAATCAAACGTCGTTCTTTCAAATTAATTTGACTTAATCCAAGTTTAATATATTCGATTACTTACTAGCCCTCCTACATATAAATCTCTCTTTCGAGACGAAGTTATACTATGTCTATTCAAGCAGTTCAACAACTAAATGTCATCTTTCGAATAGTCACTCGATTGTTTCAAGTGTGTAAGTAAATTTTGGCCAAAAATAAACTCACAACACATTAAACACTTGATAGAACGGAATCAAACCAATCATGAAAATAAGCACCATTTCTTAAAAATCAAAACATTGATCCAATAACAATTCCAAAAAACTACTAGATTCCTAGACTAAGAAAAACTACTCAGACAAGGTAAAAGATAAACTAACCAAAAAGATCGGCGAAACCTTGGGCAGAACGGAATAGACTGAGATGGCCTTCACCAAGGCTTCAGAATCGCCTCAGGATCAAAACTCTCACACTCAAAGCTCACTCAAAACTACACAAAGAAAACAATTTGAGAGAAAACAAACTAAACTAAACTAAACTAAACTTCTCTAATCCTACTTGCTTGCTTGCTTTGGATGCTCTTAGAGGTGCTTGGAGTTCTCTTCCTTCGCTGCAGAACGTCCTATTTATAGAAAAACTTCGATTGATATCAGCCACACAACCGAGGGAAGACGAAGAGGCAACAGTTACAGGCATACCACGGTTCGTGGGGTTCACCATGGTCTGACCGTGGTCTGTACTGGATCCAGATTTTTTGCTCTTTCTTTGCTCTACGGTCGTGGCATAACATGGATGACCATGGGGGAGGTCAAAATACAGCCATTGAAGGGCAAATGTTGCGTAAAAAGACTAAAAATCCTGCAAAACACATAAAACAACTACACCCAAACATAAATCGAGAATAGGAGAGTAAATAATATCATTAAGTACAAAATTCTCTTAAAAATGAGGCAAAATACCCCTAAAAAGATGTGCATATTAAGCACTTATCAATTTGTTAACCCCAAATTATGAAGTCATTCTTAAATAAATATTAGTCATTTCAAAACTTTCAAAAGCTTACTCATAAACAAACCCTATCTGTATAAACATAACTTGACATTCTCACCAAAAACATTTGTATTGCTTAGGACTGAAGTATAACTTCCATTATCCTATAATAGCAAAGTTCTTATAGTTTAGGGACATATTTCTGTATTTTGAGTGTTTTCCAACTAATGATTGAAAAAAACGAACAAAGCTCTTCTCAGCTAAGCTGACTTTTTAAATATACATGATGAAAATCAAGAAACACCAAAATATTAATAGACTTCCTACATAATATTGTGGCTTTAAAGCCCCATGCCCATATGTCACATGCTGAGTTTTTTTTAGAACATTCTAGAACATGCTAGAACCTTTTGGAGAGTACTAAAGTTTTCCAGATTTTTCCAAAACCTTCCGCAGTGTCTAGGGATCTTTTGAAGTACTCTAGAACTTTCTAGGTCGTAAGAATATTCCACGTGATTCTACACTTGTAAGTATCTAGGATATTTGCATGGAGAATTCTAGAGACTTAATACTAGCTATCGGATTAAATCAATCTCCACCGTCCATTGAGGACATGGTGGCCTATATATACCTTTAAGGGGTCTCATTTGCAAAGCAAGCCTTGAGGTAATAAAAAACATTATCCAGAACTCTCTCTCTTGTGTATTCTCTTATCTCTTAGCTGACTAAGTCTTCTTGAGTCTAAGTCAAACATTCTTAGGAAGACTTACTAGTAAATTTGGTAAGGTTAGGGAAAGTTTGCTAGCACCGCACGGGATTTGAGGTTATGTAAGTATCATCCTGTGACAGTTGTTATTAACACCACAGTTTGGGATAGACCATGTCAAGCGGAAGTAAGGCTTCCACTGGCAACCAACAAGGTGGCAAGAGTGACAATGACAAGAACATGGATGTGGTAGCCTTACCAAAGAAGGGCTAGCGGAGATTAACCCCACCATAACCGGTGGGGTTGATGATATGGACAAATGTATCAAGTAGATCGAGTCTGAGGGGATGCAAAAGAGCTTCGAGTGGAGATGCAAGCAGTGATGAACTATGAAGTAGTCGACTTTAACAAGGAGATCCAAACCCTTCGAGTGTCGGGGGCCGCCAAGAACAGTGAACTCCAAGCGTGTAACGTCGATGTTGGGACGTACAAGGCAAGGGTTGAGGCCTACAAGACAACGGTTGAGACTTTTGAAGCACAAATCAAGGTGTGCATGGCCGCAGTGGCTAACAGTGGTGGATCCGTCTAAGTCTCAACTGCTTCAAAGGGGAATGCACCAAGGAAGATTGACAACCTCCTGTAGGGACTCGAAGCCTACTTTGGAGCAATGGGCATCGAGGATGAAGACCAAAAGGTGAGTAATGCTGCCTTCTCCCTTAAAGATATAACTCTTGTTTGGTGGTGTTGCATGTTTGACGATGTTCGGAGAGGATCTGATCCCATCAACACATAAGATGAATTCAAGAAGGAGCTTAAGAAATAATTTTATCCTAAGGATGCTGATTATGGGGCTAGGGTCGAGCTTCGACTCCTTCAACACAAAGATGGTCATATTCGGCAGTATGTTAAAGAGTTCTAAGAATTACTCTTGGAGATTCCAAGTATGGGGAAGCAGGATGCAATCTTCTGTTTCCTCGATGGCCTGTAGGGATTGACCAAGATGGAGTTGAAGAGACCTAGGGTGCAAGATCTTGCATATGCAATTGTCGACACCATGTCACTCATCAAGTTCAAAAAGGAATCCACAAAGAGATGAGGTGAAAAGACCCACAATGATGGTGACAATGACAAAGAAAGGGGCCATTCTCCCAAGAACGACCGACCATCAAGAGACAAAGGCCATGAGAAGAAGGACGAGTCTTCAAAAAAAATTGATGCTTCCTTTGCAACTGGCTTCATCGGGTTCTTGGGTGCTCAAAGTGTGGTAAACTTGCCACGGTTGCGGTGGAGGAAGAGAGGTAAAAAGAAGAAAAAAAAGCTTGCCTCACTGTCACTCCTAAGCAACATCCAAACAAAGGTGCGGGAGCAACCCAACAGGTGCATGTACATGGAGACTGAAGTTACACGCAAGAAGATCCAGGCTACAGTGGACACTGAAGCTAACACTATCTACATGGCGAAAGAGCTCGCCGATGAGATTGGCGTGCCATAATGAAAGGAGAAAGGCTAAGTAAAGGGAGTTAATGCAAAGAGTCTTTCAATCTATGGAGTTGCTCGAGATGTTGACATACGAATTGGGCTATGGAGAGGTAAGGTTGTTATAACTAGTGCTCCCCTTGGTGATCGAAAATTCTATATGGGAATGGACTTTCTTAATGGGGCAAAGGCCTTTATAGTCCCCTATGCTAGTATTTTGTTCATCATGAACAATGAGCAACATCATGTGATACCTATGAGACCAGAGGCTAAGAAGGAAGGGGTATTGTCTACCCCTCGATTCTCAAAGAAAGGGGAGATGGGTTTTGTGGCAGCCCTCAAGAGGTATGAGGGGCCCAGGGTTGTCATACTGGCGACACCACCTGAGAAGTTGGCACAAAGGAGGAAAAATGCCAGCAGGAGGACATGATGCAGCGAGCAAAGGATCGACGTACCAACTAGTCAAACACAATACATCAACCCAATTGAATGGAAGAAGCACCTTCCCGGAGTGAGAAAACTCAGGAATCAGGAATACAAAGACCCCAAGGCAATAAGGACGTTGCTTAATTGGGTGGGGAAAAATTCCACATGTGGAGCTTCCAGAGACTTCTAGAATGTGATGAGATATTCCAGAATTTTCTAGAACGCTCTGGAATACACAAGAACATTCTAGAACGTGCTAGAAACCTCTGGAAAGTACTATAGTCTTCTAAATTGTTCTAGAATCTTTCACACTATCTAGGATCATTTGGAGTATTTGGGAACTTTCTAAGTCATACTAGAACATTCAAGGATAATCTCTAGAATGTTTCACATGATTCTGGACTTGTAAATATCTAGAATATATACAAGTAGAATTCTAAAAGTTTAATATTAGTTATCGGATTAAATCGATCTTCACCATCGATTGAGGAGGTGGACACCTTTATATCCCTAAGGGGCCTCATTTGTAAAGCAAGCCTTGAGATAATAAAAACCATTTCCCCAAATTCTCTCTCTTGTGCATTCTCTTGTCTCTTAGCTTACCTAGTCGCCTTGAATCTAAGTCAAGCATTGTTAGGAAGGGTTACTAGCAAACCTGGTAAGGCTAGGGAAAGTTTACTAGCACCGCACAGAATTCAAAGCTGTATAAAAATCATCCCGTGACACAAGGCAAACTCATCTTAACCCCAACCACAGAATTTTACTTTACTAGTACTAGACCTTTTATAACCGCTTGAACAAGCGAGGACAACAATCCAATATATATGCACAACTAGAAAAATGGGTAAATTCTCACCCAAAAACCCAAAAAAAACAAAACAAAACAGAGAAACATGGGTAAATGAACATCCAAATACACAACCAGAATCTCTATTTGATCCCGGAAAAAGAAACCCAGAATCTTCAATGTTTTATTTTGCAGTATACAACCAATTCTCACAAATTATGAACATATGTAAAATTTACAAGAACTAACAAACATGTATACATTTAATCAAATCTTAAACATAATTCAAACAATAAATTTGATCCAAATCCATAAAGATGAACCAATCCTGCTTATTTACAAACTGTAAAGAACATTGAACAACAAAGGAAAGGAGATTAATAAAAAACCCAAGCTCCATAAATCAAGGCCAATATCGATGTATGTATGTATCCGATATGGTTCTCGAAATTAAACCTACCGGTTTTTACCAGCTGATTGTCTCTCCTTCTCCATTTTCTCAAATAGACTTCCATCGTAGACAGCTCTAATGGTATCTTGCGGCAATACGCCATCTTTGTTCTTGCAGAGGTAGAAAAGTATCTTCCATTCTATATACGAAGCAAACCTGAAGCACAAGACAACACTGTCATCAATTTCGGAAGCTTGGACAACGAAAAGGATGCGTTCAAGTATAGCAGCTGTTTTCTAGAGCAAAGAATAGCTCCTAACCATCCTCCATAGTCCTTTGGCTCTCTGTTTGCCTTTAGCATTTCATTAAGTTCTTTGGCTGTGAGATAATTTGCATTCGTACGTGCATGCTCGCTAAATATCTCCTCAAATTTTGCAGGAACAAACCTACAATGTATCAATCAAAAGGTCAGAATGTACATATAATTTGTGCTCATTAAGATGCATGGATGGACTATTATAATGACCTAAGAAGCATGGTCACCCTCCATGACTTCACGTATCTGTGTCGGACACGTGTCAGACACCGATATTTTTGGACACTCTTCGGACACTCTCAAACAGATGTAAAACATATAGATAACATGAAAAAATTAGGTTATGTTATTGATAGTTATAGACTGCACATATTATGAACAATTTGCCATTGTTCTAATCTACTCAAGCATAAAGACATAAAACAAATTACAAACACATATTTAATAGAATAAATATCTTCTAACCACCACTTGTCTACTATACAGTATACACATCTTGTCCTACTTTTCTGAAAAATCACGAGTCTGGGTGTTGTGTCGTCTCGTATTCGTGTCTCATATTAGTATCCGTGCTTCTTAGATGATGCCAATGTTATTGGATGAATTGAAAAAAATGGGTGCAAGTGTCCAGCCATAAATGACATCAAAATGTTTTGGAGACGGAAGATTGGCGAAAGGGAAGTGCTTGCGCGATTGGCGTTGTCTGCTTTATTAGTTACTAGCCTTTAAACCCTTACTACGCATGGTTTGTTTTAAAATTTTAGCTAAAGTACATTTAGAAATATTATAATTAATCTTACGATTTAAATTTTTAGAAATAATAATATTAACATATCTGTAACTTATTTCCTTTTTTTCTTCATTGAAGTAGTTGAAAAGACACTATTCATAATGATAACTTTAAATCACATATTATTTAAATTTTTATTTTTAAATAAAATCTTAATAAATACTTCGAGAAGACATGTGTCGCGATCCTAGCATTAGAACTCACATACATATATGATTCTCCAACTAACACAGGACGTGTGTGTGTGTATATATATATATATATATATATATATATATATATAGATATATATATATATATATATATATATATATATATATATATGATTCTCCAACTAACGCAGGACGTCTACAATTAGACATCTTCAATCATATTGTTGCATTAGCTGTCCTAAGCTTTACAGATGAGATGACCAACGCAGTGTTGGGTGTCACCTTCGGAAGCTATTAATTAAAACAATAGAGACGGGAAGTTGACGCCCACAATCAACCACAAAGACCTCCTGGGTCATTCCAAAGTTGAACCCGAGCCGTAGAGTTTGAAGAGAGAGACGGAGAAAGAGCAAACCCTATATCATACTTTTAGAAGTATAAATTTCTACTAGTTATGTCAGCACCATCTATTAAAATTGTTTATATGGCAAATATATATTGGGAAAATATATATATACAAGGCAAATGAGAATACACACTCTTACGTGTATAATATACGTTAATGAGAAAGAGGAGCTAAAGCCAGAAATTTTGGCAATATATAGCCCACTTGAGTACTTGAAATAAAATTAGCTACAACTTGCTCAATAAAGACGGGATTTATCATTTATGTTAGTGATGCTGACATCCACCAAGGTCCGCATTTCTATTTACCCTTCCCTTCTTTTCCTTTTTCTTTTCTCACGTATTTTTCTCTCTTTTGTGGTTTTTCTTTTCCCCGTCCCTTATCTTTTGATTGTCTATCATATGATAATATTGAAACTAAAACCTATTCAAAAGAAAATTTAATATTTGTGCTTTGGTGTAAGAAAAGGCCAGGAGCAAAATCACATGTCAACGTAGATGAAACGTACACCTCAAAGTATCTAATGTCTATCAAAGGTGGCTCAACGAATTGTTACTAGTTAAGCCAATTGGAACCCATAAAAAATTTTAACGTGTCAACTAAAAAATTTGTTTATGAAGTTTGCTTTCCGGTATCTGGGGCGTCCAAATGCAAGGCTCTCTCCACTAACCAGCACATGTTTACTTAGTTGAGTCGTTCAAAATTTATTCTCTTTTACACAATCATTTAGGGTCCATTTTTGTGAGCAGAAAAATCTGTGGAGGTAGAGTTGTATCCCTTACGAGCAACTCTATTAATGAAGAATCATATATCAAAATCAATTTGGACGTTTTCTAGCTAGTTTGGGCATGTCCTAAATTTAATGGGAAAAAAAAGAACAAGGGATGTTGGGTGTAAGGAATTACCTTCCTTCTGTGTCATAGACTCCAGAGTCACTCCCATGTTTAGCTTTTGCTATATTTTTAATCTCTATGGGGAAAAGTAGCGAAGGACACTTGCCCTGCAACATGTTAAACACAAATGAGTTAGATTACAATGCACTTGTTATGAGGATTTGTGTGTGTTGTGTGGATGACTAGTCCAGCTAATTCGGCTTTGACAATTTTCCTTCCTAGCTCATTGTTACCTATTGATGACCCCTAAGATAGGCGCAATAAGTATGGCATATTTGCCTGATGAAAAAAAAATGAGGATCAACAAAAGAAGCCCAATATTCAAATTCTCAATTGGTCAAGCTCACAAAGATATTTATTTATTATTTTTTCAATACAACAAAGTCTATATATATCTCCGTCATCTTTCCAAATGCGTGTAGACATTAATTTATTCTGTAAATTATTTGCATGGCTCATGTGAGTCATGTCACCGATATTTCTTGTTAATTACCGAATCGTGGACATCTTGTCACCATCTCATATCATGTTATGACACAGTATTTTATAGATTACCAAATCTCACAAAGTACAGTTTAACTAATAAATTGTTTACATGTATGCATGTCATCAACATCACAAGTAGAAATCAAGAATAAAATCTTTCACGTATTTTCCACGACATAATTGAGAATTTTTCTTTCTTTCATTCTTTTTATAGCTTTGTTAATCATAATCAAGTTATCTGTCGGTCTCAATTGAAACTTCAATCATCAATAAATCTCTGACTATTATATTGATCACAAGACCGAAAGATAATTCGTAATCCCAAAAAAAAAAAGTACTAAAAGATAATAAATTAAAGTTTCAAGGCATATGTTAATTAAAGATATTAGAATGTGTGTTTGTGTCAAATGTACTGTATAAATGCTGTATGGTTGATTAATTAATGAATTAACCCCTTCTATTACAAAAAAAAAAAGTTGTCATTTCACGTGCTAATCCAGGCAAAGCATGTATATAAATCAAAGCACGTATTTTATTCTAATTATCCTATCATAAACTATTTTCATTTGAGAAATGTTAATTCTTTTTTAGAAAAGGTGCGCGGGGAGGTATCATGTTAGAAAAATAAGCGGTGAATAAATTAAAAAAGACACAAATCAAGGCGAATAATACGGTTTTGTGATCAATGCGGCCAGACCCATAGCTGGATCAGAGTCAAACACAAGCAGGTGAACGAACAAAAAACACAAGGATTAGCCAACACAAATGCTAGCAACCCCACCTATGATACCCGTTTAACAAGATCCAAAGTACAATGAGTCTTACCTATTATTATAAATAATAGCTTAGATTCCATAAATAATCGGATATCATAATTTTTATCCATCACTAGAGTTGAAAAAGTCTAACCCGACACGATAACCCGATACGAACTCAATTCAAATTGAACTGATTAGACCTTGTATTGTGAAAATTTGTTATTTTTCAATTTTAAGCAAATCTAAACAATTTTCGAACCTAACAAAAAAATTGACCCATTTATTAAATGAATCGACTTGATTCGATCCATATCCCAGCTCCATTTAGCAAAATCGCATTTTATATTACATCGTATTAGTAATTATAAAGCATTGTAAAACTCAAAATTTCAACCATATGTGATTCATGAGTTACATTATCCACTAATATGCTAAGATTTTTCAAAATCATTCCCATATTTTTTATGATATTAATTTAAAAATAGCGAATTTTATCAACTCACTTCTCAAAAGTTGAATCTACATAACTCTTTAAAAAGACTATTGTAAACCAACTTATGTAAGTGGCTAAAATTAGAAACAAAGCTATAATATTATGCGCACCTCATGTGAACATTTGTGCCAATACGTCATTTCCTATGCGACCTTTTCTTATACTTAAGCACACGCACTTCTATTTCCTTACTCCTTGACTCAAAATTAAGGTTCAAATTTCGTACTTAGTTTGCTGCCCACTACCCGTACGTTGAAGAACCCTGAACCATTCATGACTTCAACAAATAGACTTATTGTCTTTTTCGAATTCTCCCAAATACTTGACTTCTATAGTGGACCAACAGTGGCCCACCAATTATACTCATTAATTACGACAAACGGCTCAGGAGAAAAACCACCCCACACAAAAATCGTCCCATATAGGCCCAATTAGACCTGATAAATGGATCATTCAGTTCGAGTACGGATCGGATCAAGTTCGGATCAGGTCATATTCGGATTAAGTGACATTTCGAGTCATTTCGGTTTGGGTCGGGTATGGTTCGGGTCGGGTCGATTTTGGGTCAACCAATTTTTAATGAAATAGGTTCGTCATGCCAAAACAAGCAACTTTGTTGAAAATTTCGGGTCGGGTATGGTTCGGGTCAGGTCAATTCGGATTTCGGACCCACTTTCGAGTTAGCATATTTCGGGTGTCGGATCGGGTATGGGTCCGGATCATTCGGTTCGGATTTCGGATCTCGGATCAGTTTTGTCAGGTCTAGACCCAATACACACCTTACTTACCCTGTTAACATATAGCTCTCTATTTTTTTAATACTTCATCCGTCTCAAATTCCTTGTTCGCGTTAAAAACAAGAGCCTTATTTAACGGACAAGTAATTTGAGACGAACAGAAAAGTAGATAAATACTAACGATTACATTCAGCATGACAATTTCTTTTGTATTTTCAAAAACTCGTATTCTCATTATCCATATATATATATATATATTTTATCCGTGTATTTATTATATACTTATAATATATTTATTTGCTGACATAACTCTTAAAAATATGTATTCTCATGAATATGATATACATATTGATTGATGCGCCAAGAGTGTGGGTGAAGACAGAGAAAGAGATAAGTGAAGGCATACCGGGCGAGTCTTCCCACTGAGTCCCATGTTGATGACTATGGCAGCTATCGTAGACAAGCCTAATCCAGCTCCAATTGCCCGGAAACCTGCATATAATTCCATCCATTTTATTGCTCTCCATTAAAATACCAAAAAAAAAAATTTAAAAAATTCTCCATAACTTCCACTCCCCTGTAGTAAAAAAATGGAGAGAAAAAAAAAACTAATTGGTGATATATATATTCTCAAAATTTCAACAAAAGGTTGATAAATAGTTGATGTGGTTGCTTGGTTCCAAATTGAATGAAGTTTTGAATTCATTTCTCATAATAAAAATTGTTATCAAGCCCCAAATTATTAATTAGTCCAATCTACAACCAGTACACTAATTTAGTTCGTACGGTTGTCGGGTTGTGTTTGTGTACACGTGACAATTTGTAGCAGAAAGGGAAAAGCATATAATTAATTTACCTTTGAAAGTTTCTGATGGATAAACGACACCGTCTTTGTTCCTATCAAAGAAAGCGACGTGTTTGGCAAGTACGTTTTCTCCAGAACCTGCTTCCGCCACATTAATCATACAGTTTTTATCTCCAAATTAACCACAACAAAGGAAGAAGAATTTTTGAGAGACATTACCAACATCTTGGTCGCTGGGCTTGGATTCTGCCAGAGAATGAGTCATGATGCAACTTTAAGTCTCTGTTTCAGGATCTCTCGGATTTGTGTCTTTCTTTCTCTTGCTTATGGCGAAGAACGGGAGAGAGAAGGAAGGGTAAGTACTTCTATTTGGGGAGCTTAAAGAGGAAGTTATGATGGAGTATGAAGTGAGGTACAAGAATGGGGAAGAGGTGGCTTTATATTTATGGGCTGATGATATTTGGGCTGTGGGTTTGCTTTGTTTACACACTACTTTTCGTACACCCTTGTTCAACCGCATAAATGGCCTGGAAGCAAGTGTTGCTGCCACGATTCTGTTTCTTTCTTTTTTAAAAAATTTGTTGTTGTCACCTGGCAGAAATGAGTGGCTGATGGTAATCGAAAATATCATAATCGAATATTTTATTTGAATTATTTCCCATGATATTTGTTAACTCACACACGAAATTGAGTGGAATCTAATTTTTTGACCCAATAAAAGCCGGTGCCTATCTTTAAAGTTTTTAAAATGTGTTTTTTTTGGTTGCTTTTTTTAATTTGAAAATGACGTAAATTTTCAAAAAGACAAAGATTGGATTATCTTGTGATGGGGTTTCAGGCAATATTAGTGTCTTAGTAAGGTGAACGAACTATGATCAAATATTATTCTGAATTTTGATCCCATAAAAATCATTCATGTATGAATTTTGTTTCTTTGGGAGAATTTTTTTTGTTTTTTTTTTTATAATAGTAATTGTACCTTTTAGCTAATAGTTTGGAACTTTGGACAGATAATAATAAATTCTTCAAATTGATAGTTATAAGTACGATTTTGAATTCATTAGGTCTGGGATTTAATTACCCGTCATGTTTTATATTGTATCTTTTACAAGTTATAACTTATCGTAGGTTAAATATTACAATTAAGATTTTGGATTTTAGATTTGAGTACTTATCCCCTTTTTATGTTATGTGTGCTTTGTAAGTTGCAACTCATCTAAGAGCACAAGTAGGGACTTACTCCCTCCAAATTACCCGTGAGCCAATTTTTTAGCTCTCAAACTTTCCTCTCTATAATGCAAGACTCATAAGTTTGGCTCATCAAATAAAACAATAGCTATGGGCCTATTCTACAATACACAACTTCCTTTTTAAAAACAAAAAAAAACCAATTATTAAAAAACAAAACAAAACAAAACAAAAAAAGCAGCGTGAGCCGGCTCGGGACTCGTGGCCAAACTCGCGAGTCGCTTGGCCGCTCGGCCACTACACATGATGCAAGCAGCTCGGCGCAGCTCCCACAGCGAGCAAGCCAGCAGATGCTTATGCGCTAAGGTAGCATAATATTGATACCTTAATTGAATTCCTTTGTCGAAATATTAAGAAACTCCCAATCAGTTTGAATATAACCCAATTAAATAAACAAGTGATTTATCAATTCTGCCCCTCCCTTCTTTTGCATATGACTCCTTTCAATATCAATCTTGAAACAGATTGAACCGAGCCAATTTCTGTTAGTTTCCTATCATCATCATCATTATTACTATTAATAGTTTTGATGTTGAACATTTGCTGCCTATGAATACAATTTTGTAAAGGAATTAGCACTTAAGGAAAACAGAAGCTCCCAAATGGCAGGAAACTAGACCCTTTAATTTGAGACAGCAAGTTAACCATAAAACGTACAATTCGTACGGATGATAATTGAGGACCATGTTCATTGTTCAACCGCTGATGTGAACGTGATTCCGACCAAGTACGTATTTGCCGCCACGCTTCTGCTTCTTTCATGTCTAATTCCCTCTCTGTTCTTGTTGCGGCCTTGGGGGCATGCCGGCTCATAGTTCGGAATTTTTGTTTGATTTATTTTGCATGGTTCAAAACTAATTTTGGCATTATGAAAACTATACTGTTATTATTATTGTTGTTATTGTTGTTGTTGCTGATGATGATATAACAACACATGAGAGTGCACTCTCATCTAGAGTTAAACGCAGCGTGAGCCGGGTTTGAGTTCTTGGGTTTTGCTTGGTCAAAACTCGACTCGGGTTTGAGTTAAACGTAGCTTGAGCCGAGCCCGAGTCAACTCAAAAGTTCGGTTCGGCTTAGGTCGGCTCGATTTAGCTCAATTTCACTCAATTACTTCATTTTTTCTTTATACACTATGGAATTACCATCAACATCAACAAAGCTCTACTCAAAATTTAAACCATTATTGCTTGAATCCAATTTAAAAATCTAGAACTTAGTTTCTTTCTGTATTGTAGCCTTGAATTTGGAAAAGTTTTAAAAAAAAATGTCAAAAACAAACAAACCAAAATAAAAAAACAATATTGAGTAGAGCAGAGTTGAACTCCAAGCCGAACTTTCAAATGACAAAGTTGAGTTTGAGCCTAGCCAGCTCGGGCTTGACTCTACTTGATTACACTCCTATCCTTCCCCCTTCAAGTATCACCTTGATGAGATCTTTGAATGCCAATTAATACATATTTAAAATTGCAAACCCAGAGCGCAAAAATATTTTCAAAAAATCGACCTAATCACCCCCTGCACCAAGTTTCATATAATTTGGGAGGGATGGGGGAGCTGGGAAACAGGTTGGTGTAGGTCGACTCATTTAATAAATAAGTCAATTTCGTGTTAGTATCGGAAATAGTTTAGATTTACCTCAAATTAAAAAATAGCATGTTTTCATACTAACTGGTCAAATCATGTCAACTTCAGGTGGAAATCAATTCAGTTCGTGTTGGGTTTATGTTTCTCTTATTAACATCAAGTCATGTTCGGATCGTTCTATCATGTCGGATTAGCTTCTCATGGGGTATTGAAAAATGGGAAGTTACATGTTAATAGTGGGAGCAAGGCGTGGATTGGAATTTAGACTGGAGTATTTTCTTAGAGTTGAGTTTGCTTTTCTTGGACGAATATTAAGTGGTGGCCCAGTAGTGTTGATCCATTATAGAAGCAAAGCATTCGGGAAACTGAAGAGTGGCAACAAATCATGAGAGAGCTTGGACATTAACCCTCTGACTTAGGGGTTAGTGGGCCCCAAAATATGTTGGTTTTGAACAATCTTTCTGAAGAGTAATCAAGATTTAGGCCTTTAGAAATGTTCGCAATACGTAGCGTGCACATAGTTAATATCATAAAAATTAGCATAGGAAAGCTTCTGTTGGCACAAATGTTCGCAATACATAGCGTGCACATAATACTATTGTTTTGTTTCTAATTTTATCCTCTCAATTAAGTCGGTTTGGAACAATCTTTCTAAAGAGTAGTCAAGATTTAGGCCTTTCGAAAGGGTTGATAGAATCAATTGTTTTAAATTAATATCATAAAAAGAGAACGTAACTGTTTGCATTGATGATATAGAAAGGGTTGATACAATCATAAAAGTCTTAGCATATATATAGAAAAAATAACTGTATTTAAAGAAAATGTAAACGATCCAGACAGTAAATTGAAATGTGAAAAATGATAATGATTGCATATTCAACATATTGTTCAATGTTGGTTAATTATTTGGAAAATGTGAATATATATTTGTTGATGTATTTTAATTATGTACGCAAACAATGTGCATACATATTTATTAATTTTGTAATCAAATAACTATCCATAATTTTTGAATAAGTTTGCATTGATGATATTATTGTAAAATAACTCAAACAGAGACAAAGAATAATAGAAAAATGATATGAAAGTAATTCTATTATTGCGGATTGCAGTGCTATTGCGGATTGCAGTGTTATTTGAGTAAAACATAAGTTAACAAGGATTGCTTGCAAGATGTTATTTGGTATTATCCATTGGTCACTAACAATGTTTCCAAGATCAAGAATTCAAAGATGTTATCTTTGAGATGAACAAGTACAAAACTCCAGGATCTCACGGCTATGGAGCAGGGTCTTTTCAGGACTAGTGGCACATAATCCACAAAAAAGGCTGTTAAATCGTTTTTGTTCACAAAGGTAAGTTACTGAAACAAATTAAACGCACGATTATAGCGCTAATCCCCAACGTGAATCATCCAAGTGCAATAGCCTATTTTCGTCCCATTAGCATATGCAATAGCTTATACAAAATGATCGCAAAAATCCTAGTTAACCAAATGTGCCCAATTTTGGAATAAATAATTGACCTAGTTCAAAGTGCATTTGTGCCGAAATGGTTATCCATGATAACATCATTCTAATCTAACACATGAGATCATGAATAAATTTAAGAACATGAAAGGTAAAAAATCATGGGTGTCACTCAAGCTTGATATGGAAAAAGTCTATGATAGAATGGAATAAGCATTCCTCTTTGAAGCCCTCAAACAATTGGACATTCATAAAAAATGGAAACTTTGGATCAAAGAATGTGTAACCACAGTCTCACACTTTGTCACATGTTAATGATGTGGTGTGTGGGTTTTTTACTTTTTTTAAAATTCCAACTAGGGGCATCCGTCAAGGTGACTTTTTTTCACCATACATATGTATTAGTTGCATGGAAGCCCTCAGGAGAGGACTATGAAAAGCGTAACTGAAAAAGAAATGTAGTATTGAATTTGAAATTGCTTCTAGAGCGGATAAAATTCCCTAGCTCCTTTGCAGATGATAGCCTACTCTTTTGAAGAACTAATTTGGAATTTTGAGGACAACTTAGTGATTTACTAAATAAATTTTGTCAAACTTCTGGACAACTGATCAATATCCGTAAGTCGTCTTTAACCCTCTCAAAAAATGTGTGCATTATACACAAAATTTCTTGTAAGTTTTTAATATTACTAGTGCTATACCATTGCGATGCAAGGATATTACTCAATTTTTGTTTTGATTCTATTAGTATAATTAAGAAATAAAAATATATCAACTTTGAAGTAGATTAACAATTCTATGACAACCTAATTACTTGTTTCCTTTCTTCTTTTTTTTTCCCACGTAAATCACTTGAAATTCCTTTTGTTCTCATATCATAATGTAGATGCCTAAAAATGGCGTCTCATTTTTAATTGCCCGATGACAGAAATTATACTCTAACCTATTTGTTTAGAGGTCTAGTGGAGTAATCTCTAAAAAATTTGAGTTTGAAAAAAAAAAGCAAAACAAAAGAGAGAGCGAGATAGGCTAGCCCACTGGGCCTGACCCATGCAAAATCTGGCCGATTCACTTATTAGGAAACCCGGTCGAGTTCCTTATTTTTTCTCAATCCTTAAAAACTTATTTTCGAAAATTATAATTTTGTGCATGTAATTTTATGTTCATAAGCATTACTCGAAGCCCTCTTTTATTTAGTATCAGAGCCACATGAGCAAGAAATAATTAATATAATTAAGTTAATTCATAGTTAATTGAGTTAGTTAATTGCACTTAATGCTTGAATTATCATATGTTTGTTCTGCTCCAAATTATTCTCATATTGTTAATACTCCAGAGGGAACCACTTAAGTAGCACTGCAATTAAACTATATCACTAATATTATTTTAGAATTAAAGACGAAATTAGCAAAAATTAAGGCGAAAATTAAGGAGATAAAGAAGCAATTGCTCGTAATCCATCTTTCTATAATCAACAGAAGTTAGACATTATGGAAAATCTGATTTAGGTATTAGTATTAGATTTCAAAAACGTAAAAAACAATTCATTTCCTTTGCAAGACATGAAAATTAAAAAACAGTAGAAGAAAAATCAACTGAAAAATCATCAGAAAAGGCAGAGAAAGAAGAAGATGATGGAATGTAAGCATTATAATCTAGAAGATTTACAAATTATGCTTGAGAAAGAGCAAAACCCAAGGCAAATTAAACAAAATCATGAGCCGCAATAGTAGAAAAACAAGAAGTACTATATGATGATAATGAAGGCACAAATAATGTCCAGTTAGAAGAAGAAATATATCAACAACTGAGCATAATTAATCTAGAGGATAATAAAGATGTTTCTTTAGAAAAAATTAGGAGAAAACTGAATAAAAAATATGGTAAAATGGTAGCTGATAGTGATATCAATGAAATTGGAGAAGAACTCAACATCGACGAAAGTGAATCCAATCTAGTTAACAATGTTATTCCAAAACCTGATGAATTTGATGAATCGTCCAAAAGGAATATTCATTTTATGAGATCTAGCTATGTTCCAACAGGACGTACAAATAACTTTTCCTTTGGGTTCATCCCAAGGAAAACCACATCCTTTGAAGAGTTAACCTTACCCCAAATAGCCAAACGGATTACATCCTAAACATCGATGGAGCTCGTAATAGAGAAGAAATATTTGAACATTGAAAAAGTGGTATGAATATTGTCTTGAATTTAAGTACCACATGGACTACTAACAATTTCCTAAGTTATATTGGGCATAGTTTTTCTGTCATAGTAACCAATTGGTATGACTCATTATATGAAGAAGGCAAAAATGTATTAAGAACGATGGAAAAACCAACTGCCATGTTCAAAAAATTATGTAAACAAATCAAAATCAAATTTATCGGAGCTAAATTTGATTTCGAAGAAAAAGTTAGAGAGTGGCAAACAAAGATTAATAATATCGAGCTTTCGGATATGAGATATCTGAAAAATTACATTACTGAATTTAATCAAGATTATTAAAAAATTGGGCATAATGAAACCGATCTTAGTATATTTTATGATAAATTACCTTATCCAATAAATTCCATAATCAATGAAAATTACGTTATATGGTTTGAAAAAGCAGATGCTATTGATGCCTTTAGCACAAGAATATCTTATTTAAGAACATGGGCTAATGATCAATGTCTTGATCTTCAAAAGCAAAAGAAAATAAAAAAACAATTTCTACCCTGCTAGGATTCTCCTCATCAATGAGGAAATGTACCTGAGAAGAGAAGAAAAAGAAAATTGTATAAGAAAAAAAGCTAAGGAAATGGGAGAAAATTACAAAAGAAATTATTATAACAAGCCAAGTTCGAAAAGGCATGGATTTTTTTAGAAAATTTGCTTGTTGTGTTGCAGGAAAAAATAGTTGTAAGTGCTGGGCATGTAGAGTAGTAGGGCATTAAGCAAATGAATGCAAAAATAAGAAGAATAATAAATTTATTGAACATTGGGTTGTTTATATTATTTTGATCTTAGTGTAGAAGAAACACTAGACCTTGCCTTGAAATACAACAAGGGAGTTGTTCAGATAGTAATGAAAAATAAGCACCAAGAAAGTGATTGAGAACAAACTAGTCATATTATGAAAAATAGCTCAATTATTCTTGGGGACCTTTAAGGAGAAGAATTTACGGTAGATAATGAAAATAAAGATGTCAAAGGGGATTGAGTCTTTCTTATAATTCAGAAAGACATGATCTTAAAAAAATTCATATTTCAATTAAAAAGCAAATATGTATGCAACATGATGGAAGGGGATTTAGAAATAAAAAATTGTGAATATGATGTGAGAGAAGTTAATCTCATTAATTGGGAAAACATCCTCAAGGATAACAAGGATAAAAAGTATAGGTATATCCATATTGGAAGTGTCGAAGTTCAAATTATACCATTATTGTATTACGACAAAGATATTGATCTTTTGCTTTGCTCTCTAATATTAGGCATAACAATTAATAATCAAATTATCATAGGGGTCAAGACTAATTTGTGTAGTAGATCAGTAGGATTCAATTACCGACTCGGATATTATGTGAGCCTAAAAGATAAATTTGCTAAAAACTTCTTATCCCTTAAGATAAAAACAGTTGGGATAGATATGAAGATGGATGGTAACCTGCTAAGGATATTCTGAAAAATGATCTACAAATTAGATAATACTATAGATTTAAAGACTAAGATAACAATGATAGATGCAGAAAGATTTGATAGCCCTACCCTAATGCAAAAAATTCAAAGGATAAAATTCAATCCACAAGAGATAAAATTTGATAGGTCTTGGACATCTAACTTTGACAATCTCACAAAAATCAATACGAAAAATGTAATAAAAATCAATAAGAATAGAAAAATTGCCATTAAATCCCAATTATTAACGAGCATGAGTGCAAAATCAGAATGGGGAGAAGGATCTTCAGCAACTAAAGAAGAAGTTAAAGAAGAAAATACAATTAGTATGACCAATGAAATGAGAGATGAGTTTTGAATCTGTAAGATACAGTGTAGATCGAAGTATGAGTTTGGCAGAAGGGTCATCGAGGTACAAAATAAGGACTATTAATGACCAATTTATGATGATGAATTAGTAAAAAAATATGACTATGGAGGTATGTTATGAAACGACTAATACTAATTCTAATAGCATTTATATCTCAATAAATATATGTTTAGACTAATATAATAGATACGAGTCATGCAACTACATCAATAGTGTCTAATCTGTTTGTTTTGGAAAAAAGATCCTTATTTTTAGAATTTATGTCGAAAAAATACCAAGAATCCTTAACAACTAAAAATAGCTGATGATAGGATAATGAGTCACAACGAAACCATAAAAGAGCTATCCATAGACATAGAATGAATCCAATGTATTATATCAATTCTATGGGCTACTGATAAATCCTTCCATGATATAATTATAAGAAATAATTTTTAAAAATTATATTCTCTATGCAAAATCATATTCACAATAAACACTATGAGCAAGAAATGCTCTACGGATATCACCAATAATGGCTGAGAAACTTGCTCTTTTGACCAGATAAAGAATCTAGTAGACTTCACCAAAAGAACCAATTCTATCCCCATATTCTTTTGGAGGATATTCACTATTTTAAACTTCAACTAGACTAGATTGGCTATTTTAATCTTTAACTGGATTGCGCAGAACTAATTTATGCTAGTTTCATATCACAATAATCATCATCATCATCATCATCATCATCATCACTATTACTACGACTACTCCTAGTGACGTTAATTTATAAACTCAGCGAACTATTAGCGTATCAGTAAATTAAGGAACTAAAACGTAAGAAAAGCATCTCCAAATGCTTGAAAACAGCCTACTATATATATATATATATATATATATAT
>JACYFF010031952.1:90199654-90305795 GCA_017589665.1 Selenicereus undatus | reverse complement strand
ACACACACACACACACACACACACACACACACACACACACATATATATATATATATATATATATGTATGTATATGTATATAAATATGGATATATATATGTATATATGCATACATACATACATACACACACACGCGCACACACATGGTGCCATCCGATAAGGCGGTTTAGAGATCGGGGTTGCTCCGGGTACTAGATCAATGCAAAATTATACCTCCCTAAGGGGTGGCATGGTAGGAATCTCCTCTGGGAATACATCCAGAAATTCTCTTACTATTGGAATGTCCTGGAGGGATGGCTCAGCAGCCTCGATTTTCACTACATTGCATAGGAATCCGTCGCATCCTCGTCCTAACACTTTGTGGGCTTTCATTGCAGTGATCAATTTCACTCCACTCTTTGAGATGAACTACTTTTTTCCCGTTGGGCCCCTTAGGGTGATTCTCTATTTTGGACTGTCTATTTGAGCATGATATTTTGCTAACCAATCCATCCCCAAGATGACATGAAAGTCATTCAACTTAAACTTGTATAGGTCGGCCAGAAACTCGTGCTCGTACATCCGAGTAGGATAGTCCTCATATATCTCCTAACACTTTGGAGTCTTCCCATCAGGGAGAATCACATACAGCTAAGGGGGTCTACGGGTTGGAACTAACCCTATTATCTCAACTAGCTTATCAGAAGTCAAAGTGTGCGTAGCACCCGAATCAAACAAAATATCTATTGGTTGAGCTTGGATAGAGAATGTACAGTCACCACGTTCGGAGCATCCTTTGGTTCTTCTTTGCACATAACATAAACCCTACCCCTGGTGTTTCGCGGTGGTTGATTGGGGGGTCTAGCCTGGTTATGCTGAGGTGCTTAGGCTTGATGATTCGGGTTGGCTGCCTGCCCACCCCTATTCTGGCAGTGCCACTAGGGATGTTGTCTCCCATGACCCTGGCCGGCAGGAGGTGGGGGATGTGGGCAATCTCGTATCTGATGTTGAGGACTCCCGCAACGGTAGGCATTCCCGAGCGTAATATCTCGGCTTGCCACAAGCATTACAGGCCACCCTAGGCCGATTGTTTGGGTGCTGGCCTCCACGTGCGTTGTTGTTAGGGTAGTGGTTCCTAGGAGGCCTCTTATACGAATCTTGAGGGTGGAAGTTTTCTCACAGATCTCCCTTTCTCTTTATTCTGTGCTGTTCATTGAAATAGTTGTTTCTTTCCTTCATTGCCCTTTCCGCATTTACCACGATGTCATATAGGTCCACGTAGGAGGCGTACTATTGCACCGACATCCTCTCCTTAATATTAGGGTTGAGCCCGGCCTTGAAACAGTTCATCTTCAGCCTCTCATCAGCTACAAAGGCTGGGCGAAGTGGGAGAGTTCCATGAATTTGGAGACATACTCCAGCACGCTCATCTCCCCTTACTGCAATTGCATGAATTCATTCTCCTTCACCTTCTGGAGGGACATAGGACAGAAGTGATCCTTGATCAGCTCCTTGCACCTCTTCCAGTCGAACCCGGGTTCATGCTGCCTCTCTCGCACATTGGCCCACCAGAGGTCGGCCTTGTCTTTAAGATAGAACACTGCAAAGCCGACTTTCCACTCCTCAAGCATTGGAGAGCAACGAACAACTTCTCCATACCCCGGATCCAATCCTCAAAGGCCTCGGAGTCGGGGGTGCCATCGTAGATCGACGGATTGTGACTAGAGAATCTCTTAAACATGTAAGAGTTGATTTCCTCAATCTTCTTCTCCTTGGCCTCCATAAGTTTCTTTACAACTACTCATTCTGTTCCTACAGTTGTTCCCCTTACTTCTGCAGCAACTCCAGTAGTAGGAGACTGGTAAGGTCCTCTCACATAGGTGGATTGGTTTCATCTACCTGATTGTAGGACTCATTCCCATTTCTGGGATAGAGGGTGTCCAGTCGTTCCCTCAAACTAGTTATGGGGATGCCCGGGATCATGTGGGGCCTTGGTGTGGGGTGGGGTGGGGGGTCCAGTATGAGATTCATCATTATTCCCCGCCATCCTGTTCGAGAAACAAGTCGAGTTTAGTTTCTTCCCTAATAGTTCGTGACACACAAGCTACTATAGTTTAGTAAGACATCTTATACTAATGTATTAAAGAGAGGTTGATCATAGGGACCCATATCTAGTTATTTTATCTTTAGTAGCTTGATACGGCTACAAGCGCACGGTGCTGTTGTAGCAAATCAAGGTCGATCTTACAAAGACTAGGTGAAACTACTGGGTTGTATTCCCTCAAGATATGCTAGGCGAATCCAAATTTGAAAATGAAATTTAACTAATCTATTATGTAATCTAATGGACAAATGATCATGGAATTATACAAAACTAGCAATCTCTCAATTCATGCATCAATCAAGCACTTTTTTCTTAACTGGTTGTTTTAAAACTGATAATCGAAGTATCACAGCCCTCTTTCAAGGTGAAGTGAAATACCTAAATCCAATCAATCATCAATTTTCATGGATTTCTCGATTAGTTTAGGTTCATTAGGCATACGATTATCAAATCAATGGTTTCTTAATCCGCAATTCTCTTTCAACACATCATGCAATCAAGTCAAGTCCTATGATTCGGGTATTTGAGATTTCACCTTTCATTCCTTCATCCTAATGCCCACAACACGCAAGAAAGTGATTAAGTTTCTCATAAGACAATAAACTTCTAGAATTCAATAAAACAATCCAACAATTCCGAAAGCACCAAATGATATCAACACAAGATCAAGAAACTAACAAATGTTTGCATAAATCCAAAATTAAACAACAAAGATAATCAAAATTACAAAACATAAAAATGAGAAAAGAGAAGAGAAGAGAAGAGGGAAGAGATGCTTAGCCAAAGAACGCGCTTGAACCATCGGGCAAACCTGGGATGGAGTCCTTGCAAATCTTCACTTCAACTCTATCTCACTCTCTCTCTAATCTAAACTAAACTAATATACTTGAACAGAGGAAAGGAGTATGAGATGAGATGATGGGGATTGCTCTTTCAGCAGCCGAGGGAGGCCCCATATATAGGAAAACCAAATCAATCTCAGCCACACGTTGAGGTAAAACGAATGGGCTAGCTGTTTCATGCTTACCATGGTCCGTGGCATCCACCATGGGCAGACCGTGGTTTTGGCTGTGTAACACCCCCGACCTCGCACGGGTCGTGTTACACGCCACAGACTTTCCCTGGGAAAAGCCTATTAAGGCAACTTACTTAAACCTATTTGAAACATAACATAAAAGAGACTCAATATTTAAAACTTAAGCCACTATAACATAATTGAGTCTTGAGTTTAACCCTTGGGTTAGTAATGTTAAGATTTTCTTAATTTTCTGGGGCAAAACGGACAAAGTGTTTCCTAAAAACTGACCATTTCCTAGGCTTATAGCCTTACATTATATCCATGCAATACAAAAAGGGTACTAAATAACACCAACAACTCAACGGCTATACGCCGGAGTCCACAACTCTACGGGCCACACGCCCGGAGTATACAGAGCTTTCTATTTTTCATAAACTATACAAGGAAAATGATTTCTTACATAACCTTACAATCACAATCGACATTACATAACAATATCATAAACACAGCAACACAGTCTAGGCAAGTCCACTATGGGCGCTCCATGCATCAGTCACATACCTGTAGATGTGGGAAAAAGGGGAAAAGTAATGGGAATGAGCAACCACCGCTCAGTGAGTAAACCCTCTCTCCCAAAACATACTTAAAATACATATTAACTTACGGAAGCCTTTCGTAATTCATTGTAGTTGAAGACCTTACACATAATGCATCATATTCAAACCATAAACCAAGTGAATGAAAATTCATACCAAAAAGCTTAACTTTAGTAAAAATTGTAATACATTGACCTACCATAATAAAGTTGTGTAAACCCAGAAACATAGCATAAAAGGGGTTTTACGCATAAGTTTCACTTATCGAAAAACATACATAGTAACTTATTCACGTAAATGAGGAGACTAGACTCTTAGAGGTACTTTATTACTGCCATCCCGAGTCGGCCAAACTCGAGCGGCAACATACGCCTATCCGGATAGACATCATACTATGCTGAGACGTAATTTTGATACTTAGACTTTAGGCGGGAATCAAACCACCATCCCTGAATCAATCATAACATAACATACGTGATACCAGGCGGGAACTAAGCCACCATCCCTAGGTCTCAGACTTAAGCTTAAAGTTTTTAGAGTAGCTCCTCCACGTATACATAGACATAAACATAATCGTTCGTACACATACATACTTATACATAGACATAAACATAATCATTCGTACACATACATACTTATTCATATATATATCTTAGGAACTTATGACATCCATACACAAAAATACTTACATACATATACATACTTAGTAGACAAACATGCTTATACTTATTCATATATAGGTTTTATGAACGTAAAACATGAAAACATAATTTTCTTACAACTTTAGCTTTAAGCAAACAACGAGAAAGGCCTCTTAAAAACATGGTGAGTATACTAACTCATGATTCAGAACTTGGGTAGTTACTAGCATGCACTTCAAATCTAGGATTCATATACATAACTCCAATTGCGCTTTTTAGATCGTTTCAATCTTTTAAACGCAAAAGAAGGAATTTGATATAACCCAAGTTTACTTATTCATAAATCAATAGTTCAAAAGCTTTTTATAATCGAAATAAATTTGCTAACGTGTAAACTAACTTTGTAAAATACGTTTATGAATTCGTAAAACGATTCCGTTTCTAACTTAAAAGCTTCGTAAAAACGTAATTAGTTTGCTAAATCGTAAAACAATTTCGTTTTCAACTTAAAAGTTTCTTAATGACGTAATACATTTGTTAGTTTGTAAAACATCTTCGTTTTAAACTTACAAGCTTCTTAGAAACTAAATAAGAGTTGTTAGTACGTAAATCGGCTTCATAAATAATTTAAAGACTTCTTATAACGTAAATGGTTTACTAAATCGCAAAACGACATAGTTTTTAACTTAAATGCTTCGTATAAGCGTAATAAGTTTGTTAAATCGTAAAACGATTTTGTTTCTAACTGAAAAGCTTCGTATAAATTTACTAAATCGTAAAACAACTTCGTGTATAACTTAGAAAGCTTCTCTTAAACATAATACATCTATTAATTTGACAAACAACTTCATTTCTAACTTAAAAGCTTCTTAAGGACGTAAAACGATCGCTAGTTCGTAAAACGATTCCATTTTAGCTTAAAGGCTTCTTGATAACATAATACGTTTACTAATTCGAGGAATAACTTCGATTTTAACTAAAAGCTTATTATAAACGTAATGAGCTTGGAAAATCGTAAATCGAAACCCATTTGAAACTTAGATACTTAGTTAGCAATAGTTGCAAGCTAGATTCGTTTGAAAATTCCATTTTAACTCAAGATGGGTGTGAGGATAAATTAAAGGCTTAAAATGTTCCTAAACTTGCTACCATTCACAAACATCAGCACTTGGCTCGTTTACGAGGCAAACATCTTTTCATAAATGTTCTATGTAAATGCTTCTTGAAACATAGCAGTTTTACCAGCTCTTGACTTGAAACTTCATCAAGACCCAAAAATCTATCTTGAGGCCAACTTATGAAGTAGTAGGTTTTTCAAACGCAATAACCCTAAACTAGGTAATCCAACTCTGTTCGAATGAAACAGTTAGTATTTGCAAACTTCTTCAAACTAAGCTTGAATATACACCAAAATAATAAAGACATCTTTTACTTTTAAACCACCCTCTTGTATCCCAAATGATCTTCATTGCTAACTGGTTGGATATGACAATCGAAAGAAACTTTAGAGAGTTATATGCAGTTCTGACCTGGCATAACAAAAGCTTAATTCATTTGTTTGTCCACACATACAATCGAATTCATACAACAACTTCGAATTAGCAGCTCAAGCAGAAATCACCTAAATTGATTAGAATCAAAGCTAAACATATATAACTCACTTCGAATTAACACCTCAAGCATAATTCACCTAAATTGATTTGAATCGAAGCTAAACATATATAGCCCACTTCGAATTAACGCCTCAAGCATAATTCACCTAAATTGATTCGAATCGAAGCTAAACATATATAGCCCACTTCAAATTAACACCTCAAGCATAATTCACCTAAATTGATTCGAATCGAAGCTAAACATATATAACCCACTTCGAATTAACACCTCAAGCATAATTCATAATCATTATGCATAAATACTTATAACTACCAATCCAATAAACTGATTCATATAATTATTATTCGAAATCCTTAAAATGGGAGGGATTAAAGGTTTACCCACCTCGAATCCAAGCTATATGCGTCCAAGTTGGCTAGTATTGAAGCTAAATTCGAACTTCACATACCCAGAAATTCGACTGCCTTTGCGTGAGGTTCGAACACGACCAAACCCAAAACCCTAACTCAAGTTCTTTGAGAAATTAAACACAATTAGGAAGAATCTAGGTCAAGAATGCAATTTATAGATGAAGGAGGAGTTCGAAATCACCTTGCATGCACCGAGGTTACCGGGCGTTGGTTTTGCTCCACTCGGAATTAGCCCAATCGTGGCTGATTTTCGGCCAGTGGCGCCGTGGTGTGACGGCCGACGGCTAGGTTGGGTCGACCGGGACTCAAGGTCGGCGGCTGGCTCCGGCGTGCGTGGTGGAGAAGCGAAGGAGGCGATGAGGAACAGGGAAGTGGGGAAGAAGAAGAAGAAGAAGAAGAAGAAGAAGAAAGAGGAGAGAGGTGGGGGTCGGGGGTTTCACGCATAAGCCCCCTCCCCTTTTTCCTTTTCTTTTATTGCTTTGATTAATTCTAACCTACTAACCCCACACGACTATAGCCTCCTGATTATTACTCGAGTTCCCAAGCCTTAATCTTAAACCGAAGTCCTAAATATAATCGCGGGTCAGTTTACACATCCCTGAACATATTTAGGATCGATTTAGTAGATTACAGAACTATTACTAAGGTTTAATAATCTGAACGTATTTGGGAATTGCTTTTGTTGAAGCTTCAAGGAACCGAAGGCTTAACTTGTTACACAACTGTAGGAAATCTATTTTTGGGATCTAAAGTTGAATAAATCAATAACTTAGGCAATATAAAAGTACGACAAAACTCTGGGTCTCACAGGCTGGCTCATCATTCTTCTGTTCTTCTTCTTTTTCCACGGGCATAGCAACTTAGGGGCATCCGTGAGGGGTCAAAATATACTCATGTATGGGTCAAATCTGGGGTAAAAATGTCCAAAACCTGTAAAACACATAAAAGAACCATACCCAAGCATAAAATGGGAAAAAGAGTATAAATTATGACATAAAGCATATAATTTTCCCTAAAAATGCAGCAAAACATGACCCTAAAATGATATACACTTTAAGCATTTATCAAACTCCCCCATGCTTAAACCGTTGCTTGTCCTCAAGCAAACACTAGAGAAAACCAACCAGGGAAGGTGCAACGGAACAACCTCTTTAAAATAGGCAAACCATAGCATGTCACAAGCAAGAATAACAATCAACGGCAACCCCAAGTAGTGAACAAAATATTTCAAAATCAGAAGGACAAGAAGGTTTTCGAAAAAGTATAATACTACAAGCTCAATATCAAACTTGATCACCCCTACAGAACCACAAAGCATGTCATGCAAGCATATGAGATTGAGTAGAGCCAATTGGACTGATAAAACTTCACTTTTGGGAAATGTGGATCATTCCCGCTCATGTGTTTAAAATATAACATAGGTTCACTCAAGACTCATTCCAAAGATGCAAATTACCATAAGTTTGACAAGACTTTCAAATTCTCTACCACTAAAATGTAATGTGCACAAGACAATCAAGAGGACTTTACTTAGGTTGTAATGTGGGCTGAAGGTTAAGGGAAAGGAAGTGGACAAATGAATTTGGGCAATGTGGAGCTACTTAGCCAATTGACTATGGAGCAACCAACAAACCACCAATTAACCAATAAGTTTATTAACACTCCAAACCTCAAAATACAATGAACATACCGCACTCAATTAAGTAGGAAATGAGTTGAAAAAGAAAGAACACAAGCTTTTTACATATCCAATGCCAATCACTTATTCATTCGGTTTTTTTTCTTTTCCCTTGTTCTCCAACATGACTTTTTTTTTCTGTTTTTTGTTTTTTTTGTTTGTTTTTTTGATTTTGGGAAATGAAACGAAAATTGCAATGATTTAAAGGCATAGGATCACCAACTATCAACTCACAACTGAAGATATATATACACAACCGAACAAGAGGGAACCAAAGTAAATGCTTAATATCATTAAACCCTCAACAAACCAACACACCAAAGCCACCTTAAAACTCAATTATCCTCAAAGCCACCCACTACATGCATGAAGTGATGCTCCATAGACTTGGCTTAAAGGTTAGAATATGTGTTTGGCCAAGGACTAATATGAAGGGATCACAACAAAGACGGATATATGCTCAAAAAGGCTAGTAAAGGGAATAAACAATGTAATATAAGGGTATGCTATTTGGCTATATGGCTAAAATATTCAAAGAAAGAAATGCCTCTATCATATCATCAAATATACACATGCAAATGTGGTTTTGAACAAGAATCTAGACAAGTTCCAGAGATGCAACATGAAAGAGTCACACACATGAAAGAAATATGAGACTAAATATAATGATTAGTCCAAATCGGGCTCAAAATCTCACGGGATATCTACCAAAGTCTCATTAAGCTCATAAAATGAGTCCATGTACCGATAGTAGTGCTAAGGACTCTAAGGGATAACTGAGTTCTCAATCAAAACAAGAGTCAAAATAAGAAATATTCACAAAACCTTCAAAAAGTTGTAGCACTAAAGGCGATTACACATCAAAAGCTACTCAAACTCATGAAAGCTACCATGCCTAAAGAATCAGCATTGGAGGTTATCTCACACCATCTCTACATGCAATCCTATATGCAAATCTAAAAATAAACTAATTGCAAAACACTAATGCAAACAAAAAGAAACCTAAAACTATATGTTCTAGCATGTATGTGAGCTAATAACCAAAATAGAAAACATATAAACTACCCTTCCCCCATGCTTGGATAAAGCATTATTATTCAAAGTAATGAAACTTAGAGAAGGGAAACAAAAGAAAACAATCTCATTAGATTAGGTGTAGAATTCACCTAAGCTATGCGGCCTCGTAATAACTGGGGCTCATGGAGCATCAGCCACTCCATCACAATGTTAAGACTCGAGCTTTTAAATCAGACGTTGTCAATGCACGTAGGAGCTTATCAAACTCCTGAGACCACAATTCAGAAAATAAAAGGTAAAAGGCAATAATGAAAACCACACCAAAGAGTATAGGTATCCTCTTAACTTTATCAATGGCCATAGAAAAATCATAGGAAGGATTAAAGAATATAGTCCACGCGATTTTCCTAAGCAAGTCCTTTAGGTACATGTAATATGGATCAAGAGAGGTATTAAACCCACTAAAGCAACTTTGGGACACCAAATTATTAGCATTCCCACCAAGAATATTGAACATGTTAACCTCACAGCCTAAATCAACATTAGCATAAAAAATCATAGGATTTTCAATGGGTGTGTCAATGTAATACTCAGGAGAAGGAGATGGTAATGAAAAAAATAGGTGAAACATGGAAATGATCAAGGGAATTAGGAAGATCATTATTACAACCAAGGCTAGTAGACTCCTCATGCATAAACACATCACGCGACCCCTCCAAAGGAGTCTCATCTAGATTATGCACCTTATCTAAAATATCTTCTGACTTAAAATATGCATCAACGACACTATACCTGGTAACAACCCCAAAAGGCTCACCCACCTCGAGCCCTGTGCACTAAGCTAAAGGAAGGATGAGTCAGGTAAGGATAGGACAACATCAATATTGTCCCAGGGTGATACAAAGTCAGACTGATCATAGCATGCATAATAAGAACATGAATTAGTAGCATGGTCAGAAGAATTACACAATTCACACCAAAAAGAGGCATAATAAAATCTAGAATAGAATGCACAAGGATCAGGAAATGAATATATAGAAATAATAGTATCCTTCTAAAATTCAAATGAATCCCAAGTAATCCACTCAAGTAAATACCATGCATCATCAATATTTTTACTATGAAAGCCCCAATACTCTAAAAGAGTTCGGGTATCATTATTCACACCCTCATCAACAATGTCCAAACTTTCCCATTTACCATAACAATAACTACATTGAGCAAGAAAAATATTTAATCGCTTTAAATACCTCCAAAATAATTCATGCTCGAATTGGGGGAAATGGAAAATTGCCATTGATGTTTCTCAAATTTTTTTCTTTAATTTGCAAATTCTTTTGATTTTTTTTTTCAAAGAAAAACAAAATGCTTAGTCAATCCTATCAAGAAAAACCCAATATTCGACGCTAGTCCCCGGTAACGGCGCCAAAAACTTCATGCGACTGCAAGCGCACGGTGGTGTTGTAGCAAATCAAGGTCAATCCTACAAAGACTAGGTGAAACCACTGGGCTATATTCTCTCAAGATATGCTAGGCGAATCCAAATTTGAAAATCAAATTTAACTAATCTGCTATCTAATCTAATAGATAAATAATCATGGAATTATACAAAACTAGCAATTTCTCAATTCATACATCAATCAAGCTCTTCTTCCTTAACTGGTAGTTTTAAAACCGATAATCGAAGTATCACAATTCACAACCCTCTTTCAAGGCGAAGTGAAATACCTAAATCTAATCAATCATCAATTTTCATGGATTTCTCGATTAGTTTAGGTTCATTAGGCACACGATTATCAAATCAATGGCTTCTTAATCCATAATTCTCTTTCAAGACATCACGCAATAAAGTCAAATCCTAGGATTGAAGTATTTGAGATTTCACCTTTCAATCCTTCATCCAAATACGCACCACATGCAAGAAAATGATCAAGTTTCTCACAAGACAATAAACTTCTAGAATTCAAAAAAACAATCCAACAATTCCAAAGGCACCAAATGATATCAATACAAGATCGAGAAACTAACAAATGTTTGCATAAATCCAAAATCAAACAACAAGTATAATCAAAATTACAAAATATAAAAAAGAGAAAAGATAAGAGAAGAGAAGAGGGAAGAAATGCTCAGCCAAAGAACGCGCTTGAACTGTCGTGCAAACTCGGGATGAAGTCCTTGCAAATCTTCACTTCAAGTCTATCTCACTCTCTCTCTTATCTAAACTAAACTAATCTACTTGAATAGAGGAAAGGAGTATGAGATGAGATGATGGGGATTGCTCTTTCAGCAGCCGAGGGAGGCCCTATTTATGGGAAAACCAAATCAATCTCAACCACACGATGAGGGAAAACAAACAGGCTAGCTGTTTCATGCTCACCACGGTCTATGGCATCCACCACAGGCAGATCGTGGTTCTAGCTGGCTCATCATTCTTTTGTTCTTCTATTTCTTCCACAAGCATAGCAAATTAGAGGCATCAGCAGGGGGTCAAAATATACTCATGTATGGATCAAATCTGGGATAAAAATGTCCAAAGCTTGCAAAGCATAGAAAAGAATCATACCCAAGCATAAAATGGGAAAAAGAGTATGAAATATAGCATAAACCATATAATATTCCCTAAAAATGCAGCAAAAAATGACCCTAAAATCATATACACTTTAAGCACTTATCATAGTTGTACAATTTTATATGAGCTAATAAAGTTTTGTTAAGTACTTATGTAATGAACAGTATTGGTGTGGAACAGTTATTATTTTGAATCCTTATCTTCAGTATCCTCCTCCGCTGGTGGTGGTGGAGTCTCGTCCTTAGTGTCAGGGGTAGGAGGTTGATCATAGGGGCCCACATCTATGAGATGGTCCACTAGCCCTTCTAAATCCAACTCCATAGGCTCCCATTCGCACAAGCAACATCTATCGAAGAAGTTGGACAACCTAGTCTTAGGGTGAAGCTCTTAAGCCTGTAAGGCTACACTGGGTCACTCAAAAGGGTCAGGGGGAAGAATAGGGCCTGATTGTGTCCAACCCTTATACAGTCGTGCGAGATCCCCTATAACCTCTCATGAATAAAAGTCTCAACCCGCTCTAAGTGGCTAATCAAACAAACTCCATACATCTTTCCCATTCTCTGAAAACGGCAACGCCGCCCTATACAACCACAATGGAAAGTCCCATTCATCCTATACATTAAAAAATCCAAATCAAATGCATATTCACAAGTAGGTAAGCATATGTAGACATGTCCCTTTTCCCGTCCTATACTCATGCTCTGCGGAGTCCTTAGGTCTATAGGTTTTAATCTTTTAATGTTTTATTCTCGATTACAATATTTTAGGAGAGCGTTCAGATAAGTCAACCTGAGCTATGATACCACTTTGTAACACCTCGAATTTCTAATCCCTTTTTATCTACTAATATTAACTTACGTGGCAGCGGAAAAACCAAAGTGGGGTGTTACCGCCGTATCTTCTTCTTAAAAATACTACGGTGAGTATCAACCAAGACATTAATGCAAATATATTCTCAAATCGTAACTTAGGTTCGAGCATTAAGAATAGTGTAACAAAATCCAAATTGAAACACAATCTTTAAGACACGTCTAAACCAAAATTGAATCATTTCAACTAAATCTCATGTCATGCCCTTGCACTAATTTGAGTCCCCAACCCCATGATCGTGCACTTCACCTGAAAAAAAAAATATTTTGTAAACATAAGATAAACTCAATAACAACCACCCCTAGCAGTCAAAACACGCACACAAATTCATTTTCAAAACATTTTGGGGGTGGGGAACAACAAGTAGATCACTATACATTCTCAGCAGGAGCATACAATATTCCAAGTTCCTTTTATTCAATTTCAGGTTCTCAAGGGCGAGCGACCCCACTGGGTCTCATGGTCTGCGCTTGGGTTTAACACAACAGCTTAACCTTAACATGACCTACCGTCAATTTGGACGGTTACCGCTTAACCATATGGCCTGTCGTCAATATGGAAGGTTACCACTAACTTGGCCTACGCCCGTCCACAAGGAGGCACGTGGCCGCTCACATGCATGTAGTTTACTTGGGGAAGGCTAATGGCGTTCAATAGCACAACAGTATAATTCCACAGTCTCACCCATTCAATCAGTGACTTACACATGCATAGCTAACATTGTTCTTTAACCAACATATATACCAACCTGACCCATTCTGGTCCCAAAATATTTCTACATTATTTTTGCAGCATAGTCAGCCCAACAATCCATGTACTCACTGATTTAGCAAAACGTTTCAACACAAATCATAGGAAATATCTCATTACACATTCACCCGGGAAAATCCCCCGAACATCAATACAAAACATATTCAAAATAACCTTCAATCATACTCACAAGTCACATTTTTCAGGGATATTCGTGCGAGAGTTAGGGCATGATTTTTACCTACTAATATATGCTGCCTAAGCTTGAGCTTGAAACGCTAAATCAACCTAAACAATTAACCACAACAGTGGCCTGTTAGAACCAATACTTAGCTTGACTTTTCATAACCCAATTACACCAAAAATAATTTTCTAAACCTCTACTTACACCCAAAAACCAAGTCCAACCATCAATTAAATTTTTTGGAAGTGATGAATATTAAAAACACCACATACACCATCACAGTTCACTATCCAGATTGCTCCCAGACTTTTCCCCCAATTTTCCGGGGCCATCAATTCCACTGGTAACGTGTAAATTTTATGATTAAGCCCAATCTAGAAAGGCCAAGTCGTGAACTATAACTTTCATTTTGCAACCCCTTGGCATACGCATGGCCAAACTAGTTCAAATTTCCCAATTTTCCTAAACTATCCCAGTTACTAACAGTTTCGCATAGTCTCGGTAATTTAGTCATAACTTCCTTGTTTTAACTTCAATTCAAGAAATTCAAAATTTTACATTCACGGAACACATAAATATATCTTACATAATGTTTTCATGATTTTTGGAGAACGTTACCATTCCCCATAAATTCATGAATTCGACCCTAAAACGGGATGAGCAGAACAATATTTATACTATGTCCTTTAAGCTTATATTCGACTAATCTCAATGGAAATCCTTTCCCAACATGAATATATCACCCTCACCCCAAAACCCGCTATCCCTAACCATGAAATAATCCAACCATAACCAAAATAGTAAATCTTTACCTAGAAATGATTCGTAACAATGGCCAACCTTAAGTCGATTTGCTCCCCAACTTGAAACACCTCTCCAAATGACTTCAAAGCGGAACCGATGAGAGAGAGAGAGAGTGGTGATGAGAGAAAGAGGCGATGACCGGTTGAGAGAGAGAGCGGCCGTGAGAGAGAAAGGGAATTTTTTTTTAAAAAGAAGTTAGGGTTTCTTTCTCCCTTCCCCTTACTTCCCACGGCTCCTCATCAATCCCCTCCTTTTCCTTTTTTTTAAAAAAAAAATAATAAGTGTACCAAGCCTCGAACCCACAACCTGTAAAAACATTTGTGGATGCCTGACCACTCTACCACAACCATTCAACTGCTCTACCAACATCACCCCAAAAATAAACACTACGAGGTCAAGCATACTAGGTCGGCCGAGATCGTATCAATTAAAAATTAGCCAAATAAATATGAATATATATATATATATAACTAAATAAAATAAATAAATAAAATATTCGGGGTTTCACATCAGGTCTAGAAGAAGTAGCCTAAGGTCAGACTCATCTGATAAGTGATACTCCCGCAAATGATTTTCAAACTTAGCATTTTGCTCATTCATTGTCTCTATCATGCTATTTAATCTAACAAAATCTTCCTCAGAAATCACATAATAAGGATAAGAATTCACATCATGATCAAAAGATCCCTAATTAGAGCATGTAACATAAGCTTAATAAGGATGACGATGATAAGAATTCCTAAATTGATCAACACATGGAGATTGAGCATGCACATAATAGATATTGGTGGAAGGGCACACAGAAGGGTCACTAGCATCTTCAGATTGTCATTGATGTCAAGCCAAATACTCAAAGCAATCCCACATCGCATAAGCATTTAGAGCACAAAGACTATCCTCATGGACTCTAAGATGGCTCGGATCTCATGAGCTATGCCTTAAGCAAAACTTCACATATTTCCCATTTTTCATACTTGAAAATCACATATTGAGCAAGATAATCATTCAATCTAGACAAATATTACAAAAAAGCATGCTCAAATGGGGAAAAATGGAAAATAGCCATTCGTTTTTGTCAATTTTTTAGTTTTTTATTTTCCGTTCAAATTAAAATCCTAGCCATGAATGCTCAAGTAAGCGTCAATACTGAAAAGCGACAACTCCTCGGCAACGGCGCAAAAAACCTGTTGAGTTAAAATTCCCGCAAGTGCACGGTTTAGCTGTAGCTAGTAATCGACAAGTACCAGTCATATCCACAGTGAGTTGTGTTTTCAAATACCAAAGCCAACTAAAGCGTCTTAATCTAGGCAGAATAAAGGTTGATAGAAAGTGGAACTAAACTAATACTATGACAAACAAAGAAGACTTCAATTATAATTTAACCTAAGATAAACCAACTAATCAAGTCAAACCCTCACCTTTTCATGTTATGCTAGCATTCAAAGATGATCGATTGCACTATCAGAATTTAGCAAAACCCTATTTTAGGGTTGAAGGCTAGTTTGATTGTGTTAACTACCAATTTTCATGGTGATCAACCCAATCAAACTACTGAAGTAGCAACCCTTGAAATAGTTAGGATTTGGACTATTTTCACGTCCAACACTAGTTATCCTCTCTACCCGTACTAGACAATCGACCTCACCATTCAGCGCAAGTCAATTGCACCAAAACCCAGATGAAAACTCTCTTAAGAATTTCATCGAACACTTGGTAGGCATGAGAAAGAAACCTTAAATCCAAACATAAATGATAACCATCTTAGGGGCTAATCACAATCAAAGATCACAACTTTAATCACAACTAAACAACCAAAAGAAAATCAAAGCAAAGAGTTAATAAACTAGTAAACAAAGCAAGAAGCATGAAATTAGAGAGGGGTAGAGAGAAGAGAAACTTAGTCTTGAACTAAGAAATCCACTCATGTATATGGTGTACACTAATCTACCTAAGTTATTCTATCCCTAATGGGGTTTGGAATTGGCTGATATAAACCCTAGTTGAGGCACACAAGGCCCCAATTCCAAAAGTCCCCCTAAAATAATGACAATTCTTACATAAATAATCCCTAAATGTCGGTTGACAGGGTCGCACGGCCAGCTGTGCAGAATTCCTGGGAGAGACACATGACTATGCAACTCTACACGGCTAGCCGTGTAACCCTTAGATTTCATTGACTGATCAATATGCATGACCACGCGAAAAGTGCACGACCATCCGTGCATCTCTTTAACTTTTTAGCCGCTTTTAAAAACTTTCCACAATCGTACAAAATTGCACAGTAGGCCATATTGGGCTTTTTTCTCCTTAGATCTTCACTTGATTTTCACCATTTTGAACCTGGTTCTTGCTAAATCTAGCATTAATATTATTTCCTACAAATAAACAAAAATCAAATAAGTATATAAAATTAAAATTTATTATAAGGTAAAAGTCAGATAAAAGAGGGCACAAATTATGCTATTTTTGGACCGCACACAATTGGTTTGGCTTGGATGACATGATTTTAAATCAAGGTCAGGAAGAAAGAAAAATGTAAGTAGTAGAATATATGAATGAAAAAAATTATATGAATCTGCATCAATTGGTAAATAAGAGTATGCACAATGAATGTTATAAAATACATTATGTAAAGAGACTATCACAAAAATTTTGAATAAATATTTCATTGAGAAAAAGCATATGAGTGTGGGCAAAATCAGTGAAAAATATCGAGGAGAGAAATAAATTAATATAATTTTTGTTCAAAAGAAAATCTTAAAAACAAACTTTAGTCTCTTCATGGAAAACTCTACCCTTCATCTATTCTAATAATATCTTACTATCAGCTACAATTGATAAAAGACTACAAAATTCGAGCAGGCAGGTAAAATAGGGTTGGTCGTGTTGCCAATTTGACCTTCGAAAATTTTGAACCATAAACCTAAAGTTTCAAGTTTCAGGTTAATCTAGTTAGCGAGAGCAATATCGTTAAATTTTTTTCTCTTGCAGGCATTACCAAAAAAAAATTTAAATAGAAAAGGATATCCAACTTACAAAATTTTGAACTTCAATATTCAAACTTTTTTGATGAAGAGAAATCTCAAAAATCTAGGATTTCATGACCAGTAGGATCACAATTTCTCAACAACAAAAAAAGAAAAAAAAATTGGACAGATATTGGCACATAGACCAAGTTTCTAATGAAAATACTCAACGATGCCAATGTGCCCGTCACGGAGGCCATAAGATGGTGAGTACAATACCTATTTTTCCAATGCGCACTAATTAACATAATAACAAGATTAATTAATATGATTAGATAATGATGATAGGTTGTCCTTGAGAAAAAAATATATAGGCTACACTAGTGGTAATGCATCATAAAGGTGGTACTGCAACAATAGAGCACAGTGGTTGCTTGGAAAATAGAAAAAACTCTCTACAAGAAAATTCGATTTTTGTGGCAATTTATTTGTGGAAAATATAAATTACAATAAAATACAAAAAGTCAAATAATTGCAGCAATATAAAAATTGCTACAAAACAAGGGGTATATTTTGGTATTTGCTTAAACTTACAACAACGGAACCAAAAAGAAAAAAATAAATTATAAGTACCACGATTCTAGGTTTCCAGGTGAAATTACTTTACCCCATGTTATTTATTAATTGGTGGGCCTCCTTCCCTTGGTTTGAGAAAACTATCCCTCTATTTTTTTTTCAGCTTTTCACCTTAAATTAACCCCAAATATAACTCGCTAAAATTCTTCCTTTCGTTGCCACTTTTACGATTTAAGTCCCCCAACTCGGAAACCCTAGCAATCACCCACACCATCAACATTTGTCAAAATCAACATGTTCCACTCCATCAAACAAAGAGAATTGGAGGAAATCCCGTCAAAGTTAAGAAAACAAATGAGAAATTGGGATATGCGAAAATAAGTGGAATCCAATCAAATCAAAAGGAGAAAAGAAAAAGGATCATACTGATGATGATGGCACCATTAGGGACCTAAAGTGCATAATGTGAATGACTTGAGAGGTTTTTAGACTCAAGGAAAAGGAGATATGTGGCGATGATGTATACATCATCAGCATACATGGGCCTATTTATGCAGACAATGGGCTCTTTTAAAAGGTGAAAGATGATGCATGTGCTCTCTCTCCTCCCCACTTCACAAAAGCAGCATAGCCTATGGGTGTTTGCTATCTTCATAGGGTCATTACTAATTACTAATCTTTCTAGATCGATCGATTAATCACCTTCTTTGCTTAATTAGAACTTGATGTTTTAGGATTGAGAATGCCTTAAAAAATTGAATGCCATAGATTTAAGGATGAATTTAAGTTTTGTGCTGCCTCCCATTTGAAATCATGTTTCATTTAGGTTGAATACATGAGCTAAAAAGATTAGATATTGGCTTGCCAAGTTTGTAGAGAGTAGTGGGTGCACAATTAACTTGGAACACCAAATAAATGATAGATTGGGTTTGTTTTCTATTCTTTATATTATTTTGAAAATTTGGAGTACATATATATTGCTAACAATCACTCCCTCAAAAAGCACTGTAGCAAACTATGTACGTATGTGGTACAATGATTTGTCTTTATCAAGTTTCAACTTCCTTTATTTGAATTAACCATAATGCTCTTTTGGTGTTGATTTTAATTTGAGTGCCTTGAATTTGTAACATTGCATTCTAAGTAGTTAGGTCCCTGATTTTGATATGGTTTAATGTGGTGTAATTATACTAAAAAGTTGGAAATATATCCAATTTGAATTTTTAATATTTTTTTAAATGGATGACATTGACTATGAAGCTACTTGCGACTGTATTCTAATACTTGGAATGGATTAGTGCTAAAACATGTCCTTGCATCATCATACTAGAAGTTAACCTATCAAATCTATTTGCAATTCCTTTTGTTTTTTGCAAAAGTGAATCATGAAGTTACATACTAGCACCGAGTGGATACTATGTGGCCGGCGGTGCTCATGATTTTGAAGGTCTCTTTTCTACATTACTTTGAACGAGTTCATCAACATTAAAGACAAACAAGGGTAGCTAATATATCTCTTACTCTTTTCTTCCTAGGTCTCTGAATCTATGTTATTCGGTTTATACATACTACCTTTACGAGGATTTCTTACTGTATTTAGTTGATCGTGGTTGATGCAGTGGTGCCAATAGAGAATTAAGGTGTCTCAATGCCCTACTAGGTCTCTTTGCTGTCTGTATTTGTTGATTAATGAGCTAGACTTTGTCATGTGTACCTTTCTAATGATGTAATTTTGGTTTTGGGTGTTGTAGTTTCGGTTGTAAGCAAAGGATTCTCAATTTTTTTGGTCTTGCATACACGTTCTACCAGAATGATTTTGCTAAATTATGTGCAGTTCACTTGTTCTTAATTTTGTGCTCTAGTTGCTTTTGGGTATTCTACTTTCATTTTTCTTTTTGTGTGGGCCTATTTACTTGAAGGTTGATGAACTATTTTTTGTTTGCCTTAGTTCCATGGCTTTGCTTTTGGGTCATGATAACTTTTCTTTTGCTTGTTGTACTAAGAATCTTTAGTTGTAGGCGGGGTTCTATGTTCTTGTTAAGACTCTATTTTTCTTATTTAGGAGAACACATATGTTATAGATCAAGTGAGACTTTTATTTTCTACTTTTTCATAATGTAACATAAGCTTTTTAAAATGTGTTCCATGCTTAGAAGGGTAATCAGTTGTATGGTTCTTTGTTGAGTCATACAGTACCCATTGTTCGTTGAGAATGAAGGTAACCATTGCCTATTTTTCACTAATAAGCAGCAATCTTTGAAAACTATTGATGTGGTTATGGAATGCAATTTGGCTTGCAATTATGAGGTTAATGCTATGATTTAGAATGTAGTATGCATAGTACTGAGTGAAGTGTGTTGCATTTGCATATATAATGATGGTTTATGTTGCCCTTACAGGTTGTAGTTCTAGAGTTATTTTGTGCTTGGATTAGTCAACTCCATTAAATCTATCTTGCTGCATCCTATTTTTTAATAGAAGTGGTATATGAAATTTCTTCAAATGCCTACTGTTCATGGAAGTTAGAATAACAGTTCTAGCCACCACACTATCCCTGCAGTAGTAGCTGCACAACCGTTATGGTATAGTCACTATACTGTAGTCCGCAAAGCTTGCAGTACCTGCACAGCAAGCCCCATAGCCTACGAAAAAATCCATAGGCTTCCCAATTGCACAATTACTTTCAACCTACTTAGCTATGCAAAGTGTAGGCTATGCTCGCTTAGTCGCTACAGAGTACAAGCACAGCAACGGCAGGTGATGGTGAATATTGAACATCGATTGTCGATCTCAACCATAAATGCTAACTACTCGCTTACTTGTTTTGAAGCTTTTAAAAAATACAATGTAATTATTTTTGTATCTCGTGGATTAACATTATTGCTTTATTAAAATTTTCTTTTGCTTGTTTTTCCCCTTTCATATTTTCAGTGCGAAAGACATATGTTGATCATGAGCGCATCATCTTTTTCTTGTTTTTCTCCCTTCATATTTTTAGTGCAATTAAGTTATGTTTCTCTAATTTGAACACTTTATTGTGTCATTTTAATATTCTTCATCATTTAGATTGTATGAGTACAGTATGATTGTTACACTATTGTGTGATTCATATATATGAAGTGCAAGTTTACTTTCAAGTATACCTTTGTTTCTATTTGTTTGTTTTTATTATTGAGCAAATGGATACAAAATTTTTAAAACAATCAACGACCACATTACATCACAGAAAATTCTGTTGTAATAAAATGAATGTAAAATTTTAATCAAACAAAAATAAATATCGTCTAGCAAATGTGAATTGTTACAAAAAGATTTAAATTTGTTATAAAATTGTAGTTTTTTTAGCAAATTAGAAGTTACAAATATAAAGCTTTTGTAGCAAATGCATTTTTCTGGCAATGTTAGGCTTGCGACAAATTATAAGCTATTGTGGCAAATTGGTTTTTGTGGCAGATTAAATTGTGCCACAAAAGCTGCACATTTTGTGGTAAATTGAAATTTGCCACAAATGCCTTTTGAAACGAAGTACTTACAGCAAACCTGTGACAAATTTTCAAATTGTCACAAAAGGTTATTATGTGGATGATCTTTGAAAAATAATTAGTCTAACTCAAACGGAGCCTAAACATTTTCAGGTTCTCAGACTCTAGATTTCTCAGGCAAGTTTGAGTTAAGTTCTTAGGTAGGAGAAATTTTTTCAGGGCCAAACCACTAGTGATAGGCCAAATTTTCATGATTCTCAAAAACTTTCGTTTAATTAAAAGGTATTTACAAGTAGTTTATACATTTTATCAATAAATGAATTCCTCACTATTTTATGAGAGTTAGATTGTTTATTTTCCTTATCTCTACTGTGAGTTTGACTCATTGTCTTGTAAGAATTATAATAGATTTGCAAATCCGGAGAGTGACCAAGTTGTGGAGGACAAGTCAGATATTACCATATTAGATGTACTTATTTTGATTAAAGAATAAGTTACCAATGGAATTTTATATGGTTCTACTATGATTATCTTTGTTTCAAATGTAATATATCATGTCAAGTAGGCTTCTACTTCATGATGTTATATTATAGCTTGTTGCTGCTAACATTCAGGGATGATGCATTAATGTTGAACAACGTGGTTAGTGGCAAAAATAATGCTCCAATTTTAAAGTTTCTATATATGTTTACCATTACTTTTCGAAAGAAAACGATTTATTTTGATATTTTAGATTTATTGTTGTTAGTTAATAGTGAATATGTCATATGACTTTTCAATAATGGATATATTTTTTCTTATACAAAGAGGTTTAAAATTTTCATTAATTTGAAGGAAGTTACACAACACTTTTTATAGATTTAAAGGGTTAAGATTGTCATATATTATTACTATTACTACTACCACCACCACCATTGAAGATGAGGTACCACAGTTAATTTAGGCAAATGTATATTTCAATATTCTAAATCGTAACTTCAACAACTTTAACCAATTAAACTACCTCATACGAAAAGGATGATTTGTTTGTTAGCTTGGACATACTGTGATATAAGAAGAAAATATATGTTGTTTTTTTTTCCAACTATTTTTTAATGCTGCATGCACAAGTCTATAGTATAAAAATATTGTGCAAGGAAACTTATGACATTTTTTATAACAAATTAATTTGATGTCACTGTCATTCAAATTATATAAAATTTTCAAAGAAAAAGGTTGGTTTTCTGCAAAGAGAGTGAACAAGAGTTCACATGGAAGTTCGAGTGTGGAAGTGTCTCGGACTGATGGTGACCAACAGAGAGGAAGGGGATGATGGACAAAGATGCATCATGCTGGTTTTCTCATAGTGGTGTTCCATGAGGAAGCGTGATAGGATCGAATGGTGCTTTAGTTTCAAAGAGTCACCAGCAGATTTTTTAGGAAATGTACAAACCTTTAATCTATAAAAATTACTCAATCCCTTCTTTTAATCAAATCCTTAAAAAGCTAAAGGGACAACCAGAGGACACAGGATTTGACTTTGAACAAGGAGAAGGCTTTTTCCTATAAGATTATGATTCTTGAGATTCCCAATTGAGGATCGAATCAATGACTCCCTCGGTACAAACCATAAGAATGTATTCGACGTAAAAGGTATGATTTAATGAATGGTTGAAACCGTCATTAGATGGCCCTCATCAATAGTGGCCTCTACTAGAAATCAGTATATTAAAATTTATATTTTTCGGTTCCATGCTGTAAATTCACTTTTATGAATTAGTTTTATTTAGTAAGGCATTTTATCATGAGGGATTTGCTCCAGTGAACACGTATTAGTAGTTCATCTTTAAAAGAATTAAAAAGCACAAGAAAGCAATAAATTGATCATTGTATTATGAACATAGTTTGTGAACAAGAATAAGAAAGGTAAGGTATATAATCATCAAGTCAAATAAGCATATGTCAAAAAATGCAGGAATTAAAGAAGGATCATTTTCTTTGATTTATAACCCTAAGCAAGCCCTTTCCTTTGATTTATATAGCCCTTTGAATCTACCTCGATCCAAGTAGAGTGGCAAAGCAACAATTTTTGGCTTCCTTTCCTCCAAAGTGCATTAGAGTAGGATGGGGCCAACCCTTTTCAAAATGTAAACCCTTTTGTTAGATGGTTTTGAGTGAAGATTTTCATATAATTTCATTAGTACCAAGTTTTGAAAGAGGTTTTATATAAGGTAAGAGGAAGAACTTTACTAGATTTCTGGTGGAAGGAGAAGTATAGTGGAGTTTACCCTAGGTAGAATGCGTGTCTGAGATAGAAAGAGAGCATGACTTAGGTAGGTGGTACATGTTCAAAATGAGGGGTGCACGTCTCTATTTATAGGATAACAAGGTCACTTCTCCAAGCATGAAATAATTTTAGTACTATAAATCAAATCATTTATAATCTTAGATACTTAAAATCTCATATAATGGGGTTGATTTGCTTGCATTCAGTTAAAACAACACCAAATTATTTGTGGAGTAATGTTGGCCCTAGCAACCCGCACTAGGACCTAGAGGTAGCTACTAGGTAGCGAAAACTTGCCACTAGAATACTGCAGTCACCCATGCTTGGTCTTCAAGAAAATCATTGGTGAAAGTTGTATCGCAAAGCAATGCATCACCCCACTAGTTACAACCTTGCTCACTCATGCTCAAGGTCCCGAATTCAAGCTCCCACGCTATTAAATCGCACAAACCCTAATTTTATTCTTTCACAATTATTTTTTAAGTTTTTTTGGTTTTAAGTGTTTTTAAAACTTTTTAGAAATTTTTGTGCCCCAAGAAAATATCTAATTTTCATCCTAATTATTAGAAATCGAAGAAGTTGCATTGCTTTGCCCTCAGCGAGTTCGATATTTGTCATCACTACGCGGCAAAGCACAGGACATGCAAGCATGCAATCAGTCTGAAATCTTAAGATCACCAATTTGGTGCTTGTAGGAGCCCCCACTTTGGCGGAAGCCGTCAAGGTGAATGGAAAAGTCTACAAATATCATCTATAACATATGCAGATGTAGGAATGAATACAAGAATGCTTTTGGGACTAGCCTCGCACCTGGAAATTTGACGTTCTGAAAACCTTTTGGTTTAAACATGCTGCATGTCAAAATTTGAGGTTTTAGCAGTCTCCACTATCTTTAAATTTTTTTTGAGATTCCAGAATCTTAAACCTCAGATTTTGAGGTTTGAGGGTCTTCACTGGTTTCGAAACAATTTGAGATTTGAAGATCTCAGACCTTAAAAAATTGAGACTTGAGGGTCTCACAACTATAAAAATTTTGAAAAAAAAAGAAGAAAAAAGTCCATATTTGATGATCCCTGACGTGTAAAGATTTGAGAGTTATTGGTCTCATGTCTATAAAAATTTGAGATTTGACAGTCTCTAACTACATGATTTTTTTTTTGGCTAAATTAAAGAAGTGCTTCTTCTGTCATTGAGGTAGGCCGAATTTGCATGTATAAGACATTACTCGTGGCTAAGCAAACAAATTGTTCACACTATTTTTTGGAATTAGGTTCCAGCGATATGAATGAGCAACTGCTGCGCTACATGCTAATGTGACGACATGATTTAGCGTGCAATTGTACTCCAGCAACATGATTTAGCACCTATCTGTAGCATCTAGGGGGTCGTGCTTGGCACAAGTTTGTAATGATCATAAAATCAATTGCAACCCTTTTTACTTCATTTTATGTCCAACCTTTTGGCTTCTTCTCTCATAAAACCCCCAGTTGTCGGCACCATTAAGCTCTCCAAAGCTTACTTTTCTCTAGTGTTTATGGTAATTACTCAATTCTTGCTTATTTTCACAATATTAGCTTAATTCTTGGCAATTTGATTGAACTTTTGAATTTCATGTCTAATTTGGAGAATTTGAGGGGTTGCGTAGTTTGGTTGTTAGCCTTTATATTATCGAGGTTTTCACGGGCAGATTTTATGTGCTTAGGTCATTTCTAGGGTGTACAAAATTGTTAAGAGAAAAACGTAGTTTTGATACTTGCTGCCTATTCATTTTTTATAGGTATCTATTTTTGGTTCTACTGAATTTTTGTGGAAAGGTTGTCGAAATTTGGTTGTGTGGTTTGTGCAAGTCGTTGGGGTTTTGAACTCCACCCTTTTGATTTTTAAACTGATTTTCAGTGTATTACATGTAGATTATGCTTAGCAATAGGCTCCATTCCGTCATCAAGGTGACAACCACTTTTTTAGAGGACAATTGTGGGGTGTCAGTCTGGTACCCTCAGTGGTGGGATTGATACGTTTAACCTATTGTACTTGGAGGACAAGCACCTCCACATCTTTACTACCACGTACTAGGGGATGGTAAGTTCGTTTATTTATGGTCCTTCCTTTTTTAACAATCCTTATAGTTGATATGATGTTCTCGGTTTTGAATCTATAGAACCAGGAGTTCATAAAGGGCTATGGGAACCTTCAGGACATTGGGCGCCTTCATAGGAGACTTCCAAGCAATGTTAAGACAATTGCGATGTGATATGGCTTTAACCCCCTAATTAAGGTATGTGGGGCTTACGAGGCAACTGATGGTTATCTCATAAGGGTATTACAAAGAGGTTTTACGATACTACCAACACCTTTCGATTTCCTTTGGGTGGGATTATGATCGGCTATAATACTTTTGCGTGCTTAGTGGCATTCCCATCAAGGAAAACTCATTGAAGTACTATTCGGACTTTTGGGATACCACCAAGGCCTTTCACTTTCCTTCTGGTGAGATGATGATTACCCCTATAGACTTTTGCATGCTGAATGGGGTTTTGCTTGGCGCAAACTCATTAAAGTACTATTCGGATTTCAGGTTGGAAAGGGAGAGGTACGTGGAACTATTTCGTCTTTGACCAAGAGGTTCCCCCTCAAGTACAACTCTTTCCAATAATCTATGATCAAGGAGGTAGTTGAGGGATCCTTGGAAGGTGTTTCCTATGGGGAAATCTTTCGTCTTTTCATGAGGTGTTTGCTTAGTCGTACCATTTTAACCAGCAAGGGCAGTTGATGCCATCTTTGCTGGATGGATAGCCTAGAGGATGTTGTCATGGTAGGCAACTTAGATTGGGGCACCATGACTTTGCCACTCTCCTTAAATATATGAGGGGGACTTGTCAACGAGGTAGGAAGAATTACCCCACAACAACCATAGGGGGCTTTTGGAAAGTGTTCTAGGCAAGCCTTGCTTGCTTTACCTTGCGTATACATTGAAGTGCTTTAATTACCCATTCTGACCTTTGCTTTTTCTTTTGCAGCCTTGGCTTTTGGAGTATGTTCCTAATATTGCTTCTAGTATCAATGGTGCCAGGTGAGTGCCTTTTATGGTGCTACGAACTCAAAACAATAGCACGACTAAACCTCCTGCCTTGAAGGATATTAATATGTTTAAGGTTGCCTTGAACGGTCAAACCATCAAGGATATAGGTATGCTTCCCTTTGCTTAGCTTGTTTAGATGTCTTTCCTTCTGCACTTTTTGAGTACTTCCATTTTATATGTGGGATCCTTGGGTGGATACCGGAGTGTCCCCAATTTCATTAGTAAGGCCAGGGTTGTCTCACCCTAGAAAGTCCTTATTGAGGGACCTTTCGGTATGTCTAGTACCTAGGCAAGTGGGTGAAACATTGGAGGATCCCTAACTTGGTGGTGCCCTAAAGGCCAAAGCCTCTTCAGTAATTAATAATGTTCACATCTTCCTTTACTCTGGAGCAGATTATAATGCTTAACGGTGATCGAATTTTTTGGTGATGAGTACAAGTGTCATTGTTCATTGGAATGAACAGTGATACCGTCGATTTAGCCATGAGTGATTTCAACTTTAATTCCAGTAAACGAACTTAATATGCGAATCTAGTAACGCTAAAGAAAAACGATTTCCCAAAGCAAGTGAGTACTAATCCTAATCTAAATAATGATCCCTAATACCTAGAAAACATGTAACACGCAAGAAATGGGAGACCGGGCTCGTCATGGCCATCAATAGATCCAAAGTTCACCTCAAAGGCCAGCCCAAGAAACTTCAACTTCTAAGCTAAATTATACTAATCAAAACAAATGCAATAAAAAAGTGAGAGTGAAGTTGCCAAACATAATCAAGCGTTCTCATTCAAGAATGAGTGATACCATCTTCTTCAAAGCCTTGATTGAGCTCAATACCCATGGTTTCTCAAGTTGCTCTACCTCAACTACTCTAATAGTTGAAATGGAAGAAAGAAGAAAAGAGAGAGATTACTATAGAGATGTTGAGTTTTGAGGGATGGGTTCGGCCTCCAATCCATTAAGAACAAAACCACATCATCTCACAACCCTCAAGCATCCAACCCATGTTTGGGGGGAATTGGTGATGCTCAAAAATTGAGTCTTTGTAGAAATTTAAGGAAGATAGAGTTGGATTAAACATTAATGGAGAGAGAAAGCAAGCAGTCTACCATTAAATCTCCCTAAAGCTTAAACTTTTGTTTTGTGTTAATAGAAGACCCCAAGTTTTTGGTGAATTAATATTTATGGGTGGTTGTGGAAGAGATGATTATTGTGTGAAAGCTTGTGGTCCTACTCTTAGACAACATTGACTTAGTTGGAATTGGAAAAGTTTTGGTGTAATTTTGAGAGAATTGGTGCTTGGTGGTGTTTTGGGAGATGCCATTAAAGAGCTTGTCCAAAAAGGAGATGGAAGAACTTTAGAATGAAGATGGAAAGAACCAGGATAACAATTTTGTAAATATTAGACTAAATAAGTTCGTGAAAAATTTTAAACTCAAGTGGGAGAGTGACATTATGTGGTTAATGTGCAATTAACAATGGAAGGTGATGAAGGGTTATCTTGAAGCTTGTTTCTTATTAATTGAAAGACTGAGTGAGAGTGATAATCTAAGATGAATACTAATGGCAAATAAGCCCTAATGTTGGCTATTCTATTCAAAGGAACGCTTTAAGGTCTAAATCTAATTGTCAAGGTGAGAGAGACAAACTTCTCAAATCAGGTATGTTTACTATCTATACCTTTCGCAAAACCAGATATTTTAAAATATCAAAAATAACATAATATACAATTATTTAATGAACCATTTTCAGGTATTCTTTTGCCACATAAGCCAGTTATTAGGGCTTAGGCCCTTCCGTTCACCCGTGCGGCTTCAGTTGATGCTTCTTTATCGGCTTGAGAGGTGTGCACCTATTTAATAATCATATTGTACACATGAGCTCATCGACTTAGGTTTCACTTTTAGATAATAACCAGTAACTATTTTAATATAATTCTCCCTCCCTCTCATTTTGATCTAAAATGACTTGAAATGTGGCCGCTCATTGCAAAAATAAAATTTCATTTCTTTATAGTATAAGGTCTGAAAAATTCTCCTCTTTCATTCAAGTGGTGGTGGAGACATGCTTGTGAAGAAGGTGCCCTCCGAAGAACTATGGTCAACTTAATCCATAATGAAGATCTTACAGCACATCCATAACTTGTTATAAAACAAGTTCTACGCCCTTGAAGGAATATTAAGAAACCGACAACTGAAAAACAACACGTGGCATCTATATGTTTTCAACAACTAAAGAAGTAACTTGGCCAAGGTACAAAAATAAAATTTTAGGAGGATTCATGGGCTCTAAACATTACATTAGAAGCTACATACATTAGGTCATATGGTGTCTCCAACTAGAATAGAAAACTCATATCTAAAATGGGGTGGTTTGAAAGGGAGTTGTAGAGATGGACTTTAGAATGGAAAAGACAATTAGCATCTGAAGAACTCCAAGAAGATAAAGAATTGTGTATGTTGTTCCTACAATATCATCATAAGAGAAATAGGATTGATAAACCCTTGTGTTGTTCAAAGCAAGAGTTCATAGCCAAAAGTCTTACAAAAAAAGGCAAATGTTTTGGCAGGTTAAGGAGCGATAGTGGATAGTTTGGTATGCACAGTTTGGATAAATTTGGTCACCCCAAAAGTTGAGTTTTTTTCTTTGGTTGGTACTCCTTGGCTAACTAAACACGAAGGATTTACTATATAGGAAAGAAATGTTACCTGTGGAAGAGAATATATGTGCTTTTCTGTTCGTCACAACCTAAAAACCTAGATCACTAATTGTTAAATTGCCATTTTTCTTGGTGCATTCGGTGTACTCTGTCAGCCAATTTTGATTGCTCTATCAAGAGATATGACTCCTTCAAACAATTCCATAAGGTTCAGTTGTTTAGGTGAGTCTATAATAAAATAAGCAAAAAGTTTTGGAGGTTCAAATTCCTCGCCACAACTTAGAGCCTCTAGATGCTTAGAAATGGTCATGTGGAGAAGATAGAAACATTGTTGCTCATTTGACTGCTTGGATGTATTTTGATTATTATGAATCGCATACTATTTGTAATGATTTTTTGTAATGCAACAAAATGCTAGTGGATATGGATCTTTGTGACTAATAAAATACCCCTTGTTGACAATTAAACAACAAACAAAAAATAATAATTATTCCAGAAGAACAATTCATTTGATCAAGTCCTACATCACTCCTTTTACATATTCAATTTCTTCGTTTAAACCACTTCGTTAATGTGGAATCAACTGACAAATTGAAATATTCTTTGTATGCAACTTAATTTCTTATTTATTTGTATGAAAGGATATTACTAGTAGTACACGATGCTCATTGTGACGGAAATAATAGTTCTTAAAAGTAATTTATTATATAATGATCCTTTTTCGTTTTTTAGTTTAGGATTGCAATTCCTCATTGCTATGAAAATTCTCATTTAAGTTTTTGAGTGTTGAATTTATGTGACAAACGTCAAATAGTAATAATGACGCTTTAGCTTCTAGGTAGTAATAATAACCTTCAGCTTCATATTCATCAAAGATCACACAGGTGAAATTGTGACAAAACTCATATGAATTACATAGGTTAAATTTTAAGGTGAAACTGTGAGAAAACTGATAAGAATTATATAGGTTAACTGTCAAGAACATTCACTCAAGTTGAAAGATTTTTTAATACAAATAATTCACAAGTGAATTCTTCTATGTAACAATTGTTTCCCAAAATTTAAAAACCTTATTCTTCACTTTTAGCCTTTCAGGCCAAACTTGACTTTCATATGATCTGAAGATTACAAGTCATATATGTTTTTGCTCCTTTTTCTTTTCTTTCCTTCTTTTTTAGGGGGATCATGGGGAAACCAACGTTTACATCTACAAAACCATCTCTGAAATTGACACCATTCCCATGATAAAACGGAGAATGTAGCTATTAAGAGAGACAAAATTGAACTAGGTTAATATGAATACTTTGCTAACAGAACATGCATAATTTGTCATCTGATTTATCTATTATTTGTTTTCCTTATATCAAATAATTTATCTAATCCTCACGGTGGTCTTCAATGTATTGATCAATAATAATCATGGGTTGATTACATCCAAGCATAATATAGGCACAAGTTATATTGTATTTTCAATATTATCCAATAAATAATATTGTGGAATTAAATATTTGCTCTAAAATTTGAGTGTGGTTGCTTGGGATCATTTATTCGTTGAGTTGTTCATGTCAACTTCGAAAGTAGATTTGTTAATCTAGTTTAAACTTTATGGATGAGATTTTTTCATCAACTCAAAGGATTGTAGTTGAAGTATTAGAATCTAATAGGAATTGGATCTAAGACACATGTTGACATATTTCATTAAAGACCCCATCCCCAAACAAATAAAAACACCATAAGTTGAAACAAATCAAATATAAAGCCCCCATCCCCACACAATTGTAGAAAACATAAATAGTAGGATCACTAGATCCTACAACAGGGGGGAAGATATAACAATAGGACAAATGAAAGCCTAGAGCCTAAAGATGGATACAACCAAGTAATCAAAGGGAATAGAGAAGGCGGAAAAATAGCCCTCCTCAGCCTTCAAACAAGAGGAAGTCATATGCATGCAGAAGCATTTAGAGGCTTTCACATGTTTCCTATAGCTTCAATTCAGATGTTCAAGTGAGAGATCCTAGTTAGCAAAGTCAATGATGGCTCTGTGGGATCATAAGGCTAGAAATTAGAAAAACTGGCATACATGAGTTCATGCATTTGTACAGCTCAGTCGATATTGTTGAGCATTAATATTTTATCCCATGGAAATCGATAGGCCTCCTGATTTGGTGTTTAGTTAAACTTGACTGCTTTAACACATGCAAGCATGGTCGAATCGACAATTGAATTGACATATTAGTCCATCATATTCCACTTTTTTTTTTAACTTCTTTAAAACTTTGACAGATTTGAAGAGTTCTCAATTGATATTTCAGGCTATTTTTAAAGAAATAATGGACTTGTCATTTTCCCGATTTTCAAGCTTTTTTATAAAAAGTTACCCCTTAGACCTCCTTCATTGTGCATCCTTTCTCTCCTCCCTTTACCCGAGTAAGTTGAATTAAAAACTCCATACTCCCATTTCCAATTGCTCCAATCATTCTATTTTTCTTTTCATCTATAATTCAATCCTTTATGACGAAGCCTGTTAGCTCCCAGTCATGAGAGTGTTAAGATTGAGTCGACATGACTAGAGCAACTGACTCCTTGTAGCAAGCGATCTTGTAGCAACCTTTCTCTTTTGCCCACTTCTTATTTCTTAGTCAATGTAGCCACCACCATCTCCACTTATCCAGAATGCAAACCTCAATTTTTCCTTCTTCACCCTTTGATATCCTCCCTCATTGCCTTTCTTTCTCCCGCTTATGACTCCCCACACGGTTCTGAACTTCCAATCCTATCCAATTCACCTTCCCACTAACTTATGTTCAAATCCTTACTTATCTATATCCAAATTTGATATTTACTCTTGACCTAGTTATAGGAGACTAATCATTTCCCATTCCTTTTGGTTGAAATTAGATTCCTAGTATCCGACCACCAGCCCCAAACCCCTCCTTGGCAATTGCCTCTTGGCTCTTGTTGTTAATTTTGCAACATGATTAATAATACCACAAATGGACAGTCATTCTGTTGTACTGCTAATTGGGAATCATCCTTAGGGATAGATAAGGTCAATATAAAGCCTAATCAATGCTTAGATAATAAATCCTAATTTATTAAAGTGATTAACCATTAGTAAAGCTATAGAAAGTATGAACATATGGTAAGAAACCAACTAATAGCTACACAAAACATTGAATCTAAGCAAATAAACTGCGAAAACAAGATCAACTAGAAACCAAGCAACATCAAATAAAAAGCAACAGATAACTAATGCTATTCCCTTGTCAAACAAACAAACAAATATCATCAACGTCATTTGTCGGGACAACATTCTCAAATTTCTCTTCGAAATTGATCACAAACACCTACTTGCTCCAAACCACAAGCAAGAAAAGAATAAATTACTATCTAAATTAGACTAACAGCAAATAAAGAGTGAAGAAAGTTAATAGAGAACTTACCTAGCTAAGCTAAGTCCATAAAGAATGATTTTAAACGACTAATGGCTTTTAGTTTAGTTTAATCAATGAATTTGTTCAAGAACACTTTGCAACCTCTTTGGTAGGTCCGACCTTGACCTTGATGGTTCCATTTCTTAGTTTCAACACTTTACGGGTTCAATTTCAAAAACTTGTTTACCTCAACTTATTCCCTACAAAAATTAAGGGAAAAAAAAGAACTCTAGAATAAATATCGTTATGAGCTGGCATTAGGTATATAGTTGTCAAAATTGCATTGATTTTGGATTGAATGACTCCCTCAGTTCTCCCTTTCTCTTTGCAACTAATTTTCTTTCCTTGAGTAGCAGCTAAAGCTTCAGTTGGCTACAAAGAGATCTTCGTGACTTCACACAGCAACTTTATTCCTCCAATGTTCAGCACATCTTTCTCCACCGATGTTGAGTTAGTGCTTTTCACCAATAAGACACAAAGTTCTCTTAAATCTTGTATTTTCCCTCGCTAGATATGTTCCCCCCACCCCCCTAAAAAATCTATTTATGGGTTTATTCGGGATATTCAGGGATGACCACCAGCGACGACCACAATCAATCCATGGCAAGTAATATGGCTCATGTTGTTGACAATGGTCATATTTGTGGCATATTAGGCAGGTCATGCTAGCTTGTCTTGAGGTGTGGATTTTTAGTGGTCACCATGATTAGTCAATGGGTGATGCCACGACCTGTGATGGTATGTTTCATATTTTTGGCCCGATTTATTTGATAAGTTTGCCACGTCTTTTTCTGTCCAAAAATACCCGCCAATCCTGTCCTAGTTGGTATTCTTTAGCTGGTTGTTAGGCCATGAATGAATAAAGTGAGTATGAAGATTGGATGGGAACATGATGAACAAATCTACTCTCCCACGAATTGATCTTGAGAAAACTCAAACTTTTACGCTACGCTTGTCATGTTAGAGTTTTATAGAAGGGCATTTGTTGTATACAACAAATAATTAGAAAAGTGATTTCATTCACGCCTCATTGATTTATCCAGTACTATAATACTCACCTACATCTTATACCCCTAACAATTGCAAGACTTATTTTGATAGCAACTATTCGTGAAGTGACACACAAGTTTTAGAAGATGGACAAGTTTGCGGGTGTTGAATTTAGAAAATATCATAGTGACAATTTTGGAGGACTATTTATGTGTAGTAGTGCGAAGGACGTGGTGTATCTAAAGTTGTCCGTATGATGCCTGTAAAGATAAGTAGTTTTTCTATTTTTGGTTTTAAATGCAATTTGATGCATCATGATTTATTATAGTTTCCGTGTGGTTCTCAATTGGAGCATAAATTCAGGTTGTACTTGTGTTCTTCAATTGGGTGGAAATCATGGTCTAATTCATATTTGGTAAATCATTCAGTAAGGACATGAGGCATGTTTGTCAATCAAGCATCAATGGGCATTTTGTCATGAATAAATGCATGAACAAATACTTTATATCAATTTTCCTTACAAATTGAGCAATAGGCATTTGTAGTTCCACATCCAATTACAAGTTTGGCATCATGTGGGATTTTATAGTCATGCCATGGTGAATGTCTATAGTGGCTAACTGATATTTAATAGTCATGTGAATACATGTCTTCAAGCTCAATGTTATTTGTTACAATTGTTGCAAGTATCTTGATGATCTCATAATGTGGTTAGCACTTAATATTGGTAGTATGATCATAGGCTTTCATAATTTGTCTGTGGTTCTCACATAGAGATAGATCAAGTTTGTTTGACTATATTGTTCATCTTTGTCAACTTTGGAGAGTTATATATGTCTATCTTGTCAAGTTGATGTTACTAAGATAATACTCTTTGCTAAGAATGCCCAAATGAAACAGAAGTTTGCATGCAATTATCTTCTGACAATTTGGTGGAAAATTCATGCAAGGCCAATTTTTTCTTTGGCGTTGTGATGCCAGATGTGTCTTCATATGATCTTAATTTTATGATCATATGCCTTCTCTATGTTTGATCATTATCTAAAATGATAATGCATCATATAATTTTCATTTATATGCTTATGTGATGGATCAAATTGATTAAGGGCATGTTTATATGATCCTCATTCATGATTTAAGTTTGTTTTTGTAAATTTATTCACACAAAGTTATGGCTAAAACTCAAATTTGTGATTTGGTAATTTCTTTGCCATAGAGAAACATACATCTCCACATATGTGTGTTTTAACACCCATGGTTATAAGTTTATGTCAAACTTGATATGATCATCTAACCATATGTGAGTTTGTAAGATGAATTATAAGATGACGTAGATCATGAAAGAAAATTCTCAATTTTGAAAGTTCATTCGTTGATATATGAATATATGATGGTAAAATCATCTGTTTGGAGATAGGATCCCCATAGAAAATTAAGTTTTGATTTGTTAATGTAACCATGTAAACAATCCAGATATTATTGGATTAAATTATGGTTATTAACATCAAAATTATGATTTTTTAATCATATATAAGTTGGAAATGGGATATGATTCCCATAAAAACCAAGAAAATTTTGACATTGTGAGTATTACTTGTATCAGTTAAACTATGACCATATCAATAATCCATAAGAGTTGGATAAAAGTTAGTATGAATATTAATAACTACGTGAGTCTTGTGGGTTCCAAGTATTTGAGATTTACAAAAGGATGTCATATTAATTGCAAAGTAGAATGGTTCTATTTCGAAAGTTTACACACTACAGTGTGACTTTACCAATGACCTATAATAAGATGATTTAGTTGTATTAATTATGGGGTGTAATTTTTTAATAGTTCAAATGCTATTGACCTATTTAGATAAATCTGATTATAATCATGATGTATTTAAGGTCATAGAATGATATGTATATATTTAATGATCTTGAATATTACACGACCATTGACTAGTCAGAACTGATTTGAGCATAGCTATTATATATTTGAGGTCATGGAATGATATATATTTGTCTACTGACTTTAGTAACAAGGATGGACAAGAGCTCATTATCTAATCACTAATGACAGGCGCCGACTCATACTTGACAAGACGCCAAGTCTTAAGTTCAACGCAGTCAAACTTGTCACATGGATGGTTGCAAACACTATAACATTTATATTCTATCCTAAATTTGAGTACTTGAATTACCCGTACGTAAGGACAACTGTGAGCAAATGCTCTTCATGGGTTCCTCAATATACGATGTTGGTATGTCATAATGTAGGAAGCATGTGCTCGAAAGAGTATAACAAGTCTACTTGTGTCAATATGAAGTGTGTCTGCTTCAAAAAGTTAAAAGGGTTTGGTTTGATGTGCTCATTAAAGATATGGATACATGGATTTAGACTGTCAAAATTGTAAATATATTTTGAGATTTTTATGTGAGACGTAGCCAATCAATCAGAAAGGATATGAAGTCCAAGGACTTGTGTACTCCTAATTGCAGACTAGCTGAAATTATTTCCACTAAGTGAAAGTCTAAATTGCAAGATACTTTCATCATGCATAAACTCCTTTTTTCCTCGGAAGTTTGGATTAATGTCTTTTTTCATTCCTAAAATTGCGGCGGATTTGGAAATTCAAGTTAGGGTTTTTCCTACTCTTAAAATGGCGGGAGATTGTTGGAGAATTTCAAGAGATGACCACCACCACAATTTGCCTGTGGCAGGCAACACGACCCGTGTTACATACTTTGGTCGGACCGTCGCACACCAAGTAAGTCGTAGTGGCTCATCTTGAGGTGCACCTTTCCAATTGCAACCACGGTCAACATGTGGATGATGCCATAGCCAGTGCCAGGCTATTTTTGAGCGGTTTTTGACTTAATTATTGGATAAGTTCGCCACGTCTTTTTGCTGGCCAAAACTACCCACCAATCTTATCCTATTTGATGTCCTTCAGTTGGTTATTAAAAACCATGGCCCATGGATGAATAGAGTGAGCTTGAGACCAATATGGGAACAAGATGAACAAATCTACTCTCCTATGAGTTGGAGCTAAGAAAACTCGAACTTCTACACTGATCCTCTCAACATTCCATCCTAGATACTATTTGCCATATATAGTAAATGAGTCATATGAAAAATGATTTTGCTTACAACTCATTGATTTATCCAATACCACAACATTCATTTACATCATATATCTTCAACTGGGCTTTCCATTAGGCAATTGACAAAAGGATACCATAAAATTTAGCCAACTGAACAAAGAAATCATGGAAATGATCTCTTTACTGCGTTCAAGCTTAAATTTACTTATCTACTTCTTGGCCATCACTTAAACACTCTCGGAATGTCTATGTTATAAACTTTTAGTCTGTCCTATCCAAAAGCATAAAAATGAAGCTCAGGATTGGAACAGACGTGACCAAGCAAGAGATGAAGCCTGTGAAGAAGTTGGAGATCAGCATGCTAACAAAGCCAATTCAATCGCTGATCCAGTAATCTAGAAGTGAGTTTAGACGGAGAGAACTTATGCAACCTTTGATCCCACAGAACCAAAGAAACAGTGGGCAAAAACAGTATGTATGAGCCATGAGGTAATGACCCTTCTATGTTGCAGTAAGCTCAGCAATCCCCCTCATTTTCTGGATTGCAGTAAGTTCAGCAATCCCCCTTAATTTTTCAGGCTAATCCATTTCAGTCACAACAGTCTTGGACATGGGAGACTTTGGGTGTCTAACGAGCTATGGAACATCAAGAAAACCAATGCCCAAACCTTGCACCAAAACTTTATTCAAGAAACTAGAACAGCAAGTGTTTCTAACGGATTTTGGAAGGCACTGGAACTATTGCTCGATCAAAAATTTCGAGTGATTTAAACATGTGCTGCAGCGTCTTTGCTGCACGCTTCTTCTTCCCTTCAGTTATCAACCACCTCAATAAGGGTTGGCTCATAGTCACTAGGGGCCTCAAATCCATGGAAGTTCATCACAGTTGCAGCCACATTGGCGAGGCCAGCAGTAGGTAAATCTTTGCGGAATTTGACGCTAGGGTGTAGACCAGGACCTCCAATTGCAATGGTTACCTACAAAAAGCATGTGCAACTCTTTGTCAGCAAATAGCATTTTCACTTGCTCAAATCAACAAAATGGTGAATTCAATGTACTAGTTGGGATATAGCCTATACAGGGGATCCTTTGTTACACCGGACCATATTTCACTGCGGAAGTCATTGTTTAATTAGTCATATGACTACAACTAAAGGCCCAGGATATCGTCATTGTTTCATCCATAAAATTTGAAAAGCCCATGTTTTACTCGTTAAGAGCCACATCAACATCCCACAATAACTAGTTTTGAGATGGCCTCATCAAAGAATTTGCACTTACAGGACGTTCAACAATGACAAGACATTGTTTTTCCCGTCAATCCTATGTTGCTTATCAGAGCAACTAATTGACTTTAATGCATAGTTTTGTAAGACATAAGCAAATAGAAAAATCATGAGCTCCTCTTTCAGTAGCATTTTGTGCTACTCAGAAGAAGTGGAACAGGGAGAGAGCTTACTGGGTTCAGAGTGTGAGAGGTCATAATCTGAACATTGCCGTTTTTGTCAAATAGAGGATTCCCTTTTTTGTCCCTCTTCACCATGTCCTCGGCATTACCATGGTCAGCAGTGACAACATATATACCACCCACTTGCTCAACTGCATCAAGTATTATCTGCAATGATGAGGGGGGGAAACATGAGAATGTGACAGAGAAGAAAAAATAGCACATTTTCCCATGCTCTATGATAATGATTGAATAAAATAGGGCAGCCCGGTGCACAAGCTTCCTGCATTCACGCAGGGTCTGGGGAAGGGCCGCACCCCAAGGGGTGAATTGTAAAGGGTTTTATTTTTGAATGCATTCAATCATCAATCATTATCATGATAATGATTGAATGCATTCAAAAAATAAAACCCTTTACAACAGTAACATGACATAATTTTATTCCTTTTAATGATCGTTTATTCCAACATAGGCTGCCCCTTTTGTCCAACATAAGTCCATAGAAAGGTTACCAGTTGAAGCGACTGCAAAAGTGACAATCCTATGCAGCATTCCCATGCATGAAACACTTTCAAAATGATTTTAATGTGAAAACCATTGCTTAATTTTTGTAGCTTTATTCTAGTTAAATCTAACAAGACAGCAGAGCAACATAATAATTTCACGCAAGTACTTGAAAACATATGCTTTAGTGATGTCCCATATTGCAACGAGAAAACCTGAAATTTTCGTAAATCTACACTCTTTCTCCTTGGGTGACATAAAATGATTGCAGATGTTCCATTCACTTACCACATACTTTCCTAAAGCCCCCCTCCTCACTCCAGTCCCTTTTGATTCAAAAAACAAGACATGCATCATTTTCAAATACTTTCCCAAAACCAAAAGCTAAACAAGTGCTCATAGAAGAGTTGCGCCCTCCCCCCCCCCCCCACCAAAAGAAAAAAGACAACACAAATTTTTCTTAGTTTTATTTCGTCAATTGCTTGACTAGTTTTTTCCTTTTTTGGGGGGGGGGGGGGGGGGAGAAGAAGCAAATAATTTTCATTCGCTCAAAACTTCAAAGGTTTCAAGTATAGTTGGGCGTACCCAAGTCTTCTACCAACTATTTACAATAGTTCCCTAATGTAATCCATACTTCTCAGATATTCTATAAATCGCTTGATTTCTTACAAGAAAATTCAGTTCTCTTACAAGCACATGGGCTGATTTTGGTGTGTCACCATGTAATCTTCTATTTCTCTCTATCCTCAGAATATATATCAAAGCAGAAATAATAAAGAAAAACAGCTTCCTCTTGATAGCATTAAGACTGGCCTCACAGCCCATTCCTAAGTCTTGCGTACTGGCATTCTCAAATTAATCTCGAACCCAATATTCTGCAATATGTTGCCACTGTATGGGCATTCATACAAATGATTCTTATTTTCAGGTTCATCCCCCCATAAATGACAAATATTCTCCAGTATAACATTCCACTTCAACAGCATATCTTTATTCCTGTGTCTGTCTAGGACTGCTAGCCAGCTAACAAGTGTGGCTTTTGGAGTATTCCATTCGGCCCAGACAAACTTCGCCCAATGAAGGTCACCTACTTGTTCCATCTGAATCACCCAGCTAAAGTTTTTCACCCTTCTGAGACCATCAGATCTCAAAATATGATTTCATAAAAGAAAAGTGAAGATTTCAAATGACAATACCTTAACAGCTTCATCAGCAGCTTTGCAAGCCACAATTGTGGCCTGAATATCACCAGTATGGCCAACCATATCTCCATTAGGAATGTTGACACGAACCTAAACAAACATAAACCACAAGATAATCAGCAACGATTTTCTACCTGTTTACTCTGTACAAATGTCAACAGAGCAGTTTTTAAAACCTGATCGAACTTCCGACTTAATATGGCATCCCTTGCTTTTTCTGCTATCTCAGAGGCCTTCATCTTAGGCTGGACATTGAAGCTGATCCCAACATCACTAGGAATTTCAACATATTCTTCCAGCTCCGGATTGAAGTATCTAGACCGATTCCCATTCCAAAAGAAGGTGACATGGCCGAATTTAACTGTCTCACTGTGAACCGATAAAGAAAGATACTAGATAATTTTATGTCTCTAATTATATAATTTATGCAATACTTCACATTAATGAGATACTGAAGCTGACGGTCACCTGCAAGCAAATGTACGGATACCATTGTGGACTAAATATTCACCAGAGGTTCTCTCTATCTCTGGTGGAGCGACAAGATAGTGGCTAGGAAGTTTTAGTTCACCATCATATTGAAGCATTCCAGCATAATGAATTTTAGGATATCGAACTCTGTCAAATTTATCAAAATCCTCATATTCTAGCGCCTTAGCAAGCATAACCATGCGATCTGCTCGGAAATTGAAAGTTACAACAGCATCACCATCCATAATGGGGCCAACAGGCTTCCCATTCTCATCAACAATTACAAATGGTGGTAAGTACTGGTCATTAGCATTAGGGCTTTCCCTCAATTTTTTCACAGCTTCAAGAGCACTCCTAAACTTGCATGGGGCTTCACCAAGGACATGGGCATACCATCCGCGCTTCACTACATCCCAATCATTCTGGATTTTTTAAGAAAAGGCACTTATTAGCTAAAACTATCAAGATTGAAAAGATAATAGTTATCAAAGTATTGTACTTGACAATAATGTGACGACAGCATAAAAGGATGACCATAATCGATCTGCAGCAGCTCAACTGATAAAAAGAATACTACTGCCATGATGCTACAAATCAACATGACCAACTATATGAATTTCCATAAATGTTCTTAAAAGTTTGGTTCACATTTCACAAGATCACCACTGGAAGAAATGGAACAGGAACATACAAAGTTTTTATTTATTTATTGATTGTCTTCCACAAAACAACTAAAATGCCTTGGTTTTTTACTTTTTTTCTGGATGAAATATCTGCTGCCAGGGGGAAAAAAAAAATCCCCTCTATCTTAAGGGAGTCACCCTCCTTTCTCTTCTGGACTGTCTCAGATTGATTGTAGTTCGTCGTTCTAAATCCAAATCCAAAACCAAGCCCCAAGAGTCCTGCCTATGTATAGCTTTCTGCATGTGCGTGTGTGATTGGGGCCAGGGGGTCCAGACATAGCAGCCCCGCCTCTTAATTTCAAAGTGGTTAGTTGCATTGGAGTCTCGGCTTAAAATCACTGTCCGCCCACAACTCCACAAAAAGGAACAAAGGATAGTTTACAAAGGCAGTCCATTATGATCAAAGCTCGAATACTAGTTGAAAACTGAGCTTTTCGGCTATCATTCTGCTCACCGCAGACCTATAACTATTGATTTATTATCACTTTCCTCTTTTTAGGCATACAGGAAGCTAGGATTACTCCTTAGACCAAATAATCTGTAGGTTTGTTATGTGGTATGAGCACTATTCAGCTGTCTAGCAAGAAAATGATTTCTTTGGCCATTTTTACAGGCTTTGTTTTTTTTTTTTTTTCCATTTTCCTGCTTTGTCGAAATCGGTATGCTCGTGCCCCTTTATCATTTTCCTTTTCTAGCGTGAAGTATGGCTCTCAGAATGAAAAGCTGCTTCCACTTGGTCCCCATACTGCAGCTACATAAGGAAAGCAGCTGTAGTTTTCAACGTAATTTCCATTGTATGATCAGATGTCTGAATGCATTATTTGCCAGAAAAAGTTTATGCTATGTTTTCCCTTTCAGTTGATAGCAGCGAATACACAACTTTGAAGTGCAAAAGTAGCAAACCCAAACTGTTATATGTTGATTCCATAAATTCCAGGGTTGACTGACTATATTACTGAACGTTTTCTCCTTTCAGCATGAGACAGAGGTCAAAACCCACCTCATAGCGGTCCATGGTCACATACATTCGGCCCCCACCAGAGGCTATCTGTGCATCAACAGCTTGCGCACGTAGCTTTGCTAGGTCGTTTTCGAGAATCTCCACAAACTTCACACTTGTGCCATCTACAACATCACGCCCATCGGTGAGAATGTGAACACGGATTCTTTTGGCTCCACGCTCTGCACACCCTTTTAGCAACAACTGAGAATAAAAGCATCATCAATACACACAGTATGGAATCACAGAAATGACGGACATGGGTACAGTGGTGCATTTCAGTAAAGATAAGAATTAAGAACCTGCAGTTGGTCTAGGCGGGAGTGGACGCCTCCATCACTTAGCAAGCCAATCAAGTGCAATGTGCCAGTCTCAAAGCACTGCTGGATGTATTTAAACCCCTCCCCCCCATAAATCTTTCCAGTTTCCAGCGCAAGGTCCACAAGCTTTGCCCTGTATGAATTAAGGTTAGCAAAGAGATGATGACAACTAACAAGCATGAAAAAGCAACAAACAAAAATGTTAGATACTTAGATTTCCTTCATTTTTCCACGGTTAAAATCTAACTGTTGCAGAACTTCATGCTTTCTAGGGAAGTTAATGGGAAATGGTTAACAAAAGCCCGAAAGAATGGGAACATCTAGAAGAGGATGAGTGGTCATATACTGTTTAGATGCTTAGTAAGCATGTGATTATGTGAAAGAGTTGAAAGTTGCTCTCCTGCACACCCCATATTGGAGATAAGAAATTCGAATAAAGGGTGACACCGAGCAGTAAGCCCGACTCTCCAGAATTCTCTCCGTTTTTCTCGAAAAAGGGAGTTCCAAACATAGGAGTCACTACTCTGCTAAATTCCCTATAGGTCTTTGCTCCATACTACCCCAACACCCCCCCCCCCCAAAAAAAACCAGAAGGGGGGGGGGGGAGTACCCCAAAAAAAACATTTAGCTATGGATGACAAAGGGATTATTATTAGTTAACCTCAGCCTCATGATTAAATGAAACGAAACCAATTGAATGGAAATAAGGCTTTGTCATTGAAGCTTAGTTTTTAAAGGCATCAATTGCTTGCTACTCCACTACAAAGAAAGCAGCCAAAAGCCCTACGCCAACAAGAAATGAAGAAAAAAAGAAAAGTTTGGTACTTTTGTCATCTAGCTTATTCTTATATCATTAAGAATCTCATTTAATAAGTCTATAACCAAGAACTTACTAGTCCAGTTAATCTCCTAACGGATTAAACAAATAAAGTACCCTTGAGCATATATCCGTCCAGCACCAAGAGCGTTATGTCCAACTTCACTGTTACCCATGTCATCATCAGTAGGGAGTCCCACTGCAGTACCGTGAGCCACGATCAATCTCCATCGGTCAGGTGCTCCCTTAGGATAGAAGAAGAAATGAAGTTAGAATGCAGTTCATACTGGAAAACAAGATGCAGAAGTCCAAAAGCGAGTTCAAAGCTCAAATGTTCATTCAACAAATTATAATGAGCAGAATTTAGTCAAAGACAAAACAGTAATCCCAACAATGCAAAACATTAGCAAAGACAACTGATGATGACACAAGAGGGACTATCATGACTGTCATAATTACCTGAGCGAAGGAGAAAGAATTTAATTTTCCACACCTGTCAACCCCCTCCCCCAAAATGTTAAGAGTATAGAAACATTCCTGGATCTTCAACCATTAGCTTAAACTTTTGGTTGAGATAGTGCTTGGATAAAAAGTACAAAAATATTTTAAAAGAGAACATTGGGAATTCATGGATGGCATAATATCAGAATCTTTGATCACATTGATTTTATCCCTGAGAAAGATACTCATTTTACAAGTTCAAAAGGACAAGTTAGCTATGGCAAAGGAAGTTCTCCAACTTAAGAGAACCTCTAGACGTGCAAAACACATACCACAATGTGGAAATCCCATCCTGGGGAGGGTTAGTGTATCCCAATTCTTGAAGACAGATGGAGCCTCAAAGGGGAATCCAAGACAGATGGGCAGGGTATGTAATCCTATATGACGACAAATACAATATGACTGGTATTCTCTAACAACCTTGACTACTATTTATCCATATTAGGACGGAGAGTGTTTCAGCTTCAGATCAAAAAAGCTATAGCACAAAACATAATCAGACTACTCTTAAGTCCGAATTCTCAAGTGGCTATGACTATGAGCAAGCACCCAACAAGCCCAAATTTCCTATATCATCATCATAAGATGGAAATCTCCTACACAATGATGATCAGATAGTTAGAAATAGACATTGCTATTTTTAAGCCAATTCAATGGAAGCAAAGACAGGTATTCCACACAAATCACACCCTCGGATCTTTGAAACCCCTCTAAATAGGCCCTATTTGATATATGGTTGTTAGCAGTTAACTGTTAGCAGTTTGTATTAGCTGTTAGCTGTTAGCTGTTAGCTGTTTGAATTAGTTGTTTGCATTAGCTGTTTATACAAAAAGTATTTGGCAAAATTAGCTGTTTCTAAAAAAGATATTCAGTAAAATTTCATTTATGCCCTTTTCTCTAAATTACTTTTTAACTAAAATTTTTTTTTTTCATTTGCTAATTATCTTATTTTCTTTCTGAAAAGAATTAAATCGATGTCATATGTACAGATGAACTTTATTGATAAAACCTTAAATTGTTACTAGTTGTACATAATTTGTATTCCTATTAATCTTTTTTTTTTTTCAACTTGTGTATATCTATCTACATGATAATTACGTCTTATATTACTTTGTTATTTGCTACATATTTTATTATTATGAATTGAAATTTATATATTCGAATGATTTAATCTTGGATAGATTAAATTTAAATAATACACAACATCAAATATCACTACAAAAGGTTAATGGCATATGGTGTAATTTTTTCAAACTCTTAGACAGTTATGTCATTTTCACAAATAGCTATTCCCAAAAGGCTAATAGAAATAGCCTTTTCAGAAAAAGTTGTTTGGGTCCAAACAACTTTTTGAAATAGCTCTTCAACCAAACTCCAATTTAGCTATTTTGACTGGTTAAAACAACTAAAACCCCTCAAAAAGTTCTTACAACCAAACACCCCCATAATCTTCAGCCAATGAGGCAACGATATATGAGAACATTAGAAGATTAGTGATGTCAAGTTGCTATGTATTGTTTGCATCTTTTTCCTTGGGAATCTAAGCCTCTCTTCCACATATCCTAAAAGGTAAAATATATCGGTCACTTGTGTATCCAAAGGTTAACTTCCCATGGAAACTCCTCTTTACAAAAAGAGCATTGTAGCACACAACAAGATGAAAATTTTCCAGCAGAAACAAGCACAACAGAGCTCAGAATCCCCAGAGTATGACACCACAATGAGTTGGAATTTGATTTTACTAGAGCCTTCTGACCTTTGTAACTGATTAAGTGATTATTGCCTTAGCAGGTATCTTTCAGAAAAGACAATATGCCAAGATTCTGCTCTGTTTTTGATAAATACATGATAATGCCCAAGGATTCAAAATGCGGTTTCAGTCGCGATTTCGGTTTCGGTAGCGGTACGGCAAAATCGCTCTAATACGGCAATCGCGTTCCATATCACGGCTATCGCGGCATGAAAACGCGGATCGCCCAACTCCAAATCCTTTCCAACGCGGCCGTTTCGTCGCGGTTCTGCCACATTTTGAATCCATGATAATGCCATTGCCACCTGCTGATTCAATCTACACATTTAGACAACCTAAATTTCATTTTTGATTGTTTTTAAATATTTCTTAGATTCCATATTTCCGTATAGTTGGAAAAGCTTCAAAATTTACATCTATGTAAAGGACAAAAAGGTCATTTCAATGTGGAGTTACTTTATATTGCTATGCTGGAAGCATAACTTTGAATAAGAAGTCCAAGGGCAGGCTTGGCCGCTTGGGCTACTACAGAGGCACACATTGGTCAGTTAGACCAGGCAGCAGAGTGAGACGGGTTTAATCTGTTATTAGAGCTAGGAAACAGGTCAGGTCAGGTCAACACATTTAATAAACGGGTCAATTTTGTGTCAGCATTGAAAATATCTAAGATTTGCTCAAAATTGAAAATTAACATATTTTCATGCTAAACAGTCAAATCGTGTCCACTTCAAGTTGGAATAAGTTTGGTTCAGCTGAGTTCGTGTTTCTCTCAATACCTTGAGATTGTGTTGAAGTTGTATTATTTTGTCAGGTTAGGCTTTTGCAGCTCTATATGTTATAATTGACTAAGATTTTTGTCTCGTAAAAACATGAGTAATAGATAATTTGACAAAGTTCGAACTGTCAATACAGAATTGTATAGCAGATGTTCAGGCCATCATTGATCACTGAGGAAGAAAGACAGTTTGGCAACCATTATGATTCTAAGAAAAGCAATAAGAAAGCAAGGGAAAAAGAATTCACTGTTACCTAAGTGCTAGTTGTTTCCTTGTTTTTTAGGATTAGTTGACACTAGTTAGTTGTGTTTTGTTTACTAAGTCAATTAAGCATATGTTTATTGTTGAAGTTTTCCAGTTGAAAAATATTTGACCTAGTGCATCAACCCGCGAAACCCACTCCAGTTTTTTGGTTGCTAGTTTGTAGGAGTTTAGTTTAATTGTATGCCTAAAGTTAGCTCTGATTCAACAAAGATGTGTATGGACTCGCATTGCTTTCGCCAGCAAAAATAACTTAGCCCCCCTGTTTTTGACTTAGCTGTTATTATTCCCTAACAAATTTGCTTTGAGAAAGCAGAGCAGGTGCAACCTATTTTTTCTCTCTCTCTCAGGCTTAGCCCTCTTCTTTTCAACAGGGGAAAGAGTGAGGAAAGAGAAAGAGAGCTACGACTGCATTACTGAGATATAGAGTTTGAGAAAAAGAGCGGCAAACGCAGTAAGGCAACACACAAAATTGAGACAAAGCCATGACAAGCAATGGTACAAATTCTTTAGCTCAGCACCTGATTCCCATATTCTAACAGACGAAAAATATCATCTTTGGAGTCTCAAAATCAAGACAATCTTCAACTCCAAGGAGCGAAGGGATTTGTCAGAGAGTGGATACGTGGAGGCTTTAGCCTTTACTAATTAATAAGTAAGCACGAAAGGGCCGCCTCAACCTCACCAGAGACTCACATGAAGAATACAAAGGCTCTAACCGACTTGAATCGATTGGGCTTCTTTCTGGCTAGTGTTTAGATAGAAGAATTTCTCATCCGATAGGCACTAGACAATGAAATTTCTCCCTGAATTGCAGCGGCTACAACCTCCAATCAGGCATAAAAAATTCGAAAGCATGAAGTTTTGGTGAAAAAATGGTAACTGCTGTGAAATTTTAGACACTTCATCATAATTTGATACTTTCACCATGAAAGAAAAAGAATCTGTTTGGAAATTTTTGTTTAAGGTTCCTGGAATTGTTAGTCACATGAAACATATGATGAAACTGTTATGAGCAAGGTGCTGAGAAGTTTAACGAAAAACTTCGACCAGATTCTTGGCGCAATTGCAGAATCTAAGGACCATTTTACTTACAGTATTGATGAACTAACTGAGTTCATTGTTAGTCCTTGAAGTTAGAACTAAAAGGTCCTATGAAAAAGTGGAGGAGAAGGCATCTCAACTGAAGGGGGAAGTCCTCTGACAAGGGAAGCTCAGAAAATGAGTGAGATAAAGGAAGAGGTGGCTGTCATGGTTGAGGTTGTGGCAGCAGGGGAAAAGGCCAGAGCGAAGTCAGTGCCTAAGCAATGCAACTCCACACACATTCTCATAGAATCAGAACCAACTTTATAGGCATGCAATGAAACTAAACCTCCTAACCACTAGCAGCCTAAAAATTGTAACGGGAGTTATGACTCTCTAACCCAAATATTTCTCAAGTGAAAAACTTTAACAACAAACATACGCAATTGACTCGGTAAACAAGACACCAACTAAATACTGTTAACCAATCCTAAAACAAGGAAACAACCAACCATTACTTTGAAGCACTTATTCATTAGTCACCATTGCTTCAAAGCTTGTTTGTGCAGCAGTAACTCAAAATTATTTTTCTGCTTGTAGCCAGATTTTGAATGAAATGATAACGAATGTCTATGTGCTTTGTCCTACCATGAAATGTTGGATTTTTTGTTTTGGAGATTGTTGCTTTCTTATCGCAAATTATCTTAGTTCCACCTCCTTGAACTTGAAGAAAATCAGCTAACAATCTCAGTAGCCAAACAACTTGACAAGTAACAGCAATGTGATTTTCTTGTGGAATGTCTTTATGATGATGAAATGATTTATATTATTAAGTATACTGAATATCTTTGTTGAAGAATTGAAGTCTTGAATGATTCAAAGGTTTAATGTGTCGTTCTTGGGTTTGTTGCATTATTTTCTTGGGCTTGAGGCAAATCAGAATACGATTGAACTTTTCATTTCACCAAAGAAATATGCAACTGATATCCGAAAGAAGTTTAACATGTTGAACTGCAAATCAATGCCTATAGCCTGAACGTGAATTAAAAACTTGTAGCTAATGATGGAAATGCCAAGGCAATTTTGGAGCCTTGCTGGTGGTGGTTTAGATTATTTGTGTCATAAAAGACCAAACATTACATTTTCTGTTAGTGCAGTCACAACCCATCATTGCACTATCTCAGGGCAGCGAAGAGTATTCTTCCTTATGTAGCTGGAATTGTTAGCTTTGGGATTCGTTCCGCAAAAGTATCATATTTCAGATTATTCTGCTTTTCTAATAGATATTGGGCAGTACGCTTAGAAGAAAGAAAGAGCACTTCTAGCTTCATATTCTTCCTTGCTTTTGGTGCTGTTTCAAGGAGTTCAAAGAAATAAGATATCGTAACTCTATCTTCATCAGATGTAAACTACGTTGCTATTGGCTATGGAGATTATTAGCGGATTTTCCTCAACTTCAATGAGGTGGAACAGAGATCTCTTGTGACAAGAAAGCAACTCCATCGCAAAGAATCTGGCATTTCCTAGTAAACGCACATAGAAATTTGTTGTCATTTGACAGGCATATCAATAATTTTGAGTTACTCCAGCACAACCGAGCAGGTTGCAAATGTTCGACCAAAATCTCTTCCTCAAAGCATTGCAGATGGGAGTGACAAGCTTTGAAGCAAGGGGAGTGTTGACTGACTGCTTCAAAGCAATAGTCAGTTGTTTCCTTGTTTTTAGGATTGATTAATGGTATTTCACTGTGATTTGTTTACTGAGTCCATTAAGCATATGTTCACTGCTGAAGTTCTTCAGTTGAGAAATATTTGGGTCAGTGAGCCATGATCCCCACTTCAGTTTTTTGGTTTCTAGTTTTTGAGGGGGTTAGTTTCATTGTATAGCTATAAAGTTTGTTCTGATCCAATGAAAATGTGCACAGAAAGGTATTGCTTTCGCCCCCCAAAACAACTCAACAGTCAAACACCCAGTTTTTGACTTTGCTGTCGTTGCTTGTTTCCCAAGATCTAATATAGAATGGAAGCAGCAGTAATACAATGGGGCGGCCATCTCATATCTGCATTCTATCCCACTTTCTTTTGGCATCTGTGAGAAATTATCAACAGTTCACCTCCCCATCTGGGTCAAATTATTACTTGCATTTATTGCAAATGTAGTCTCCCTTTCATCTCTCCACTCTCTTCTAGCATCTCCCTATGATCGTTAGCAATTGTAATGTGATCTCAAGGTTTATGCATATAAGCTCAAATGAGATTCCGTCCCAAAACCAATTGATAATAGGTGAAGTAACTCACAAGTTTATATATATACTCAAACCTTTTAATTTTATTAATGTAGGACAACACTTACTTTCATATTCTTTGTATTTTTATCAACGTGGAATAACGCGCACTTTCATATTTTAACATGGCCCTCACGTGTGAACTACTAATAGGGCCCAATATATACACACAATTTTAATCAAACAGGAACGGTGACTAATTAAAATCAAGCACATGCTTTGATACCATGTTAAATTTTTTTATATCAATTGAGCAATTAAACAAAGAGTCATGCATATAAGGTCAAATGAGATTCCATCCCAAAACCAATTGGGAATAGGTGGAGTAACTCACAAGCTTATATATATATACTCAAACTCTTTAATTTTATCGATGGGACAATGTCCACTTTCATACTTCAACATAGAGACAGAGACATTGAATTGAATGTTATGTACCTGTTTAAGAGAGTCCATGGCGGGGGTGTCAGCGACATGAATACAGTTATAAGGTCCAGGTTCAGCCTCACCCCACCCATCCAACACAACCACAGCGACTGTCTTCCCTTTGGGCAGTTTCGGATGATCCCCCAATTTCCACGACAGTTCCAAACCCCCCATCTCTCTCTCTCTCTTGATTCGTATTTTTAACAGAAGAAAGAATGAAGAAGAAGGTTGTAGGGGCACAGAGATGGGTCAATAGCAACTAAACAAAGAGATTTGGTGAGAGGTAAGAGAGCAAGTGATGCTGCTGATTCCTCCGTTTGTGGGGGGAAAAGATGGGGTACAATTGGTGTAATTTGAGGGTGGTCTAAATTGTTTTGCCATTGGTTGCCAAATGTCTCAGCAGGTACTATCTGTTGTATTCGCGCGCGTTTTCTCTGGAACATTTTGGAATCAAATAGATGCCAAGATAGGGGCCTTTGGCCTCATCTTTGGCCAACTATATGAGACATAATCGGTCACCTACGAGAACTCATGAGAAATAATTTTGTTAAAATAATTTGTGCAACAGTAATACTTTTTTATTTAAAAAAAAAAGAGCCGGCATTGTTCCCTTTTACTCCATAACTATTTTACATCGCGTGGGATGCCTTCTTAGGCCCAGTTCTTTTCGTTGGAAAATTACAGATGTGAAATTGGTGAGAGTGAAAAAGGAGAAAGGAGTGGGTGGAAGTGAAAAAGGGGTAAGGAGTGTTATTTTTTTAAGCGTGGAAAGAGGGAAAAATAAGTGGGAAGGAGTGTGAATGAATTGAATGAAGTAGGAGACTTGATTTAAGTTACATATTTTATTTTTTAATGTAATCTTTTATTTGTGATTGTAATTACCAATGATAAAAAAAATTTAGACTGAAAAAAATATTTTTCTTTGTTGACTCGGGTACGAAATATTGTTTCGTAGCGCTGTTACCCAAAAAAAAATGTAATTTTCGTTATTCGTAAAACAAATTGCAATGTATTTTTTCATATATTAACCAAATACGAATAACGAAAAAAATACACATATGTTCAGGCGTTGTTCTTTTCGTTGGTAAATCTAAATTTACCAACCTCAATCAATTTCAACTCATTTCACGAACTTTAATAAAAAAAATGTCAACTTCTTCCCAATCCAACCAACCTACTTCAATCTACTTCCCACAATTTTAACCAACTTCTGCCCATCATATGAAAAAAAATTCAACCCACTTCAACCCACGTCAACCTACTCCAATCAACTTCAACCCACTTCAACAAAAACACTCACTTCAACCCACTTCTACCAATCTCAACCAACTTCACCCATTTACTAATCCATATTTCCCAATAAAAAGAACAGACCCTTAGTATATGGAAAACAATCATCTACAATTTGTGTGAAGAACTTTCAATATTTTGTTACTAACATACACGGGAAAAAAAAATCTGCTCAAAATATATGTACAATACATCCGTATTTCCTATCAGGAATTACAAACAACGGCAAAAAAATTTACACATTCTTTCATTATGCCGGAAAAAATCTGAATTTCTGTCACGAATTACAATGAATGAAAAATAAATCCGTTACACATACAATAGCAACCATCCATGCTTTAATGACCTACAACAAATATTTCGTAACCAATGAAAAAAAAAAAGCATCCCTTTCATATACAGAATCAAACCCAAAATATCTACCAGTCACAAAAAAACTAATATTTGTTTAACAAAGCAGAAAAAATTATTATTTCTTCAATATATAACAAAAATTACGTCATCTATAATTTTCGGCACGACTAACAAATATTTCCATAGCATTCAAAAAATAAATAAAAATTTTCATAATTATTATCAGACTATTCATACACACAATTACATAAATTATAAAAGTTTTCAAAATATAAAAAGTAGTAGCTATATGTAGAAGTAGGATGGAGTGAGTGAGAGTGGATGAGAGTGGAAATGAGTTATATTTTATTAAAGTGTGGCAAGGAGTGAGAAAAGGGGGGGAAGGATTGGGTTTGATTCATTAAACTACGAAAAGAACATGATTTTAATATGGTTAGATACGCCGCTCATTTTAAGTCAATTGCAGGCCACAATTGAAACTCGAATGAGTTGATAATGAGCTACCATATAGACACGCGCTCTTTGAGTGCTAGGTGAATAGTATAAAGGTGTTTATAAATCATAATATGGTTCAATCTATAGGTCAATTCGGGTCAAACTGTAATTTTTAGTTCGGTTTGATTTTCATTATAGATTATTTGGTTTAGTTTTCAAAATTTTAAAGACAAACCAAATCATTGACCGTTTAAACTATTGTTTTGCACAAACAGGTACAATTTATAGGTGTGGAAATATTCTATATTTTGCTAGAGGTGTATCTTATAATACTTAATTGCACTATCAAATACATGTCATAGTGTTATGTCTTTTAATCTCAAAGAAGAGAAATAGAAAGTAAAAACCGTTAACTGAACTGTTTTGAACTTTTTACTTATGGTTTGGCGGTTTGAAATTTTTATAATCCATTGTATCCACTCAAGCCATGCAAAAGCAACCCGTCACATTACCTGTGAACGTAGCAACTTGATGACTACACTAGTGCCTAGTCCTCAGCTTATGGAGCGTTGAGGGCCCAAAGGCATGAGGACCATGTGAGCCGCATTATTAGGTCAGTCTAAATTAAAGTTGAGAAAGTCTGACCTGATACGATAACACAACACTAATTTTACCTGAAGTTACTCAGAGAAACATGAACCCGACTCAAATTGAACCGATTTCAATCCAAAGTCGTTACGATTTGACCGTTTAGTGTGAAAATTTGTATTTTTCAGTTTTGAACAAATCTAAGCTATTTTCAAAACTGACACAAAATAAACATGTTTATTAAATGGAGCAACCCGACCTGACCCATCCCGTTTCGCAGCTCTAGTATAAATTGTTTCTGTAAAGCATAAGGACCGGTTTTGGAGTGGTAAGTGGTTGCTAGCAACTAGCAAGTGACAACGATAGAGTGGAAGTCGTGCGTTTGATATGCCAATAGCTTGTTTCTCATTCATGGTTGCCTATTTTTTATCAACTTTATTTATCACTTTTATTTTTTATTTATTTTTTGGTTTTCTAAGTAGAGCTTATTTATTCGTCATTAATCAGTAATATGCAGTCAGACCTTTTCTTTCTGTTTTAAATTTTTTTTCTTTCAAGAGTAAGGGCATATTTTTTTCAACGTGTGTTATATACTTATAATCAATATTCAGTACATTTCATCACAATGCATCACAAGTCAACAAAATTCAGTATTATTTAGTACAATTCATCACAACTGAGTACAAATTCACCTCTTATAAAAGTACTTGATTGATTAGAATGTGATTAAATTCAAATACCATATTCCTTGTAAATAATTGAACTTATTTTATTAATAATATAAATACGTTTATCATTGTTATTGTAAAATTTGTTTAAAACTAAAAAATACATCAAGTAACGAAATAAAATGTTTCATACTTTTAAATACAATATAAAAGTAGCATTATTATATTCGTAAAAAACATATTATTTGATGAATTATTATATTATATAAATACATAGATCTGAATAAACTATGCATACATTGCTTTCTTATTTTAAGAGTGTAATTAAAATCCACAAACAAATGTTTATATCCATTGTATTCTTATATCTAATTCTTACCTTGTGTCTTGATTTTTTTTTAAAAAAAATCATATCTTGTTCTGCTCCTAACAACCCACTAATATATAAAAATTATTTTATTATAGAGAACTCAATCCTCACCGTTTACTACGCCATTTACCTGTAATGTCAACTTCTGATTTACTAACAACTATCGAAAAATATGTATTTTAGGTTGTATGTACTAAAAATATTTATGTGCAGTATCAAGATATAAAATTAAATTAAGCATTTGGGCTACCCCTTTTAATTAATTTAACTAAGCCCAAATGACTCCAAGTCAAAGTCCAAGAGACTTCTACGTCAAGTCACGACCCAAGTCCAAACGACTTCTAAGTCAAGGCTCGGTCAAAACCCAAGTCAAAGCTCAAATCAAGGCCTAAGAAATGACTTTCAAGTCAAGGTCCGATCAAAATCCGAGAGATCCCAAGTCAAAACCCAAGTCAAAGCCCAAATCAAGGCCCAAGAGTCGATTTCCAAGTCAAGTCACAACCTAAACCCAAACGACTTTCAAGTCAAAGCTCGGTCGAAATCCAAATGACTTCCAAGTCAAGTCATGATCCAAACCCGAACAACTTCCAAGTTAAGGCGCGGTCGAAACCAAGTCAAAGTAAAAGTCAAAGGTCAAAGCCTAAATCGACTTCCAAGTCAAAGGTAAAAGCTTAAATCGACCCCAAAGTCAAAGCCTAAACGACTCTTAAGTCAAAATCCGATCAAAACTCGAGACAACTTCCAAATTAAGGCCGAGCCCAAACCCGAAAGACTGTTAAGTCAAAGTCAAGTCAAAGTCAAAGTCAAAACAAATGATTTCTAAATCAAATCGATCTAAGCTGAGGCCCAATTGAAAGCCCAACATGAGGGCAAAGCCTATCTTGACTTTCTAGGGGGAGGGGGAAGTTTTCTATAAATAGACCCCCACCCCTATTTTATTCATTCCCTTGAAGATAAAGTATTCATCTTGATTGAGATTAAGTCTTTCGAGCCCCCTCTCAAGATAAAGCTCATTTCAAGGAGATTGAATCAGATGATTACTCTAGTTGTATTCAACAAAGATTGTATCCATATACAAATTAATACAAAGATTAAATATTGTACCCAAATTCTTGTCTAATTTACTTTAGGCTTGAAATTTGTGTTTATAAATTTTGGCACTCTCGGTGGGGACATCTATATCTCTCATCTCTTTCTCCTAAATATCAAGACTTTCAAGTCTCAAGAGCTTCCTTTTCAAAGAAGATGTGGCCACGAAAAATGTCGCCTGTCAAGCTTCGAAGAAGAGCACAGGATATCTCTCTCGTAGATCCCACAAAACAGACGTTACTTCTAGCAGGCGAACTCACATAATAGAGACAAGGAGCATGGCAAAAACTGTTGCGCCGATCGTCGCTAGGAAAAAAGTGCCGCCCTCATCCAAACTCGAAGGCTTGAGGATGCCACAAAAGGCACCTTCTTGGATGGAAGAAATTCAAAACCTCCATCTCCAATCTATGAAGTTGAGGACTATTACAACAGTAACTCTTCTTTGTCCTCACGAAAATGGGGCGCCTTTGTCAGAAACTGAAGCTGAGTCCTAAAAAACTATTGTCATGCCAGCTATGAAGATAGGCTCAATCGGTTTGGAAGATGCGATGGCTAACGTGAAGGCCATCTTAGAAAAACTCACTAGGGAGAGTGAAGAAAAGGAAGCACACATCAAGTTTCAAGCAGAAAAGATTGCTAAGCCGGCCACGAAGTTAGAAAACGATAAGCTTAATCTTCTGTAAAAGACTCAGAAAGTGAAGGTTCGGGAAAAATGTCTATCCACACTGAAGCTTTTGACAATGAGAAACAGCCAAAGAAAGGTGGTACGCCTAAAAATGTCAAGTCATCTGGATCAATGACTATTGAACAAGTCCAAGGCTTGATAGCAAATGTAATTAAGGCGCTACTAGGTGGAGGTTCGTGGAGAACTCACCTATACACCAAGCCTTACACTAAGACAGTTGATACTCTCCGTATACCTCAAGGTTATTAACCCCCCTAAGTTTCAACAGTTTGATGGGAAAGACAACCCAAAATAGCATGTCGCACACTTCATTGAGACATGCAATAATGCTGGGACTGATGGTGACCTTGTGGTGAAGCAGTTCGTCCGGACGTTGAAAGGTATTGCCTTTGATTTGTATACCGACCTAGAGCCTGAGTCTATCTACAGTTGGGAGCAAATGGAGCAAAAGTTCGTTAATAGGTTCTACATCACTCAGCGTATTGTCAACATGATTGAGTTGACAAATACAAAACAATGGAAAGATGAGTCATTTCTTGACTACATTTACCACTGGCGTACACTTAGCTTTGAATGTAAAGATCAGCTATCTGAGGCTTCTACTGTTGAAATGTACACCCAAGGAATGAATTGGAACTTGTACATCCTACAAATAAGCAAACCTAGGACTTTTCAAGAATTGGCCACCAAGGCACATGACATGGAGGTGACGATAACTAGTCGTCGTGGCAAATCCTTCTGTTATACTGAATCAAAGAAGGACAAAGTTGAGTTCATGAAGAATGTTAAGTTCTCCAAGAACATGACCAAAGAAGCAATGCCCACTTCTAAAAGTCAGCCAATTTGGATTACGGGAAAGCCTAAATTAGAGGACAGCAAGAGCCCGTCATTCAGGCATGCTGGATCACTTGCTCGAGAAGGGTGTCATCGAATTGTCTAAGCCAAAGCACCCAGAGGAAGATGGGAAGGCCACCCACCCCAAATACTGTCGGTACCATAGGTTTGTTGGTCACCCTCTTGAGAAGGGCATTACACTCAAAGAGCGCATCATACAATTGGCTAGGGAAGGAAAAATCATTCTAGATTTGGATGAAACAGCAGAAGCTGGCCACATCATTGTGCAAGAGGTTGATGAGTCAGATTATGAAATACATCTCACTGAATCACCAAAGCCCTCAGGAGAATTCTTCCCAAAAATTTCTTTGATAGTGTGGCTATCAACACGACCTCCTGTTCTGAATCTGACGATGACGAGACAAATGAAGAACTAAGTGTCCCTCTTAAAAGAGACGACAAGGTCCTCACCATCCTAGAAGTTTTACCAGTACACATGGGTTAACAGTCTGCCAGAGAAAATGCGCAAAAAAATTGTTGTTATCATTCGCCAAGCAAAGCTATATGCTGACGGCATAAAGGATGCACCACTTACGGGCAGTCCTGTCCAATGTGTCACCTATGACACGGCCGTAACATTCACTGATAATGACTTGTTGTTGAGTTCTAAACCGCACAATCGTTCGTTGTTTGTTACTGGATATATTCGGGGGTAAATGTTTAATTGAATTCTAGTGGATGGTGGTTCAACAGTCAACATCAGGCCAAAGTCTACTATAAACAACTTGGGTATCACCATCGGAGAATTGTCTAAAAGACGAATGATGATACAAGGGTTCAACCTAGAAGGGCAACATGCGATTGGTATGATCCGCTTGGAGTTGACCATTGGTGACTTACCAACATCATCAATTTTTCATGTGATAGACTCCAAAACCTCATACAAGTTAGTGTTTGGGTGTCCCTGGTTACATGAACACAGGGTGGAGGCATCAACCTTACACCAATGTCTCAAGTACTATCGGGGACGGCGAAAGGAAGATAAATGGTGATGATGAACCATTTACCATGGCCGAATCATACTTCGCTGACGTAAGGTTCTTCGAGGAAGATGTTGCGCCGAAGGAAATTACCCTAACGCTATATCCTCTAAAGGAAAAGGGAGTGAAGAATGCTAAGGAGACCCCCGTCCCTCTTGAAGAAAGTGGTGATGGTAGCATCAAGCCACAACAACAACGAAAAGAACAGAATGAGCGGACAATTTCAGTCTCATCTGTCAAGCAAGCAAATGTCACGGTACATCCAGCAATGCCAGTCTTCAAGTACATTCCTAAGTCCCGTCGAAAGGATGGAGAGTCACCATTTGGCAAATGTACAAATCCTAAAAGCACAACCAATATTGAATGCAAGTTCGATGAAGCTAGCTGGCACGTTCTCAAAGAAAAGGGCGTGTTTCTAGTTCATCAAGCAAACCCAAGTAAATTGACCAAGGCTCTTGTCCTTGGTTTTGTCTCTTGTTCTAAAGGCTTGCTTTAAGAAGAAAGTAACTTGCCAAAGATCTGCATCAGTGATGGGTTTGATCCCAATGTGTACAAGTTAACAAAAAGGTCCGGCTATGCCTTCAGTCAACCAACATCTTTAGGGCATGTAATCAAGGCTAAGCCCTATGGACTTAACAACACACAAAGAGTCATACAGCATCAAAGGGACAACATCACAAAACCTAAAGTTGGCCTCTGTTACATACCACCCCAACCCATAAGGATTTCGGGACGATGTAAGGACAAGCAATCCCTCACACAATCCTAAAACCTTCCGTGTTTAGTAGACTGGGAAAGGTTAAAATCCTGAAACCTTCCATCTTCCACAGGCTGAAGAAGGATGGGCAGCCTAAACCCTTGGTCTTCATCAAAATCAGGATAGGTAAGATGTCACCAAACGTACTGCCCTCAGAAAAGAAGGATTCAGTGTTCAGCAGCCTTGGCGAAATAAATGAAGTCCAAAGTTCAATTCATTCACGCATGAAGCGTGTTTCCACTTTGGATGTAAAGGTGGATAACTCGTTAAAAGTAAAGAGGCACATCCTAGTTCTCACTAGCCATGGGGCTAAGGCTAGCTCAAAAGAAAGAACTAAAAAGGAGTAGCAAGCTCTTTCGAGCTATGTCACAATTCAAGAGGTCGACGACTTCCCTTGAGGAAATGTTGGACTAGCTCCTAAACAAGAGCCTAAATTGTTCGCCACGAAAGAAAAAAAAACGAAGACAGCTCCCGAACAAGAGCCTAAACTGTTCACACACTCCAAAAAAGAAGCTTCCAAATAAGAGTCTAAACTGTTCACTCAAACAAAAAATCGTTGTACTACTCCTGGCCCATAAGAGTATAAACTGCAAACTTTACAACAAAAACCTTTGTACTACTCCTAACCCATAAGAGTATAAACTGTGAACAGCAAAAACAAAGCAAAAGAAAACCTTTGTACTACTCTTGGCTCGCAAGAGTATAAATTGTGAATGACAAAAAAGAATGCTTTGTTGCACTAGGTGATGACTTGATCTTATTGGCAATTGCAAGTGCCCATAAGTACATAGGCAGCTTAGGAAGTAAATCACCAAGTGCAGTCAAACACAGCACACAAAAAAAAAAGAAAAAAAAAGAGAAAGAGAAAAGGGGGGTTATGAAAGAAAGGCGATCAAGGACATTAGTTTTCTGCCACCGAGTTGTTCCTCACTACCCGTACCACTTTTTGGCATGTGCGTTCCCATTTTAGGCCCCAAAAGGTCCAACGGTAAATCGTGTTCACAAGTGGTTCTTCAAGTCTTCATACCACTTTTTGGCATGTAAGTTCTTGTTTTAGGCCCCAAAAGGCTTAACGGTAGACGACGTTCACAAGTGGTTCTTCAAATCTTTATACCGCTTTTTGGGGTGTACATTTCCGTTTTAGACCTCAAAAGGCCTAATGGTAAAACGCGATCGCAAGTGATTGTTCAAGTCTTCATATCACTTTCAGGCATGTGGGCTCTTGTTTAGGCTACAAAAGGCCTGACAGTAAATCGCGCTCGTAAGTGGGCCATCAAGTGGCTTACCAACCTACATAAATCACTACACAAATGCAACAACCAAAAAAAAAGAAGGGTCTTGACATACAAAAACAACATAAGCAACGAAAAAAATGCGACCTTTCAACAAATAAGCATGACGCTGCGACACGAGAAAATGAGATAATAAATGAATGTCATGTTATGATGGCACAAGCAGGTGTGAGAAGACTTTTCAATCTAATAAAGTGCTTCCTTTGGATTCATTTCAGCCAAAGTTACAACGTTTATTGCTCATGGTTATAAAAAAAATGGCAAGCCTTTCAAAACACAATATTGCAAATTTCAAAGAGCCACACAATGAAATACAACAAAGGGAAGGCGTGATACACTCTCTCTTCGCAACCTACCCAATCCTAACCCAAAGAAAAAGGATGATCTTTTCTTTATTTTTCCTTCTCTTCCTCATCCTCATTATGCTTGATTGTAACAAATCATACAAACCATACACCCAAAAGGCCTAGCAAAAAAAAAGTCCAAATGTAACAATCCAACACCTTCCGCTTGTGATATTGTCCGCTTTGGGCCGAGGCCCTCGAAAGGGGGTGCGACTGGGGCAACCAGTCCCATATTGGCAGGTAAGGAGAACGAAGGCCTCTTTATAAGGGGCTGGATACCTCACCCTTGTGACGTGTTTTAAAACCGTGAGGGTCTGGGTCCAAAGCGGACAATATCACAAGTGGGAGGTGCTAGGCTGTTACAGTGGTATCAGAGCCAGACCCGGGTCGATGTGCCCGCAAGGACGCTGGGCCCTCGAGAGGGGGGTGCTACTGGGGAAACCAGTCCCACATCGGCAGGTGAGGAGAACGAAAGCCTCTCTATAAGGGGTTGGATACCTCACCCTTGTGACGCGTTTTAAAACCATGAGGGCTTGGGCCCAAAGCGGACAATATCACAAGCGAGAGGTGCTGGGCAGTTACAGTGGTATCAAAGCTAGACCTGGGTCAATGTGCCTGCGAGGAAGTCGAGCCCTCGAGAGGGGGTGCGACTGGGGAAACCAGTCCCACATCGGCAGGTGAGGAGAACGAAGGCCTCTTTATAAGAGGTTGGATACCTCACCCCTGTGATGCGCTTTAAAACCGTGAGGGTCTGGGCCCAAAGCGGACAATATCACAAGCGGGAGGTGCTGGGCTATTACAGTGGTATCTAAGGGTGTTCATCATTCGGTCCAAACTCGGACCGGACCGAAGACCGGCCTAGACCGGACCGGATCGGACCGAACCGAATGAATTCGGTCCGGTCCACGGTCCACAAATTTTTTTTATTCGGTCTTCGGTCCGGTCCAGTCCGGTCCACCGGTCCGGACCGAGGACCGAATAAAAAAATTTAAAAATCGATTTTTTACTTACTAAATTTTAATTTTCTTTTGCAACTTATAATTTTTCAAACATTCAAGAATATTGATTTGTTTTTCATGGTGAAAATATGTAGAAATTGTTCATATTGGAATAAATATAAGATGTTCATATTGTAAAAATTTGCTAGTTTTACAATTCGGTCCGGTCCGGTCCGGTCCTACTTTTTTCGATCCGATCCTGGTCCGGTCCTTGACTTATTTGGTCCGGTCTACGGTCCGTAACTTCCCTCTTATTCGGTCTTCGGTCCAACCGGGTCCGATTCGGGTTTGGACCGATGAACACCCCTAGTGGTATCAGAACCAGATCCAAGTCGATGTGTCCGAGAGGATGCCAGGCCCTCAAAGGGGTGGTGCAACTGGGGAAACCAGTCCCACATTGACAAGTAAGGAGAACGAAGGCCTCTTTATAACGGGCTAGATACCTCACCCTTGTGACGCGTTTTAAAACTGTGAGGGTTTGGGCCCAAAGCGGACAATATCACAAGTCGGTGGTGCTAGGCTGTTACACCAAAGTCATCACCTTTTTATGGTGGTTGTGCAAGGGAAGCTCGTGCGTCACGTAAAATGGGAGCTTTGCTTCTTTAGTTGATACGCCAAAAAAAAAAGAGTCAAGCACACAAATGTCAAGGCTTTAAATGGAGGAAAGATTGTGTCTTTCACATGAAAAGAGAGAGAGAGAGAGAGAGAGAGAGAGAGAGAGAAAGGATTTGAGAAATGTGGTACCTTTGATGGCCACAATAGCCGAAGATGGTGGTGTAAAAAATCAAGCATTAAAGGGGAGGATACCCACTGTGACCAGCAGATGTAGCGATAGCGTAGGAGACTGAGGACTTTGGGGTCTTGGGTTTCTAGGCACAACTAAGAAGAAGAAGAAGAAAAGAGATCACGTGCGGCGTGCTATTTTCTTTAGGTGAAGCAAAACCAAGGCTTTGGGCAGAAACAAACCAGAAGCAGCTAGCCCACACGAAAAGCAACGAAAAAAAAAGAAGGCAATATGGAAAGATGGAATCCAACCCGGCCCAAGCAAAAAAAAAGGAGAAGGGGAGCAACAGGCATGTGCTTCCCGCGTGTCTTTTAAGTGAAGTCAGGCCGGCTAGATAGATTAAGAAGGGAAAGGGCCAGGCTTGCCTGGGAAGAAAGGGAAAGAAACGGGCCCAGCCCATACACGAGGAAAAAAACGAGAGACAGAAGAAAGAAAGAGGACGTGGGCCCAACCTAACTAAAAGGAGGAGAACAGATCCAAATAAACAAAACAGCTTGCCAGGCAAAAAGGAAAGGAGAACAAAAAAGAAATGAAAAAGATGGGCCCATAGGAGCCAGGCGCTAGTCTAACGCCTTTGGGCTGCCAGGACTGCCCAAGCGCTCGCCAAATAAGAGGCTGAAAAGATAAAAAAAAGCGAGAATGGGAGCTTGGGCCTGTTGCGGTTGGGCTCTGTTTTGAGTCTCTATTTCTTTCACTTGATCAAATTCTTTCTTCTCCCAACTCTTGGACACAAAAAAATTATCATTTGTTCAAACTTTCACCCCAAAAAATAAAAAAATCAAAGCATGTTGAAATTTCATTCAAGGCATTTATCATGAACAAATGATAGATTATAAAAGGAAATTGAGACATCGGTCACGCTCTAACGACAAAAGTTTTGTACATGACCTTATCTTAAGAGGGCAATTTGTAGGCACTAAAAATATTTATGTGCCGTACCAGCATATAAAATTAAGTTAGTTATTTAGGCCAACCTTTTTAATTAATTTAATTAAGCCCAAATGATTTCCAAGTCAAAGTCCAAGAAACTTCCAAGACAAAGTCTAAGAGACTTCTAAGTCAAGTCACGACTCAAGCCCGAACAGCTTCCAAGTCAAGGCTCGATCAAAACCCAAGTTAAAGCCGAAATCAAGGCCCAAGAAACAACTTTCAAGTCAAGGCCTGGTCGAAACCCAAGAGACTCCCAAGTCAAAACCCAAGTCAAAGCCCACATCAAGGCCCAAGAGACGACTTCCAAATCAAGTCATGAACTAAGCCCAAACGACTTCAAAGTCAAGGCCCAATCGAAATCCAAATGACTTTCAAGTCAAAGCCCAAGAGATTTCCAAGTCAACTCACGACCCAAGCCCGAACGACTTCCAAGTCAAGGCGCGGTCGAAACTAGGTCAAAGTCAAAGTTAAAGGTCAAAGCTTAAGTCGACTCCCTAGTCAAAGGTCAAAGCATAAATCGACTCCCAAGTCAAAACCTAAATGACCCTAAAGTTAAGATTCGGTCAAAGCTCGAGGTGACTTCTAAGTCAAGGCCCTGCCCAAGCCTAAAAAACTCTCAAGTCAAAACCAAGTCAAAGTTAAAATCAAGGCAAATAATTCCTAAGTCAAATCGATCCAAGATGAGTCCCGATTGAAGACCCAAAATGAGGTCAAAGCCCATCTTGACTTTCAAGGGGAGGGGGAAGTTTTCTTATAAATAGACCCCCACCCCTCCTTTATTCAAGGTTGGAAATTTGAAAAAAATCACCAACACTCAAACTGTAACGTCCCCAAATTAAACATGTTTCACTGTTTGCATTCCCCTTAATAAATCCTTGAATTATGACTAATAAACTCGATGATAGGGGCGTTACCAAAGTCCCAAACAGGATAAGGTTTAAAGCAAATACTTCAGAGAGGATATAGCTAAGCCCAAATCAAACTCATATATATTTAACATCATAACTGACATGAGGTTTATACATCACAACTAAGCAATTACCATAAAGTTTACATCTCCATCAACTGAAGATCTCAAGTTCCAAACTATACATGTGCGACATTACTGTTGATTCATCCATATCCCTTGCTCAACTTATTTCTCCAGCTGGTTTGCTATCATGAAAGCGTTTCACTAGTCATTTGCCTAAAACAAAACATGAAAAACATTTTGAACTGTGAGCATAAGCTGAGTACATACATTCCTGTATGGTGAAATGATCATTGCATAAATTGGTTGGGCCCGCTTTGCAATTCATTTTATATTAAAACAGTGACTGAGATAAATGTAAAACTATATTGTTAATTATTATCTGGTAGTGAGCCCCTTGTAACTGTTCCGATCTATGGATAGGTGTACACCCGTCAAGACGATCGACGGACTTGGCTTGAAACCGCATCGGTAACTGAAGGGTGAATGTCTTATAGATGATAACTGACGGGGTCACTAATTAAGTGATAAATCATTGTGTAAACTGATTCATTAATGTACTTACCAAAACATGATAACTTTGATAAATACACTCTGATTTATAAAGATACAGGCAATAGACATACCTGGAGCCTTTAAAAATGCAATCTCACTTGATAATACTTATGCATAATGGGAAATGATAGATTAGGCCCCAATTTTGTTTAAGAAATGCAATTATAGGTATATGTAATTAGTAAACAATGTTGACTTTCATAATTTATAACTGTAATAGAAATTCATTAAAAGGCATCCATAGCTCAAATAATTCAATAGAACATACGTTACACCAAAATGATTTGAAAACTAAATGAATTAGGGTAATTTAACTCATAGTGAAATAATGTTGGAGTAAAACTGATCAAGGTAGAATAATTGATATCATAAAAGAAAGACTTTGATGGTTATAATTGATCACGATTTTTTTAAAAATTTTTTGAGATGGATAACAAAAGGTTTGAGGGCAATTGGAGTGCTGGTAGGTTTAGAATAACTTTAAACACACCGGTTTGGACCAACAAACACTGATCTTGAGTTATCAATCTCCCCACTTCTCCAATTTCTTTGCACATGCCATACAACTTAGTTTTTCAAACCAAATAAGCTTCTAAGTACAATCAAAGTTACCGACTCAAGGTCCCCCTTTGAAAATTCATAACTTTCACCCTTGACCTCAAATGGAGACGTAAAATCCCAATATGGAAAGCTTAAGAAGTCCCTCAAAACTTTCATTCATAGTACAAAACCCAACTACCACAACACAGGTCCTAAAATTGAGCTGAAACACAACTATGCACAGCTCGGGTCTGTCATGCACAGTCTTACAAAACGACCATAGCTTTTTCCACACAACTCAGAATCAAGTGATTCAAAAGGAATTTAAAAGATAACTCATGGATCTATCTACCCACCAAAAATCACAATTTTTTAATGGTCCAAACAATACCAATTTAATCGCAAGGGGACCCCTGTTTCAGGTCTGTTCACAGCCCTATTATTCTTGTTTCCCCCCTTCTTTTCACATGATTCCCCATTTAAAATCACTTCTTAAAATCATTTAACAAAGTCTTGTTCCTTATCATTACCTTACAAAGCCATATTACTCAAATTTACTCTATAATCATCCACATCAAACTTTCAATTCTTCTCTTTTTCAAAATCACTTAAAACACATTCATAAGCTTACTTATTTGCATAAATGAGCAAAATGACCTTTTATAATCAATTGAAAAAATTTTCATAATCCACCCATTTATGCAAAATCACCTCAAGTGATTTTCCAAGTTAAACAATACATCCAAGATTCATTTTTTTTTTATCCAATTATACACAAATAATATACTTGATGCTAGAAATAAATCAACTCATGCTTGATGACAAACTTGTTCTTGCACTTAAACTCATCTAAAATCAATATAAATAGATTTAATAAGATTGCCCACCACTTTAAACTCACTTTTCATTCTAAGATCACAACAATTAGATAAACAACTCAAGCTCACACCTTCTTGATTCAAACCCACTTGATCAAGTTCAAACTCAACTCCACAACATCCAACATCTCCAACAACAATAAAATTTGCATGCTAGCATTTATTTTGATCATGAGAACATAAATTATAACTAAAACAATCATCATAACCAAAAATACATCGAGATAAAGGTAGAGTTTTTACTCACTTTGAGCTTAAAGGAGAGATGGAAGAGGCGGTTGATGGTGGTGGGAACTGAGGGGGTGGTGGTTGTGGTGTTGGGCGACAGGACTGGCGGCCGGTGGCTACCGGGATAACGGTAGAAGGTGGCTGGGCAATAGCCCAACCTGGGCAGCAGTAGCAATGAAGGGGAGGGGAAGAGAGGAAGAGAAGAGAAAGAGAACTTCAGCTTTCTCTTTGGCTAGATATTTTTTTTGTGATTACCTTTTGGGCCTTGAATTGGGCTCAAACGAATTGGGTCCCGAAAGTAAAAGCAGTTCATTGGAAATAAACATTTGCGTAGCGAGAAATTAATTTTTTGTGATGCTATGAAAAATAAATTTACCTCTTAAACCATATTTATCAAGGTTTATTATCTATTCATTTGAAATTTTACGATAGTTAAAACCAAAATTGCAAAGTAGGGGCCCAAATCCAATCGGGATGATTAAATGTGACAAATGAATGCGAAGAAATTAATAACGTGGTTTAATTAAATAAATAAACATGATTTAGGGTCGAGCTATTACACATTCACTTTTTGAATTTTTCCCAATCGAGATATTTTATTTGTTATGCAGTATAGAAAGTCAAGAATAGGAATTGTTGATGCATATTGTGTGGTTAAGAAACATGCTGGGGGATCTCCTTATCTGGGGTATGGTTTGCGAGATATATACAACAAGCTTAGTGAGTCAAAAGATAGAACATTTGATGGTGGAGATGCACACTCACTAATTAAAATATTTAATATGCCTATGAAGCATGAGGTTGATTTCTTTTCTGCATTTGAGCTTGATGCCAATAATTGTTTAGTGAGTTTTTTTTGGTGTGATAAGCAGATGCTGGATGATTACATTATTTGGAAATTTGGTTGTTTTTGATACAACATATCGAACAAACAAGTATGACATGATCTGTGCTCCATTAGTCGGGAGGAATCATCTTTCAAAGAATGTTATGTTTGGTTTTGGGTTTTTGATGAATGAGAATATTGAGTCATTTGTTTGGTTGTTTTAAGACATTCTTAAAGTCTATGGGTGGTAAGCACCCAATTACCGTGATGACAGATCAAACATTTGTCATGGCTTCTACAATTAAGGTGGTGTTCCCTTTTGCTTGTAATAGGTTGTGTTGTTGGCAAATTATTGAAAACTCAAGGAAAAATATTGGAGGCCTTAGATCAAGTGAAGGATTCACTAATTTTTAGTAGAGTTTTGATAGAGTGTGATGCTGTGGATGAGTTCCAACATTTTTGGGAAAGGAATGTAAATGTTAAAGACTATTACTAGTATTATAAATTTTTTGTTAAAAATGATAATTGTGATTTATCCATGCCGAAGCTTTACTTAGAGCATACTTTAGGCATGGGCATAGCGAAACTAAACGCTTATATTAATTATAATATGTTTTTTCATACATTAAATAATTTCTTTCGTCACATTAAGGGGAGATCTACTTTGTTAATTTATTCTTATATCTATATTATTTTCACTTTGCATTTTACGTGTGAACATTGCTTTGGTTTTTTCAGCGTAAATACCATTTATTGCTACTGGATGTTATCTGTAAATGATTAGCTTCCTCGACATGAGCAATCTTATCCTAGGTAACTAAGCTCCCTACCAAATTTAGTGTTGTATGCCACTCAGGGGCGGAGCCAGGATTTAAACCAAGGGGGGGGGGGGAAGATTAATAATATACATAATATAAACTTTAATGGTAATAAAAATAAAATGTATAGCTACTACATTCAAGAAAGTTGTTCTCGACGAGATGTCATGTTTTGAAAGTAAAGCATGATATCGTCGTTCGAGAGACTTTTAAAAATATCAATCTCAAAATAAGTAACAACAGTATCATTTAAAAATTCATCACAAAATAAACAAACAACAACCAACCAATTACCTCAATTCTAATTTTCAAATTCTCAATCAAGAAAAGCAAAACCTAATTTTTTAATTGATGAGTAAATCTCTAAATTAACCACTTGTTCAACACAAATTCAATAAAAATTAGTAAACTAAACATAAACAAGGAAGTAATTGCAAACAAAATTAGCCCCATTTTAAATATTCAACCAAGAAGACAATTAAATTAAAATCCTCATTTTTCAATTCATGAATCATGAGTAATTCACTAAGTTAATCAATTATTTAACACAAATTTGACTAAAATAAGTAAAATAAACATAATTATTTACAAAATAACAAAATTAAAAACAAAAATTGAGTATTTTTGAGAATTACCTTAAATTGGGAGTTGAGATTTAGGAGTTAGGAGGAGAGGTGAGGAGAAGTGGAGGCGGGTCTGGCGGCCGGAGGGTGGCAGCGACGGCTGGTCAGTGGCCGGCGGGTCGGCGGCCGGCGGCTGTCGGCTAACCTTAAGTCAGAGAGTGAGAGAGAGAGTGGGCAGGGGCTGCAACAGAGTGTCTAGGAGATTAGGAGGGGACTTTGACTTCGAGTGAGGGACTGAGGGTCTGGGGCGTTTGGGGAAATAGTGTTCCAAAACTCCAAAAAAAAAATAAAAATACAAAGGGCCTAAAAAGCAACCTGCAATAATCGAACCCACGACCGCTTGGAATAAGGAGGGGCAATAGACCACACAGGCAAGCGCAGGTTTGCGGAATTTATTTGAACAAATTGATATATATAGTTTTTTTTGTCCACAAAAATATTACACATTTAATTTTTTTTTCCCCCAAAAAGTTGGCGGTCAATTGACCCCCTTGCCCCAATGTAGCTCCGCCCTTGATGCCACTAGGACGATATGTGTTTAAAATCTGCAATCAAATTATTAAAAAAAAGGTGCTATAATATCTCCCTTTATCCGTTGGTACAACCAAAAAAATTAAGTGTAACTACCTTTACCATGGTTATTGTTTCATTTTATTGGCCTTTGTTAAGTTGCTTGTGTGCTAACATCATTAAGGGCCTATGCTATTGTGTAATTGTTAGTAGCATTACAAGAAACTTTATGTTTAGTAGTTTTAGATGCAATGGCAATGATGGAACATGTATGTATATTTTTTGTTTAATTCGGATTGTAGTGCTTGTGAATTGCTTTGTTAATTTCAGGATGATAATAAAGTACAATTGCAGTAATAATCGATGGCTTTGTAACCTGTACAGTTTGCAAGAGAAATGGTGCCCACTTTTTCTAAAGTTTATTTTTCTGGAGGCGTTTTATCATCACAAAGGAGTGAAACAACGAATAGATCTTTGAAAAGAAGGTTGTGTGGCATAGCTGATCTTTGTGACTTTTATAACATCTTTTGTGATGTTGTATCTAAGTGGAGGAGCAAAGAGAATGTGAAGATCATAGATGTAGCAAAGATACTGCAGAAATGGTGTTTCCTTCAATAAACATCTTGAAACATGCATTGTTCGTGTATACGGTTGAAGCTTTCTTGATGTTTGAGAAGGAGTTTATTGATGGTACTTCATAAAATTACAAAGAAGTTGACAATTCTATATGTGACATGTCTTTTGAGGTGTGGGAGGTTAGGGTTGCAAGTGAATCTCATGGAGAAGCACCGTATGAGTTTCGACATATTGTTACTTATAATAAAGAGCAAGATGTTGTTGAATATAGTTGTAAGATGTTTACAAAGGTTGGAATTTTGTGTTCCCATTACTTAAGGGTGCTACATGCATGTTGTGTTGAACAAGTTTCAGATCAATACCTAACCAAGAGGTGGTGTAAGGGCATAAAAGATGGTCAAAACCTTAATCCAGGAAAATCTACTGGGAAAAAGCCTATGGTTTGCTCTTCAGTTTGGAATATGCAAGTGATGAGAAAAATGAATTTATAATTATAGCTAGTCAAATGAACATGAATGCTAGGGCTCATTGTGAAAAGTATTTTATGGAGCTCATGAAACTAATTGAATTTGATGTGCATTCTATACAGTATGAGGAATATGGCCAGGGAAAGAAATTGGATTCATCACAAAATGTGCTAAATCCTCCTAGATCTCGTCAAAAGGAGTAAGAAATAAGAGGTCTAAGAGTATAGTTCAAAAGAAATGTGATCAAGTTAAACGGAGGAAGACAAAGAAGTTGTCAATGAATAATGTGGCTTCTTCTACAGCAAGTCCCCAAGTATTCTTTTTTGCATCAATTTTGTTCAGGTTACTGTCAAATTGTGAGGGTTTCATTGTTGGTATTGATTGATCATGTAATAGTTTGTCAATAAGGAAATATGTGATGATGACCAAAGCTGATTGATTTTTTATTTAGCTTTCTATATTTGCACGTGGTTAGATTTTTCATATCGAATCACAAGGATCAATGGAACATTTGTTATATATTTTCAAATGTGTGTTCAAGTAGTTGTTTACTATTCCCAGCGAAATTTATATGTAGTTGTTAAATATGCTTGTTAAACTATGTTCTTTCATTGGTTTGCTTCAAGTACTAGGGAGACTTACAAACTTTTTAGTGTTTTAACACTTGTTATTGATTTCTACTTTCACATTAATTGTATACGTAGAAGGAGATATATTTTCTAAGTGTTCCTTCTTATACTGGCACAAGTTACTCACAAATGCTTCGACAGGTACATTATTAATATTGTTATTAATTTAATACATATATTTGTTATATGTTGTGTTACTAATTAATTATTCATTCTGTATAGCAGATCACAGTGCCGTCATTTAACCTACTGTCTACAAGCCCGCTCATTCAACACCATAGGGATCAGGTAAATATGAGTTTGTTTAGACTTACTTGATTGGTCACGTGTGTTCATGTCATTTTTGGCTAGTCATCAACATTGAGTTCTATAGTGAATAACATTAATAATATAGTGAACTTTTTGAATGATTCCACGTGCTTTTGTTAGTTATAAATTCTAAGCAATTTACTATGCATGCTCAAGTGGTTTTACATTTGTCAATAATATTGAGTATAATAATGAAAGATGTTTAGTAGTATTGTGATCAATAATGTTGATGTTGTATGCTTTATTATTGAAGTATTGGTAGCAATTTGTAGCTTTTTTCCCCCTTCATCTGGGGCGCATTTCCATCAACGTCTTTTCATCCGATATACTATTTTGATCCATCCAACGGTAGATTTGTGTTTATGCCAATGATAATTCCGCCAATATTCCATCAGTTGCATACTGATAACTTCCTTGCAAATGCTGGTCATAATGATAAGCATTGAAAATGCTATTATAGAATTGAAGACAATTTATATTTGTATTATTCAGTACTAATATTACAATTAATAGGCTGAGGTTTCGAGACATTGTGAGCTATATTCAGGAGACATTATAGTGTTCATGTTCTTCTTTAGTACCTACTGTATCTAAGTTTAGTTTGGATTGTACGTTATATCTTATGTTCATCAATAATGTTTGGTTTTTGTTTTCCTACTCCTTTTGGATTCTTATCTCTAGTTTTGCAAGGTCATTTACACCATCGCAAGTCGTAGCTGCAATCTGACGTCATTTACGGGTCCATCCGTCATCACGGGCTTGTTTCTTTAGGGGTGTAATATTTGGAGTACTTAGTTGTAGTTTTTATATGCGTCATTCATTATCTCAGTCTTAGAATTCTTGATCTGACTAATGTGTTATTTTGCCTAAAAATGGGCACTTTTTACAATTTCAGAGTATTATTGTGATAGGAAGCAAATTATGGGATTGATGGACATAGGTTTGTCATTGGATTTTTATTTGCTCTTATTTTCATGTTTTTCTAGTTTTTTAATTAACAAAGTTGAATATTGTAATGCACAAAGTCATAATTTCCTTCGTCGAATCCTCCCCCATCTAAAGTTTTGTAAGGTGTTGTTTGATGTGTGTATTATTGATCACTTATGAAGTAGAGACAGCTTAATGTGTTATTCAACTTGTGGAATAATGAACAACATTGACTAGTGTAGTGAACAATTTTGTACTCCATAACCGCCCATTCCACTTTCCTTTCCATATTTATGAAGGGTGTTTCCTAATGTGCTTCTTGTTAATGGCCTATAAACCGAAGAAACCTTATTATGTTGTCAAGTGTGAGACAAACTAAATGCTTATGTTAAATATAATATGCTTCGCCGTATTTTAAATTATCTTTCCATGTGTGATAAGTTTCTTAGAATTCGAGAAACCTTAGTGAACCATATTAAGTTACATAATGAACAACATTGACTAGTGTAGTGAACTATTCTGTAATCTATAACCTCCTATTGCACTTCCCTTCTAGATTTTTTCATGGTGTTGTCTAATGTACTTGTTAATTACCTATAAATCAGAGAAACCTTATTATGTTGTCAAGTTTTGGACAAACTAAATGCTTATGTTAAATTATAATATGCTTCTCCATATTTTAAATATTTTTGTATATTCGATAAGTCTCTTTGAATTCGAGAAACCTTAATGAACCTTATTACGTTGCATAATGAACAACATTGACTAGTGTAGTGAATTATTTTGTAGTCCATAACTACCCATTCCAATTCCCTTCCAGATTTTTATATGGTGTTGTCTAATGTGCTTCTTGTTAATTACCTATAAACCATAAAACCTTATTTTGTTATCAAGTGTGGGTCAAACTAAACGTTTACGCTAATTATAATATGTTTCTCCATATTTTAAATAATTTTTTCAAATTTGATAAGTTTCTTTGATTTTGAGAAACCTTAGTGAACCACATTAAATTATGTAATGAACAACATTGATTAGTCCAGTGAACCATTTTCAATCCCTAACCTCCCATTCCACTTTCCCTCCCAAGTTTTTAGCTGGTGTTGTGTTATGTGTTTCCTGTTATCACCTATAAATCGGAGAAGCCTTACTGTGTTCCCAAGTGTTGGAGATGACGAAGGTTGCCATGAAAATTAATTATCTTTTTTAACAAAGTGATTTTATTGTCTATTATGATGTTGAATACCCTAATGCATAACATTGAGTAGTATAATGGACTATTCAGTATTTTTGCAAAATTACTACTATTAACTTATGGAATATGCTTGAATTTTATAGTTAACCACATTTACAAATAAATGAACACCATTGACTTGTATAGTGAACATTTTTATGTGTGTTTTTTATGTGTTTATTTGATAAGTTTATTTGAAGTTGAGAAACCTCAGTGATCATCATTAAGTTATATAATGACAATATTGACTAGTTTAGTGCACAATTTTATAATCCCTAATCTCCCATTCCACTTTTCCTTTACTTATAGAGTGTATGAGAAGTGCTTAAAGTGTATATGATTTTAGGGTCATTTTGCTGCATTTTTAGAGAGAATTGTGTGCTGTATGACATAATTTATACTCTTCTTCTCGTTTTATGCTTAGATATGGTTCTTTGATTATATTTCCAAGATTTTAGACCATTTGACCCAACATTTGACCCTTATTTGAGTGTATATTGACCCCACACAGATGCCCCTGAGTTACCATACCTATGGAGCAAGAGAAGAGCAGAAGAATTTGATTCTAGCCAAGACCACGACCCAACCGTGGTGGATGCCACAGATCGTGGTAAGTCTGTAACTGCTAGCATCTTCATCTTCTTTCGTTGTGCGGCTGAGGGTGCTCCATTTGCTGCTTAAGAGGCGTGTTCCAAGGCAGAAAAGAAAAGAGTTGGAGAGTAACCATAGCCTTTTTCACTACTTCTCTCACACCTTTCTCTTGGTTTAGTTTAGTTTTAGTTTAGTTTTGAAGCTTGAAAGGAGAAGCTTTGTTCATGGAGGCTTGAAGACTGTTGCACAATTCAAGGGTTGCGATAGTTGTAAAGTTTTCCTTTCTTCCTCCGAATTTGTTCTTAAACTCTTGTTTTTGTTGAATTAGAAGTATGAGTGAGTAGTTTTATCTAATCTAGGGCTTTGTAAGCCATAGTATTGTAGTTGGATCCTTTATCTTTGAAATCTTGTGCTTATTTCATGTTTGGAATGATTCATGTCTATCTTGAAATTGGAATGTTGTCAGTGGAATTTGGCCAATTTTGCTTGCTTATATTAGGTAGTTGAGTGAAGCACTGAAAGGTGAAACTCATTTCTCGATCATCTCGATAGAACTTAATTTAGTGAAAGTCAAGAGACAATTGCTTGTTAATAGGAGATTTAGGATTCATAGATCTTTAACCTAGACTAAATCAAAGATACTTGAGAGAGTGTTAGTTGAATTTGTTCAGGCAATTTAGTTCATTTCAAAAGAAAGGATTAAATTCAACTCGATTGCAATTCCTTGATTCGTTCAATTTGTGAAAAGTGCATGCTTAACTCTATGATCCAACTCTTCACTTAGCGAATCAAATTCCCAGATGCTTTACCTTGATTAAATTTCGAAATAGTTAATTAGTTTTTTTAGCCAAATTCAATGAAAGAATTGATCGCTTAGTAATTTCAGTAGGTCATTGACTCGATAGATTACTTTGGTCACTGAGGACGATCTTTTAATCAATACTATGACACACGTGCGCTTGCGGACGTGTCAAGTTTTTGGCACTGTTGCCGGGTACCAAATTGTTAACTATTGAGTTAGTCTTACGAAATTGATTAAGTGTTTTACGTTATTTTTGTTTACCTTTTCTTTTTTATTGCGTTGGTAGTGTTGGTGATTGTGCTTGTAGGAATCTTCCCCTATTTATACGAAGTCCATTTCTATACGAACCTGATCCTGAGATTGAGAGGACTTTCCGTTTAAGGAGGAAGAAGCAAAAGCTTGAGGAACAAAGACGCAAGGCTAGAAGAACCTCACCAAATATGGCAGGAGGAGGAGGTGGCCAAAGAAGGACACTTAGGGATTTTTGTACCCCAGGAGTCCAAGGCATCGCCTCAAGCATAGCTCGTCCTAACATTGAGGCAAATAATTTTGAGCTCAAACTGGCTTTTATTTCCATGGTGCAACAATCCTAGTTTGGTGGCACCCCATTAGAAGACCCGGACTTACACCTCTCGGTCTTTTTAGAGGTGTGTGACACATTAAAGCTCAACGGAGTCTCCACCATTGCCAGTCAACTGTGGCTATTTTCCTTCTAACTTAGGGATAAGGCGAGAGTGTGGCTGCATTCTTTGCCTTCGGGATGCATCGCCACATGTGATGAGCTTATTATAGCTTTCCTTGCCAAATTCTTCCCCCCAAGCAAAACATTAAGTTTAAGGAATCATATCACCAACTTTACCCAAAGGAATGATCAGACACACTATGAGACTTGGGAGCGGTTCAAGGATTTGTTGCAATTATGCCCTCATCATGGCCTTCAACGATGGGTGATTGTTCAAACATTCTACAATGGAGTGACCCAACCTGTAAGGTCCACCATTGATGCGACGGTAGGAGGAACCTTGATGAATAAGACTAAAGATGAGCCCAACAATTTGATCGAGGAGATGGTGCTCAAAAATTTTCAATGGTCCAATGAACAAAGCCAACCCAAGTAGGTTGGAGGTAAGCTCAAAGTTGATACACTTACTTTACTAATGCTAAGGTAGATGCTATGACTCAAATGTTGGAACGATTAAATGTGAATGCTGTGAATTCTAGTGCCCCTTCCCCATCATGTGAAATATGTGGTTCTATTGACCATTTGATTGAGAATTGCCAAGTTGGGAGTTCTTTTGCCCAAAACACTAGCGACCAAGTCAATTATGTCAATAATTTTAACCCAAGATTGACCAAGGACCCTTATTCCAACACTTATAATCTGGGTAGGAGAAACCATCCAAAATTCTCATATAGGCCTAACCCTTCCACAATGCCTCAAATGAATGCTAGGCAACCCCTCAGATTTCAAAGACCTCCATTTCCCCAACAAGCCCCTCAAAAGTCCAACCTAGAGGCCATGATGGACAGTATGCTTTTGGTGCAACAAAAGCAAGATGAGTATATAAACCAATTAGCATCTACGGTTGATGTGCTTACAACTCATAACAAGATGTTGGAAGCCCAAATTGCACAACAAGCTAACTCTTCATCTACACCTCTGGGTAGACTCTCGAGTAAACTCGAATCTAATCCCCCTGAGCATTGCAATTATGTTACCTTGAAAGACGGGGTAGAGGACCCTAGTAACCCCGAGGACATACCACTTGAGGAGGGTAGAGAAATAATCATGGTTGCGAGTAAGGAGAGAAATGATGGCGGTAAGCCTATGACATTCATAGAAAATGAATGTTTAGAGATCCCCACAGTTTTTCCACCTAAGCTTCCTAACCCAGGTAGCTTTTCTATACCCTGTGTCGTGGGAAAAATAGAAATTGAAAGAGCCTTATGTGACCTAGGTGCAAGGGTCAGCTTGATGCCATATTCTCTGTTTCATAAGCTTCATTTAGGGCCATTACAACCCGCACCCTTTTCACTATAACTAGCAGACTGTTTTGAGACACAACCTTTAGGTAAATTAGAGGATGTGCCAGTCAAATTAGAAGATATTTGGGTGTTGGAATACTTTATCATTGCTGATATGACTCAGACCGAGGATGCCCAAATCATTCTTAGGAGGCCCTTCTTCGCTATAGCAGGTTGCCATATTGATGTCAAAAGGGGACAGATAACATTCGAAGTACAAGGGGGTTATGTTTATTCTACCATATGGAGGGGAAAGCGTTTTCTCCTCAATCTTCCCTATCAGATGCATTTTTCTTTTCTCCTGACATTGATATGGAAGATCTTTTGAATTGTCAGGATCTTCCCGATTTTGATTAGATTTCTACTGAGAATCCCAACCAAGGGTATTTTAAGGCGGAGTTTGCTACTCCTACGCTGCCTAGCATACCTAAGGTTGAGGCATGTGTTTCTAATGAGTCTACTATGAGTGATTATTATAGGTTTACCCAGGCAGTTCTCTCTTTGCCTCCTATGGAAAGAGTTGATGTAGACTTTGATTTGGGGATTGAACAAAATGATAGTGGTTGTTCTGATGGACCATGCACTCAGTTTGTTTTGTACACTGACAATATGTTATGGCATAAATTGATGATGACGAAGTACCTCCAACCCGAGCTTCTGAGGTGGTACCTTCAGTTGAAGCAGTACAATTTTGTGGCTTGTGACAAAAATAACGCTCATACTCTTACTAATCCCGACCGCATATAGAAGCATGATCAAGCTTTTGACCTTAAAAGAGCGCTTCTTGGGAGGAAACTCATGCCCATTTTATGGCTTTGATTATCTTTTTAGGTAACTTTTCATTAAAAAAGGAGTGAAAACAAATAAATAAATAAGAGAGAAGAAAGAAGAAAAAAAGAAGAGAAGGAAACAAAAGAAAAAGGAAGAAAAAAATCATGGGCACCACGATTCGTATTACCCAAATACGACCCGTGGTGTGCCCACGCAGAAAAAATAAAAAAAACAGTGTCCAGCAGACACCACGGTCTGACCGTGGTGTGCTGCTACGGGCCGCGGTCAAAGGTTTTGACTGCGATGACCGTTCCCTTTCCCCCTCTTTCATCTTCTACCTTGACACACTCTCTCTCTTTACCTCCCTCTTTCTCTCTCTAAAACCTCCATTGTTACACCTTCCTTCTCCACCTAATTTCTTCCCATTTTCACTCAAAATCTTCCCTTTTCTCGTAATCTTTCACTTTCTCCAACAAATTTTACCTCTTTCCATGATTTCTTCTCCAACCTCATCACACCTTCACCCATCCTCCATAACGATATCATCCTCTCTCTAATCCTTCCTCTTTTTCACTTAAATTTTTCATTTTTCCTTCTTACATCTTATTTCCTTTTACGTTTTTATTTCAATTTTTCTTCCATTTTGCACCAATGGCACCCACCAAGAGACAAAGGAGTATCAAGGAGGCGGGAACATCTAACCAAGCACCATCCCGGCCTCAACGGACCTCCCGAACTTCCACCAACGCTTGAGCCCAATGTAACATTCCTCATTCTCTTGGTTTAACTAACCCTATCCTAGATATACTTGCTTGAATGAACGAATGGTTGTGGCAACTGGTTACTATGATAAGGAATTATTAGGCCATTTAGGATTGTTAGATGATATACGGTGGCTGTTCGCGTGAGGGATGGCATGGGCCATTTTATTGAGATGAAGGAGCATACATATTGGGACCTTGGAATTCCTGAGTACTTTGCATGTTGAGGCCACTCGAGGTCCTCAATGTCAAGTAGGGTACATTTCCTTTTAGGCAATTTTATGAGCTGAAATTAGGTACCTTCAATAGTATATTTGGTTTTCCACCCAGCATGGATTTACTAAACCATCAAGTCCCCCGAGAATTCAACCCAAATGCCTTTTGGGGCGAGCTTTCGGGGAGCGTCAGGTACGGTACTAGTTCTTCTAAGGGCACCCGCATTCAGAACCTTTGCATTCGAAACCTTTGCATTTGGGTAGCTCAACGCATTCTTGCTTGTTGTTTCTTTACGCATTCTTGCTTGATGGTGTTCAACTTGATCCTGGGCCACTCTTGGTCTGACAGTTGTATAGTGCTGCTGTTAGCACTAAGGGTAGGATAGCCATTGGTGGTATCATCACAATCATTGCTAGGTTTTTGGAGTTGACTGAATCCTGAGGATTGAGTTTCTGGGTCTGAGCGGCTTGATCAAGCCCCTTTTGAGATAATGAACTTTTGTAATGTAGATGCTGAATGTTTGTGCTAGATTTACCCTGGGGATCGGCTCTTGCCACTTCCCAATGTTGATCGGACCGCCTTACTTCACTTGAGCTAACCTTTACTGGGTACCTGGTGATACCGAGGTTGTTCAACCCACACTTCCTCCGCCCCCATTTACTTCTCAGGCCGGACCTAGTTCTTCTTCCCAACTACCCCCCACTGACTATGTCGACCTCCAAGCCACCCTTATATCCCTCCAAGAGGAGTAAGTATCCCTTCGAGCCTTTGTTGCATATGAGAATACAGCTCTTCGTGACTTTGTCCAAGAGAGGCATGACGAGCTCTATGGGATGCTTGCTACCCAGACCCAGTACTTTCAAGATTATAAGGCTTGTTTAGAGACCTAGCACAATTGACATATCTCTTATGGCCAACCACCTCACCCTCCTTCCCCACCTCCCTTATGATTGCTTTTTGCTGCTCCCCCTTCTCTTTTCAACTTTGTGCATACATTGAGGACAATGTTTTGTTCAAGCATGGGGAAGTTAGTCATTATTTGATGGTGTCTGATGCCTGATATAGATTGGTGTGTGCTTGTGTATGTCTTGTATATTGTTCATGCTTGCATTTAGAGTTGCATTGTAGGTTTTAATTTTAGGGCATGTGTAATAACCCGACCCTAACCTGTATTTATTTATTTAGTTAGTTATTTAAATCATTTTTATTTATTTCATTAATCATGTTTATTCAATTACTTTACCAAGTTTATTGACTTAATCACTCATGGTTATTTGTTTAACCAAATCATATTTATTAAATTCAATTACGCTCCATTTATTTATTTAACGAGTTCCATCATGTTATTTAAAATTTCCACCTATATTTATCATATTTAATCATCTTGGTTGGGAGATATTTCATTTTGGGTACCGCTTTGCGACTCAAGTTTCATTGATTGTTAAGTCGAAATTTCGTTGATTGAATAAATATCGGGTGAATCGATATTAGGCCTCGGTAAGTACAAATTAGTGATTAATTATTTTCTTATCTTCGCTAAAATTTATTTCCGAGCAATACAAATTTTTATTTTTGTTCAACACTCCAAATAATTTTTCAAGCCCCAATTTAGCATTTTGGGCCCAAAACAAAAGCCCAAAACCTTACTAACTTTTATTATTTCACTAATTACTCATTTTAACACCTAATTTTAATTAGCAAAAACCTACTTTTAGAGTGAAAATTTACAACCATATGTGGCTATAAATTGACTATTCTTACACACAAAATTCAGCAAAAAAATACACAAACCCACTCCCCATTTTTTTCTCTCTCCTCACAGCAAAAACAGGGGCAGCAGCTGCTGCCCCTTGTGCCGCCACTTTGGGTGGTTTCCGGCCACTTTTTTTGCCACCTCCCAACTGCCCCGAGTTGCCCTTGCTGCTAGCTATCAAGTCTAACCCCTCAAATCACTCAAAACAGCCTCCTCCTCTCTCTAATTCAAGCCTAAAGTGAGGTATATCCCAAAACCCTAACTTGTGTTTATCTTGAGTTTTATGATTGTTTTCTTTATGAGTTATGTTTGGATGATCAAATTGATAGTTATTGTGCAATTTTTATTGAGTTTGGAGATGTTTGGAGTTATGGGTATTTGATCAAGAGCATGATTTTCATGATTTTGCATTCGTTTTTATGCCACTGTCGAAATTCTGAAAATTATAGGATTGTCCAAAAATTCTGAAATTGTTACTGTAGGTTCTCTATAGTATTTGGGATTTTCTGGCACAATTCCATGAAGTTTGGAGGTGTAATCAGTGAGTTATGGAATTTTGAAGAAAATTTCCCTGTTTTGGATACGAATTTAGTAATTATGTATTAATGAAGTTGTTTAGAGTTTGGATACATATATGAGGCCTTAAATGATATCTTTGTATCTGATTGTGGTGATTTGAAATTATTTCAAGTGATTTTTATGTGAAAAAGGAAGAGAAGTTAAATCAGTTAAGGGCTGGAATTTCAGGAAATTAGGATTAAACTGGTAATGAATGGTCCAGCCAAAAATTATGATTTTTGGTACGTAGATATTTCAGTGTGTTATCTTTAAAATTCCTCTTGAATCTTCTTAATCCGAGGTCTGTGCAGAAAGTTATGGTCGTTTTACCAAAACTGCGCAGAATGAGATCAAAACTGATACACTTGTGTTTTAGTCCCATTTTGGGAATCCTATTGTGGGAATCATGTTTTGAGTTGTAAATGAAAGTTTTTGGGGACTTCTTAATATTTTCATATTGAGGTTTTATGTATCCATTTGAGGTCTAGAATGAAAGTTATGAATTTTTGAAGTGAACTGACCTGCTTGGATGTAAATCAGGTTGTTGTTATAATTTCTGTGTTGTGTATACTTGGAGGAAAATTATAAAACTTTTATGGTAGACTGTTCATATTATTTCTGAATTTCCTGCAAGATCTCATGAAATTTGGCTGAGTATTTTGAGTTTGGTGATTTTTGGGAGTATTTTGAGTAACTGTATAAAGAGCAATAAAAAAGATCAAGTGAGATTGATCATGCACTCATTTTGTGTATTTTGAGCCAAGTCATTTATAGGGGTAAATATATATTCATGGACTATTTTACTTTCATCAATTCAGTTTTGAAGTTATATTGAAATACACGAGTTATGTATACCATTTAATTACTCAATTTCTGTTACGCATACTTTTACTTACTCAATTGTGCGAGTAAGGATCATTTACTAACTACAAATACTTTCAATGACATTTATGAAACAGATTTGAGGCCTAGTTATCGTTCCCCATTATGCATATGTCTCAAGTCAGATGACATTTATGAAATAGCTGACCTGTATCAAGTTAGATAACATTTTGTTTTAAAAACTCAAGGTACGTCCATTGCCTGTATCTTCAGAAAGCATATCATGTTTATCAAGTTACAACTCTTAATGAGTTTATCAATGAATCAGTTTATACAGTGATTTGCCATTTAACTTGTGACCCCGTCAGTTATCATCTATACGACGTCAGCCCATCATTTACCCGCGCGGTTTCAGGCCAACTCTTGATCGGATTGACAGGTGTACACCTATGTATAGATCATATCAGTGCAAGGGGTTCACATCCAGATAATAATGAGCAATTCAATTTCATATTACTTTCATTTTCATTTTTATTGCCAACTAAATGAATTGCAAAGTCGGGTACCCATCACCAGTGTTTCTATGGTCATTTTACAAATACAGGGATGTATGTACTGAGTTTTTGCTCATGTTTTCGAATTGTTTTCATGTTTTCCATTTTAGGTGATGAAGTGTCACATATTCCTCCTTTTAGCAAGCCTTTTTGAAGGTCATCAGATGCTCACAGTGGATTCAGCATAGCTTGAATATTGGAACCGACCTTAGGGTCAAGTACTTGTGTGGTATGGTTAAACTATTATGAACTTCGGGCTTGAAGTGTTTCAGTTTACTAGATTTTATGATTGTAAGCACAAGTTGCGAGATTAAATGGTTTCAGTGAGCCTTGTCCTTATAAGGACGGCGGTAGCGCCTTCGGTTACCGAGTCTTTTGCTGCAATTATCAGTAATCATGTCATTAGAATTTTGGGGGCGTTACAGCATGTTAGAAGTACATTTAGGTTTCTTTTCACTTTAGGTTGCATTTTAGGTTTTCATAGTTTTTACATTTTAGCGTTGTTATTAGAAGCATGCATCTTTCAAATCCAAAAAAAAAACACAAAAACAAAAAAAATGAAACAAAAGCGAAAAATCCTCCGATAATGATCTTTGTAAACTAGGTAAACTTCTTTGGTTTAGATTGATCATTTGATTGGCCTATATAATCCATATATATATTTTAGAATGAGTTTGCGAAAACAAGCTTCATGTTGACCATATGTTGAGTGCGAATTGATTATTCCATGATCCTTTACATGAATAATGGTATATGTCTACTAATGAGCTAGTTATGACCTTGGTACATGACCCGTGAGGCTTTGAGCATTTAGAGACTAATTTATCAATTTAGTCTCTTGCCAATTCCCGACTGACTCTTTCTCGACATTATTTCTCTAGAACTTGCTTTGACTCTCATTCAAGATCATATCTCGTATATGCATTTAGGCAACATGATTGAGGCATTCTTTGTCTTGTTAACCCCAAAAGCCAAATAGCCACCCTTGTTATGCAATATATATCCCTTGCTAGCCCCTTTAAGCCTATATCTATTTTTATTGATTTGAATCTCCATGCATAGCCTGTGCATTTATCTAACCCTTAATCCAAGACTAGCGAGCGTTTTAATTAGGAGTTAATAAGGTGTAATTGAGATTCTTTTTTGTGGATTTGGTTGGTTGTTTGGTGAAGGAATTTGTGTTCTTGTGTCATATATAAGAAATCTCTTGTCTTATTGTACTTAGAAAAGAGTTGAAATTCAAAGTTTGATATGGATCTCCTAGGCCAAATTTTTTTTTGAAGAAAACAAAGCAAGCAAAAAAAAAAAACAAACAAAAGCCAAAAAAAAAAAAAGAAGGAATAAAAAGAGTGTTGCCCTTCTTTGGATTGTAAAAAGTATTTGTGACTTTCAACTCTTTTTCTCTTCATTTGGGGATGTACTCTGTAGTTGAATTGTATTGGTTAAAGGAGACTATTGTATGAGCACATTGGAAACATTTAGCTCTTAGTATATGGATTCTAACTCCACATTTCCAAAACATTCGTCCCCCTCTTACCTTTACCCATGGCCCCATTACAACCTCATAAAGTCCTCATGATTGTCAAATATGTATTGCATACTAGTGATGGCAAATTATAGAGTCTTATCAAGCTTATGGTAGATGTGAGTCTATAGAATGAGAATTGACGGAACCTTCTTACATTTTAAAACACGTCTACAATGCGTACCACATGACTATAGTAAGGTTCTACCAGCATTACTAGCTCCATTTGTTTCATATATTTATATGATTCTATTTGATGACTTTGGGAGATTGATTCAAAATTGATAATGTGGTCTATCAAATGATTTCAAAATTTTCATTAACCCATCTGTTTGTTAAATGGTTTTTGTACTTTTGGGCTAACTTAGGATCGACTTTGTTATTGAGATGCTACCAGTGTCTATCGTGAGAAGGTTGTGAATAACTTTCGGCCTTAGTGTTGCTTAGGGACAAGCAACGGTTTAAACATGGGGGAGTTTGATAAGTGCTTAAAGTGTATATCATTTTAGCGTCATTTTGCTGCATTTTTAGAGAGAATTGTGTGCTTTATGACGTAATTTATACTCCTATTCTCGTTTTATGCTTTGGTATTGGTTCTTGGATCATATTTGCAGGATTTTAGACCATTTGACATGATATTTAACCCTCATTTGAGTGTATGTTGACCCCTTACGGATGCTCCTTAGTTGCCATGCCCGTGGAACAAGAGAAGAGTAGGAGAATTCGGTCCAACCGTGGTGGATGTCATGGACCGTGGTTAGCATACAACTACTACCCTCTTCATCTTCCTTCGTGTGCGGCTGAGGATGCTCCGTTTGCTACCTAAAAGGCATGTTCTAAGGTAGAAAAGAGAAGAGTTGGAGAGCAACCATAGTCATTTTCACTAATTCTCTCACATCTTTCTCTTAGTTTAGTTTAGTTTAGTTTTAGTTTAGTTTTGAGGCTTGAAAGAAGAAACTTTGTTCTTGGAGGCTTGAAGATTGTTGAACAATTCAAGGGCTGCCATAGTTGTAAAGGTTTCCTTCCTTCCTCGTAATTTGGTCTTAAACTCTTGTTTTTGTTGAATTAGAAATATAAGTGAGTAGTTTTATCTAATCTAGGGATTTGTTAGCCATACTGTCGTAGTTGGATCCCTTATCTTTGAAATCTTGTGCTTATTTCATATTTGGGATGATTCATGTCTATCTTGAAATTGGAATGTTGTGAGTGAAATTTGGCCAATTTTGCTTGCTTATGTTAGGCAGTTAAGTGAAGTACTGAAAGGTGAAACTCACTACTAAATCGTCTTGATAGAACTTGATTTAGCGAAACTCGAGAGAGAGAATTGCTTGTTAAGAGGAGACTTAACATTCATAGATCTTTAACCTAAACCAAATCAAAGACACTTGAGAGAGTGTTAGTTGAATTTGTTTAGGCAATTTTGTTCATTTCGAAAGAAAGGATTAAATTCAACTCGATTGCAATTCCTTGAATAGTTCAATGTATGAAAAGTGCATGCTTAACTCTATGATCCAACCCTTTACTTGGTGAAGCAAAGTCCTAGATGCTTTACCTTGATTAAATTTCTAAATAGTTAACTAGCTTATTTAGCCCAATTCATTGAAGGAATTGATCGCTTAGCAATTTCAATTGGTCATTGACTTGATAAATTACTTTGGTCCCTGAGGACGATCTTTTAATCTATACTATGACACCCGTGCACTTGCAGACGTGTCAGTTTTTGAAGTAAAAAATGGATTTACTATATATATAATGAAATGAAGTAATAAAAGTATTAATCTTTTATGTACTTGTTTCGACAATTATAAACATTAATTGACAAACATTATAAAACTAAAAAAATATTAATAATTCAATGTCCCTTTTAACAATTGTCTGCAAATCAGTGCACTCACTTTAATTGCAATCAACTCAATTTGAATATGCAAAATGTGTATTGTAAGACAATACAATTACTATTTACAAATACACTGACTATTGATAATTACGACATTCAAATAACTTTTGAGAACAAAATACTTGTGCTTAATTATTTCATAATTGTGTTAATAAAGAGTAGCATTTATATAAATGAAAAAAAATAATATTTACCATAGAATTAAGGCGAGTGTGATGATAATTCAAAATTTTGATCAGCAAGCTTTATTAATATAAATTATAATTTCAAAAATTATTTATACATTTTTTTTAGGTAATACACGTATATGACTCACATGATTAAAATGAAAGTCATAATTTCATTCTTCTGTTCCAAAAAACTACATAATTTATGCCAAATATGATATTTAGATCATGAACCAACAATATTGAAAATAATATGTAAAAAATTGATATTCTAATTAATTATTATTATCATGTTATTTATATTTATTTTAAAATTTTATTTGTTTCAATCAATGTTGTGTATTATAGTATATTTTAGATGTCAGTAAGGATAAATTATTTTTAGTTTCTTATTATTAAGTAAACATTAATAACGACTTGTGCGAAACATGAGATTCGTCCTATTCTTACTTTGAATTGTGAATTTATGGTCTGTTTTGTCATTGAATATCTTGATGAACAACACTGCGTAGTATAGTGAACTTTTCAATTTTTTTGGGAAATTACTGATCTTAACCTATGGAACATGTTTGAGTATTATAGTGAACACCGTCAAGTTGTATAGTGAACTATTTAGCATTTCTGGAAAAACAAAAATCTTTTTTAATTGAACATCTTTTGGTTCAGTAATGGTCAACAATAATTAGTGTACTTAACAAATATTTGCTGATCCTTGCTTTATCCCTTTTTCCCAGGGAAAAAACAAGTCAAACAGAGTTCAAGTAGTCCCATGTTTCCTTCAGCTTTATAAGGATGGAGTTAAAGAAGGGATCAAGGTCTGGGACCAATAAGAATAGCAACTGCCAGATGATGCTCAAATTGTACAATAACAATAATGAATTGACTCGCTGTGCAAAAGAACCACACTTGGCAAAAGACAAACCAACCAAATAGTTCACAATGGTATAATAACTACGTTTCAGGCTGGAATGATCACTATACATGTGATCCTGGGAAGGAGCTTTACTTTTCTTAAAAACCCAATACAAATGGTGTCTTCTTGGACAATAGCAGCAGCTTGCAGCTATGTGAATGGATTTCTCAAGCAGTTTATATGTGCTGGCTGTTTGATGTAAGTGCAGCTCATTTGAGGTGTTATAGGCGCGTGTTAGTGGCGTTTCTGTTTTATATTATCAGTAAATCATCAATCATTGATAAAGATGCAATTAACTTCTCATGAATGACTAAACATCCTCCAAAATTATTTGTATCACACAGTTCATAATGAGCCTTTCTATTTTATTTTCTGTTCTCTCGTAATGTTGATAGATGACTGATTTAACAACTATGTGTCTCAAAATAAAATGTAATGCAAAATAAATTGTCTTCTTGAACATTGTGTCCTCTACACACCAATCTTCTAAAATATGATATATGATCTAATAGTAGAGTAGTACCACTGCTGGAGCTGTTGTTGTACCATTTCTCTTTGTTGGAACTCTCTTTTTACTGCTACTAGTGTTTGGATTTATAGTGTATTGAGGTCACTTTCTAATATCATTCCTACATATCTTAAACGTAGATATTGGACAAATTCTTCCTGCAATTTGGATATGTACGGGACATAATCACCAAAATTTCAAAATACATAATGTTACCTGGAGAACTGGTCAGAAGGCGAGAAGCAATTAAAAGGAAAGAGATGCGCATTGTGAAAGCAACCACTTAATGTGTTCACTATTCATACCATGCTATGGAGCATATCCATGGTATTGAAAAGTGACCATGAATGACAAGTAGAGTTTTGACTTGCCCTGACGAAGACATCAAAATGTTCTCAAGCTCTTACCTCAACCAGATCCTGGGACACTAGACATAAAACATGAATAACAGAAATGCAAGAAAGTCAAGAGGTCTCATGTATAAATGGGAAGCTCACATGCAAGTCTAAGACATTGTTTATTGATCACAGTACCATTAGTAGTTATAGTGCTATTTATTATCCATATGATTATGCAGATGATGATGCCATCTACACTTCTCAGGCTTACTTAACATATCAAATGCTTCATCATCCAAAGCACCCAGAGTTACTTGAACATGCTAATTAATGAACATGCTAATGACTGATAAAGATGATAGAAACTCAATTTAAATTAGATAATATTTTGTGAGAATATGTAGGTCTGACCAGTAGATCGATATACATAAACATTCTCATCCTTGCTTCATATAAATCACATTGGGCATCACCAATCACCACACCCGCCCAAGTCTGAGGTATAACCCAGTCTAATGCAAACCAAGTTTAATTTTATAATGTTGTATACAGTATACTGCCTATGCATGATTGGAGTTGCTCCTTTTGTTTCCACTACCATTTCTTGAACGTTTCACCCAAAATCTTGATATTTGCATAATGGCCCCTAGCAATCTTTCACCTAATGGATATTAATGTAGGGAGGGACACCTACTGCTGCAAGGGTAGCTTAGTGTAGCTACTTGGAGCTGAGTCTGACACTACTTTTAGCATGTGTCACAGTAGCGTAAAATCAATCGAAAACTTTATTTTTTTCAATGTGTTGTTATTACATATGCAGTAAGGATGAAGGTGTTTGTATGTTCAATTGATGAGTTTCCATAGCCCATAGCACATAGATCACTTAAAGTTGAATTTCAATTGGTTGGGGATTTAAATGTTATGTGACGTTTCATTATGAAAAAGCTTGTAATTGGCATGTTGAAGATTGTCGACCAACTACCTCTTTAGGTGAACAATGTAGTTTTTTGTTTTTTTCTCTTTGTTCTTTAACCTGTCTTATATTCTTACTTCTTTACAGAGAGCTAACCATATATCCAATTAGAACTTGGCAATGTTGATCACCCAAGTACCACATTAGTTTATCTTTCTTTTACATGGTCACAATTTTATCGCTCTATCTAAATTGGAGATTTGTTTATTGTAGGTGCTTGTAGAAAATGCTCGAGTTCTGGCTGTATGGAAGGAGTTTGCTATGGATGCTTCTTGCTGTAAAGGCTATTCTAATCTCGGAAGATTGTCATTAAAGCTTTGAAATGTAAACAACTAACCCTTTGAATTGCTTTGAGAAGTTCCTCTTTTATGTATGTGTTGTGGTCTATTGTTTTCGAATCTCTAGTCTTGTGTTCATGGCTTAAAAAAGATGACCTGACTTGTTTGATGGGCACGAGTTTGTCATTGTAAACATGTGGTTTCCGAATGTAAACCATTTAGGGTGTTGTTGTGTGTGGCATATAGCTCGTGAAGTACCTTTGTTATTCTACTATAATGTGTCCCTGGTAAGTTAGAGCAGGATGCTTTCTGGATAGCCTAGTATTTCTATGTCTATTTGCAACGGGACCATATGATTGCAAATGTCATTTGAGTACTATAGGTGACTGAAACTCATACTTTTAGTCTATTTGAGGTGTTTGCATAGGTTCATTTGTTTTTTTGAGGGGGGAGTCATTACATCAATTTCATGAGTGGTTGATGCAGAGATAATGGGGAAGGAGCATAAGGACTATCATATATACAGGTTGTTGGTGTCATATTTTAATTGAGAAGAATGTGAGGTAATTCCAGAATACCTAATGTGCAGAAGAGGAAATGGTGAGGTAGATTAAGCCGCAAATGAGTCCTATAGTTTATGGGAGGATATACTCCTAAGCTTGTAATTTCGAGGCAATGCATATAAGAGGTATAGACAAACTGTAATTGTAACACCCTTCGCAGCGTGCTTCGTTGAAGTCTTGGTAACAAACAACTTGCCTTAATACCCCCCCGGGACCTCAATAACAATGTGTCCTTGTAGAACGGTTAAAGTCTACTATAATTAACGTACATTATGGATAATTCAAAAGCTTCTATATGCTACCATGAAATATTCAAGTTACCTTGTTAAATTCAAAATCAGGTCTCCAGTTTTCAACTTGGCCTCCACAAAATGTCTCCATATGGCATATGGCGTAAATTCCACAATCATGAACGTTTGTGTCATCTTGCCAAGATAGACTCCAAAATGCTAGGCTAAATTTCTACAAGTTAGTCACTTTTTTTTGCCCTCCATTCACTAAATAGTTTGAGAACAAATTGGTTTGCAAGGGATATGTGAAGTTATTAATGAATAAAATTATTGTTTTGGAGTTAAAGTTAGTGTTACTGAGCAATATGTACCATAGCCATAGCACAACTGAGGTAATTTGATGTAGGATTTTTCTCTAGTAAGCGATTGTCAAGGACAACCACTTTCCTCCCCACGAAGTCATAACAGAGGACAAAAATGACTTTCTCTAAGAATTGGGAAAAAAACCTGCATGCCGCATAAAAATCATGAAGTTATGCATCTACATATTATGGATACATTTTTCTAATCATTTCATAAGAATGACAACATAAGTCTTGAGGTTATGGGGAATAGTAATAAGCTAAATGATGAGCCAAGTAGAGCTTTATAGTAAACATAGGTCAAAGCAAAGATGAAAGGCTTGCCAAACTCAACCTATTCACTATTTCTTTCAATATTGTTCACTTTACGACTTTAATCTAAATTGAATGGGAGTTCTCTACAATGTAAGTGGATATTGGTGATAAAATAAGGTCTCTAACAAAGTAATATTCGTTCATCGAAATATTATAAGATGTTCATTGTGAGCGTTTAGTTGGTTCATTAAGTACTCAATCGTTGTTCACATTTGGACTATTGTTTTGTTCATTGTTGTTTCTAGGTTGGTTTAGTTGGTTAGGATTGTTCACTTTAGATTTCAAAGGCACTTGGCACACAATGGGAGAGTAGCATAGCAGGGAGGGTTGTCATGGTGTGTCTATGGCTGGTTGAGTTTCAAGAAATTATAAAACGTGGAAAATTCCTTAGGCGTAAATTTCAGTGTCAAACGTGGTCCATTCAAAGAACCATAAGATGAAGTTAAAATATCAAACAATTCACAAGTACTATGGAACTTACCAATTGTGCTTCATCCAATTTCATTCAAGAATACCTTTTTCTTTCAATATCCATTACCTTCTTGAAGGCCTTTGATGAATCTATTGGAGCTTTCTCTAGAGCTATTTAAAAAGCCAAAGAACTTATGTTGACGATAATCAATGAAGATGTGATGTAATTAAATTAAATATGTTATATCTGCAGCTTGATTATCTTACATAAATGTTTGTACTGAAGAACATCCTTTTTTTTGTACTTGGATTTCTTCTCCTTTCCATCCAGTTTAGGATGAGACATAGTACACTCACTATAGGATTTTCTAAGTCCCGATCTGCTCAAGCCATGGTTGCGAACCCTTCCCAGAATATTTAAAATCTTTTATCTTCTTCTTCATGGTTGTACTAAAAAAGTCTCTCCCTCTACAATTAATTTTGTTGTTAGTGTGTCAAGGATCAAAATATGAGCAAAGTAAATTAAGTACGATCTCATGGTTGAAGGGTAAGATCTATTTTCAATAAACAAATACATTATGATAAGCAAACTAATTATATGCTAATGGCTTTATGTGTATCTGGAACTAGGATAAATAGGAACACTTACGTCAATGGGTGCAATTCATCTGGTGGGAGAAAAACATAGTCTACCAACATCATTTGTGATGGTTTCAGCCGATCTCTATCCTCTCTGTAGTCTTTCGGAAATGGTGATCGACGTAGAAAGGGCATCTCTTTCACAATCCTCTTTGGCTATTGCCTTACTACCACCTCTTTACCTTTTTTTTGGCCTGATTATCTAGGAAGTCCTTTCGCATGGGTGGTTTTGTTATGCCATGTACTTCTTTTGTGTCCCTAGGATCGGGTTTTTCTTTGTCTGCCTTGTGAATGTGTTTAGTGCTTCCCTGTGATTTCCCAAAACTGACAGCATTTGCAACGACCCAATACTTGTCTTGATAAGATACCCCTACAATTGATGCACTAGCAGCTCATTTGGGTGAAAATCCAAACTTCAACATTGCAGGAATTGTGTCTAATGAACATGATGCACATCGTCTTTTTTCATGTGAGATTCCAAGGCTAAAACTTGGAGGAGTGAAATCCATCCTCTTTTTCTGCTGCATTTTTTCTCTAGCCTTGCTTTCTAGCTGCTCAACCAGTTGTAGAAACTCTGGACTGCAATAATAAATGTCATCTGGCGACATGCAATCTATTTCATTCTAATTCACACATATTGTGTCACTAGTAGGTAGGCGGGAGCTTTGAATATGAATATGTGTTGTCATCTTTCCTTCTTGTGCTTGAGCAACTATTGTGACTTTGTCCTATGCATAATGAATATGATAATTTCTTAAAGTTAATTTTCAATTTTAATATAAAATGGCTAGGCTACAATGCTTATAATGTAAAGGAGCAGCAGAATATAAACTCTGAAAACCATAGGCGAATTTTTCACTGTTAAATATTTAGTACCTATACGAGAGATAGCTGCAAAGATTTAAAAATGATGCAAGCTCTACAAAATAAATTATTACATAAGCTGTTTAACTAGTTTGCATCCTAGAAGCACCACAATGTATTCCCTAGCAAGACTCTTACACAAGAATGATGTTGGATGGAAATTAAAGTTATCAATTAACCTACACCTTCTGATTTCCCAGTTTTTATAAGCAATATTTGAGCCATATCTTAAATGCAAAACTTCTTGCACATGAGACTAATTGAACATGGAAGATGATTATTGCAGTTACATTCAAATGATACTGAACAACTTGAGATAAGAATCAAACCTCATGATGAATACAAGAATCAGATAAACATCTAAGCTGACACTAAATGAGTAATTGACTGGTTCAACTAACCCAGGAACCATAGTCACAGCCACAACATAGAAGCATAAACAAGAAATCAACCCAATAAGACAGAGAAAATCAGTTCATAAAGACCCTAAATCATTAACTACATAAACCAAGAATCGTAATCAACTGACAAATTACACATATGTCGTTCTTACACAAGAATGATGTTGGATGGAAATTAAAGCTATAAATTAATTTGCACCTTTTGATTTCCCAATTTTTATGAGCAATATTCGAGCCATATCTTAAATGCAAAACTTCTTGCACATGAGACTGATTGAATATGGAAGCTACTTATTGTAGTTACATTCAAATGATACTGAACAGCTTCAGATAAGAATCAAACCAAATGATGAATACAAGCATTAGGGAAACAGATAAGATGATACTAAATGACTAATTGACTAGTTCAAACAACCCAGGAACCATAGTCACAACCATAATATAGAAGCATAAACAAGAATTAACCCAATAGGACATAGAAAATCAGTCCATAGAGACCCTAAATCATTAACTGCAGAAACCAAAAATCATAAGCAACTAATAAATTACACGTAAGTCACATAATTAATTATATATATCAAGTATAAAGCAAAAGAATCCACCTAGAAATCAAACAAATGCCCACATTCTACTAGTACAGATCGAACCTAAATTTTCTCCCCCAATAAATTGTTTGTGCTAGAACCAGGGTGGCTTGTTGCAAGCTAGTTAACTAAACCGCTTCAGAAATGAACTAATTGCTGAACCAACCTGCAGGAGGCCCTTGATCCCTAACAAAGTCAACACCACAAATACGAACACCAAGCTCTATTATGCTTTTGTCATCTCACATTCTTATTATTTTTCAAGGTTATGTCATTATCTCGAATGCTATCAAATTTATAAGTATAAATTATGTTGTAAGACTAGAAATCCATAATACACAATGACTTGCTGCATGCATATGCATTTTTCTATATATAAATATATACTCGATGGTTTTAAAATCTAAATAATTGTTGTACTTCAAGCTATATTCATTTTCTACTTGAACCACGATACGAGCAAAAATTGGTGGATGTAACTACTTTAACTAAAAATCTTTTGATGGTTGTTATTATAGATATAGATATATTTACATTTTGTCTTCATTAACGTCACTTTATATATATGCACCTGGAGATGGGGGGTGGCTAGTTTTCATATAGGTTTAGCTCACAAAAATAATCATATGAGACTGACCTATTCTTTAATCAGTTGCAGTGAGATCACTTAGAGATTATACTAATAATCGTTGATAAAAAAAAAGGCAGGGTTTGTTCTCAAAAGAGTTGCACCATATTGTAAATTGCTCTATTTCTAAAGTTCTTATTGTAATTAATAAGGTAACCATGAAAGTTATTTGCGATGGGTTATTATCGAAAGGTAAAGTGTCTTGAAATTGTCAATTGTGATGCGGACAATGTGGACATCATTGCATCGTTGCTCTCTAGTTGCAGTTGTTGTAGAAAGTTTCCCAAATACTCCTTGTGGATGATGCTCCTCTTCCAATTCTTTGAGTTATACGTTCAAATATGCTTCAGCCAAGCATGCTACATTTAGGTGGTCAATCCTCTCTATTATTCTACCTCTGTCCTATTCTCCATGCAACTATTCTTCTCTGTCTCTTTTTCTCACCTTTTCAGTTGGCCAATTTATTGCAATTGGGAACCATCTCTCAACTTTGTCTACTCTAAATTCCACTCTATCTAGGTAAAACAACTGACATAATAGAAAAATTATATTTATTAAAATTTGTTATTTTCATTAGAAATATTACATATAGCAGTTGGGTTAACATTAATGAAATGGGATGATAAAATACTCTTACCATAAGGAACAACAATGGACCTATGAAGAATTTGCTTTTGTCTCCCTTCCATTCAATTACTGCATCATTCAGACACGTGATGACATATGCACACCAATTGTGATTGTGTATCTCATTCGCATTGCACAAATATTTTAGCACACGAAAATGACAAGTGCCATTTGCATTTCCAACAATGCAAGTTGATATGGCATATATGATGAAATCTATAATGAACTCAGGACCATGACCACCACGTTCTAGAATGACATCATCCATACTTCCAACCGATGGTCCACCTTTCTCAATATTCCATCTTTTTCTCCATTACTCTAAAACTCTATGTTAGTTTCTAAACGTTTGCCTTCACTTATTTCAAGCGGCCCCATCGGTAAGCTTAATGTGACATGGACATCTTCATATATTAGTACTTTACCATTGGGGAGGTTCAATGAGATGTCCCATGGGTCTTATTTCTCTAGCAACCACCTAGCTAATCTTTTAGGAACCAATCTAGTTCTCACTGCTAGAGTCCCTCCAAACCCTGTCTCTATTATGGCTGACCATTGTTCATAGTCTAGCCTCTCCACCAAATTCAAGAACCCACCTGGGGTCATTCTACAACGAAGCAGTCATGTCCATGATTTAGTCCTAATAATTGAAAGTTTTGGATTAGCAATTATAGGTTCTTGAAGCTGAACATGCTTAAATTGAACTGTCTTTTTACAAGTTGCTTTACTTGCTGGCTTCCATCTATGTTGCTCACTTTCAATCCCATCATGCTTCTTCAATTTTTTTCCAGTACGCTTATGTACCTCAAATACAGTATCTTCACCATATTGAGTACCTTGATCATCAGTATTTTAGGGCTTAGCTTCTGTGTGGGACACTGTTTCATTTCTATCACCTACACATAGTAATGTCTTATCATACAAAGATGTTGTCCAAACTTTTGCTTCAAGTAATATATATAAAGAGGCTCCAATTTGAACTCCCATTCAAGCAGGTTTTAAAAAATAAAACAGCGTTTAAAAGAACACTCTTGTAATACTAATTTGTAAGTTAGTTATTTGCAAGTAACTTGTCTGTGATGGTGATGCTTCTTTTCAGTAAATGTTAAGAAAGGAATAACAATGCAACTGGTGGATTAGAGGTACGCATAATGTAATATCTTTTGTGGTTAAAGTTTGCACATTCCAAGCTGCTTCATCTACTCTGGAGTGAACTATGTCAACAGCTTGAAAGACTTCACTATACTTTTTTATCACTTTATCATTGTACTATACAAAAGAGAGAATTAAGGTATTGAAGGCATTGCATCCATTACCAATTTAGTGTTTTAATACAATAAACAAGAGAAATGAGTTCATTAGTACTTGCTATGTTCAAATCCATCTTACTTGATGTGGAAAATGCAATAAAGATGTCCAAATCCAACGTAATTAAGCTTTCTCAACATTCAGCTCATCACATCACATCACATCACAACACCCTGAGGTTAAAAAAGTCAAAGCCAGCAATAATCCTCTTCATAACCACTATTAACATGATTGCACAGTAAAAACCAACCAAGTAGGACAGGGTTCCAAGTGCAGAATGGCTTTAGCATAGCACACGAAATGGTGAAAGTAGTTTTTGGACATTTATTTGCTACCCACAAAATCAGTTTCTAGTTTTCTACAATCTACGAAAACTCCTAGTCAATTACTTCACAACAATAAAGTATACAACTCAACAGATATAACTCCTATATTGTTTTAAATATATATTAGCATATGGTGAAAAATAGTGGGCTCAGAGATGAACAAGAAGAAGATTTACAACAATCAAAGTGCCATAAACTAAGGTAAGGTCTTTACCAAAGTTTAATTGGTTCATTGGATCATCAGCAAGTATTCACTGTAAGAATTAGTTGGTTCATTAAAATTTTTATTGTTGTTCACAATCACACTTTAGTGTGGTTCACTTTTGAGTTTGGGTTAGTTCACTGAGTTGTTGAGATACGTTATGAGGCTCTAAGAAGAGAAGCAGTTGCATCAATACAGTAAAGCAGCATTTGAAGTTCTAACAACCCTATTTTTTTGAGTTCATTGCCAATGAAACATGAAGGAAGTCGCAACAAGGCTACGATTATGGTAATCGACTTCAAAGGTTGTCTTTAGCATCTTTTACTGACTATAAGAATCATGTTATGATGGGGATCAAGCCCCTAATGATCAAGTCAACATCCCTACTGTCCAACCAAGCCAAGAGAAGGAGTCTAAGGCACAAGAATTGGCTCAAATAATCAAGAACATCATGACCACCCAATCTGCCCAAATTCCGGCACATCTGCCCAGTTTTGTGAGCTTGATTACTCAAGCTTAAATTGGGTTTAAGAGGTTGCAAATCCACTTTTCGTAACCCTTAATATGTCAGATGTAAGGACATATAAAGAGTTCTAGGTTAAGTCATTGGGAAATAAGTCATATGGGGTCACTTTCATAATGCTACAGAAACTGATCCAGTTTGGACAACCTGGACGTTTTGGGCCATAAATTTCAAACGGTAGCCCCAAATGCCTTATAACTTGATCCATATGAAAATATACTTTCCAAGATTTATAACAACACCTTTTGGAGCTGATTTGGGTAAGAATTGCAGAAGTTATAGCTGTTAGAAGTTGAAGGTTGTGCACTGAAAGCAACTGGACAGCATGTCACTTTCACCTTTTGTCCTTGCTTACTTTTTGGTTCTTTGATCCTGTTGGCTGTCCATTTGAACCCCAATGAAGCTTGTACTTCCCTTAGGCCCTCCCCCTCTATATATATGCTCATTTAAGGTTGTAATATTCAGATTTGATATATATGAAAAGATAGAGTTCATTCTCTCTCAATTTGAATCTTCTCTTGCTTATCTTTGGTTTGGCTAATCAAAGTGGTGTTCAAGTGAGTCTTAATCCTTCTTAGGGTGGTGTGTCTTATCCCTAAGTGTGATTAAGAGCCCTAGTAAGATCAAGGTGGTGTGTCTTATCCTTGTCCATGCTAGACTATCCTCTTTTCTCTTTGATTAAACTGAAGCTAGTTTAGGCTAGTTTACGATTTCTTCTTTCTTTCATGTTTGTTCTTACTTTTCTTTGACTTGATTTCTCCATTTCCTTGCTTGGCACATCATATTTGGTATCAGAGCTTTGGCTACTCTCTTGGCCTAGCTTCCACCCCAAACACATTCCCAAACACAAACCACAAAATTTGCCGTTTCGACCCGTGCCAGGCAGAAAAGCAGCCCGGTCACACCGTGCCACCCAAGCACAACCGTGCCACCCTAAGCACGACCGTGCCACACCAAGCACGGCTGTGCCACACTAGCTTCGTGCCCTTTCACTCGTCCAAAGCTACCTTGCTCAAGCATGGCTAGTAGCATGAACTTGGAGGAAAGGTTTGAGGCCCTCATGAGGAACTTTGAAGAAGTGAAGAGCCAAAATGAGTACTTGAAGAAGCAACTTGTAGACTTCATGAGCAACCAACGAAAGAGCCTTCGAAGTACTCCATCCCATAAGTCTTCCGAATCCGAGCAAAACCATGAAGAAGAGGATAGCAACCTCTTTGCTTCCTCTAGTGATGAAGGTCGTCCAAGAGCAAGAAGAAATCCAAGAAACTCCCATCCTTCCTTGGATTTCAAGGTTGAGATTTCGGAGTTTGAAGGTCGTTTGGATCCGGATGAGTTTCTTGAGTGGTTACAAACCATAGAGAGGGTTTTTGAGTACAAGGATGTACCCGAAGACAAGAAGGTGAAGTTGGTAGCACTTAAGCTACGAAAGTATGCCTCTCTTTGGTGGGAGAACTTGATAAAGAAAAGGGCTAAGAGAGGTAAGGCAAAGGTTAGAAGTTGGGAAAAGATGAGAACAAAGTTGAAGGATCGATTTCTTCCTCCTTTTTACCTTCAAGACAACTGCTCTAAACTCCATAATCTTCAACAAGGGCGTTTGAGTGTTCAAGAATACACAAGGGAGTTCGAGAAGCTCTTGATCAAGTGTGACATCCAAGAAAGTGAAGATCAAACTATTGTGAGATACTTGAGTGGTCTTGATACAAGGTATGCTCATGTAGTTGAACTTCAACAATACTCCTCTTTGATGTTTGTGTACTAGCCCATAGAGTTGAACAACAAAAGAAGTCCAAACCCTTCAAGAGATACCTACCCAAACCTCCTTTACCCAAGAGCTCACCCTTCAACAAGGGGAGTTTCCGACCCCCTCCTAAACCCACAACCTCTCTTCCCAACCCCCCTCAAAGAACCCAACTCCACAAAACAAACCCCCATTCAGCACTAACTCCAACCGAAGGTGTTACAAGTGCTAAGGCTTGGGTCACATAGATTCGGAGTGCCCAAACTGAAGAGTTATCACCTTGGTCGAGTATGAAGCCATTTAAGTAGAGGAGGAGGAAGAGGAGAAGGATTGTATCTCATGGAAGGCATGGAGGAGGTAATAGAAGAAGCGGATGAAGGGGAATTGCTTGTCCTAAGAAGAACTTTGAGTGGTCTCAAGGGGAGTTAAGATGAACAAAGAGAGAACATCTACCATTCAAGATGCACCATCCAAAGAAAGGTGTGCTCACTCATCATTGATAGTGGGAGTTGCACCAACGTTGCATCCTTAAGCATGGATGAGAAGCTCCAACTCAAGGCCACGGCTCACCCTCATCCCTACACCATTCAATGGTTGAACCAAGGTAAAGGCCTCCAAGTTAACTCTAGACGCCTTATTTCTTTGAGCATAGGCAAGAATTATCGTGATGAGCTTTGGTGTGATATTATACCCATGGATGCTTACCATGTTTTACTAGGGAGACCTTGGTTATTTGATAGGAGAGTCTTGCATGATGGTTTCTTAAACACTTATACCTTCACCAAGGATGGAAAGAAGATCACCCTAGCCCCACTCTCTCCCTCTCAACTCACAAAGTCCAAACAACAAAAGAGCCAAGACCAAACCGAAATGTTACTTACCCTTGGAGAACCTTTCCTTAAGGCTTCACAACATGAGTTCAAGGCCTTGAGAGAATGGTTACTCTTCTCCCTTGAAGAAGCCAAAACTTCCCCCCCCCCCTCAAATTCACCCTTTATCTACTTCATTACTTGAGCAATTTTCCCATGTGTTCCCGGAGGATATACCCCATGGCCTCCCTCCAAAAAAAACCATCCAACATCACATTGATCTCATTCCCGGTGCTATCATCCCAAACAAACCGGCCTACCGCATGAACCCAAAAGAAACCATGGAAATCCAAAGACAAGTTGAGGAGTTGATAGCCAAGGGTCTTGTGAGGAAAAGTCTTAGCCCATGTGCCGTGCCCGCCCTCTCAGTCCCAAAGAAAGATGGTTCAATGAGGATGTGTGTGGATAGCCGAGCCATAAACAAGATCACCATTAAGTATAGGCATCCCATACCTAGGTTGGAGGACATGTTGGATGAGCTTCATGGTTCAAGAGTCTTCTCCAAAGTGGACTTGAGGAGTGGGTATTATCAAATTCGGATTAGGGAAGGGGAAGAGTGGAAAACCGCATTCAAAACCAAAGGGGGATTGTATGAGTGGTTGGTCATGCCCTTTGGACTTTCAAATGCCCCTAGCACTTTTATGAGGCTAATGAACCAAGTGTTTAGGCCATTCATTGGGCACTTTGTTGTGGTTTACTTTGATGACATTTTGGTTTATAGCCAAAGTGAGGAAGAACATCTTGATCATCTCACCCAAGTCATGAAAGTCCTTGAGAAAGAAGAGCTCTATGGTAACTTGAAGAAGTGTTCATTCTTCACTCAAGAAGTCACATTCTTGGGATACATTGTCACGGCTCAAGGAATCAAGGTGGATGAAAGTAAGATTGAAGCCATTCGGTCATAGCCTACACCTTCAAGCATTCATGATGTGCGGAGTTTCCACGGACTAGCCTCCTTCTATAGGCAGTTCATTCAGGACTTTAGCACAATCACGGCCCCTATGACCGAAGTACTCAAGCAAGCATCATTCAAGTGGCACACAAAGGCACAACAAGCCTTTGAGGAGATCAAGAAGAAGCTCACTCAAGCCCCGGTGCTGCTAGCCTTGACATGTTTTGAGAAAGTCTTTGAAGTGGAGTGTGATGCATTCGGAGTTAGTATTGGTGGGGTTCTCACTCAAGAAGGTCGCCCCATTGCCTACTTTAGTAAGAAACTTTGTGACTCCAAGAGGAAGTACTCCACCTACGACAAGGAATTCTATGCCATCATTTGATCACTTGAGCATTGGAGCCATTACTTGGTGGCAAATGAGTTCATTCTACACACCGATCATGAGGCCCTCAAGTACATCCAAGGGCAACACAAACTCAACTCTCGCCATGCCAAGTGGGTAGAATACTTACAAACCTTCCACTTCACCATCAAACACAAGTCCGGGAAGTTGAACAAGGGTGCCAATGCTCTTTCAAGAAGGTATCTCTTATTGTTTCAACTTGATGCATGTGTTCTTGGATTTGAGCATTTGAAGTCATTATATGCCGAGGATAGGGATTTTGGGGAATTGTTCCAAGAATGCAAGAGGCACCCCAAGGGAGAGTTCCTAGTTCAAGAAGGGTACTTGTTTAAGGGCACACGGCTTTGTGTCCCAAATTATGGAACAAGAGAGCTTTTGATCCATGAGGTACATGGAGGTTCCCTAGCCGGCCACTTTGGGGAAAAGAAGACCCTTATCATGCTTAAGGAGCACTACTTTTGGCCTTGCATGGATAAGGATGTGCAAGATGTGATCAAGAGGTGTGTAGTGTGTCAAATGGCCAAGAGTCACACCCTTCCTCAAGGCCTTTACACACCCTTGCCGGTTCCAAGTCTCCCATGGGAAGATGTTAGCATGGATTTCATACTTGGGTTGCCAAGAACTCAAAGGAACAAGGACTCCATCCTTGTAGTGGTTGATCGCTTTTCCAAGATGGTACACTTCATCCCATGCAACAAGACCCATGATGCCACCTACATAGCCGACTTGTACTTCAAAGAGGTGGTAAAGCTCCATCGGATTCCAAGGTCCATAGTGTCGGATAGGGACACTAAGTTCTTGAGCCATTTTTAGGTCACCTTGTGGAAGAAGTTGGGGACTAAGCTCAAGTATAGCACCACTTGCCACCCCCAAACGGATGGGCAAATCGAGGTTACCAATAGAACCTTGGGAGTACTTTTAAGGACTTTGATCAAGTCCAACCTCAAGACATGGGATCAACTCCTAGTCCATGTCGAGTTTTCCTACAACAAGACTCCTAGCAAAACCACGGGAATGTCCCCCTTCAAAGTGCTTTATGGGATTGAGCCACTCTCCCCTCTTGATCTCACCCCACGGTCCATGGATTCAAAACCTAATGTGGAAGCAACCAAGAGAGTCCAAGAGATCCAAGAGCTCCATAAGAAGATCAAGGGTAAGATTGAGCAATCCAATGCCTCTTACCAAGCCCAAGCAAACAAGCATAGAAGGCAAGTCATCTTCAACCCCGGTGATCTCGTTTGGGTGCACTTAAGGAAAGAGCGTTTTCCCTCCAAACGCAAGTCAAAGCTCATGCCTAGGGCCGATGGTCCTTTTGAGGTTTTGGAGAGGATTAACAACAATGCTTACAAGATCAACTTGCCAAGAGAGTATGGAGTATCCGCCTCCTTCAATGTGGCTGATTTATCACCATACTTGGAAGATGATACCTTGGAGAATTTGAGGGCAAATTCTTCTCAACAAGGGGAGGATGATGGAGATCAAGCCCCTAATGATCAAGTTAACATCCCTACTGTCCAACCAAGTCACGAGAAGGAGTCTAAGGCACAAGAATTGGCTCAAATAATCAAGACCATCATGACCGCCCAATCTACCCAAATTCTAGCACATCTGCCCGGTTTTGTGAGCTTGATTACTCAAGCTTAAATTGGGTTTAAGAGGTTGAAAATCCACTTTTTGGAACCCTTAATATGTCATATTTAAGGACATATAAAGAGTTCTAGGTTAAGTCATTGGGAAATAATTCATATGGGGTCACTTTCAGAATGCTGCAGAAACTGATCCAGTTTGGACAACCTGGACGTTTTAGGCCATAAATTTCAAACGGTAGCTCCAAATGCCTTCTAAATTGATCCATCTGAAAATATACTTTCCAAGATTTCTAACAAAAACTGTTGGAGCTGATTTGGGTAAGAATTGCAGAAGTTATAGCTGTTGGAAGTTGAAGGTTGTGCACTGAAAGCGACTGGACAGCATGTCACTTTCACCTTTTGTACCTTGCTTAATTTCTGGTTCTTTGATCCTATTGGCTGTCCATTTGAACCCCAATGCAGCTTGTACTCTTCCCTTAGGCCCTCCCCCTCTATATATATGCTCATTTAAGGTTGTAATATTCAGATTTGATATATATGAAAAGATAGAGTTCATTCTCTCTCAATTTGAATCCTCTCTTGCTTATCTTTGGTTTGGCTAATCAAAGTGGTGTTCAAGCGAATCTTAATCCTTCTTAGGGTGGTGTGTCTTATCCCTACGTGTGATTAAGAGCCCTAGTAAGATCAAGGTGGTGTGTCTTATCCTTGTTCATGCTAGACTATCCTCTTTTCTCTTTGATTAAACCGAAGCTAGTTTAGGCTAGTTTACGGTTTCTTCTTTCTTTCATCTTTGTTCTTACTTTGTTTTGACTTGATTTCTCCATTTCCTTGCTTGGCACATCATGTTGTTACCATTATGGCTATTTTCTAATGACTTGCAACCAAAATATAGTAGTTCAACACAAATAAATATTCTATTCTTAAATCATAACTAATTTCTAAAATGCCAAAAAATACTTAAACACATATACATATACTTATGCATATACATACGTGCACACGGCCCATCAAACGAATCCTTTAAGTGGTAGATTAATGAAAAATGAATAATAGATTTAGTAGTATTTATCTCAGTCATTTATAAGTATAGTTCAATGGTAAAATATATATAATTCATTATAGATCATTCTAAGTGACATGTATTAAGTCCACAGCTAAATATAAAATCTATACTTGTAAGTATCCTTTAAATTTTAAATTTTGGTTTTCATTTTTCAGTAATTAAGTTGTTGTATTAATCACCATAGAAAGATAGTTATATTTACCACCAAGTATACCCAGGGGTAGACGATGCTAGTTACACAAGACTGAGCATATTCTCTCCTAGAAGATGCTAGTTTGTATACAATCTGACATCTAATGCAATACCAAAGTTATCTCATGATTTGGTTTTCATTTTGCTACTTGCCTCGAAACAACATACACTTTCTTTCTCCCTAAATGACATAAAGCAGAGTGGGTGCAGTTGAATACATCATTCTTCTTTTAGTCCACTTGTCCTGCTTATCTTTGTCCACCATACATATGTAGAACTTGCTTCGTTTCGGCACTAAGTTTGCTAAGTTTTGCTCTCTATCACAAAATACACATTCATCATAAAAGTAACGACTATTCACTTCCGGAATCAATTGGTTCATTAACTGTTTGATGGTGGTTCACAATTGCAGATTGGTGTGGTTCACTACTGACTTTGGGTTAGTTCACTGAGTTCTTGAGAATTGTTCATTATAAATGTCAACAACACATGAGGCACTCAGATTAGAAGAAGCAGCATTAACAGTCCCTTTTTCCACTATATTCATTGTGGACTATCAAGGAAGTAGCAAAAAGTCTATGATTTCCCTCATTATGAATGTCTTTTGCTCATCCTTCATATCCAAAACCTATTTATAAACCCCTCTCTGATTGTGTCTTTTAATAACTTCTAATAAAATATAAAAGTTGTCTCATAATTTATTCTCCATTCTACTGCTCGCCTTGAAACAACATGAAGTTTCTTTCTCCCTTAATGAAATAAAGTAGACTAGTTGTATCTTTAAATATTAGTCTTCATCTATATATCAGTCTTCTTCTATAGCACTTCCCCTACATCTCTTTGCCAACCATACCTATACAGAACTTGTTGGGATTTGGCTCTAAGTTTAGGCTAAAACTGCACTGAAAATGAAGTGTGAGCTAATTTTTCTATCCAGCACAGAACACAGATTCATCATAAAAGTACAATCCAAACTGTAGGAGTGTAAGTTCTCATTTGTTGTTCCAAATATTAGAAACCAAAACAATCTAATATCACCCCAGAAACATGAATCAAAATGGCACACTATAGAGATATATAATATACAATAAAACTGACACATTCATCAGAAAAGTACAATCCAAAGTCGAAGAATACATGTGCAAACAAATGTCCAACTAGAAAATTAAATTAGCAAAATTCATACTAAACTGAAAATAAAATAAAATAACTGAATAAATCGTTGATTCTGTATGATATGAAACCAATCGCCTAATTTTGACTGACTTTGAGCAAGACTAGTTCATCTATACTTGATTTTGATCCAAAGAATACAATATCTAATGTATTTTCTTAACAAGACTAACAAAGAACCAGTTCTGAAGTCAAATCCAATCCCTTTTTTAGGCTTGCTCCAACAAAAGGCTAACATCAGCAGAACTATCTAAATTGTTCCTAAGTGCAGAAATTGAAATCCTCTTGTGATATTTGGATTGTAAGTGAATGGTAAATTGAAACAAATCCCATCTTTTGCAAGTCCCTGGTGGCTGACCATTACAGAAAGATCCCTAAATGACATCAAACAGACTGGCTGCAGTTGGAAATATCAGTCTTCTTCTAGATATCAGACTTCCTCTATAGCACTTCCCCTACATCTCTTTGCTAACTATACCCATAGTGAACTTGCTTGGATTTGGCTCTAAGTTCAGGCTAAAACTACACTCTTAATAAAGTCGGAGCTAATGTTGCTATCCAGCACAGAACACACATTCATCATAAAAGTACAATCTAATATCACCCCATGAACATGAATCAAAATTGGCATAATATAGAGATATATAGCATACAACAAAAGGGGTCAAATGGGGCACAACTTTGGAGCAAAATTATTGAAATTAACCCCTACAACAAACAAGACCATACAACCCGAAATGAAATCTCACAACAAACCTCAACAGCCACCAAAATCAGGAACTAGAACCTCAAAAGATGGCTACAATTTCAAAATTAAGGTAGTGAAAAAGCAGCCCTAATTCATCCCCTCTTCTAGAGAGAGAGGTCCTAAAAATCATGATCTGATGAGAACTAATGAAGTGAACATATACAAATAAAAGGCATTACACTTACAGTTCATTAGAATGTTGTACAGGGTAAATGTGTTTTTCTGGATTTTTAGCATTCCTGTATCAGCTATATTTTCAAATATAGTTTAATTGATAATAATCAACAATTCCATCCAATATTTATAATCTGGATTGAATACTATAAAATCAAACTTTAAACCCTAAATTTCAATTCTTTTGAATTATTTTAACATCTACTAAAATATCTTACTTGGCTTTTCGCTTGTATGTGATTGTCACTCCTTGTTGCCTTCTTGCCTTATTGTTCACCACATTTTCAAGTTCAGTAGCATATTCTAGATGCATGACATCGCATCTCTCTGCCATTGATGATGGTTAAGGGCTCAATTAAATAGAGTTGTATTGTTTTTGATTGCTCAATATCTTGCTTGATACTGTGAAGCTTTCAGGTTACAGGGAAGTTGAGTAGGGGACAGAAGGAGTCGAGTTCCAGTCGCAGAGGAGGAGAAACAAAGAGTGAAGGAGTTGGCGGTTACAGAGTAGTTCGCTAGTCGTGCACATACCTTTGGGTGTGGCGGGCCTCCAATGTTATTTTCCTTTTTTTAAATAAAAAAAAACCTTGTTAAATCCAACATGGCAAAATTTGTCTAGCTATATATGGGAGTATAAACTCTCATGTGTACAATATATATATATATATATATATATATATATATATATATATATATATTGCCTGCCTACACTACCATGAAGGCGCTGAACTATGTTAAAATTTTACATACTAATTAGGACTGACAAAATTTTGGATTCGGTTCAATTTCGGATAAGATAAATCGGATAATATCAAAATCCAATAGGACATTGATGTCCAATACCGATTTCTTCCGGGTCGGACAAGACTGAATTCGAATTAAAATTGGGTTCGAACAATAGAAATATGAAAAATGATTTGTCCGAATTTAAAATTTAAACAAAAAATTCATGACCATACCCGGTTTTTTTCAGGACGGACAAATTTGGATATTCAAATCGGAAGCGCTAGTACTAATGTATTTGCCAAGTTACTTATCCTTTTAATTTACAAGTTAAAACTACATCTCAATATG
>JACYFF010031952.1:90149550-90199644 GCA_017589665.1 Selenicereus undatus | reverse complement strand
GAATGACGAACTTTGATCGATTTCACATCATCAACCTACACCAAAGGCATGTTACAAGGAACGAAAACCTCTCCTTCACAACTACGGCAATTTCTTACATGCCCTCGAAAGCACATTCATTGCTCACAGATATATATTTTTCATGCGTGTATTTATCGTATATTAATTTTTTTAAATATACTTGCTGATGTGACTATTGAGAGTACGTACTTCTAAAAGTATGATACACATATTGAATGTTATATGAACGGCAAACTCGGTCAATTTACAACACCAAACCATTCCAAAGACATGTCATGAATAAATCTGAAGTCTTCATATAAGACATTGATTATAAATCATGTTATTAAGGCTAAGTTTCATATTAGTCATGATTTATTATATAAACTCATTGATTACAAATCATGTTATTATTCAATCCCGAGTAGAAAATTTGGTTTTGTGCCCCTAACAATCTAACATGTATGGGTTCTAATACTGATTCCATCCCGGTTCTCATAACATTGTCTGCAGCCATCCTTGCTCCATGAGTTTATAATAAAGAAGCTTCTGTATAAAATTGTTGAAATAATCAAGCTCCCCAAACAGCAAAACTGGGGGCAGGTTAATTTACATTATCCCTTGTCTACATGTATATTACAGGTAAATAACCAACTTCGCACATGAAGTACAGGAGAGATAACGGACTAGCTACTCAATATCAAGCTTGTCAATTGCCTTAATCGACTAAAGCTGCAACCTTTCTTTTCTTTGAAATTTTCATTGGATTAGGGCCAACATCTTCATCATTAGCGAACTGAGCCGCTGTTCTTGCTCTCAGTTCTTCCAAAGTTTCACCTTCCTTAGCTCTTTCCATGACCTGAAAGTTAAATTGATGGAAATATGCATGAGAAAACAGAGTCCTCGTTACCTCTGGTTAGTGTGCTGTGATGTTTGGTAAAGGAATGAGACCTACTAGATACTAAATAATTTGATCTTGCAACCAAAATCAAACGTGAATCATATTCAAAATAAGACATTCTAGTTTTGACTAGAACTTAAATTGATGCAGCCCAAAGTGACCAACCCAACCAAACCCAAAGTTTGCCTAACCAACATTATTTGTGTTTATCGTGTTTCTTGACAAGCTAATTGCACAGAGCAAAACACAATAGTAGGCTTTACATGCAATGAACCCCAAATACCGCAACCTGACTATCCAACAACAGATGCTGATCCTATTTGAAATAGACCCTTAACAAAATAAAACAATTTTCCAGGCCTCCTGGCCACCAATATAAGTTGCTCTGTTGGGTCTGTAGGAGTTAGAATTCAAAACAAAATAGCGACTTTTCTAAAACATCCTAAACAAACATGACATTGTAATTTAATGGTAATTTAGTCTCTTTATCCTTATTGCCACTCCCACTTCCTGATTGCTAACCCCTTGTTTGTTATATGGGAGTTGGAATTGGGAACAAAATAACAAATTTACAAATATATTCTAAATATAAATACATGATTCCATAATTTAATGGTAATTTAGTAGTTTTATCATTATTTTTAATCTCCCTTCTTAACTTCCAAATTCTCAATAATTATCATTCACAATCCCACATACTAAACATGGGACTTCTATTGATTTGCTCCATATTCTCATTCCCATTCATTAACCACAACTCACGCCTCCTAAATGAAAAGGGTTGGTTGAGCTTTTCCATTTATTACAATAAAACCAAGAAATTCCATAGATCTCCAACAAAACAGTAAGGACTTACCAAATGCCGCCCATATAAATGGGTACTTGAGAGAGCTTTAAGTGCATTTTGGGCTTCTTGTTTGGTGACAAATTCCACAAAGGCAAACCCTCTGTGTTTCCCAAACCTCATGGGAAGCCTCAGGCTTTTCACCTGCCATGATTTTTAAAAGGATGAGTCCACGAGATAAAGCCTCCTTGTAACACTTCCAATTGGGTTTGCATGTTCAATAGAGTTTCAGAATCATATTCAAGCCCGATGTACATGACTCAACGAAGAACCAAAAGCAGCTAGAAAACAGATACCGGCTAACTTCATAACTGCCAACCAGAACTATCCCCCTCCATCCCCCCTCCACACATAAATGCCAGTCAACCATGGAAAGGAAGATGTCTGTCATATAAGCAATTTGTTTTTATTGTTTCAGGGCAGCCTGCCACCTGGAAAGTAGGTCACACCCCCCACCCCCCAAACAGGGTAATAAGGGAAGTCTTGCCATTGGATTTTTTTTCTTTTTTTTGGGGGGGGGGGGGGGTGGTTGTTTCAAACCCCGAATTCCTTGTTGAACGAGGGAGCGCATACCACTTACCCAAGTGGTTCTCCTAACATTAGCATCTTCCTGTCATCTTCCCATTTCAATGCAATCAGGACCCCCCCTCCACCCTTTTCTAAGGAAACATGGCATAATTGGTGGGGCATGTTTCACCATTCAGTTTATATACTGCTGCGTATAGTAGAAGCAACTAGCAATATTTCCGACAAAATGAAAGCCTAAGTACATGATAGTTACCTGACCAAATGGACTGAATAGCTGCTTGAGATCCTTCTCAGTTGCCTCAAACGGCACATTTCTTACTATTAACTTTGTTGAACTTTGGTCATTCTCAGCTTTGCTGAGAACTTTCTCATCTTTCTTGGCATGGCAAAGCTGTAAAATTAAGGCATGGCCATCCAGAACAGTTCCCTAAAACAAATACCAGAAGCCGATAAAGCCAAACAGATCATGGAACAACCAGCTGATGAGATGAATACAGCACCATAAAGCAAATTATTACCTGTAAATCCCTACAAACATTGGCTGCTGTATCAACAGAATCAAACTCCAAAAATCCAAAACCCATTGAAACATTTTTCCCATTCTTCAAGTGCTTCTTTATCTGAACATACAACCAGTAATCCTTAGTAAACAGAACTTACAAGCCACCAAAACCATACCAAACCAATGAGAGTCAGATACCCACCCTGACGCTTAAGATTTTTCCTTCCCTCATTTTTTCACTAATATGCTTCCTCAAACTTTCATCACTTGTCTTGAAATTGAGGTTCTTGACGAAAAGGGATCGTGACTGAAATGTAATGAAAAAGGCGTGAAATGCAATTCAATAAAGAAAAAATACAATATAAAAAACAAAAGCACTGACCCCGGAACTTAAAACCCATACAGTTGCAAACAGGGCCAGATCCTATTTCAAATTTTCAACAGGTTACCACCAGAACACTGAAGTTGAAGACTAAGTAACAATATAACACACACACACACACACACACACATATCAAACATCGAACTAATATCAGCACACCTAATGAAAATAGAGAGTTCATCATAGAAGTTTGTTTCAAATGCAACTCCGTGTTTCTAGGGTTTCATCGCATTCAAGCCAGCTGGCAAAACAAAACAACTCCTTTAGAAGATGGATGTAACAATACGATACAATGCATAAAACCAATGTCAGCAAAGCTAATGAAGGCAGTTTTGGTTGCAAAGGTCGTTACATACACAAATTCAAGCCAACGATATTTGTCATTGGATTAAAGCAGAGTGGCAAAATAAAAGCACTGCCTTAGGGTTTCTGCAACAAAAAGATCACACTTCAACTTACTAGAAAGTTGTATAGGACAGGCCATTGAACTGCCACATCATACAGCAACAAGCGTTGCCTTAAGCACTCAAAACTTCACAAGACAGATGTAGAGATAAGGATGCTAAAGTGAAGCGTGGCACAAGAAAATAGCAATTGAGTTTGAGAACAAGATCAGAAACGAACACTATGATCAGATGCGGGATGTAAGGCCTAGATGGTTTGGGCATAAAGAAAAGAGATCAGGTCCCACTCAGGAGGTTAGAAAGGAATACCATTGGGGCAAAGAGAAGATTATACAGCACAGGTGGACTGATTTGTGAATTAGGATTTGGCTAGGAATTTCAAAGGGTGCACGATGAGATATTAAACAGTGATTGGGGTCAGGAAGGCAAAAATATCCAGAATAAGAGAGCTACTAAATGACAGAAAAGAGAGAAACATAGGAATCGATCCACGGTTACTAAGAAAGCCACCCACAGCAGCCCTGAAGCCACATGGTCCATAAAGATGTAACCTTTGCTGGCAAATACTGATTTTGTTCTATGCCCATGAACTTATGGTAACAGCACTTAAATTAAGCCTTCATATGCATTGGAATATCCTGATCCTATGCTATAACTTACTCTTGAGAAAGAAGGTTGCCTAAAATCTTAAAAAGGTGACTAAAAGATACTCTTATATGTGTATATGTATGTATGTATGTATCTATATACATGTACACACGGCCCCCCTACCCACACCCACATCCACACGCACCCACCCACGCGCGCGCGCACACACACATACACACACACACACAAGGAGAGAGAGAGAGGGAGAGAGAGAGCTCTCTCTCTCTCCCTCTCTCTCTCTCTCCCCCTCTGTCATACGTACATACGCATACATACATATATACGTATGCATATATACATACACACCCAAACACACTCACACACACACAACACATACACGCATGCACACACACAACATACACGCGCGCGCGCGCAAATGTGTACATATGCATATCTCATAAGGCAGAATATATAATACACACAAAGATCAAAAGGTCAGATGCAAAATACGAATCGGACCCAAGGACTGCACACATTCAATATAGAACCACCCACATTATCTACATCATCAAAAGAAGAATGGCAAAAAGTGCCCATTATCCTAAAAATAGTCTATTGATCAAATTTATCTTTAAAGCGTGGAGAGGCGTCTTCCCACCCTTGACTATTCTATCTCTCTTGCCAAATTCTCCAAAAAGTCGCCCATGGAATTAACATAGCATTCTTCATTTTAGTTTTTCTATTTTAAAAAGCTAAAACTTAAAACAACCCCTACAAGCGAAGAGATTGTCTCATAGAAGCAAGAAGGAATCCAAGAGACCCCAAAGCAACTAAAAGCTGGTTCTCATAGAGCTCTAGTAAACTCACATGAAGCAACAAGTGATCAATAGATTCACTAAGGTGTTCTCGGTCTTTTGTAAGCTATCACAAGTCAAAATACACCATGAGAAGCTTCCCAAACAAAAGAAACCTTTAAAGAAGCTAATTAGCTAAGACTTCCAAATAAGATTTTAGGGGATTCGAGGTCATCATAGGTCTACCTGGGGTCCGCTGGACCTTGGGTCACCAGGAGCCTAGTCTACTCACCTACCGCCGAATAGGGTTTTCCCGGTCGTATGCTGCTTTCTCCCAGATTTACTAGGCTTTGGTTGGGTAACTCCGTGGTGGTTGCTGGTGTGGTCGCCGGCTGCTTCTGTTGTCGATGGTAATCTTCTCCCCGGAGTTTCTGGTCACCTACAGCCAGTGAGTCTTTTCCAGTCGCCAGCTTAATTTGTCCAGATCTTCTACTCCAGTTGGTTTCTTCCTTTTTTGAGGTTTCTGGGTTGGTGACAGGAAAGTTCTGTCGCCACCAGTAAGTTTTCTGCCGGAGCTTCTGTTGCCAGTGACTTTTCCGGTCATCGGAAAGCCGCTGGAATTTCTCTTTCTGCTGTGTTTTTCTCAGAAATGGCCGATTTTGGTTTTTAGGCTCTGGTTGGCATCCCTTAGTCTGCTGAAGTAGAAGTTCTGTGTTGTTTTCTTTTGATAGGGAAGTTCTGTGTTGCTTTCATTATGGTCTTTGTCTTTTAGTGTTTTTTTTTTGGCTATTTCACCATTATGAGAGCAGGCCGCAAGAGGTTTGTGGCAATCGAAAGCAAATCCTTTGATTTGGCTATTGTTGGGAAGGAAGAGGAATCGTTGAAAATTTCTGATAATAGAAGGGGGAGGACTTTTCTCTTGCTGCCTCAGCATGTAGCTTTCTGGTTATTGAGGGCCTGGCAGATTTCGCAAGTCTAAGTCCTCCAATTGGTGTAATCAAATGCATCGTGGCTCATGTATTTTTCTTTTGGAATCCAAAAGAAATCGGGCGGGCAAGTTCCCGCAATTATCTATTATTAAAGATGGCACAAGAGCTTTCGTTATCTTCCCAGCAGGTTGGAATGACATGGGTTGGCCTAGAATCCTGGACGCCCTCAATGACATGGTTGGTCCTTCCAACTTGGGCTTAGGGGGTTCCTGTAAACTGTCCTCACCGCAACAGCCATTGCCCAGTGGCATTGTACCTCCACCTCCACCTCTGGGGTGTTGTCCTAAATGTGGCTTCACCGGTGAACCAGCATGTTTTCTCAGACATATGCAAATGCTGTTTCAGCTACGCCTTTAAGGAGTGTTCGTAAAGCCTACATTAAGCAAGGAGTCGAGAGAGAGGCGAAGGGACATTAGAGAGTTTGCTGGGCAAGTGCCTAGATCTGTGAACACTCAAGTTTATTCCTGACGAAGAAGCTTCAAGAATAGGGTGCATGTGAGTAGCAGGTCTAGCAATGAAGGTGGTGTCCAAGCGAATTGGCCTCCCAATGCATTGTTGGTGCTTGAGACAAGTTCGCCTTATACAGATGTGCCAACTTCTTTTGACCATGTGGTGTTTGAAGCTAATACAATGTTGTTTCATGGGTAAGGGATGTCGTCTCTCACAAAGTTCACAAGGGTTATGCAGTATTGGATATTCAACCCACTTTGACTTCTTTTGCCTATTCAAATGAGCTGCATCATCTTCTTTGAGCTTGTCTTGGTTGTTTGAAGAAGATGACCAATCCCCTTCCATGGTGCTTAACTCCTCACCTTCTTTGTTATATGGGGGCAAACAGTCTGGACTTACAAGTTACAACTCATAATTGGGCATTGGATTTATATGGTGGCGTTCCCTGTGAGTAGGGGTGGCAATGGGGGGGGGTACGGGGTGGGTTTAGCCGTACCCTGACCCATACCCATTTTCAAAATTAATAACCATACCCATACCCATCGAGTATTGTAAAATTATACCCATACCCATACCCCACCGGGTATAGCGGGTATGCGGATTTTATTCGAATACATACAGACAAAAAAAATTAAACTCATTTTGTACCCATATTTGACATCAAATAGCCAATATGTTACATTAACACCAAGCTTCTGACAACATATCATATCACATCAAATACAACTAAAAGTTTACTAATCAAAACAATAAACTAGCACTTCACAATTACAGTTTTAAACAAAGTGTTCCGCTGAAGTCTTGAATATCATACAACTCAAAGCAACTAACAAAATATTCAAGTACAAGTAACGAATTAGAACTTTAAACAAACGCGTATAAGTTTTATATGGGTGGGTATGAGACAGGTATGGGGCGAATTTTGATAAGACGGGTATAGAGCGGGTATGGGGTGGGTAGGACCCATACTCATACCCATTTTATCAATACCCGCCCCATACCCATTTTTTGCTATTTTCACCACCCATACCTATACCTATTGGGGCGGGTTTTGCGAGTTTTAGGTGGGTACGGGTTTTTTTGCCAGCCCTACCTGTGAGTTACCTTGGGAAGTTGTCTGTGATGCAATAGCAATGAGTGTCACTTCTTGCAATAGTGCTACTGCTGCCAGGATGAGACAACAGTCAAAAGCATCCAGTTCATGAGTGGCCATTAGCACCGTTGGGTAATCACTCAAATAGCTACTGATCCGGTAGAACCCTTAGCTGCTGATGTCTCTTGTTTTCATACCGTTGGTTGAAGATGTTTGAGACGGTGAAAATATTCTTTCTGAGAATGTCTCCAAGTGGGTCACATCCAAACTTATAAGCATCACAGGTTGTATTGGGGTGGCCTTCTCTAGTTATGAGCATGGGGTTATTCAGCTACTATCTAGAATCGAGAAGAGCAATGCTATGCCCAAGCCAACTGTGCAAAGCACACCACCTTCTATTAGCAGGCAAAGGGGGCTTCAGAGACTCGAGTTTGGAGTCAACTATGATAGGCCTAGTACCTCCTCAAGTGGGATGACAGTCTCTTATGTATAGGTTTCTACCTTGGAATGTGAGGGGAATTAATAATCATGATAAGAGGGTTTTGCTTAAAAATGTTTTGATGGATTGGAATTCTTATCTTATTTGTATTCAACACACAAAACTTGAGGATGTTGAACTTTTTGATATTCGTAGCATCTGGGGGAACCAACATGTTGGGTTTACTGTGCTTAAGACGATAGGTTCAGCCGGTGGCATTCTCGTATTGTGGAATAAGAACACTCTCTATTTGGTCTCCTCTTCATGTTCTGAATTTTCGATCACTTGCTTTCTGCAAATGGTTGATGGCAGCTTCTCTTGGGGCTTTACTGGTGTTTATGGACCGCATGCCAGAGTTGACAAATTGAGGATGTGGGATGAGTTGAGTCGTATTAGAGATGGTTGGTCTGGTCTTTGGTGCATATGGGGGGATTTCAATGAGATTTTGCATTGCTATGAAAGAAGCACCTGTGCTTGTCCTTCTAATGCAATGGCAAATTTCGAGATTTCACCAATTACATAGCCTGATGGATCCTCCTTTGAAGGGGGAGACTTCACATGGCCCAGAGTGGAGATGCTTCAGCGTGTTCAAGGTTAGACTGCTTTCATGTGTCATGAGATTGGGAGGAGTATTTTCCGGACATGATTTAGAAAAGGTTGCCTAGACGTTTTTCTGATCACTTGCCTATGTGTCTTGGGACAACGGTGCTAGAAAGGGGTAAGATCTAGAATTTGAGGGTTTCTCTGATCTCATTAAAGAATGGTAGGGAGAGGGAGGATGGTTATCTAGTTTTGCTAGCTACATTGTTGCAACTAAACTTAAATTTATCGAACAGAAGCTCCAGAAGTGGAAAAGGGATGTTTTTAGAGACATTAAGACTCAAAAGTATAACGTGATGGGAATTATCAATTTCTCTTGATGTCACAGAAGGGTCTTCTGGCCTTACTAGTGATAAAATTCAACTGGGAAAAACTGCCAAGGATGATTGGGCTAAAATTATTCTGGCCTTACCATGCGTTTTTATTGGATGGCCAATATGCATAGGAAGCTTAATTCTATGTCTGCTGTTGTAGTAGATGGGGTTCGACACGATACCCTTCCACATAAGAAATCTGCAATTTTTGGCTTCTACAAATCCATATTCTCCAAGTTTGAGCCATGGAGACCTAAGTTGACAGATTACCTTTGTTACGGGACTTTGACAAGGAGTTTATTGAGATGCCTTTCAGTGAGGAAGAAGTTACTAAAGCTCTTTTAGATTGTAGTGGGGATAAGTGTCCTAGACCTGATGGTATGACTATGGCATTCCTTCAGAGCAATCGAGCCACAGTTAGTGGAGATGTGATGAGTACATTCGCCAACTTTTTCTCTTCAAGAAAATTTGTGGCCAGCCTCAATGCCAATGCTGCTTTTATTGGTCTCATTCCTAAGAAAGTAAATGCAGATAACAAAGACTTCCGACCTATCCACTTGGTTGGTTGCATTTACAAGTTGCTTTCTAAGGTTTTAGCTCGAAGGTTGAGGAGCATCATTAGGTCTCTGATTTCAGAGAACCAAAACGCCTTTATGAGAGGTCGTCATAGTCTTGAGGCTATGCATACACCAAATGAGCTTATCAATTCTAGGGTCAGGTCGGGACCAGAAGTTGTAAGTTGGATATCGACAAGGCTTATAATTATGTGAACTAGGACTTTTTTATATGTCATGAAAAGAATGGGTTTTAGGGAAAAGTGGATTGGTTGGATCCGCCATGTCATTTCCTCTTCATCTTTTGTAGTTCTTGTCAATGGCTCACTTACGGATTTCTTTTTGGCTTCTAGAGGGCTTCGACAGGGAGACCCTTTATCTCCCCTGCTATTTTTGCTCGTCATGGATGTTTTCACCAGAATGATTGAGTTAACTTCTGATGCAGGGCTTATATGTAGGTTTTCAGTGGGTCGCTCGAGTATGACAACTTAACGACACTATTGTATTTTGTGATAATGATTGTGAGCAGATGGTGAATCTTTGGTGTGTTCTTACTGGGTTTAAAGCGGCTTCGAGCCTGTGTGTTATCTTGGCAAACAGCTCTATCCTGCCTGTTGGACAAGTGGACAACATTCATACTGATTAGAGGTGTTTTAGACTGCAATATTGAGGCCTTTTCGACTACTTACCTAGTTCTCGCTCTTGGTGCTGAATTCAAGGAGAAAACTATTTAGGATCCAGTTATTGGCAAGTTTGAGAAAAAACTATCTGGTTGGAAGTCTAATTACCTTCCAAAGGGGGAAGATTAACTCTCATGTTCTCTCCCACATCCCGACCAACTTCCTCTCCCTTTTTCCTTTACCTTCTTCAATGGACAACATATTAGAATCAATCCAGAGAAAATTCCTTTGGAATTCTTTTGGGAGTGATTTTAAAAATCATCTAGTGAGGTGGAATGTTGTGACGAAACCATTGTTTGCAAGAGGGTTAGGCGTGAGGGACCTTCGCATTTTTTAACTAGGCTCTTCTTAGCAAGTGGCTTTGGAGATTCATAAATGAAAAAGGTAATCTGTGGAGAAAAGTGGTAACCATTAAATATGGTGACACGGGATTCAGTAGGTTTCCTTCTTCATTGAACGGTCCTTATGGGTTTAGCCTTTGGAGATATATATCCAAAGGTTAGGCAAGATTCTTTCCACACTTTTCCTTTGAGGTAGGTGATGGTTCTACCATCTTTTTTTGGCCGGATCGATGGTGCGGCAAAGTGCCCTTAAATGGGCGTTTCCCGAGTCTTTATGTTCTAGAGGCAGACAGAAATACGTTAATTGCTTATTATCAGGAGCATCTGTCCAGAGGTTATGTTTATGCCCCTATATTTGTCCGAGATGGCTTTATCGATGATGACACTCTAATAATCTTTTTTAATAAGCTTAATGAGGCCAATCTACGGGATTCTTCACTTGACAAGGTGAGATGGGATCTGAATATTAGGGGGGGCTTCCCAATTAGATCTTAGATCTTTTTATTTGAAACTCCTAAGCTTGAATTACACATCATCGGAGGCTCATTCTGAAGTTGGCTTACCTTGCAAGCTCATATGGAAGACTTTGCCCCCTTAAAGGTTTCTTCTTTGTTTGGGAAGCTACACATGGTAAGATACTAACTTGTGATAACCTGAAAAAGAAGGGGAAGATCTTGGTCAGCAGATACTTTATGTGCAAAGGGGATTCCGACTCATTAGATCATTACTGCTCCATTGTCAATTCGCTAGGGCACTTTGGGATCTAGCAAATAGTTGCTTGGGCATTTTGTGGATTGCTTCGGATTCTATTAAGAATCATTTTTTAGCTCGGAAGGGTTTCTCTAGTAGGAAGGTGAAAAGGAAGAAGAAGGCTGCCTTGATTCTTCCTCATGTCATTTTTTGGAGTATCTGGAGAGAGAGAAAAAGAAGACTTTTTGAGGGTATATAAACTCCCTTTCAAGCTTGAAAGATAATTTCATCAAAACGCTCTACTTTTGGGATAATGTAAAGTTAAGCCTTCCTCTTTTGATGTGGCCGACTTTGTAGATAGCTTTTACTTTGGATGTATAGCCTTCTGTATGATGTTTTCTATGCATATGATCTTTTGATCTTTCTATATTAACATATTACCTTTTCCCCATCAAAAAAACGATTCTAGAGGAACCAACCCACCAAAAAGACTGGATAGAGGACCCCAAATAAGATTCAAGGCAATGATGAGATTGCTCGGCCTCATAACCCTGAAGGGTCCTTCACCGTCAAGAGTTTTTGTAATACTCTTCACGATCGTCCGAGGAGTTCTGATTTTGATTTTCCTGCAAACACCATTTGGAGGTCAAAAGCTCCTCTGAAAGCCTCTTTTTATTTTGGGGAGGGGGCCGCTTGGGCAGCCACCAAAGAAAAAATTTCCCATGAATGAGTTATTTAAAAAAAGAAATTTTCATAGGCCAAGTAGGTGCTCCATGTGCCTTGCGGAGGAAGATTCAATCCACCACCTCCTTGTGCATTGTCGTTAGGTCTCCTCGCTTTGGCATTTGACTCTCTACTTGATGGGTGTTAGTTGGGTTCAACCTCTGAAGGTCAAAGACGTGTTGGTGGCTTGGAGAAGAATGATGAAAAAGTGTTGCGGTTTAGGAGTTTGGAAGATGACCCCTATAACTATTTGGTGAGCAACTTGGAAGGAAAGCAACCGATGTATTTTCGAGGGCAAGGAAATGTCCTTTCAAGATTTCAAGCTCTACTTTTTTAGAACATTTTATAGTTGGAATCATGTTCAAAATGGTGGTACAATTCTGACCTTTTTGGCTTTTGTAGATAATATTATGCACGACACTTGAGGGCATGATGCTTTGTAATTGCCCCTTTTGTACATGGGCGACATCCCCTTGGCGTCTATTAATGCATCTTTTTTATTACTCATAAGGATTGACAGCGAAAATTCCTTCAAAGTTGAGGTTCCATCTAATGCCATTAAGTCTGTCCCGGACAGGAATCTCATTCAGCTTTCCAAGAACGCTAACAGGAGTATCATCACTGACAAAAGAAACACAGACAAAAACAAGTGTGAAGTGAGATGCAAGTGCAATCAGGAAGTAAAGCATCTCTATCCACCACAAAAACAAAGGAGGAACAATCTTCTTAAGGGAAAACCTTCACACCAACAGTCATGTTTGATGCTAATCAACTTTCTCCCAAGCATTAACCGTCTCATTCATCAATCTCCAGAGCCCCTTAACAAGCAAAACCTTATTGAAAAGCCTCAAATCCATCGCCCCTAAAGTACCATCAGGCATTAAATGCTTAATAATATCCATGTCACAAGATGAAACTTGAAAACTCCAAATAGAACCCCAAAGGAAGCTTCCAAATTGGTTGTCATGGAAGACGGCAAGCGAAAGAGAAGGCAAGCAAATCAAAAGGCTTGAAATAAGTCAAATAACATTTTTGATGAGTCAGTCTCCCTTTTGAAATGGTATTCTGATTTCCACCACAAAAGCATTCCGTCAAATATATCAATGACCTATTCCCAAATGGAATTTTCCTTGAACTATGACCTATTCCCAAATGGAATTTTCCTTGAACTTCACCCCAGGAGGAAACGAAGATAAAAAGTCACAGGAGAATTTAAAAAATGCCACCACCTGCAAGTAACTGGATGCTACCCACACTCCTAAGTCCTAAATAATACCTATGAAAATAGAAAGAAAACATTCTCTAACTCTCTAAGATTCCACCTCTACATATAATTGCAAAATATACTATAAGAGTTACCAAAAGAGTCCAAAGTTGAAAATACTATCTAAAACTACAAACTCTAGATTAAGTCTCCCCTCTTCCTCATTTGCATGAGATGAAGAGATGGACCTAAAAAAACGTGACTGTCATCATCACACGACATGTCAAAGCTAAATTACACTAAAGACATAACCATCAGAGGATTTTTTAGCAATCTAGATTTCATGCAAGTTTCTCTGTCTAGGAAATCTCCTGCTCCACTTTATCAATCTTTTATCCTCCTCCTCCAACTCTCTTTCAATTGATATAATACACTACCTATCATACTTCTGCCAGGTACTCCTTTGTGGCCACATGTCATGACTCTTCTCCTTCCTATTTTGGTGCCTGCATTACTTAACCTTTTTTTTTTTAGTTCTCTTCAAAGAACTATCAAAATATTCAGATTCTTTAGTGATTTTTCCAGAAACCAACACTTTGCTTTCAGAGGTAAAGTTGCATACATTTACTCCCCCTTTTTACCTGTTGCTGGATAGTGCTAGTCATGCTTCTTTTTCAATTTGATTAACCTAAATAATTGGCGAAAGATAAGCAGCACCTAATTCAGAAGCATGCTAAAGCAACACTGCTTTTCACGGTATAAACAAATTAAAAACTCTTTCCCTGCCAACATAGAAGGTAACGTATTTTATTAAAAAAGTTTCAACTGGTGCAAAAAAAAAAGGAAAAGAACCACTCCAGAAAAGGAGGAAAAAAATATCAGAACAGAGTCATGGAACAGGAGAACAAAAATCCAAAATGCACAACAAAGGATATGGTGCATCGAACCTCAACTCTATCAGGATCAATTTCAGCTTGGAGATATCCCTCAACTTGCTGCTCCAGTTGGACCTTCTTAGCCTCGTGTTCCCCAACAACCATATCACTCTTAGAGTCATCATTAGATGCCAGGTCTTGACTGAGAATATTGCTGGGAGCCCATTCCAAATACAACGGAGCATCTCTGGAGGCAGGCCAAGAAAAAGGCAAAAAAAAAAAAAGAAGAGAACAGAATGTAAGTAACAGCATTATTGTAAAAAGCTGACAAAACCATGACACAGTAAGGCTAGTAGATGATCGCTGGAATGGCCCACAATGGGCCAACTTTACTAATTCAACCTCTGGGCCAACTATGCTACTATGTCGTCTGACAGACTAGTGAGATGCATTCAAAGGCTTGATCTTGTTCCTTTTGGATTCTGATGGAATGGTTCTACTAGAGGTCCAATCACATGATTACATCTACATTAGACTTGTCATTATCTATACAGACCAATAGGCACAGAGATCAAAAAATTGATTTAGTGGGACAAAAGATTCATTGATTTCAGGTTCAGGCAGTTGGGCTACTATGAGAGTGCCGTCTACATTATGGGTACTAGACATTCGAACATGTTGATTTATTATTTACAGCTTCGCTTTGGGTTCTGGAAACAAAGGCTTTTATGGAAATTCATTAATGGTACATAATGAGAATGGAAGACTTAATTTTACTAAATTTTCCTTCTTTCAGGAGGAAGACTAATCCTGCTAGTGTAGATTCCCTTCGCTTATTGTCCAACATGAAAATATGGCTTCTCAAAGAGCTGAGATATAATCCTTTCCTCTATTTGGAAATGGTTGAAACAAGGATGAAAGAAAACTCAAAGTGCAACTTACTTGTAACGCTTGTAAGCCAGGCCTCTAAAAGCTGCTCGAGCTTCAGCTGGTTCCAGAAAGATCACCTAGGAATGCACAATGAGGCACTAGCCAATAAGTATTGGTACTAAAATCAGCAAGTTTAACAATCAAGCTATAGTATAATGCTGAAGAGAAATTTACAAGACAAATTCAACAAGATTCAAACTGGTGCATTATATTTTGCCTTTCCCTGTGTACAAACATAACGCAAAATTTTAGAACAATCATGTACACAAGGCCAACCAACCCGCACTACTAACACATCAACCAGTTGCTGAACATACTGAAAACCACAAATCTCACACGAGCACCAAAAGCTTTCGATGAGGAAATAGTATCCGACTCCCAATTGCATTCTAATAAAGAATTGCCCTTTTTTGTTAAATGCACATTCAGACCAACTGAATGACTTAAAATACAGCTATGTTGCTTTGACTGCGCTACGCCATGTCAGAGATAGGTACATATCTGTGTATCCGACGCAGTGGATGCAATAATATAGGACACAAGTCGGGTTAAGTTTGGTCACGTCATGTTTCAGGTTGAGCAACATTTTGGGTCGGTTCACTTTGGGTTGGGCGAACTTCAGTTCGGGTTGATTTTGGATCAACCGATTTTTGGTCAATATGCTTGTCATACAAAAATAAGCAACTTTGTAGAAAATTTCGGGTCGGATATTGTTCAATTCGGGTCAATTCAGGTTTCAGGTCCACTTTCGGATGAGCACATTTCAAATGTCAGGTCGGGTATGGGTCCGGGTCCGGGTCCGGGTCGTTCGGTTTGAGATTTGGGGTTCGAGTCAGTTTTGCCAGGTCTACACGAGTACGTGAATACGGCAACTTCTTTTCAAAATTAAGCTTTATTGTTAAATTAACCTGAATATTTTGATCAAATTAATTTCAATTTAATATTCCCCAGACACCTAGAATTATTCAGTAAATGGGATACGGGTAAGTGTTCGATTACCACTGAAATTAGAAAATTAAGTTTAATAGGAGAACAAAATTAAGCAATTACAACTTTGAAAACAGGGAAGTCAATCAATGAAATGCTTAAATTATGGATGACCAAAGTCAGATAATAAATTACCAAAACCAGGATCCTTATGCTAGGAGGCCTCTTGTCAGTTGGGACCAGATGTTTTTACCAAGAAAATATAAAGGATTGTGTTTCAAAGACTTCAAAAAGTGGAATTCTGCTTTGATGGCCTATTACATTGGGCCATTGCAAATAAGAAGAATTCATTATGAGCAGAGTGGATTCTTTCTCGTTACTCAAAGCTCAAACCTGGTGGGATTTCATACATAAAGCTAACACACCTTGTTGCTCGGACTCAGGTACGGGTATATACAAGCGTGTCCCACCCGGCGGAAGCAACAATTGAGTATACTAGGATCCATGTCGAAAGATTGGACACGGACACGGGGACACGGGCACTGGGATATAGCAACTTCTTCTCAAAAATTCGTTGTCTTCTTAAATTAACCCAAATAGTTTTATCAATTTAATATTTCGGCAGACATCCTTGAATTATTCAGTAAACGGGAATAGGGTAACAGGTGGATTACTATTAAAATTAGGAAATTCAGTTTAATAAAATTACAAAATTAAGTAATCAAAGCTTTGTAAATAGGCAAGTCAATCAATGAAACGCTTAAATCGTGGATTAACAAAGTCAATTAATTACCAAAACTAACATATACATTGTTGTTCAGTCAATAAAAAGAATTTTAAAAAACCCCCATATCCCTGTAAATTGGAAGCGCAGAAGCCAATTGTGAAAAGGCAAGCACTAGCCTGTGGCACGTGCGCAAGAGAGGGTGTGAGGAAGAGAGACAACAAAAATGGAAGACGAAGCTGAAGAGCAAGAAGCTGCACTCAAAGCTTCGGGAGCTGGTACAAGCTCCACACAAAGAAGTTTTTTTCCATCATGTTAAGGCGCCTTGGGCTGACTTGGTCTGGAACTCACTAACAGTCCCTAAGCACTCTGTACTAACACGGACCATTATGCACCAAAGACTATAGTTACTACAACAACAGCTGCTCCCAGTTTGGATCCCGCTTTTGTGCAGTCTCAAAAGATCCAATTGTAGGTAGCCTTACCTTTGCAAGCATCGCTACCTGCAAAGAGGTTGATTCCAAAAGCCCCAAAACAAGAGAATTTTGAGGACATCATTTTTCAAGTTGAAAATCTTTAAAATACAAAGCATTTCAGAAGCAAGAAAACAATAGCAGTAGCTACTAAAGCAAAAGGAAAAAATTATATAAAAATTCACAGCAAAACAATCATATAAAATTCAAGGGTGTGTATGAAACCTTTTTTTAGCACAAAAACGGACAAATACCAAGTCAACAATTTATACGTAGCTAAATACAAATCAATTGAAGTAAATGGGGGTAACGTGAAGAGAATATAAAGGATGACTAGCAACAAAGATCTAGTAGGTAGTAAATGTTTATAAGAGAGGTGGGACAAACTTTTCCAAACCTAAAAGCCACCATGCATCACAATTAACCAACTGCAACTCGAAAATTCAAAACAAGGAGCCCTCTACAAACTCTAACTCAAAGATACGTGTGTTCACTAAGCTTAGCAACAAAACAAACTAGGAATACTACCTAAGGTCTATAACCTTAGCTCTACACCTACAAAAACTCCTATCTTGGCCATGTCCTCCACAAGTCCTATATGGGTCAATTCTAGTTTGACAACCTCATCACAAGTTTTCTTAAGTCTGGCTCTACCTCTATTACACTCTGAAATGTGAACCCTCTAACACCTCCTTACAAAGGCATCTAAGCTCCTCTACATGATGTGACTAAATCATATGCGCCTTGCCTCTCGGATCGTGTCCTCAATTGATGCAACCACACCTTCTCTATAATCACTTCATTTCTTATCCAATCCAATGTTATAGGCCACACATCCAACGGATCATCGTCATCCTCATCTTTGCTACCATCATCTTTTGGACTTGACTTATTTTACCGCCCAACACTATGAGCCATATAGTAAGACCGGTCCAACCACCATCCGATAAAATTTACCCTTTAGTTTGACTGGGATCTTCTTGTCACATAAAACTCTAGAAGACAGTCTCCAAAACTATCACCCAACTCTCATAGAATGAACAATGTCCTCGTTGATATCCCCTTTATCCTCTTTAACCTATACTATTGTCTATTGAGCCCAAGTACCTAAATTTCTCAACCCTAAGGACTGCAATATCGCCAGTGCAACAATGGAGACTTCTCCTCATGCTGTACCCTCTGTTATTGAACATTTGAACTTACATTCCAAATACTCCATCTTCGATCTGCTTAGTCTAAAGCCTATGCTCTCCAGAGTTGCCCTCCGCCTCTCCAAATTATTGTTAACTCCATCTCTATTTGTCAATTAACTGCCTTATTTGTCATACTATAGAGGGCTCAGTGAGCCACAGGAACACATCCTCTTTGAATGGTCCTTTGCACAAGAAATTAAGGCTAGAATCTTTTCAAGGCTGCAGATCAAGTTCTATATACGCCAAGTTTTGTACAACTGCAAAGATGACTGCTAAGCATCAAATGGGGACAGAAAATTGAGAAGCATCATTAAAGCTACGATCACTGCAGGGCGGTATGAAAACTAGCCACACAGGAATGATCTAGTTTTAAACAACACCAAACCAAATATAGACCAGGCAATTAAGCTCTTTGGGGAGAGCATCATATTCAGGCTTAATCAGTTAGCTATGATTGGCGAGAGGTTCAGGGGTTGTGACGACATACGCTCTAGATTACCAGAGGCTTCTAAGCCTTCTGACGTGGCATAGACCTATGTAACCATTCCTGTTTTATCAGAACTTCGATAGTGGTAATGAAATATATTTTAATTAGACTAATTTCTCACCCCCCAAAAAAAAGGATATATTGGATTCTATATCCTTGTTGTTCAGCCAATATAAAGAAGGGGGCAGGGACATATCGCATCCTTAGTTTAAAAAGAGCCCGCCTGAGGCACGCCTCGGCATGAGGCTACCACATCAACACCTCGGAGGGGATAAGGTATAAAAGGACACCAAGGGGATGTCACCCATGTACGAAAGGGGCAAATACAAACATTATGCCCTTAAGCTCTCATCCATAATGCAATCTACAAAAGCCAAAAAGCTTAAATTTTTGCTACCATTGAGCCCGATATTCCAACCATACAACAAACTCAAAAAATAGAGCTTAAATTCTTGAAACGACAAGGCTTTGTCCTAAAAAATACGTCGATTTCTCTCCTTCCAAGTAAGCCACCAAATAGCCAAAGGAATCATACTCCAAACTCCAAGAACCCAACTATTCTTCATCCTTTTCCTCCAAGCCACTACCACATCTCTCACATTAGAAGTTCAAACCCGACTAACCCATATTAGAGAGAGATAATCCCGAAGTGAAGAAACCCACCAATAATGTACAAGGAGATGATCATCAGTTTCTTCCTCCTCCAAACAAATAGAGCATCTACTTGGACCGCTAAAATTTCTTCTTTTAAGCATGTCGTCCGTAGGAATCGTCCCTATGGTGGCCGCCCAAGCAAAGAAACACACTTTTGTGGAAGCTTTAGACTTCTAAATGGACTTGGCAGCAAAATCTTGACCATCCAAGGCTTCAAATTGCGTGGAACAAAAACTCTTGACGTTAAAGGACACCGTAGAGCTTAATGGCCACACAATCTCATCATTGCCTTAGGGAAAAACCTCTTTCCCAACACGTAAGGCTAACAAATTGCAAATACTATCCTCTTCCCAATCATTAAGACTCCTCACAAAATTCAAATTCCAATGGCTAATGTCACCATTCCAAGAAACTAATCCTTATACCGTGGCATACTTTAAACAAGTCATCCTAAAAAGATTAGGAAATTGAGAGCTAAAAGGAACGTTATGCTTGTATGGTACGTGTGAGCATTGGGGAACTATAATGAAAAGATAATATATCTTAAGGTCATTTGTTCTGTTACTGATTATATTGATGTGTAACCATTTTTTAATGCATTATCTAACTTGTTTATGCAAAATCTGCTTTGCAAAATGTGAAAGACTTAAAAATTTTGCATAGAAGTGCGCCTCACATCCATGACGCATGCGCCTTCGCCTCGGAGCGCCTCGCTCCTTTTAAAACTAAGATGGCAGCTAATTAGAGCCACAGGCGCCCAAGCATGAAAAAGCATACCCTAGCCTGGGAGAAAACAAAGAAGAGAGATGAAGCAGAAGAGCAAGAAGATGCACTTGAAGCTTCTGGAAGTGATGCAAGCTTTGAAGAAGTTTTCTTTGTCATGTCTGGCCTCTTTTACCCTCCTCCCTCTCCCTCCCCCCCCCCCCTAAATCAATATCCTTTGTACACAACCATCTGATGTTGATAGTTGTTCCACGTCCGAGTGTCGATCAGCATGTCCGACACAAATACTAAGTCCACACTCATGTCGTGTCGTGTTGTGTCAACAAAGGTATAGCTTGCTGAAGAGCCAAGTCCGAGCATCATAGAAATGCAGAGAGCAATATAAAGCCTAATGTTAATAATTCTTATTAATATAAATAACAATAATAACAATCATTACTATTAATATTAATAACTAATATTAATATTAATAATTATTATTAATTCTTAATATTAACAGTAATTATTATTAATATAATAAGAATTATTACTAATGAATATTAGTAATAATTACAATAATAATTGCTATTGATACTAATAATAATTATTATTACTGTAAATAATAATAATTAATATTAATATTGATATTAATAACGATAACTAATTACTAACATTAATAACAATTAATTATGATAAATTAATAATTAATAATATTAAGAACAATAATTATTATTATAACTATTATTAATAATAAAAATAAATACTAATAAATATTAATTAATAATTACCTAATTAAATAATCATAACAATAATGATAATTATTATAAAACAATTACTATTATTCCATTTAACAATTAATAATAATTATTAATAATTAATAAATCATTATAATAATAAAAATTGTTAATTAATAACAACAATAATAATGAATCACTAATAATAATTACTATTAATATTACTAATAATATTTTTTTAATAATAATAATTAAAGACAATAGTTATAATAATAATTCTTATTAACGTTAATAATGATCATAATTAATAATAATAATTATTATTAGTATTATTATTCTAATAATTATTATAATTATTATTATTATTATTAGTGAATATTAGTAATAGTCAAAATATAAATTAGTAATGTTATGAACAACAATAATCATAATAATTATTAATATTAATATTAATATTCACATTAATATTAATGTTAACATTAACAATTATGATAAATTATTTATATTAATGAATAATAAAAATAATAAAACATTAAAAGCTTAATAATTAGTAATACTATTAAGAATCATTATTAATAAAAACAATAACTAACAATATTAAAAAGAATAATAAAAATATTTATCAATATTATTAACAATAATAATTAATATTGATAATTACCAATATTAATAACTATTATTTGAAAATTAATTAAATAATAATAATTAATTCTATTATTTTTAACATTAAAAATAGTTAGTCTATTACAAGTTTACAAACCAAATTTGAGAGTTTTGCCTCCTGGTGTTTCTTTCAGCTCCATGGACAAATGAAAAAAATCAAATCCAGGTCATGAATTTTTTTTTTTGCTTTTGAGAAACTCTAATTTGATACTTATGACCTCCTTATCCTCTACTTCATTCACTCCCCAGGAAAAGGCACTAAGATAGTAGTTTGGAAACCACAAGATACAATATGTACTTTATAGCAGGAAACAAATTGAAACAAACTGTCAACATAAGTACTAATATCCAAACAATTACAGGTTTAATTACAGACAAGCATTGGACTAACTCACCAAGGCCAAAGTTCTCGTTGGAGGGAGAATAATTTTGTCCAGACTCCCAAATTTGCCAAACATTTTAGAGAGTTCACCCTCTGATGAGCTGAATGGCAAGTTCTTGACTAGCAGTACATGGTTGCTTCTTTTCACACCTTTAGAGTTCCCGGAAGCAATTTCCTCCAAGGAAGCAGCATTTACTCCAGCATTTGCTAGAGCCTTCTTTGTCTCTGCAATAATTTGAGTTTCTCCAAGAGCAATACGTACAGCAAGATCATCAGCTTCACGATCTAGAAAGTCACTTTTACTAACTCCATATTTTCTAGCAAGATTTTCAACAACCTGAAAATAATTGGAGTAACTGGTTAAAGATCAATTGTACATTTTTTAACCTTAGCAGACAAAAACACATAACCAACAGTCAAGCAAAGCTATATACTATAAATAGCTTTTAGTAAAAAATGCCTGCCCTATCACTCTCATACACCAACTCACAACCACACCCCCCTCCCCCCGGGGAAAACAAAAATGAACCACACACAAGCGTGCACATACGATCACACAGACACACACACACACACACACACAAAAGAGCACAATTGCTAGCAAGCAGTCAATAAATATTTCCTATTTCATTCAGCTCACAGACAAATCCCAGAGACAGCAAGTTCAATGACGTAGTGAACATTAGAAACAATAATATAGCAAAGAGAGAGACACAGAATAGGATATAAATCCCAAAAGGTATGCTCCAAGGCCCTTATTTTTGTTTTCGGTGATGACTAAACCAAAAACATATATTGATAAAAACATCAAAGGGGATGTCACCTATTTAACAAAGGGCCAACCACAAAAATCATCATGCCCTCAAGCTCTCGTACATAATATTATCTACAAGATCCCCAAAAAAAGACAATTTACTCACCACACATAAGCACTTTACTCCAACTCTCCAACTATACAAAACTCTCAAAAATAGACCTTGAAATCCTAAAGAGACCCACCTTTGACCTCAAAAATCAATCAATTCCTTTCTTGCCAAGTGCCCCACTCCCTAATATAACCAAGGAAATCAACTTCCAAATTCCTAGGATCCACCTCTCATTAATCTTTTCCATGCCACCAACATCTATATGACAGTGGAAGGCAACAAACCCCATTCAGGAGAGAGACAACTGAAATAGTCAAGAGAAGAGTTTTTCAAGGTGTGGAGAGGCCTGTTTGGTGCTTTAAACATAATCTCATCAAGACTATTTTCGGGATAATGGGAACTTAAGGCATTCTTCCTTTCACATCATAGATTTTGTTAATGGTTGACACATGGGATGTATATAGCCCTTTTGTAGGATGATAGGTTTGCACACAACCTTTTGATTTTGATTTTTATAATATTGTTTCTTTTCTCATTTCCAGCCTATCAGAAAGTGTAAATGACCCACAAAAAATTAGGGCATTTAAAAGAGCTCAAAAATTTGAGAATACAATAGCAAGAGCTAGAAACGAAGAAAAATATAAGTGGGTGGTGTAAGACATAGAGAGACAATGAAGAAATCAGCCAAGACAATGAAGAACTAGTACCACACAAAGCTACAAATATCACTAGAAAAATAAACCTAAAGACTAAAGAGAACAATGACACTACCTACATGAGGCAAAGAAGGACATCCTGCATGAACAAGAAGCCAAAACATGCACAGATGCAACACAATTGTTATTAAAAAAAAAAAAAAAAAAACCTTGTATCCTAGGTTGAACCTTATCTCTAGATCCATAGACTCAAAATTTAGTGACAATTTATAACAGCCTTGCAGTCACCACATTATTAACTTCTTTTTCGGGGGGGGGGGGGGGGGGGGGGCGGCGGAGGATCAACAAACAAATAAATGTATCTCATTAGCAAAAGGTTGTATGCAAGACTAGCATCCTTCAAAAGGCTATAGGCATCCCGTATGGACACTACACACTATCCACAAAAAGAGAAGAGTAACAAAAGTTCCCTTTATCCCAAAAATAAAGAGACCTGACGAAACAATCTTTAATCATTGAAGAGGCATGTCCACGCCCTCAAAGACTATCTGGCATTCTTCTGGCATTCTTCTTTTTTAGCTTTCATACCAAAGAAGCCTTCCCAAAGAAAGAGTGACCTCTAATGTCATTGGAAATAACCCAAGAAACTCCCAAGTAACAAAAGGCTAGATCCCAAAGAGCTCTTGCACAAGGACAATGAAGCAATAAGTGGTCCGCTAGTTTATTTGCCACCTTGCACAAAAAGCACCGATTCACTAAGGTCTTACCCCCTCTTTGGCAAATTATCATAAGTCAAAATACTCTCATGGGAAGCCTCCCATAACAAAAGACACTTTAAATGGAGCCAAAGATTTTCAACTAAGCTGCCACAAGAAACGCATTTTCGAAAAAGACTGCAAAGGGTGAAGAAATCAAAGAGGCAAGCTCCAGGTAGTCAGACTTGACAGTAAGGTCTCTTTAGAATTAAGAAGGAGGAGAGACTTCATCAGTGAAAACAGAGCTCAATTAGAAAACCAGTTGTTGAACTGGCATTTTTTTTTATTGGCTCATACATGCCCCCAACCCCCCTAACCCCCCCACCTCTGTTGGGTTTGGTGTGGAAAAGAGGGTTTTCTGCCACCATGTAGCATCAAATATGCAAACTGTATGACTCAAATTTTCTTGCACTAGTCCACCAATTGTTCATGCCTTATTGACCCTTTTTTTTTTCTTTTTTTTTTCATGGTCTATTCTATGATTTCATTGAAGTCCATCAGTGTGCTCATTCTGAATTTTTTTGTGTCATCCAGAAAGAAACTAGAGAGAATGCTTGCCTTCCTTAGATCACCACCCTTCCCCACACCTCTAATTTTAACGTATCACATTTCCTTGAACCTCTAACATTCTTCTCTTGTAGGCTGAGAACTTGGAGGTGGGTTGATATTTGATCAACTCATTTAAAAAAAAACAGATGAACTTTGACCTTGTTAAAATTTCCATACATATAACTCGAAATTTAGAGGTACTATTGTGCATATCATATAAATCCAGCTGCACCAGTACAGTCTTGTCTGACAGGTTTAATATTCCAACCAGCTAGCCCACCATCTAAACCCTTTCTCTCACCATTCTTGCCCATGCAAACTTGGAGAAAAAGATGCAAGGATGACAATTCAACCTTTAACAGCGACAAAGTCATCCACTTTGCTAAATAGTCATCCTTTGGAATGCATTCCAAGGACTAAAAAGAATTTTAATGGACAGCTATGACTATCACTCTTACATATGGCAGCACTAAACAGCAGCTATATGAGTGACCTGATGTAGTGTGGAAACATGAACCCAATCTGAAGGAATGAGCACACCCATTTGTTCAGGAACTAGTTCACCCCGCAATTTTAACAATGATTATATATACCTCATTCTAGGATCAATGTGAAACAATCCCTACGTAGTCAGGGATAAAGTTGGTTGATACCTCTGCCTCCTCCCAACTAACCTAAGATGACACTCCGAAGGATGGATTTTGATTTGGGTTTACATCTATTTGTGATGATTGCATCAAATTAAAGGGTCCTATGGCCAATTTTAGTGCAAAATTATCTCTAGAAGAGAACCTGGACTAGGAGTTGCCACCAGATACAAGAAGGCTATCAGTGACTGCAATCAGTTTCCATGATCCTAGTTTGTCCATTACTTTGCTTCCTTCGATATAAAGTACAGCTTATAGTTGCCAATAAAAGCAAGCTTACAGCAGAATGCATATCATCATTCAATGCCCTCCCAGAAATGTGCTTAATTAAGCACAATGACCACAACTGCCTCTTCACTCATCTGCTGCTTGCATTTTCATTAAATATGCACTCCCTGATATGGATGGAAGACAACAGCATACTAATTATATAATTAAAACCTTTCAATCACCATACAACCCCCTAATTGAGCACCCATAATGAACGTTGAGTCCTTGAACCTGCATGCCAGTTAGACACCATGGAAGCATTTAAGGCTCAAAAACTTATCAAACACTGCAATAATACCTAAATTCAAAATAAACTAAAGAATATAGAAATGTCCTTACCAATGACATTAAATAATCCAGAACACAAAAAAGAGCTTGACATTTGACATAGAAATACAAAGACAATTATGCCAAACAAAACACAAAAAAATGAAAACAATAGAATCCTGGAGACTGATTTGTGACGGAAAACACAAGCACAACGATTGAATAGTGAATCAAAAATTAGCAACTATGCAATCTTTATCACAGTCAACAAAAACCTTTTTTCTATATCAGGATCTAAAAAACTTATTTCACATTTAAAGGAAATAATTAATAGAGAAATAATGCAGGTGCGAAAAAGGCACATACAGTGTCAGCACGCATAAACAAACTATTCCATGCTCGAGTATTGCCTCCTGCTTCTGAAGCTTTTCTTTCTTCCTCTCTCTTCTGCTTAAATGGTTTGGCTTTCCCCTCAGACATATGACTAATGGAAAACAAGAAAAAATTAAGGATCAGTTCCCCATCCATAAACAATGATCCGTGAAAGACTACTAATCAGCAAACAAAACCAATGGAAATCCCAACAGAAGCTTACTCTTGATTCTGTGAAGCATGTTTTGCCTTTGCTGGCAGGACATGCAATAATCTGCCTTGGAAAATTGAATAGTCCAGTTCTTCTAATGCCCTGAAGATACAAAACATCAGTAAGTGAAGCACAAATCCAACAGGCTGCACAAAAGTTCACAATTCAGCACTTCAAAGTGCTAACTACTAATCTCAACATCTCAAATGATCTGCCAACCTTCAATAACAGACCTAAAATCTTGCCTAGTTTCCTCCCATAGGCTTCTACTCCTTCACCTTCCCATGTAGCTTCTACTCCTTCACCTTCATTCAGAGAAATCCCATTTAAAGGTCACCATAAACCCCGAAAAAACAATTTCTATTACAATGAAAAGGATCTGATGTCATTTCTGAAGGCAGGATACAGTTTTAAGAGTGACTTTTTACTTTCTATAATGAAATTGCTCCCACCAATTTGAGGCCACTCTCTATGAGCAGACATTTTTAATGCTGGAATTCTTAGGCCGCAATGGAAAAAACTTTGAAAATCCGAATTCTAACACTTGAGGGGCTTGGAATTGGGAATATGCACCCCTGATCCCCACAGATTTTAGACTTAGGAGTTCCCACTAGATTATAAACTACTTAGTTCCCTCATCTATCAATTAAAAGAAAACAAAAAAGTAAAACAAAGGCCAGTTCCACTCAAGTTTGCAACAAATAATTTGTAAACATTATTCAAGCCCCTTAACTGCATGTCTTGTTTGACATAAATATCTTCCTTAGATCAATGTCAACAATTACCTCTCCATGATTATCTCTATACTCTAGCCACACAGGGTTTACAAAAGAAAATTAGATTATCAGCGGAAACAACAGCAGAATGGCATTAAAATAACTTACTTAGCAGCAGCTTCGGGATCACTATAAAGAATATAAGCAAATCCCTTGGACCGCTTTGTCTCCTTATCAAGCACTAGATGTAACTCTGCAATATTTCCAAACTTACTGAAGAGCTCAGCCAATTCATCCTCACTGTTAAATATGAAATGCTCAATCAGCTTACAATCATTTAAAAAAAAAAATAATAATAAAGCTTTCAAAGTACTAGCATAAACAACACGGAAACCAGTCAAGAATGCCTTACGTTGCAGCATATGGAAGATTTCGGACAAAAAGCCGACCACTCTGAAACTCTTCATTTGCATCTTTCGTCACTTCATCTCCAGATTCAACAGAACTGCCTTCTTGATGATCCTTCAGATCCTCCTCAGAAACAGCACGTTCCTCACCATCTTGTGCTCCTTGATTTGCTTGAGCATCATCATCATTCAAATCACTTCCATCATGGTCATCATCACCATCTGAATCTGAGAAGTCTTTTTTAACTTTACTTTTAAAGTAATCCATATCAGAGATGACATCATCACAGGCCACATTTTGTGATTTTGCTGGCCTTTCATCGTGCATCGCAGCTTCTTCTCGAGCAATTTTGTTTGCATTGAACTCTTTCTTTGACTTCTTTTCATTTTCTTCTTTCAACTGAGCTGGTGCCCCACTGCCTTTGACAGTCTGGTCAGGAGTGGAAGTTACAATATCATTTTCCCACAATTTGGATTTACTTCGTGGCTGCATAACCTGAAGAAACTCTTGAAGTTTGGGATCATCAATGTCATTAGTCTTTTTGGCATTCTGCTTGTCCACTTTAATCTTGCCATCAGAAACTTGGTTTTTCTTTTTGGTCAATTCCTCCTCTTTTTCCTTAGAATACCGACTCCATGGACGAGGAATGTCTGGATCCCCAACTCTCCGAGCAACCTGACAGTTTAAAACGAAAATTATTAAGCACGTGTAGCTGCTTGGAATGCAGTACAATCTGGTACAGGAGAGGGATTCGGGTAAGTGATTCGTCACCTAGTGGAGAATCCAGTACGTGAGAGTCGTAACTAATACATCGAATCCCCAATTCAAAACTTTACACATTGTAGACACTCGTAAAATGATTTAATTATGAGTGACAATTGAGGGTTTTGCAATCAAAGTGCATATAAAAATGATTTTGAAACAAACTTGAAAGAAAGATCAACAAAAAATAATTGCAAAACTGGCAAGTGAATAAAAGCATTGGCCCCCACCCCAATATTATTTTAAGTGAAATCCTTCATCTTTTACCATGCAACCTATTCAAACACACACCACACCTTCATTTTGTCATACCTATCGCCTGTTCACTTTCATTTCCCAACAGCTCCCTCTCCCCCATCCACCCCCCCACCCCAATGGGGCATCATTTTCAGATTAATCACTATTTGTTTCTCTCTCGCTCTCTCTTTCCCCTTCTCATTTTGATTTGTAAAAAGCTTGTCCATTCATGGCAACGTCAAAAATCCTTCCATTTTCTTGAAAAGTTGGCCTATGAAGCACGAAAATATGCAACACAATTGTGATAGGAGATGCCTTCGCTGGTATGCTAAAATAGTGTTCTGGTTCACACGAATCAGGTCGCAGTACGCTGGGTGGTTGAGAGAATCCGGTAACTATGTAAGAACGTTTTCAAATCAAAATAAAATCATTTATAGATGATGGCGTTTATAATTGCATGAACCTTAGATTGAAAAAGACCGAGGCACAAAAAAGCGCAAAGGGTCCTGGGGCCCGGGGAGCAGGCTTCGAGGCGAAGGCGCGGGCTTTTTGGACGCGAGGCGTACTTTTAGTAAAAAATGCTCAAAGTCATGTCCAAACAATATTTTTTTTTGAAAACAATTTTCATAATAAAATCAAATAAGGCATTAGACACCATGATAGCCATGGAAAACATCGCAAGTAGTAATAAACTATGATAACATAACATCATAACGTTTTTAAACGCACACTTTAAGAGAGTAGAAGTCCTAAAAGACACAAACAAGCATATTCATAGAAGGAAAACATAAAACACATATCAAGCTCTATTTTTTGAGGTTGTTGTATAGTTGGAGAGTGGGGCTTAGTGGTAACAAAGAGTTAAATTTTTTGGCTTTTATCGATTGCATAATGGATGAGAGCTTAAGGGCATAATGTTTTTGTATTGCCCCTTTTGTACATGTGACATCCCCTTGGTATCCTTTTATTATACATCTTTGATTACTTACCCAAAAAAAAAAGAAAACATAAAACACATATCACACAAAGCATAAATGACAAATAGCTCTTGGAGAAGGCCCGAGGCATAAGTCCACAAACTCATCTCCAAAAAAAATTTCCTTTCTTTTTACAATAAGTTCCAAAAAGCCCCCTAAGCCCGCGCCCCGCGTCTCATAAAAAATCCCAGAAAAGCGCGCTCTTGGGTGGGCTTTTGGAATGGGCTGAGCTAGACCTCAACCTAGGCACAACGGTCTGCGCCAAGGGCTTTTCTACACCTAGGCGCGCTTTTTCAAACTAAGGCACGAACTACCTTGCTACATGAGTATTTAGACTTAGAGCTAAAAAGGTGTATCGCTCCACATTTTCTAGATCAAGGATGTAAGCAATTTTGTTGTATAACATCCCATAAATTTACTAGTATTAACTACTGCCCTCTTTAACCCATTCTACTTTCAGTCTGATTTCCCCCCTTCTTTCTATCTGTGTTGAGGGTCTATGAGGATCGACCCTGCGAAATCAAGCTTATTTTGTGCTTAAAAATCCGCACCCGGCGCACGTCTAGGATCACAAAAGCCTGAGGCCCACCATAGTGCGCCTTGGAATGGGTCAGGCTCAGTCCATTCTTAAAGTCCACGCTTTTCTGGGCTTTTCTGACCAAGGCGCAAAGCTCACAAAGCTCGCGCTTTATAGATTATAACAAACCATTTGGGAAAAAAAGAAAAAACCGTTAAGGGGATTCAAGCCTCTTTTTCTTTATGGAATCCTTTCAATCAAGTTGCTACTGGCGATAGCAAAGCATATTGGTGCTGCTGAACTTGAGTATGGAGCTAGAATCTGTAACCCTGGTGACAACAATCTAGTAAGTGCTTTGTTCTCCTATCTTCTTTCAGACTTCCTTCTTCATCCTCCTCCTCCTCTGTTATTCGACAGCCATGAAAGGTTTTTCTTTGTTCCCTTTTGTGTTTTTTTTTTTTTTTTGGGACTTCAAGGAGGCCGAAAATAGTGCTTCCTAAAGTGCTAAAAGGTATCGAGCCCTTTTTTTTGTGCTTCTTAATCTTTCTCCCGTTCTCCGTCTCTCTCTCTCTCTCTCTCTCTCTCTCTCTCTTCCTAGCAGGCTGGAAACATGTGTCATGTTTTTGGGATTCAAATAATTGAGTTGTGTTTAATGCTTTGATTGTATTTCACAATGTTTAATTGATTCTCCTTTTTTTTCTCCGAGGCTGGTCATTGTATCCAGCTTATTTTCAAAGAAGTATGGTTTTGGAATGATTTTCAAGCATTTTTTAGTAAAAGTACACCTTGCATCTAAAAAGTCCGCGCCTTTGCCTCAATGCTTGCCCCCTAGGCCCCAAGACCCTTAGCGCTTTTTGTGCCTTGGGCTTTTTTAATCTAAGGCTTATTGCATGCTAAACTTCTTAGATCTTGGAGGCAGCGGGGCAAAAATCCATATTGGGTGGTGGTGGACAAAAACCGTTATGCCCGCACGCTTTGTTAAGCTTCATCCTCCCACACGTTGAGATAAATTCACCGCTTCCCTAGGTCCACTAATACAACCCACCCCCTCCTCCTAGAGTGCGTCACGGGACCATGTAAGCAGCATTTACCCAACAAGTAGAGAAACCAATTCTCAAAGACCTGTCCATGTCCATTGACAGTTTATGTAATCCACTTGCAACAATTTTTAACATTTGGGATATGATTGATAAAAATTAAACAAAACACTGGACCAAGTTTACAATTATGAAGGCCCTTTCTACACACTTACTGTACCAGAATACTAAAATCTTTTTCTCATGCTTCTATCATCCTTCCTTTCTATGACACTTTTTTCTCACTCTTGTTAAAAACAAGGGAGCATGCCCGAACGTACTAACTTAATTAAAGCCACAGCACAAACAAAACCAAGCGTGTTGAGCAGCATTATCACAGAACTGCCGCTCATATACTAGCATGTTCAGGAGTGATGACTGCTCAAACACAACATGATCATGGAAATTATCATGTTGTATAAAAATAGGTCAATTACATTGCGCACACAATACCATGAAATTCTCCATTGATAATCAATGATCTTAATCATTTTCTGACCCTCCAAAGCAACCTCCAACCCATCTCAAATAACTAGTAGCCTCATTTCCAATTTTCAAAAGAGAAATCACCTCTAAATGCGAAGAAAAGCACTTAAATTTATCCACCACAATCTCTGATAAACAAAACGATGCTACATCTTCATGTGACAGGTGCCATTTTAAGCCATCATGTGTGTAACAAATACTCAAAGTCAAATTCTCCTTTCACTTGCCTTGATTTTCCAGCCAATTAAGTGTTTTAGAAGACAAACCAAAGGTGCTCAATCGTATAACGAACCTCACAAACGATCCTCGATGTATCCAAATAAGACTTGTTGAAGTATCTGACTGCTTCTTCAGCTTCTTCCTCAATCCGATATCCAATAAATGCAAACCGCCTGCTCTTCCCATCTCTAATATTCACAAATAATCAATCAATCAGCTTTCCATAAAATAAACCAAACCAGAAGATTTAAAAAAGAAAAAAAAAACCTCAAAGAAAAAAAGTAAAGAAATTAACATGGTACGCATGAGCTTGGCATCTGTGACCTCGCCCGTCTGAGAGAAATGCTCTCTAAGACGATCCTCCTTCACATAATGCGGTAAATTCTTGACCAAAATTCGCGACCTACAACATACACATTATAAATCACAAGAAATCCCATTACCTAAAACAGAATGCTACAGAACTAGCAGAAAAAGAACAGTAATGAGCTTAAAGGAAGAGAACAACATACATTTTGACTCAAATTATCGCTTCAATTGATGTTTCAATGGGAGGTTGCGTAAGCAGCAGCTGCAAGTGAGAAAGAACGCAATTACAGGCAAAAACAAGGAATTTGTTATGTGTTCTTCCAATTAAGAACAAGTTTGAACCCAATTTGAACCATGAAATACTTGATTTCAAGCAATTTGGCATAGAAGAATTGAACACAAAGAAAATTACACACACACACAGAGATAGAGAGAGAGGGGGGAGACTTGGGAAGGTGGGCACTGGGAAGTAGAGGGTTTAGCCGCTAAAGGAGTGAAGAGCGTAGCAGCAGCAGTGTGATATAGCGATGGAGCACTAGTCGTAGTCGTGGTGTCGCCGACTGTGCGAGCAGCACTGCACAGATGGTAAATCAGGCGTTGACAACAACAGGGGGTCGGTGGCGGGTGTCAAATTTGTGCCGTAGGGGTTTTGTCATGGTCTTCGACGTCACCTTCGCACTAATTTCGGGTCGTATCCCGTATGAGTCAATAAATTTTTAAGGGATTGATGGTCAATCTTAAGTTAAATGATGCTGAATCTATAGTAAATTTGTTTTGTAAAGAAAAATGAATTCGCGAAAAAATTCAATTTGAACCTAAGTTAGATAAAGTATATGCGAGTTGAGACCTTTTATTTATGGGTCTAATATCTTACATGATCAATTCTTCAAAGACATGATGGAGGATTATGAAAAACATCCCTCCTCTTCACTGAGGGCTTGGTATAGTAGTAAGAGATGGTCATGATACACGCTTCTGGCTTGATAAGGGGGTGGATAAACAACTTCTCCTCTCGCATGCTACCAAATACGTGCAAATTGTCGGCTTGAGCCGCAAGGTCAACGATTTTTGGAATCAAAATGGGGCTAAATTTGGGACAGTTTTGCCGAGTTCATGTAGCAGCACATATTAAAAGATTGCATCCTTTGAACTAGCAAAGGAAGGGGTCGGCGACAATTGTTACTGGGTTAGAGAGCAGGATGGGTTGTTTATGTTAAAGTCGACTTTATCAATCATCCATAATGACCCTGTGGTGCCTAGAGCTAGGAGTTTTTGACCCGTATACAAAATCTTTTGGCGTTATTTGGTTAAATTACGCTCTTGCCCTTTTTCTTTTGTTTTCATTTTAAGGCCAAATTACTATTTTGCCCTTTCTTTTTAAATTCTTTTGCTTTATTTTATTAGTTCTCGTCGTCTGTGTAATAAGTTATTTGTGAATCATTAACGTTCAAATTAGGTTGAAACCAGATAGTATATTCAAAGGTCAGTTCTAATAAAGCTATATTATCTTGTATTAAATTCATTGTCATACGTGAAACACAATTTTGTATAGATTTATAATTATTTAATAAATTTTGTCTTAAACTTCTTGGTATTAGATCAAAAGATCTTAAAAAATTTCAAGCTTGATTTACTGTATAATATCTTAAGTTAGGTAAATTAAAACGTTGCCCAGCTATATAGTCTCCTTCCTTATCTGTTCTTGAGTTTGATTGCAACTTATTTTTGTAACTCATAATTAAGTTTCTCGTATGCTTCAATATTCAATATTTAATTGCTTTGTTGCTCTTTTCAATACACATGTATTCTGATTTAAGCATTGAAGTATGCAATAATGCAAATGGCCAGACGACAATAAAGGTCATAAGAATGGTTGGTAGGTTCTTTTAATTGGGAGGTTTTTAATTTGTAGGTTTTTAATTGGTAGGCTCTAATACCATTAATACATGGGTTTGGTAACTTTTTGTGGAAAAATGTTTAAAACTCTTTGGTGGGAAATCAATATTTGAACAAAGAATAGATAAAACGGGTTCCTGATTGATAAACATGGTACTCCCAGCAAAATAAATTAAACTATTATAAGTTCAAGAAATCATACCTCCTCTGTCGCAGAGTCTCTTGTTGAGATACGAAATCTTTAGATCTAGCGCCACGCCCTTCTCCTTCACGGACCTTACTAGATTTACTTCAATATTTCCAATTCTTTCTCACTTTGAATTCTAGGGTTAAGAAAATTACACACCCACACACACACACACACACAGATAATTTGAATTAAAATGTATGTTGTTCTCTTCCTTTAAGCTCATTACTGTTCTTTTTCTGCTAGTTCCGTAGCATTCTGTTTTAGGTAATGGGATTTCTTGTGATTTATAATGTGTATGTTGTAGATCGCAAACTTTGGTCAAGAATTTACCGCAGTATGTGAAGGAGGATCGTCTTAGAGAGCATTTCTCTCAGATGGGCGAGGTCACAGACGCCAAGCTCATGCGTACCATGTTAATTTCTTTCCTTTTTTTCTTTGAGGTTTTTTTTTCTTTTTTAAATCTTCTGATTTGGTTTATTTTATGGAAAGCCGATTGATTGATTATTTGTGAATATTAGAGATGGGAAGTGCAGGCGGTTTGCATTATTGGACATCAGACTAAGGAAGAAGCTGAAGAAGCAGTCAGATACTTCAACATGTCTTATTTGGATACATCGAGGATCGTTTGTGAGGTTTGTTATACGATTGAGCACCTTTGGTTTGTCTTCTAAAACACTTAATTGGCTGGAAGGGAAATTTGACTTTGAGTGTTTGTTGCACACCTGATGGCTTAAAATGGCACCTGTCACATGAAGATGTAGCATCACTTTGTTTATCAGAGATTGTGGTGGATAAATTTAAGTGCTTTTCTTCGCATTTAGAGGCAAGGTTGCCAGAACCGAACCGGACAGCAAACCGGTCACGACACTGGGTCGATGGTCGGATCGGTTAGACCGGTTGGGTCAGATTGGACCGCATTTTGAAAATTTAGGTGGTTTTACATGTAAAATTGGAAATCATTCCCTATACAATCATTTTTTTTGAGCTTTCAAACTTTATTCATGTACATAAGCTAAAAATGAAAATGAATTTTACAAATTAACACATTATACAACATCCGTGTTGGCATCTTCCCAACTTCCATTGCATCCAAGAACGTCTAAAGTTCCCATAATCCACATACGACATACCGAAAGGGGAAAATAAACCCACAAACTTGAATGTCATAATACAAGACTACGAGTCATACAAGAAGTTTATACAGCTAACAATTGCCAAAGCAAGCTAACAATTGCCAAAGCAAGCTAACAATTGGCATACAATGTCCACAACACAAAGAATGACTTCATGGTTCATAATCAAAGTATGAAACAAATTGTCTTTGATCTTCATCACTAGAGTCGGATTTATCTCCATCTTCATTTTGGGTAGAGATGTACAAAACAGAACATTTTATTTAAGGTTTTAAGCTACTAAAGCAAAATCTCAACTTTCAACTTTGAAGTTTCAAGGCATTCAAGCAAATGAATAGATGAAGGCATGAAGCCATAAACTATGAAGCAAAGTTTCCAACAACAGAGCAACTGAAGCATGTTCAAACAGGGCATTCAAGCAACTGAAGCAAACTTTGAAGTCTCCAACATAGATCAAAATTCAAAATCATTATTGAAATTTCAATCCAAGTTCAAAGTTCATGCCTTTATATTCATTAGTCATCAAGCAACTGCAGCAAATATACCCAATTTAAACATGAAATTATGAATTACAGAATTAGAGATAGGATAAGTGCTCACTGAGAGAGGATGAGGGCAAACTCAGAGATGAATGGGCGAGAGTCGACACTGGAGACCGCGACAGCAGCAGATATCCCCCGCAAGCAGCAGCGGCAGTCGGCGGTTGCGCGCGAGACCCACGCCAGTGGCAGCACCGGTAGATCGAAAGAGATCAGAGAGATTGAGCTCGAGAGATTAGAGATGAAAGATTGAGAGTTTGGCAGCGAGACAGAGGGCACGAACAGAAGAGTACAAGACCGAGAAAGAAGACACAAGACTGAATTCACTCAATTTTGCTTTCTGCCTTTAAGTATGGGCCCAGTTTGATTGCCAAAAAAAAAAAACCAAAAAAAGTGTCATGGCATACCAAAATATTCTATTAAGCTAAAATAACAATTGAATCACGGTTTGGATGGTTCATCCGATTCATCCGATTCTTGCAGTGTTGGCCGATCCAAAAGTTCAGATAAGTTGAAGGCGCAATCAGACCGCTGAGAGTGGCGGTTCACGGCCGGACCAGTCGGATCAGCCGATACAGTCTAGTTCCTGTAACCTTGTTTAGAGGTGATGTCTCTTTTGAAAATTGGAAATGAGGCTACTAGTTATTTGGGATGGATTGGAGATTGCTTTGAAGGGTCAGAAAATGATTAAGATAATCGATTATCAATGGAGAATTTCATGATATTGTGTGCGCAATGTAATTGACCTGTTTTTATACAACACGATAATTTCCATGATCATGTTGTTTTTGAGCAAGCATCACTCCTGAACATGCTAGTATATGAGGGGTAGTTCTATGATAATGCTGCTCAGCACGCTTGGTTTTATCTGTGCTGTGGCTTTAATTAAGTTAGTACGTTCGTGCGTACTCCCCTGTTTTTAACACGAGTGAAAAAAAAGTGTCATAGAAAGGAAGGATGATAGAAGCATGAGAAAAAGATTTCAGTATTCTGGTACAGTAAGTGTGTAGAAAGGGCACTCATAATTGTACACGTGGTCCAATGTTTTGTTTAATTTTTATCAATCATATCCCAAATGTTAAAAATTGTTGAAAGTGGATTACGCAAACTATCAATGGACACGGACAAGTCTTTTAGAATTGGTTTCTCTGCTCGTTAGGTAAACGCTGCTTACATGGTCCCGTGACCCATACTTGGGGGAGGGGGTGGGTTGTATTAGTGGACCTAGGGAAGCGGTGAATTTATCTCAACGTGTGGGAGGATTAAGCTTAACTAATCGTCCGAGCATAACAGTTAAAAAGAGGATAATTTGATAATGCAAACTAATGCATCTGATAAAGTCTGGTTAGCAGTATTAAAAACTGATCTTAATGAAATATGTGGATAACATAGCGGAACTTTTCACAAACTGAAGAAAATTATAACATTATAGAAAAAGAAATTTTAGCCATAATTCGAGGAATTAGAAAACTGATATTGTTTCTTTTACCTAATCCCTTCAAGGTTTTAACTGATAACAAAGCGGCAACTACTTTTGTTAAACAAGTTTTAGATAATGGACCTCATATGAGAAAACTTCATAGATGACAAACTTTTTTATCTCAATCTAACGCGGTTTATGAGCATGTTTCAGGAAACCATAACTTTCTTGCAGACTATTTAACTAGAGAAACAGAATATTTCAACAATGATGGCTCCAGAAAAAACTCAAAGAGGTTGAAGATATCACCATTTTGACTTCAATGAATATCTAGGAACTATCACGTGAATTTAGAGAATCTGAAAACTGGAGTTTAAGATATTGTTACAAATATTCGAACTGAAATTGATGAATTGGCTAAAGGAACTACCGAAATCATCAGTGATATAAGGAAGGATCTTGAGCAGACTGTCATTCCAGAACTTTTAAAGACTATTAGCTCTCTAAAATCTACTTCCTCAACTGCATCACCAATGATAACTAATAACTCTGCATAGCCAATAACTTTGTCTACTACTACAACTCTTACTGAGCCCAGTTCAAGATCAGCATTTCGCGAAAAGGAGAAGGAAATACTAGAACTAAAGGTCAAGCTACTATCAAAGAGAACTATAAACCCAACTCAAATTAAAAAGTGTGTTCCTTTTGATATCTGTGACCCTTTTATTGCAGGATATCACATAATAACTTAGCTTGTGTACCATAAACTTCATGAAGCTCCACAAATTTTCTGTAGTGGAGGCAAATCTTTGTTTGTAAGATTGACAGCTTGTATAGGCGCCAAACCAGAAACAATTTACCAGTTTTATGAATTTGGATATATAGATTTGGTATATCTCAATCCCAAACTCACAGAACTATCATCTTTCCCTTCTGAAATAATCCAAGTCCTCAAAACTTTTAAACAAGGATCTATCTTTGTAAAATTTCATACCATTCTTCGAGAGAAGGACAAAGAAACTGTTATTATCCACCATAGTATAAGCATCATTCAAGTTGGATATGTTTCCGAACAATTTCAACTAAACGTCGAAGAAATTTAATCCATTTCGATTTAATGAATCATGGATCAATTATAGAAGAATTAGCGAAACTCTAACAACCAAATGTCAAGGAGACCGATTATATAGCCGATTACATTGTTGTAATTTAAGAAGGAATGACTGAAGAAAACTACGATTATGAACTCCTGAAATTTCTCTATCAGCTCGAACCTGACAACTTTCAAGGATCTACAGCTGTTAAAAATAAATTTGCAGAACTCGTTAAAAAAGATGAAGAAAAGGAAAGTTTACTAAGAGCATCCGCAGCAGTTGACACGCGAGGCGTGGGTGGGGCCCGCGTGTCACACGCGTGTCAGGGGGAGGCTGGCAGCAGGGGAAACGGGGCACCGGCACGCGTGTCAGACCGGGCAGCCGTGGTGCCCCGCGTTTCATTTTTTTTTGGCGTTTTCTGCCTCAAAACGCGTCGTTTGGTGCGTTGATTGTGAGGGGGACGCTGCGTTTTGGGGGCCGGTGGACGAAAAAAAAGAAAAGGCGCGAACAGTGCGTGTGCGTGGGTAGCTGGGCCGAATTCGGCCGTTGGGGGTCGATTTTTGAGCCCAACGGCTCTTTGTTTTTTTTTGTGAAAAAAATTTCTATAAAATGGCTGAATTTTGGGGCAAAAATTGTGACAAATTAATCAACTTTTCTCACTTTCTCTCTCAAAGCATATGTTATACTTGTGTTAGTGATTTTGAGTTTGATTAAATTTGGAAGAAAATCAAGTTTGGGTAAGTTAATATTTGTTATGTAATTCATTATAATTTTGTTTAAATAATTGTTGTTTTATATTTTAACTAATATATTTTATTTTTTGGGTTTGTGTAGACATATATTGGAGGTCTCCATTAACACAATAGTGAAGTGAAGTCAATTGTAAGTAATTCAAAGTTTTCGTTAATGTTGTGTTGAAATTGTTTGGAAATTTATTAGTTGTATGTAAGAATATGTTAGGAATAAAATTTGTATTAGTTACAATTGAATTGCATGGTTAGAAGTGTAATTTATTTTGTTAGAAATTTAATATTTTTTTTAAGGAATTAATGTTGTTGCTATTGTTACGATATGAAATTTGTAGGAGGTACAAATAGAAATTTGTATTAGTGACAAAATGTTTAAAATTTATTTTCGTTGTCGTTAGAAAATGAATGCGTAAATGGATTTGTTTTAGTGAAGGTAGGGTAATAATACGTAACATTAGTATTAGAATATTGACATTCACCCCCAATTTTTAATAGTTACTATTTATTAATTGGTTGAATGTAGAAAATAAATTTGATGTTGTTAGAAATTGAATAATGGTTGGGCAATTAGTGTATGAATTGTATGTTTTCTTGTGAATAAGTAATGGTAGGGTAATAATTGAAAATTTTGTTCCTTAGAACTTAGTAAATGATTGATTTGAGAAATTAACTTCATTGTTGTGAACCTCATGTTAGAAGTAGAATGTGATAATGTCATAAATTAATATGGTTGTCATCATTAGAATTTGCAATTTATGAAATGCTTCATGATAATTTTGGGAGATATTTGTTAGAATTAATGTTGTTGTTAGAAATTGAATGTTTGAATGTATTTTTGGTAAGAAAATACAATTTTCAACGTTGTTCACAAAGAAGAAGAAAGAATTGCTTGCGTAAGCATGTTAATTATTTTTGTTATTGTTGGGAAAAAATAATGGTCGCGCAATTAGTGTATGAATTCAATGTTTTCTTGTGCATAAATAATGGTAGGGTAATAATTGAAATATTCGTTCCTTACAACTTAGTAAATGATTGATTTCAGAAATTTTTTTCGTTGTCGTCAACCTCATGTTAGAAGTAGAATGTGTGAACGTGGATCAATATTTGTTGTTAGAAATTTATGATGTTCTTGTTGTGACAATATGAAATTGGTATTAATTACAATTAAAAATTTGTATTACTAAGAATACGTTAGAAATTAATTTTGTTGTTGTTAGAAAATGAATGCATGAATGTATTTGTTAGAAAATTACTAAGAATACGTAACATTAGTATTCAAAAGTTGACATTGAGTTGAATTCTTTGAGGGTCACTATTTATTAATTGCTTGAATTTAGGAAATAAATTTGTTGTTGTTAGAAATTGAATGTCGGAATGTATTTTTAATAAGAAAGAAACAAAAAGTGGTTTCGTAACCATGAATGGAATAAGTGGAGATGTTTAGAATTTAGAGTTGAAATTTTTAGAAAATAGAAATTTGGTATTTTTTTTTGTTACATTTTGAAGTGGTTGATTGCGAAGAGTTGAAATGTTAACATTAGAATTTACAACTTACTAAATGCTTGATTATAATTTTTGATTATATTTGTTACTTACAATTTACAAAATGCTTGATTCAAATGTTAACTTCGTAATATGGTTTATGAGTTTTGAAAATGTGTATGTAATTTTGTTGCCCATTAGAAATGTAATAAAGTTAGCATGTTTAGATATTTAGGCTAAAATGATTCCAAATTGGAATGGAAAATATTGTATGTCGTTTCGTCAAATATGTGATATATTAAATGTGTGAATGTAATTTTTTTTTATCCAAATTGGTAGGTGTTCACTATCAAATGGATCCCAATCACCCACAGTCTTTCATGAACTTACTAATTGGAGATAATTCACAACGGGATGCCCCAAACAACATGAATATTGTTCCAAACCCTCCTCATTGGCAATACCATCCACAGTACCCTCAACAATACCCACATATGCAATATCCTCAACTACCACCGAACTTTCCCGGCCAAGGCCAGAATGTCTCCCCCATTTCGAGTTTCAACTACGGTTCTTTGCCCCCTCCTTATCAGCTACCCCCACCAACTAATACGACCTCGCCAACACCCCGTCCTCCACCCAACCCCACCCAGAGTGAGAGTGACAGCGTGACTTCCAAGTGGACATTGGAAGAAGATCGCCGTTTGGTCAGATCGTGGATCAACGTGAGCACCAACCCCCTTGTTGGGGCTGACCAAAAGAAGACGGGGTTCTGGACGAAGATTGCAAGCGCGTACAACCAGCATGCTCCCGATGGAGTTGCGAAGCGAGGAGCGAAAGTCTGCAACGCCCGTTGGAACCAGGCAGCTCCACTGGTGTCCAAGTGGACCGCTTGTATGGGGCAAGCTTATCGGGCAAACCCAAGTGGGGCGAATGAGGACGATATTACGCAGAAAGCCCAAGATCTATACGTTGATATGGTGGGCAAACCGTTCGACTTGATGCCTTGGTGGGTGCTACTGAAGGACCAACCGAAATGGGAGGTCAATTGCGATCAATCTGTAGATGTGGCCACTAAACGCCTGAGGATCAACGAGGTGGGCGGGTACTCTGATAGTGAGACATCCGGCTTAGCCAGCACCCCCGAGACACCAACAACGGATGCTAGTGAAGATACAGCAACAGAGCAAGTTGGTGGACTTACCCGCCCAATTGGAAGAAAAGCCTCCAAAAGAAAGGCGAAAGAGAGAGCGCATGACTCAGTCCTTGATGTTGTGACCAAGGAGTTATCCACCTTGGGGACAACAAATGTGAAGAATAGCACCATGTTCGAAAGATATGTCATCGCCCAAGAGAAGAAGGCGGAGGCGGCTAGGGTGAAGGCGGAGGCCGCTAAGAGAGCGGTTGAACTAATAGACTCCCATCAACAGTTCCAACGGATAAAGTACGAGGACAAGATCTTGAGAATGGACATTGGTAAGATGTGTCCGGAGGATCAAGCACGATATGGTCCACTTCAGGAAGAAATTAGGAGCCGATACCGCCGAACATCGTCTTCGTCCGATGCTAGTCCTTCTCTAGATTGAGACTCATGTCTTGGGAATAATATGTTGTTTACCTTGAGCTTTTGTTATTCTTTATTTTCCCAATAGTTTGTTGTAATTGAACTCCTTCATGTTGTGAAATGAAATGTGTACTTGTGTTTGAATTAGTCCCATTTTAATATCACATCACATCACAGTGAGCGAAGATGTAATATATGTTGTATTCTAGCTAAGATGTTCAATTTCATTTCATCCAATGCAATTGTAATATTTCACTTATAACTACGATGCTATCTTAATTTGATTGCTGAATTCGACAAAATTTTCGCTGACATTTGCACACTTTTCTCACAGGTACAACAAAATGAGTGACTCATCCTCTTCTAGCGATGACTCAGGCACAGAATTAATAGATCATCTCAGATTCGTACTGGAGTCATCATCTTCTAGTGATGACTCAGAGATTCTTGAGACCGTATTGAACAATCAATTTCGCGTGGAGTCATTTCAGTTAGCTATAAAACATGGACAAGGGAGACGACCTTCATCATCCCGACAACCAAGAAAGAAGAAAAAAGTCGTTCGGAGGGATCGAGAAGCTGCAGACGATCGCCTACACAGAGATTATTTTGCAGATAATTCCATCTACAACGAAACCCACTTTCGCCGTAGATTTCGGATGCGGAAGTACCTGTTCCTCCGCATTGTAGACGCCCTCAGCAGTCGATTTGAGTACTTCCAGTTGAGGCACGATTGTACTGGTCGGTGTGGGTTGTCACCGCTCACCAAGTGCACCGCAGCGATGCGTATGCTCGCCTATGGGGTATCGGCTGATTGTGTTGACGAGTACCTGAAGATTGGAGAAAGCACGGCTATGGAGTGTATGAAAAACTTTGCAGCCGGTGTACTCCAAGTGTTTGGGGACGAGTATTTGAGAAAACCAACACAAGCTGATGTTGATCGACTGTTGCAAGTTGCCGAGGCACGTGATTTTCCCGGCATGTTAGGGAGTATAGATTGTATGCATTGGGAATGGAAGAACTATCCATCGGCATGGAAAGGGATGTTCGCAAAAGGGCTTTACAGAGTCCCCACCTTGATTCTTGAAGCCGTTGCTTCATATGACCTTTGGATATGGCACGCCTTCTTTGGGTGTCCGGGAAGCCTGAATGACTTAAATGTTCTTCACCGGTCAGATGTTTTCGAAGAGCTGTATGAGAGTCGGGCTCCGAAATGTGAGTACGTCATCAACGATCGCCAATACAATATGGGGTACTTTTTGTCCGACGGTATTTATCCAAGATGGGCAACATTCGTGAAAACTATCTCCCTCCCCCAAGGACCCAAGGCAAGATTGTTCGCCGAACATCAAGAGTCAGTTAGGAAGGACGTGGAAAGAGCATTTGGGGTTCTACAAGCCCGGTTTGCTATAATTCGCGGTCCAGGTTGAAACATGGACAAATGTGAGTTAGGTATGATAATGAAGGCATGCATTATACTCTATAACATGATCATTGAGGACGAACGAGATTCGTATGATCTCGCTTTCGACTACGATGATGTCGACGGCAACACCCCGCAACCAAATGTCCAACACGGCCATCATCCGTGCTATACTGCCTACCTTCGTAGAGTAGCACAGATCCATGACCCCGCTGTACATGCACGTCTCCAATCAGACCTGATCGAGGAAATATGGAATCGACATACGGCGCGACAAAGCTCACAACCGTAGATGGAAGGGTTATCCGTCGTTTACTTGTATTGTATATTTTCCTATTGTATTGTATTTTTTTATTTTGCACTGTATTGTATTGTACTGTATTTTCTTTGTATTATATTGTACAATATTTTTCCCCGTCATCCAAATTAGTGTTTTCAATATCGTACGCTCGGGTTGTAATTTTCTTCAATGTCAATCCTTATATTTGCATTTGTATTAATTGCATTGTACGTCCTACTCCGTATGCTTTCAATCGTTCAGCCAATAAAACTTAACTCATCATTTTTTACATAGTACAAAATAAATTAATACATTCTTTGGAAACATAAATTACATATTCTTTTATCCGGAAAATAAAATTATTTTCTAACTTAGACAAACCCCAATATGCAAAAACAAATTGTCCAACATAAAACAAAGGAAATATGTTTACTGGTGGGCTCCACCAACAAATATTAAATCATTTGTGCTGAAATGAGTTCCATTTGCCGGGAAAATGAAGGAATGCAAGTTCCAGAACTGTGGAACTTTCGCTGACGTGGCATGCTGGAGTTCTAAAAACTGGAATGCCATTGGGAATGCTCTAAGAACGACTCAGATTTTGCCAGCAGCAAGACAAATGTAAGGCAAGGATTCTGCCGATAACTAGCATCTTTATCTTATCTCCATACATCTTAAAGATTCAGAATTATCTGCCACGTAAACTACCTCTTATTGTACTCCTCAATTATTGTGTTATCAAATCAAGTACAATTGTAGTCTATGTAGCTAGTCAAACCTACAATTATTGTACCTAGGGCCATGTGTCAACCCCTATTATTGTACTACCACTATTATTGTACTACCTCTTATTTGGACGTACTAATCTAATAGTGTGGGGGAGGGGCATTATCAATATGTAAACCGAGAATAAAAAAGGCAGATGCGATTTGAGGGAAGAAAAGATCACTCAAATAAGCATTTTGCTCTCAATGTTGCTCTAAACTTTCCCCTTGGGAAACCAGTTTGATAAAAAGAACTATTCAGATATTCTTGAAATTTTATCTCTTTTTATCTAAGAGCTCAAAGTAAGAGAAAGAATTGGAAAGATCGAAGTGAGTCTGCCAAGGCCCGTGAGGGAGAAGAGCATTGCAGCAGATCCAAAGATTTCGTATCTCAACAAGAGACTGTGACAGAGGAGGTATAGTTTCTTCAACTTCTGATAGTTTAATTTATTATACTAGAAGTACCATGTTTATCAATCAGGGACCCATTTTATATAATCTTTGTTTAAATATTGATATCTCACCAAAGAGTTTTAGACCTTTTTCGACAAAAAAGTTACCAAATTCATGTATTAATGGTATCAGAACCTACCAATTAAAAACCTACCAATTACAAAACTACCAATTAAAAACCTTCCAATTAAAAGAACTTACCAACCATTCTTATGGCATTAATTGTCGTTTAGCCATTTGCATTATTGCATACTTCAATGATTCAATCAGAATACATGTGTATTGAAAAGAGCAACAAAGCAATTAAATATTGAATATTGAAGCATACAAAAAACTTAGTTATGAGTTACAAAAATAGGTTGAAATCAAACTCAAGAACAGATAATTTGTGTATAGGATTTGTGGGTATACAATGGAAGATATTGAGCATATTCTTAGGACTTGTTCTAATGCTGAGGTAGTTTGACAATTCCTTGAAAGCAAAAGTACGGACCTAGCACAACGTCAAGCCTCGAATTAGGATAAGAAGTTACTATGGGGTATTTATGGAAGTGGCACAACGCTCATAGACTCAGAGATTGCAATGGGTCGGTTTGGATCGGGTCTACTAGACCCAGACGCGCCCTAGCCCGTTGGGTCAGGAAAGATGAGACCTAGACCAAGACTATATGGGTCTAGCGGATCCATGGGTTCTAAATAGGTCCTAACTACTTTTCACATCAAAGACTATTTTTTTTCACATCACAACATGAATTATCACACTAAATATAAGAGTTGAATGCAGAAGATATTATATTTAATATAAAAGCATTCTAACAACACACAACATAATTAAATGCTTTTACTTACGTCTTACACACCAAAACCCAAGGGTCAGGACTACAGTTGACGGTGTCCGATGACGAGGAGTGGGCGTCTAAGTTTGAGACGTGCGATGTGAATATGTGACGGTGCGAGTCACTAGCTAACAAAGTGCAGAGAAAAACAAGATTGGTAAAAGGGATTGCCAAAGCGAGCCTATGAGGGATCATGAGCATGGCTGTGAGCGACTGACTGATGGAGGAGTGAGGCTGAGCGTTGAGGAGAGTAGAGAGAGAAAGAGGCAGTAGATCGTGAATGGTGGGAGAAGAGATAAAAGCGACTGAAGGTGGGATGCAGAAGCGGCGCAACAAGCCAGCAACTAATAAGGCAACTTGGGGATTTACTAGTTTGGAGCCATTAGACTTTAGTGAGTTTAGTCAATTAATTGCCATATTTTTTTATAAAAAATTACAAAATGGGTCTTAAGCAAGTCTTGGGTCGGGTTTGGGTTTCAAATCTTAGACCCAAACCTATACTTGACTCATGGCCCTCATACCCAAATCTGTTTAAAACATATCGTGCCTCATTTCATTAGACCCAAACCATTTAACTTGGGTCGGATTTGATGGATTTGAGTCACGTCCAAGATTCACTATCATTCCTAGTCACTGTTTTCAGAGGCTGGAAGAGAGGTCCACTGATGATGGACATTTCATACTAAGCCTATTCAACCAAATTATCCAAGCTTTTGAGATTGGATGATACCGTGCATGATCCGAATGTTAGAGGTCGTAAGGAAGCAATAATTCTTTGGGAGACTCCTCCTGCATGGTAGGTTCTTTTGAACATGAATGGTACTTTTAAAGGAAATCCACGGTCGATGGTAGCGAGAGGAGTCCTTTAAACGGAGAGGGATCATGGAAAGTCGTTAAATGTGTACAATGAGAACCTTGGAGTTTGCACCTTTATTAAGGCAGAATTGAGCTCATGTTTAAGGGTCTAAGGATTGCTAGGAGTATGGGATTGGAAAAGGTTTGGGTTCAATTTGATTCGTTGATAATTGTAGGTATATCTATCAAATTGGGGGGAGGGTGTGGGGAAGTTAAATGTGTGTCGATCTATTTTGGGTTCGGGGTTGGATTTCAAAATGATAAAACCTAACCCTAAAATCTTGAATTTGGGCCATACCCAACAGGTTACAACCATTTTTCATTAATTCCCCCCCTTCAAATATAGTAAGAATCAATATAATTTTTTTTTAAAAACAAAAAAAAGGATACTAGCTCTAAAGCTCTTACTTTAACCTTTAACCTTTTTTTTGGTGCAAATCTATTGAACATGAGACTTTAACTATTCACATCATATTTTTTCAAGAACAAAATAAAGGGGAAAAAAAAAGAATTGCATAAACGTATAACCAAAATTCCTAAGAAATATGCTTGATGATGCCAATATTATTCGTTTGGAGCTCGGAGAAGATGATCAACCACATGCAACTATTTCTTGCCCGAATATATTAGTTTACATAATGATGTAATGATTCGATTAAATGATAAAAAGGTGTTTTGTTATGGTAAAAAAGGCAAAAAAATATTAGCAATAGTGCGTAACAATGAAGATGCTGTAGCAATAAAATATAGTAACGAATAGAGAAGAAATATGTGAAAAAGTTCAAAGAAAGTGGAAACGTATGAATTTTGCTCTTTTTAAGTTACATTTTTTAACGGTTATATATGCTCATTACAAGACAAAAAGTTAGCTAATGTATTTGGTAAATATAATTTTACGTAAAAATACATATATAAAAAAATTACTCTAACCCAAATGAGTCAACTATAAGACTAACGGGTTTGATCCAAACGGGTTCAGGTCTCGAGATCTTATCCAAGACCACAACTTTTTCAGGCAAGTTCAGATCTAGAAAATTTTTGCAAGGTTTAAGATTATTTTTAGGCATGCTAAGAAGTAAGAGACATGGACTAGGAACACAAACCGTTGATCATATCAAGCAATGCAGGAGCTCATTTCATAATAGGGTTGGGAAATTAAGATCTCACATTGCTACCAACAAGCCAACCAAGGTGCATATAAACTAGCCAACTTAAGAATTGACAGGAATGTAGGTGTTTTATTTTTTATTCATCTCTCACGGAGATTATAAAGATTAATACAGATAGTGTAGAGGTCACTTTGCTAGGAAACATTAATTAGAAATAACATCTCTTTTATGCCCCTCTTATATACCAAAAAAATAAAATAAAATTTGAGTGAGTCTGATCTCAAGCTCCATAGAGGTGGAGTAATTCATATATGATAATAAAAATCGAACATATTTATTAGATTTAGTTCTGAAGTAAGAAGGAAATTACAAGTTCTTTTTAATTTATAACTTTCTTAGATTGTATCAATGAGGCGCAAAGTATATTATAACATAATGGAAATATCTCTTTAGACCTATTGTATTCCAGCCTACATTTTAAACATTAGAGTTATTTCCAACTTTTTTTGGAAAAAATACCAATTATGAGTTGCAACATATAACTATATTTTTTGTAATAACAAACTTGTGTGTATAAGAGGTGATAGTTTGTATGTAACATAAAATCAGATTTTGTAAGTCTTTGTAATTAAAATTATTTTTGGTTGACAAAAAAGTATTAAATGTTTTTCGATTAGTAGTTGTCCTGCAAGTATAACTAGACACTTAAAGATAAAGATTACAAAATGGAACATCTTGAGGACCATTCTTGCATCCAATAGCCTATTGGGAGCCTGATACACCAAGAAATATCTTCCAAATCTATGGGTACACCCATAAAAATGATCTCATTCATCTTTTTTCTAAATGGACTAGCTGATGGCAAAAAAAGAAAAAAAGGACAACCATAACTTCTTTTATAGCTTTCTCTTAAATTGGCATGCAACCGTTGGTGAAAAAGCTACCTTAGAGTTCCAGGTAAAGGGCAACAAACATCCTAGAGCCATATCCACTTTGTCCAAGCATTCCATGTCATAATGCATGAGAGGAAGAGATCATCTACGTTTTTAAGAATGATATTTCTATAGCTTATTCTAAGATTTGGAAGTCTTGTCACCTGCTCATTTGACACAACCACTCTATGTAATCTACTTACAACAATACTTATTGCCCATGTGTACTTCTGATTGTCTAACGGGAGCCGGGAGGTCAATTAATGCTAAATGTTGAACTGAGTTAGCAAAATCCTCCATGCTTTAGGTGAAAAGTGTTGCATTCAACTTTTTCTCAATGGATAAAACCTCATTGAAATTCCCTATTAAAAGTAAAGGCCTCATTAAAACCCCCTATTAAAAGTAAAGGAGACGGTAGGGGTAAGCTAAGGCGTCTAAGTACATTCCATGTTTCTCGATAATCCACCAACTCCGTGACGTATTTGAGTGGTGCTTTGAGTGGGTCGTTTGATATGGTGACAAAGAATGAAATGAAATTAAAAAATGAAATTTGAAGATTTGGAGATGGAATTTGATTTTTTTTTATGTGCTCGGTAGAGAATAGGGATAAAATCAAATTTTAATTTTTTTTAATGTGCTTGGTAAACAATAGGATAAATTCAAATTCCAATATTTTTTATGTGCCTGCTAATTTGAGTAATTGCTATAGTATCAAATACCACTGGGACTTAAAAATATCCATCCAGTTTCTCATTATCAAATGAATTAAGTTTTCTCATATGAGAAGGGAATCTTGTATCAATAAAGGAGTGCGTTAACAATGAGTTTTAGCGACAATTACTTAACCCCCTAACTCCCTACATAAAAGAAAATATTATTAACAATTGTTATAAAGAAATTGCAGAAGGTCTAATCTTGTAATGCAAAATTTTTTAGACCTAGGCCATGTTCAGTAACAATTAGTTGTTTGAGTAGCGGATAGCTGTTGCTCTGATATTTGTTTAACTAACTGTTTTAAAAGAATGTGTTCGATCAAATTAATTGTTGAGTTAGCTAATTAAGATAAAATGATAAAAAAGGACATTACCAATATTTTTTTGTTTTCATTATTATTATTATTATTATTATTATTATTATTATTATTATTATTATTATTATTATTATTGTTGTTGTTGTTGTTGTTGTTGTTGTTGTTGTTGTTGTTATTATTACTACTACTACTACTACTACTACTACTACTACTACTACTACTACTACTACTACTACTACTAC
>JACYFF010031952.1:90129903-90146529 GCA_017589665.1 Selenicereus undatus | reverse complement strand
TATGGGTGAGGGTATGGATAGGTCCTACCCACTCATACCTGTTTTATCAATACCCGTCCCGTACTCTTTTGTTTAAACTTCTAATTTGTTGCTTATACTTAGACAGTTTGCTAGTTGTTTTGAGTTGTATGGTATTCAAGACTTTGGTGAGACCCTTTGTTACCTGTAATTGTCAAGTGCTAATTTATTACTTTGATTGGAAAACTTTTAGTTGTATTCAATGTGATATGATATATTGTTAGAAGCTTGGTGTTAATGTGACATATTGGTTATTTGATATCAAATATGGGTACAAAATAGATTTAATTTTTTTTTGTCTATATATACCTAAATAAAACCCGTATTTTCGCTATACGCAGTGGGTATGGGTATAACTTTACAACACCTGATGGGTAAAGGTATGGGTATTGATTTTGAGAATGGGTATGGATGAGGGTACGGCTAAACCCACCCCGTGCTCGCCCCATTGCCACCCCTAGTTACACCTTGACTTGCCACTTGGGTATTGACAAGTTGATTATTCACTTGGGAAGGGTCATCTTCATTATTCGCTTTGGTGTTGTCATCATTACCATTACTCATGCACTCGACAAAATATTTGAAAAAGTTATCTCATTTGCTAATACTGATTGAAAATATGAATTATCTTTAAGATTATATATATGCAAATTGCCTTCTTCACCTATCATTTCTTCCTTGTGATTTTCCGTTTGATGGTCATCCTCTTGTTCCTCAATGTTAACAATAGGAGGTTCCATAGAGGGTACACAAATATTTTTTCCCGTTGCATATGTACCTCCATATTTATGCTCCCAGTTTTCTTCAAGTAATGAACTCACCTTTATCTTGGAATTTTTTTGATAGATGGATTCTCTAACATAATATCAAACATCGAAATAATGAACCAAAATAAGGTGACTTCATAAGACATATCTAAGCTCTTGTGCATCTATGGAATATAGTTAAGGGGATTAAAAAAAGCTAACCTTAATTTTCTTGTCTAACACTCAGTTGAAGCCTCAATTTTCTTGAAATGGGATCCCAACCTAATCCTATTTCTATAGTTTTCAAGTGCTTTCAAACACGTTAGTCCTTTGTCATTGCATCGCACTTGTGCTTACAACAATTAGTTGCACATGGCGTCCAATTTACTAACTTCATTTTTAATTTCGCTCCATTTAATGTACTATCGATGGCTATTCTTCATAATAAATTGAATAATAACATATCATAAGACAAGAGTCTCATTATAGCTCCACTTGAAAAACTCTTTTGTCATTCCGCCCCTTTTAATTTCATTATTTTCCAACATCATGTAATACAAATATCAAACCTAGACCCGATAAAATAATTCATTAAGGATCAATATCCTCTCTTCTTAGTTGTCTTATCAAAAGCTAATAATAAAAAATGAACCCAATAAAATATATGCTAGAAATTCTAAAGTATAAGCATGAAGAAATTAAAATTCTATTGATTAGTGTAATACACTAATTAGAGAATGGAGGGATTAAAATATGTGAATATAATATTAAACACTTGTGACCATGAGGCTCAACCAAAAAAAAAAAAAACCCACACTTATGAACACAATACTGCACCTCGCTAAGGTACAAAACATGTGGCTATTGGCTAGCAAAAAAAAAATATTTGACTTGACAAGTGTCCCACTCTCCATTCACATCTCCTCATCTTCACCACCTAAACAATCATGGTAATTATTACTTGTGCTTTTCTTTTCAGTGCTTGTTTATAACATTAGGCAATAGGGAAAACTCCATTTTATCTCTACTTTCCAACTCACAGAAGGTCCAATCCAATACATGTGGTAAGTTTGTAAATATATGGAGTTAAGGATTATAATTTCTCAACCAAGCTTGGACCAACCCAGCAAGAGGTCCCAACTCTCTACCACATGTACCTCACCTCCTCCTCCTCCTCCTCCTCTCAAAACCTCCATGAAGCCATTCACTTATGCTTTAATGTTGTTATAATGATTTTAATTGTTCAATAATAATGCCGACAATCTTAATTCGTGGAATAATCAATACATTCACTAATACTATTCACCTTATAATACATTCCTAAAGATTATCTGCTTTGTTTTCTTGAACTGTAGCAATCGTTTCACAGAGAGAGAGAGAGAGAAGGGGGGTTGACAATGAGGGTTTTTGTGAACAAGAATTTTGGGCTTTTATCTTAAGAGCATGACTGTAATGTCTAACTAAACTTCAATGGTAGTATCAGAAGACAAAAATTGGAGCTCTGTTATCAAACCTCAAACGTAAAAACCAACAACATTTTTGAAAATGCTTAGTAAAAAAACCAAAAGCGAATCTAATATGCTACTTTACTGAACACTCAAATTTTGTAAAAATAAAGTTTTGACCTATTTAAAACGCTAAATGTTACTTAAAACGTTGTTGCCAAATAAAACACTAATTGAGTGAACAAAAATTCTAATTGCATCGATATGAGTCACCGACAATGAAGAAGAATTCTCTTTTATGTATTTTTAGGTAGTGTTTGGTTGGGTGGGATAATTTTTCTAGAAAGCAATTTTCCAATTTTTTGTTATTTGGCACGATAAAGGATGAAAACTATTTTCCAAGAAAAATAATTTTCCCCCCAATTGAAGAAAATGATTTCTTTTTGAGAAGATAGAAAGTTGATTTTATTCATTCAACTCATTGACGAAATGGTTAATCAAAATTTAGTTGCAAAATTCAATTTCAACAGGTTAGATCAAAACTTGCCTATTTGATGGGAAAGATTAAAATAAACTCAAATATAGAGGTTGAGCTCAAATTTCTTTTATTTGGTCAATATTTTTCTCTACAACTAAAATTTACTCGACACTTTTTGCCACTCAAACAATCCAGTTAACTCACTACAAAAATAATTTCAACGGTTTGCATCGAAACTTGATCATCAGATAGAAAAGATTAAAATAGGCTTAAATTTAGATTTTGAGCTCGATATTTTTTGATTTGATCAATATTTTTTTCCACCATGATAGTTCAATTGATATTTTTCACTACTTAAACAATGCCGTTAATATTTTTTACCACTAGCATAATTTCAATAGTTTGGATTCAAATGTGATCATCAACCAGGAAAGATTAAAATATGCTCAAGTCCATATTTTGAGTACGACGTTTCTTCATTCGTTCAAAATTTTTCTCTACCACGATAATTCAATCCGAAATTTTTTGTAACACCCCAACCATCTATATGTACGAATGTGTATTATAAGGGGATCTTGTCACACATTCTTAGTTTGAAAGAAAGATGTCAAGTTTATAAGTTCCATGCTCATAAAGCATATCAACACGGCCTTCCACTTTTGGGTTTGATGGGTTTGATTTGTGAGCCCAATTGTTGAGCTTCCTATGTTAGTGGATTGTGTTGTGTGATTTTGGGTCAATTCGTTGCATTTGGTATCATAGACAGTTTCCTTTCCACAATGTGTGGGCCACATTGGGATCTACTGTGCAGTCTCCATGACAATCTTGGTCTAGTGCGAGGAAGTGGGTGTTGCCAAGCATGGAGACCGGTTTCAACGACGTGGTGGGTTGATGCCTCTGGAAGCCCACATTACCTAGGGAGGATATTTGAGGCCCTCGATGAGGACGCCACATTCTGTAAGTGGGGTAGTACGTAACGCCCCAATTATCTGCAAGTGTGAATGTGTATTGTAAGTAGACCTTATCCCACATTGTTAGTTTGAAAGAAAGATATCAAGTTTATAAGTTTCACGCCCACAAAAGAAATTAAAAAGGTCTTCCACTTTTGGGTTTGGCAGGTTTGATTTGTGGGCCCAATTGTTCGACTTCCCATGTTAGTGAGTTGTATTATGTGATATTGGGTCGGCTTATTACATTTTTCCTCACTTAAACGATTCAATTGATTTTTCCGTCACGAAAATAATTTCAATGGTTTAAATCAAAGCTTGATTATCCGATAAAAAATATTAAAAAAACTTAAATATGAATTTTAAGCTCAGCGTCCTTTATTTGGTTAGCATTTTTCTCTACTACAACCATTTGGTTGACATTTTTTGCTACTTAAACAACTCAGTTGATGTTTTTTCTTCTTTTTTTTCATAAGACATAATTTATCTTGTACCAAACGACGGAGATGTCAGTTTTCCTTGGACAAAAATTTTCATGGAAAATGATTTTCCGAGAAAATCATTTTCCTTCCAACCAAGCACTACATTAATTCAAAACTAAAAAGTTAAGTACTTTATGATATGTTTTAGCCCTTGGATTTCTTAACCTCCCTACCCAACCCTATTCATTCTCTATTTCTCGCACATCCCCCAACTCCGTTTTTTTTTAAAAAAAAACTCCTGGATCATAGCTGTGAACTAATCAATGGTGCTAAACTCCCCGATGAGCCTCATTTTGTGTTTCATACCTACACCATGTTGGTTTGAAAATTCAAGCTTTCCCCTCGGTTGGGTTCACATTGCCCTTCTTTCTTCCTTTTTTCTAGGGTCTTTTTGTGTTATTCTAGCGGCTAAAATTTACCTGATAATCGAGTTTCTTGCCTTGACGGACTTAGATCTTGAACTCAGCTCTATCGAATAGGCGGTGTTGCTAGTTTACTGGAGCTCACTGAGAAGCTTTAATCAGTGAGTAAGGGCAAATTTAATTAGTGGGGAAGGGAAAAATGGAGGGTTATGAGCTTATATTAATTTTACTTAATGTTAAATAAAAATGATATTTAATTTTTGGGTAATCCAAAAAAAATGATAAATTGGCATTGTTATCATAATATTGGCACGTTTTGTTTGTGTAATTAGAATGGTTGTTTGGTGAATGGACTATTTCACATAGGTGAAATTAGTAGAAAGTTAAAAGACACATGGTACATAAAGGAGCTTTGGGATTATGACCTTTAGCTACCTACAATGTACCCTAAATGTTTTAACAGGAGAAATGAACATGTTGCCCTTATCTTAGAATAGCTTATGGATATATTGTTTTCACAACATTCAAGAAAAGATCATTCACTTAGCACGGTATTTGGTGGGTGTCAACTAACTTAGTTGTGAAAGTTTTTTAAAGTTATTGCTAATTATTTGAGTTCAAATCTCACGTACATCGGCCTTAAACGTTGTATGTACCCCAAAAAAAGAACTTGGCATGATATCATCAACATATCATCAACACTCAAGCACATTTAGTTATGATTCTAAGTATCAAGTCTCATGACTAGGAAAAGTTTGCAAAAGACATGATGGAATGTGACACCAATTCAAATGTTGCATCATGACTGCTAATCACAACATTTCCCTTAGTTTTTGTGTTTCGATGGTTAAATTTTGGATGACTCACACAACCTCATGTGAATTTAATGTTCCAATTCAGTAGCATATTATTGGAGATGCAACATACTGAACAATACACATAAATGACACATGACATCAAGAAACAAGCTCTAAGTGACTTTGCTGTATGTGCTATATATGCTATTGCTAGGTACAAACACTATTTTTTTCTTCTATATGAGCAACTTAAAATTTTACATATAACATCATAGAAAAGTCCATGGGAGGATCACCCATTCATGTCATGTTATAGTCAATGCGTCGTCATTACCTGTTATCGCATACTTCCTTTTATTTAGCTTTAGATAGCCTTCTTGTTTGACTTTATTGTTAGATAAACATTAGCCAAATAAACCTCATATATGGCTTATACCTTGTATAAAAAGAGACAAATAATCAAAGACTTGCAGAAACTCATGTGCCAGATTTGTGGGCAAGACTTCACTGTGAACCCATCGCTTGTTAATCACAACACCATTGGAAGAAAACAAAAACAAATAAAAATATATGTCTAATTGTGGAGTTATTAGTAATAGAATGCACGTGTTTCACGCGGTCACTTCGTGAGTTAACATAATAAAATGTAATTTAAGGTGTTAGGAGTACAAATGTATGTGATTGCTTTTTGTTGGCATTTTCAAGGTTTAGCATGTGCGAATGCTAAAGTGACAGGAAACACTATCAAATATTAAATTTCATAGCCAAATTAATGCAAATAATATGCTTTATTTAATAGTAAAAAAAGCTCTTTGTAATAGCTAAAAAAGGAGGCAAATTAGTGGTAAAAACTAAGAGCTTATGACTATGAAGGTGGACTAACATATAGATAATTTACATGCTTAAAGGTGCTTGGAATGCCTATGGAACTCTAGATAATTTAGAGGCACATGATTGTCAAGAATGTAAAACTACACTTTTATTACATAAATATTACATATGAGCCTAACAAAACACATATTTACACTACTAAATTTGATACCATGTATCCTCATCCCGAATAATCAAAGCCTAACACTACTTAGAATGCTATTTATAAGGCTTAATATGAAATTAGTACAAACTACTTTGACAATTAAAATTCAAATAAAACAGAGTGCAGCAGCTAATTCCTAATAAGGATTACCCAAGATTGTCATAAAGTCTTATGGTCGATCATCAAAGAAAAAAATTAACGACTACAAACAATATGTCAATCAAAGAGAGAAGTATGCAATAGAAGGGGAAATTGAGGGAGGGGAAGAGGGAGAAAGGGAAGGATCTATAGAGGGACAATCAAATCAAAGTGAGTCCACCTGAAAACTTTGAAACTTAGTTAGAGTATCCCTAAACCATAAAGACACGACTAGAGAGTAGCTTTCAATCTTCATCGGTGTCATCACCAGTACAACATCTATTCCTGTGGCATTTTTATGAAGTTCTTAATAACGCTTCCTAAGCAAAAAGGCAAATTCAATCAAACTTGAAAACACATGTCAAGCGACAATAGAACTTTTCTTACTAATTAAGCATCTTCAATGCACTTTTTTCTCTTTGAATTTCCTACTTGATAGTACTTGCTAGATAATTCACCATAAAATCCATTTATATTGTTTTATAACTAGCTTGTTGCATGTTACCATAGACTATTCAAACTTCTTCTAGAACATCACAGGTGGAAATAATTATATAAACCAAGCTCCATAACTACAATATAGGAGTATTAGACAATGATTCATTGTTAGTGATTTTCCTAGCATTATACTAAATTGAAGAGTAATTACTATCAATTAATGAGACGCGTGAATATCAAGGTTCAACTTAAAATTACAAGTTTCATCTCATGACAACACATTATGTATAGAATATGTTCTTCACCATAAAAGTACGCTCATATTAGATGAAAAAAAGTTATGGGTAAAAATTAAATATGACATAACCCTTTTTTTAGAAGAAGTCAACATGACATATGTCTACAATTGCTAATGTTCAAGTGAATAAAAAGGGTATGCTGAAAGCTTCAAGTTCATAAATGCTATCACTAGTACAAGGGAAATATTATCCTACAAATAACCCAAAATGTAACATAGGAGAAGTGAAGTGAAATATTATCACTAGTATAAGAAAAAAATATTCATCCAACATAGGATAAGTGAATTCCTAAGGGAAAATTAGAAAGCGAAGATACATACATATCTTTTTCCATTGGTTACAACACTACGTACATGTATCCTGATAATAATAAGTTAAACATGAAATGATATGACAACAAGTGTGATAGAAGACTTTGAATCGTGAAAAATACTCTCTTTATAGTGTTAGTTACCCGCAGTATAAGTTTGCTAAAGAATGCACTTCTAGGATAATTCAAAGTTACAATTCTCTCAGCAATTTTGAGAGAATTTAAGAAAAGAGAGAGAGGATGGAAATGATATAGCTGCCCATTTTTAATCAAAATAAAGGCGATTAATTTGGATAGAATCAAATAATTCTATCTGTTGATTATCTCAAATAATTAAATGTGGATAGTGTAGACTTAATCCATCCAATATCATCGGCTTCTACTCATCATCATAATGCCAGATGATAAGATTTTTTTTTGGCGAATAATGGGTCAAGTGCTTAAACATGATTCATCAAATGGACATCTATCAATCATGCCTAACTTTGATCACATGGGCATTCCATTTTCTTCTTTTTGCTTCCATTCTGATCCATGGCATGCCATTTGCTCATTGGACCCAAGACAAAGCAAGGCCTACCAATATTTGTAGCCCATATTTATGCCAAATTTAATTAACCAAACTTTTGCCTTTATAATAGTTGTATTCCCAACTAATAAGTAGCATATCCTACATCAACAATCCCCTACTTAGGCCATTATATTCTTGCTATACAAACATATACATAATGAAGGTGTTGATAGAATTAAGCCTCTAACTAGGATAAATTTATCAAAGCAACAGCTAAATTAATCATGTCTTAATTGCTTAAATGATAATTTAGATGCTATTCGGGGATGAATCACACACATATTTTTATTTATCAATCTCCAGAATATTGAAATCCTAGCAATTATATGGCTATGTGTTGAATCTTAGATTCATGAACAATATACAAAAGTATTTAACTTTCGTTCGGACAATACCATCCCTTCTTGTTCATGTAGATGAAATCTATATCACTGCCAATTAATGCTATGGATTTCATTAAAAATGCAAAGCATTAACCTTAAATCTACACTTATCTTTGCACCCAAATGGTGATAATTTTTTGCAATATTTCTACATTTGATTTAGCTCCCAACAATTATGATTTTTAGATTTTTGTTTGAGTTTTATTGTTTTGTAGGTTTTGTAAAAAAAATAGAAAAAAGTGAAGAAATGTTGAAAATGAAAATGAAAATTTTGGCCAAAAATTATGGTTTGAACCAACAGCCCAGCACCACAACCCACTTCCTTTGATCCATCAACAAAAGAATGAAGGAAAAAGAAAGGGGAAAATAAATTTAAAAAACACCACAATCCCCCTCCTTATTTCTTATTGCTTTCTCTCTCCTGTTCTCCTTAGCAAACACAACAAACACACCCTTCCCTTGTCTGCTTCTTCACTTCATGTCCACCATCTTCATCAACCATTACCACCATCTTCAATGCAATCGGCACCAGTATCCTCACCCTTTTTCATGCGTTCACAGTACTGAATCCCTTTTCCAGTTCCATCCACACTATCCATGCCACCCCTCAAATTGACAACTAGTTAAGAGAAGAAGGAGAAAACCAACTTTGGGCGTGTATTTAATGAACGGGTCGTGGCAAATTGAAGACGTAGGTAGGGTTTTTAGGTAGTATTAGGTAGATTTTAGGGTTTAGTTTAGGGTTTAATTTTCGATTCATTTTCTCCTATTTTACTTTGAGTTTCAAATCTGATTTTGAGATTGAAATTTCATGAAATTTAGTATTCAATTCTTTACATTTCTGATTGTGGTTCATTTCTTTGGCTTGAATTTGCAATTTAAGCTTTGAATTGGCTTGAATCTTGGTCCAATTTTAGTTATTCAAGTTCTTCCCCTTCTCTTGTTTTTCCATTGGAATATGAAGGTATTTCAATGGTGATTCCAGCATTTTTAGCTAAGTTTTGAAGCTCGGTGTTTGGTTATGTTGTTCTTATATTTCGAATTAATCTCTATGCTTGGGCTCTCTCCTTGTGGCAAGGACTTGTTGATATGTTGGCTCCATTAATGGAGCAATCAAAGCTTCTAGGTCGATCTGTATACTAGAATACCCATAGATTCATCTTGCCCTACTCTTTTTCCCCTTCTTCCTTTTCTATTCATTGTGTTCTCTATTTGTTCTTATTTTGAGTCTAATTTTACTTTGTGCTTATCATGGGTTGTTTTGAATTTTCATTGATTTAATTTTTAATGGTGACTTATTTTGGATTTCCTTTATTGATGAAAGAAACATGGGTTAAGCTGAAGGGCAAGGACACCCATGGCCCTACATTCTCTCGATCTCTATTCCCTGTTTTACCCAATTGGTTGCCTATGACCTTTTTAGCTCTGTTGAATACCCTGCTCTCGCTGTTCATTTCTTCAATCACTCTTCAGTCCCCTTTCCTTATTAGATGAGTATGAGATCTTTCATTTTGTATTTAGTTATTGTGTATTAGTTTATTTTTGTTCTCATTACCAATTTGTATTTAGTTTGGTCATGTCAATGCATTTTGCTCCTGTTTCCATTTATTAAATCTAGTCCATAGTAGTTCAATTATAAATTAGCAATATGTGATTTGTGTGACATTAGCTTGATATGGTTAGTTTGTTTATTTGACTGTTTTAGTTAGTTTAAGTCATGTTAGCTTAATTAATTTAGACTTTTGTGACCTTAATCTCATCCAATGTCCCTGAAGAGATGACCCACAAGTAGTACAACAATAAGCCGTGTGCTTGCGGCATTTAATTTACTTTTAAAAATCCAAAATTAAAAAATCAAAATTACAAAAAAATGGGAATTTTTTTTTAAAAATCATTAAAAATTGAAAAACTTGAAAATTTTTTTCAAAAACAATGGCAATTTTCTGTTTTTCTCAATATGAGCATGAAATATTTTGGCGACATTTGAGTAGATTGAATGAATTTCTTGGTCATTGCGTTGATCGATATTTTGAGAAATGAAAAATTTGCCAAGTTATCTTTGCGGGTTTGAATGAAGAATATCAGGATTATGTTGAGACTGTGTACCCTTGGGATTTGGGATGTTTATCTACTAAGACTCTGGATGAAATTTGAGATTTCTTTGACGATTTGGCTCATGATACTTGGGAGTATGACAATACTAGAGAGACCTTTAGTCATCCCATCCCCGATCCTCATGTGATGCATGTTATACCTTTAGATGAGAGGCAGTTTGGGGGTATATCATATGGGCACTCTTATAGTCCATATGCTGTTGTTTTTATGTGATTATCGTTATTCCGTGACCATGATATTGATTTTTGTCCACTACTTGGAAGGCCACACATATTAGAGGCACTGACCACTTTTAATGTGGAGTTGCAATTACGTGATTTAGTTAAGATCTACCTTAGTTTATGCTCTTTTACACTTGAGGTCAGGTCTTATGAGAATATTGATATTAGGAGTGAGACACATATTTCTTTGGGGCATGGTTTTTATGATGATATACATTGTGACGACCTTAAGGAAATGAGTGATCCCTCGTCACCATTAGCAGTCACACCCTCCCTAGAGTTTAATACAATTAGTTCCCCAAGGATGACCAATTATTCCCGATCCCTCTCTTCCTCCAGCTTCTCCAGAAGAGACTGAGGAAGGAGATAAATTTGACACAGATGCTAGCTTTGATGATCAGTGTGCTGTATTTGTTGAGTTAAAGGGTGCCTTTTCTGAGGAGCAATCATTTGACGAGCCTTCTATTGTGGATTTGAGAGAGGCTATATCTTATATTAAGCTTATTGATCCCATTTCTGTGAGTGTTCCTTGACTTAGCTCCATTACTTCCATTTCACTCCTTCTTTCTTCCCTCTTAGTTTTCCCCCTTCTTAAGACCTTCCCTAGTATACTTGTGTAAAGTCTGAGACTTTTGGCCTGACAATCATTGTTTAGATCAAACTCTTGATGGTATTGACATAGAGAGACTTGAGGATCACATTGAGGTGAAGGACTTGACTTTAGCCATCTTATGAGCATTGATTTTCTTATTTCATTTGATAGGGTTTGCCTAGGCCATCTCCCATCTCCTTTTAGAGATGTTGGACTTTATTTTAGACATTTAGATCACTCTAAATGGTCTATGTATTCATATAGTCACATCATTATTGGACCATTGAATTGTGTGTCTAATTTTGCATGTACATATCTCTCTTTTGAATGGGCTAAGAGCTTTGATAAGGTTAAGAAACCCTTGAGTTTCATTCCACTTAGGTGTTATATTTGAGGTATACCTCTTGATTCTTACTACTTCCATTTCTGTGAGGATCGTTTTCAATTGTTTGGCAAGCTGCTACAAGCTTTGCTGGGTTTTGATACGAGCGACAACTTATGATGAGATAGAGTGGTTGATGCTTCATGGACCTCTGTAACACTATCTGAGCGAGACATTAGTTTAAGTATATTCAGTATCTAATCTGGTATGATCGTTCCAACTCTTCTCTCTTCTTTATTTTCTTTTCTTTTCTTTTCTTTCTTTCTTTTTGCACATAGTTGTGGATATTTATGATCATGATTGTATGAGTGATCGATTTTAAGAAGAAATTTGAAATTTGTTGAGCCGAGTTGTCTATGATCACCCATGGTTGTTTTGTGTGTTTTGTTATGAGTGGTGTATTTTGTTTTATGAATAGTTTTTAGTCTTTTTGGTTTTATACTTTGTGTTTTGTTTAGTTTTTATTTAGTAGTTCCTTGTTTATTTTGTGTATTTTTAGTTCATTAGTGGTATGTTTTTGTTTTGTATTTCATGTTCTTGGTTTTATGAGTTCTTTTTTTTCCCATTTAATATTTTGTTATTGTTTTCTTTTATGTTTAGTGGTTTTGTGTTTGTTTTGAATTTTGTTTTTTTTGTTATGTTTTGTGTTTTGGTGGTATACTTTGTATATACTTTTGGATTTGTGTAGGCTTTGTGGTTGGATTGCTTATGTGCTTGTTTGGGTGTGGGGGTGAGGTGACAATTTATGTATATTTTTCAAAAAATTTGAAAAATTCACAAAGATTTTTGTTTTTCTTTGAGGAGTTGTGTGCTTTCTTAAGTGATTGTGATCCTCTATTGCTAGGTTATTGACTTATATATGGATAGAGTTTGCATGATAAAATGTCTAGTTGAGGATGCAGATTTGATTTTTTATAATAATTTCATCTCGTATGTGTGATTTTGTCCCACCTTGCTAATTTTTTCATCAATTCTTTGATCTTGTTGTTGAGTTGGCATATGAACTCTTTGTTTGTTGAAGTTGCGTTATGAGCTTGTGAAAAATGCAAAAAACGAGAGAAAATGAAAGAAAGCTTTAAAATTTGAACAAAACCCGGGCACCAATGTTCGAAACAACTATCTTTATTTCATATCTTTAATTGACTTGAATATGTACTATTTTTCTTAATTACGCATCTATTTGAGTAATGAACTAAGTGCTTTGCAGAATCTAATAGGACCCCTTTGTAGGGAATGCCCAAGTATTTGTAAGTCAAGTGAGTATTAAGTTTGAAAAAAGAAAAAAAGGTGAAAAGGGGAGCAAAAAATGCAATTAGGCAAAGAAATTGGGATCAATGCTAGCAACTTGATTAATAAGGATTGATACACATTTGCATAAGCACCAAGATGTACATTGATATGATGTAAAAAAATGATGTAACGTTTTACTGCACGCACACAGTTGTTAGCCGTAATACTTGAGGGTCGAATCCATAGGGATAAGGCTGAATCTAGGCCACTACAACTAAAACTAACCCATATTGTTAGATTAAAATTAAGAAATAATCAAAATAGAATCATTCGATTAATAGATTTGAAACTAATATGAATATGATTAAAACTATAAGCTAAATATCAAATGTTAAAGAAATTATCATAACTATTAATGAAATTATAAATTCCAATTAATCAAGAGACAAGGGAGAGGAAAGAGATTACTGGAACCACTTAAAAGCTAATGGAGAATATTGAATCTTTAATGGATGTCAATCGTGAAAATTTAGCATCCACTATAAACCAAAGGGAGTAGGAAAAAAATCGAAACTTTGAATGAAATAATTTTGGTAGAGATAGAAATTAAACGAAAATTGAACCTACAAAAAATTGAATTAAAATTAGAACTAGAAAACTTGAATTGAAACTAAAACTAGAAACTTTATGTATAACTCAAATCGAACGAATTTCTAAAATTACATTAATTTCAAAAACTACTAGAAACTAATGCTAGAATTTAGAAGGAAGTGAATTGATTATTTACAAAGCACCCAAGGACCCCTATTTATATTAGAGATAAGTCCTCAACTTTCCTAGTTATCTTAGATTTGTTATTTTTCAAGTAACTTCCCCACTTTCATAATTGTACCCAACTGCCAATTTCCAATTTTTTCATTGATTTTGAAAGAGACTCCACTGCCATATTTCTTCAATTCCTTCACAGTTTCAATCCTAACTTTCCAATTTTAACTTACTAATCCCCGTATGATCTGCTAGGCTTGACTTGTTGTGTTGAAGGAAAGTGCGGCTTTGACTTTTTGGCTGGGGACAAAACGAGGGTCGAACTAGGCTTGCACAAGAGTTGGGTCACCATACTAATTAATGAAAAATCATCTATGCAACCTTCAATTCCTGAGCGTTTTTCCTCATCTGCTTATTACTGACAAAACTACACAAAATCCTATTAAAGGATAAGATAAGCTCGAAGATAACTAAAATCCAGGTGAATAGAGGCATAATATTTAACACTTTTGGTGACTAACCATACACATAATTGCATGTTATGTGTGAGGTGAAAAATGAAATTCGGGATGCATATTGTGACTTAGATTATCTTTTGATTGTATATTCTATTTGTATATAATTTGGTGACTGGACTTCTAAGGTAATGTGATTGCCTAAGTTTTGTACATAATTTTGTGTTACTTTTATATATGTTCATGTTTTTAAAAAACCAAAAAGATTTTTCTTTGTTTTTAAAAATATTTTGTGGGTACTTCACTTGAAAACGCTCATGAGGCCTTACTCATTCAGTGAGGGAATCGAGCGGTTTAAAGAGTTTGTTGCATACGCTAAATACAACCCTGATTCCTACAAAAGTGAGTTAATATTTTATTTTTCTTATTTTAATTTCCTTTTAGTTAGTTATGTTTACTTTACTCAAGGACAAGCAAAATCAAGGTGTGGGAGTATTTATTTGTACCCAGATTATGATAATTTTTGCAATATTTTTACATCTAATTTGGCTCTCAATAATTGCAATTTTTAGATTTTCATTTTCATTTGTTGTTTTGTAGGTTTTGCAAAAAAAAAAAACCAAGAAAAATTGAAGAAAATGATGAAAATGAAAATTTGGGCCAAGAATTGAGGATTAAACCAGCAGCCCAACACGACAATGCGCTTCCTTTAATCCATCGACAAAAGAATGAAGGAAAAAAATAGAAGGGGAAAATAAATTTAAAAAACACCAAAAGCCCCTCTCCTTATTTCTCGTTGCTTTTTTTTTTCTCCTCTCAGCATCAGCAAACAAGACAGACACCCCCTTCTCTTATCTGCTTTTTTCTCTTGCTCTCCACCAACTTCATCAACCATCACCACCTTCTTCAATGCCATCCACACTGGCATCCTCACCCTTGTTCGTGTGCTCGCATCACCAAATCTCTTCTCCAATTCCACCCACACCACCTCTCAAATCGGTGACTAAGAGAAGCGTGAGAAAACAGACTTAGGATGAGTATTTAATTGAGGGGCAGCGGCAAATTGAAGGCATAATTAGGGTTTTTAGGTACTACTGGATAGATTTTACAGTTTAATTTAGGGTTTAATTTTCGATTCATTTTCCCCTGCTTTACTTTCGAGATTTAGGTATGATTTTGAGATTAAAATTTCATGAAATTTGGTGTTCAATCCTTTAAATTTCTAGTTGTGGTTCACAGCTTTGGGTTGAACTTGTAATTTAAGCTTTGAATTGGCATGAATGTTGGTCCAATTTTTGTTGTCCGAGTTCTTCCCCTTCCCTGGTTTTTTCGCCGAAACCCAAAGTTATTTCAATGGTGATTCCATTGTTTTTGATGAATTTTTGAAGCTTAGTGTTTGATTCTATTGTTCCTCTATTTCGACATAATCTTTGTGCCTGAGTTTTCTCCTTCTTAGGATAAGGACTTGTTGTTTTGTTGGATTTATTAAAGGATCAATTAAAGCTTCTGGCTCGAACTGTGTGCTAGGACACCCATGGATTCATCTTGTCATTCTCTTCTTTCTTCTTTCTTTGCTATTCATAGTTGTCTCCATGAATTCTTATTTTGAGTTTGATTTTGCTTTGTGCTTATTATGGGTTGTTTTGAGTTGTTGATTGTTTTAATTTTTAATGGTGACTTATTTTGGGTTTCCATTGCTGACGGAGGGAAGAAACACGGATTGAGCTAAAGGGTAGGGACGCCCATGGACCTTCATTATGTCGATCTCTATTCCCTATTGGACCCAATTGGTTGAGTATGCCCTTTTTAGCTCTGCTGAATACCTTGCTCTTGCCGTTCATTTCTCTAGTCAGTCCCAAGTCTCCTTTCCTTATTAGATTAGTATACGATCTTTCATTTTGTATCTAGTTATTATGTATTAGTTTATTTTTGATCTCTTTACTGGTCTATATTTAGTTTGGTCATGTCAATGCATTTCACTCATGTTTCCATCTATTAAGTCAAGTCAATAGTAGTTCAATTAGAAATTAGCAATATGTGATTTGAGTGACATTAGCTTGATACGGTTAGTTTGTTTATTTGGTTGTTTTACTTAGTTTAACTCATGTTAGCTTAATTAATTTAGACTTTTGTGACCTTAATCTCATCTAATGTTCATGAGAAGATGACCTATAAATAGTACAACAATAAACTATTCGCTTGGGAGCTATATTTTACTTTGAAATCTCGTACAACTAAATTATCAACAAAGTGCAACAACTAATCACTCGTCAATAGTTTGTTGTTACCCATAGACTCTTTAACTAATTAAATTAAAGAAAGAGTCTTAAACCTATTCCACTAGAGGTAGATTTTACAAAATCTCTCAAGAGAGCTTTTGTAAACAAATCCGCTAGGTTATTACAAGACTTTACAT
>JACYFF010031952.1:90116351-90129893 GCA_017589665.1 Selenicereus undatus | reverse complement strand
CCCCCCCCCCAAAAAATCTATGTTAAAATAGGTTAATTTATTAATGATGTTGGTTTATGGACACCCCTAAAAAAATAAAATAGTGTATATTAGTAACGATATTAATTTTTGAACACCCCTATTCTTAATGTCTGGATCCGCCACTGGACTCAGAAAGCCAAATTCAAATCCAAGGATACATAAACAATGGATGCATGGAAAGTTTAACATACATCAAAGGATGCATTGAAATTTTAACATATGTCTAACAATTTCGATTCAACCTGCAAGTAACAGACCCTAGGTGAACAACTGGGACAATAATCGAACTACTGAAAGTATACAAACAAATCCAAATATGCATAAATAGGCACATCCCATCACTTGCAGAATTCAATTTCAATATAAAATACAGTAGCAAAAACAAGACCAAAACTAAGATCAATATGTTCAGAGTCGAGATCATATTAACCATTAAAACCTCAATATTTCCATAGCTAAGTTCACGGAACCATACAAAAACGATTTTTTCAAAGATGACATCATAATATCCATACAACTATAAGTTGAATTCCAAGAGACATACAGAGAACAATGTTTTGAGAGTTGGCATCATATTGACCATGCAAAGATCAATGTTTTCAACCTCAAATTCAAGTAAATGGACAGAAAATATGTCAGGGCATGGTAAAGGTAGTTGGGCATCCAACAATTAGACACTATAACACATCAATATTCTAGCTATGCAATTCATAACAACATGCATAGAATCCAAGTCTTCCTATCCAGATTCTAAAATAAACAACGAGTAATAACAATAGATATAACAAGCAGTGTTATCATGCTTCCGAACGATAAATGTTGTTTATAAAGGGGCTTGAAAGAAGAGGGAGGTTCTATTGTAGCAATTTCACAAGATTAAACTAAAAAAGGTAACAATTCCATTCAGCTTTCTGAACTTTAGCTTTCAAATTAAGGTTCAAAACATTAAACGGACTCAACATAGGGTCAAATTAAAGGCTTTTAATTAAAGAGATATACATTAATAGCTTGAAAATGACGAAAGAAAGAGGGATTAGGATACTGACATGGGGTCTAAAGTAGAAGCAAAGAGGTCCCAGAGGATTGCCTATTGTAGATCTGGCGAAAAAAGAAGTGGGTTGTTCAATCGGCGATGGTGTGACTCCAGCTCCGGCGAGGGTGAAATAAACCGGTGCATAGGCAATGGCGGTGGTGTTAACGCCGCGACAGCAGAGGGAGTCAGAGTGCTGCCAATGACTATTAGAGTAGGCTAAGGCCCATACAAAGTTAATAGAAAGGCCTGAAAATCCAAATTCGAACTACAGATTGAGAGGTTAGGTGAGCAAAGGGTAGTTGTGGCAGCATGCTTTGGCATGCAGATCTAAGAACAACTGTGAAAGAATCGAAGAAAGCCTGAATTGAGCGCTCAAGGCCCAAAATTTGGCATCTGCAAAAGCAGATCTTTGGGTTCGACAAGCTTTTGAGTAACTCAGATCTAGTAACAAGGGTGGCGATATAAAAAGAAGGGTGGAGCGGGCAGAGCATTCAGCAAAAGAACAAACTTCAGGATGCTAAAAGGAGCACAAATCAACAAAATAAAGGGGCAAGAATTGAAGTAAGAGGTTATGGAAATTGATATCCGAAGGCTTGGGTTCAAGCAGATTCATGGTGGAGGATGACGGCTGAGTACTGAAGAAGACCTAGAGAGCTTGAGATCTCCCTATATCTCGCTAGATTTTCAGCTTCTCTCTTGAGAATTATAAAAGGCTTTAGGGCATTGAAAGTTCAAGTCATTCCAAAATCGTGAGCCTAACTTTAGGGCATTAAAAGTCACTTGTTTTTACTTGAGGTCTTTATCAGACATTAGTGGAGAACTTTAAGTCATTATAAAGGTGTTAACTCGGGATATGTTGGAAGTGAAAGAAGGGAAGTGCAGTAACTGGTAAATGCGGGAGGGGAGAGTAAAAAATTAGATGAGTTAAAAAGTACAAAGTAACTAAGGACATTTTCGGCATAATACAAATATCAGCGTGAGGAGTAATTAATTACAATATTTATTATTATGCTAATTATTATAATGTACTATTTGATTTCTGTATTTAATGAGTTTTATTCGTCACCTCGAAACGACATCTACGAATTTTCTTTTAGCTAATATTTTTTGCCTTCGTTCATAGGTCAAATTCCATAGTTAAATTTCTGTTTTTCTGCTTCCTCATTTTTCTTTGAAGGTAAACTCAATATATCCCTTTGGCCAATGGTTTTAGTTCACATACATTTTTTTTCCTTCAAAGGAGAACTCTATTCATAGCTCTTTTTTATCTCTATTATTTTTTTTATTTTGGGGAGGGAGAAGTGATTTATGGCCAAATTTGTTTTACATTGTTGGTCAAACTAGACAAGAAAACCACAACACAATATCGTCCATTAGTGTTCTACAATGCTCACTTCCTAAACCCCATCAACCTCTTGAAGAATACATGACATTAGTTCACCAAAGTCGTTTGCAAATTATGTCTTACTCCATGGAGCACTTAGGCAGGTAGTCTAGCTGAGCGACATGTGCATGCACGTGAAATTTGGTTCATCACCTATTGAATCTTTGTAATAAATTGATGATTTTTTTATAGTGGTGAATTTTATAACAAACTTATGAATTCTTGTGTTTTGATGAACTTTACAACAATATTGATAAATTTATGTCTTTATATATAAATTTTTGATATCAACACATTAACTATTTAAATTAGAACTTTTCATCAAGTTCAGTTGTAGTTCAATCAAAATTTATCAATGCAGTATTGATGAGTTTAATATAAGTGTGATGAATATTTTAACTAAAACATGTGTTTCTCTGAATTTTCTTTAAAAAATCATGAGTGTAAGTATTTATTTATTCATATACAAATTATATAGATAAAGAATGGAGTACATGAAATATTTTACAATTGAATTTTTTAATAATTTGATGAATTATATAACAATAGTGATGAATTTTCCAAAACATGTCTATGCTTTTTAATATCCATTATCTTTATGCAAATTTTCGTCGTCACTCTTTGCATATGTATTAGCCAATATGCTAGGAACTTGCACATACTTTCACTACTTAGTTCTTTGCATAAATTCATTAATAATTAATAAATGTCCATAATGAAAATTGATATAATTAATAAGAAATTGAACATTCAACATGCAATAGTCCAAACTCAACAAAATAACACAAATGTTCATCACTAAAGTTCATAAACTTATCAAAAATTTAGGGGATTTTGGACAATAATATACTGTGCGTTGGGGCCTTGGATAATAATACTCCTAACTTTGAACTTGAATGTTCGTGCATCGTACTATTACCCTATTCATTGTCTATATACCCAGGCAGAGTTTGAATATGTTTTCATTAATATAATGCAACAATTTCACAATGGTATGCAATTGCATATGTTTAATATATAAGAATCTCTAAATGTATACAATTGCATATGCTGAATATGAACTTACATCGCCAACTTAAAACACATTCAAAATCAGCCTTGTATATAAATAATAAATAAGTCTATAGAATGGTGTATGGGTGTCCAATTCAAAGTCGGGAGTATTATTGTCCAATACCCCCGAAATATAGTATATTATTGTCTAATATTCAAAAAATTAATTGTGTGTTCAATATGAAAATACTCCAAATACATCCAATCAAACAAATATTCATCACTAAAATTTATGAATTCATCAAAAAAATTATTTGCATAATCAGTATGAAATAGTCCAAATACAATATAAGAAGCAAATATTTGTGACTAACATTTATAAATTCATCAAGAAATACTTATACATCAAATAATCCAAATATTGAAGGTTTTGCCAAGTCAGTGATTAAATTTAATTATTTGAATCAAACTCTTAGATTGATATGATAAAAAATTTGAGATGATCAAATCCTAGAAGGTCAATCAATAAAATCAAAACATGAAATCATCATCAACAACAATCACGTTCAATATTTTTAGGTTTTAAAAATCTTTTTCCACATATACCTCAATTCCAGTAGCAGTTCAATTTTTTCAGGTTTTTAAAATCTTTTTCCACATATACGTCAATTCTAGTAACAATAGATCTGGTTGTTTTTTAACCATCTATGCAACTCTTAAACAAATGCTAAAACATCATATAGATTTTGGAAATTTTTGCTCAACGCTCATTGAAACTTCTTGAATGAATGAGGTCATTGTTCACTTGTCAAATTTTACAAAATTTCAAGAAGTAGTAGTAGATTCAATATTTCTTCAAACATCTCTAAAATTTTTCTCGTAACTCGATAACTCAACTAATCTCAATATAATGATTGAAGTTAGAAGTCAAGGGTCACTTATGGGTCTCATGTTCGTGCCGGTACGGGTTCGTTTTGAGTGGAATTCGGGCCGGGTCTGTTTCGGGTTGTCTACAGTAGTCCGATTCGAATCGGGCATGGGTCAAGCGTAATTTGGGTCGGTTGGGAATTGGGATTCAGTTCAGTGTTTGTGTCAATATCGGGTCAAGTGTAAATCGAATAAGGTATAAATCAAGTTCAATTAATTTCGAATCATTGTATGTTTTCAATGTAGCCATCTGTAGTTCTTTAGTCTTAAGTTGTATTTAAAAGATAAAAGCTATTTAATTAGACAAACCCATTTATTCTAGATTTCTCTTTTAATTCATATGTTAATGATTAATTGATTATATATATATATATATATATATATATATATATATATATATATATTTATGTATATATATATATTTATGTATATGTATATATATATATATATATATATATATATATATATATATATATATATACACAATGAATGGAAAATTATATGGGGTTAGTTCTAGATTTACTAAGAAAGTTAATAAATTACAAATACAAGTATACAACTCATCCCTAACTCTATATTAAATGCGCTGTGCGATTATCCAAATGATTATGTGTCATTAAGCCAAGGTTTAATCATTTCAATTGAGTTCATGCGATGACAAAATAAGTAGACCAATCTAACACAATTCATTTGTCAATGGTCTCATTTGTGAGTCCCAATACCAAAATATACCTTGAAAAATGAAGAAAAAAGAAAGAAAATAACAAAAATTTTATTTAGATCCCGGTGTTGGTTTATAATTTCACGTTTATCATATTTGGAGCTGGTAAATAGAAACAAGTTGGTTGAAGTTGACATTTTCAGTAATCCAATCAATGTTATTTGATAGCTCGTTAATTGATAATACATCAAAATTCAAAGATTTGTCTTTGTGAGATTAACAACTTTATTTACATTTGCGCAATAAGTTAAAACTAAAAAGCAACGACAATATATGAGTATGTGTCAATTAGCATTACATTTATGTGATTGTGAATGCTCGTTATTGAAGCTCGAGACTTGGAATTTAATTGTCCAAAATTCAAACAAGTCATATTATTAGAAGATCATATGCAACGATACATTCTTGAATATGATTTTATATAATCAAATATGTTATGAAGATGATTTAGAATCGTAGATCAGTAGTGCTGAACTTTTAATAGTAGTCATAGAATGATATTATAAATTTATAACTATAGCGTGCATTGCATTAAGTCATTAAGTGATTCAAATAGTAAAATAGGATTGCTAGATCCTAATGATTTTAATAAATTATTAATTATACTTATCTTTTCTTAATTTCTTTTGTGACAAAATATTTTTTCTCTTATATTTTTACTACATATCTATCAAATTAAAAACTTAAAACTATCAACTATTTTATTTTTTCCTCTTAAATTTTTAATTGATTTCATTTGTAAAAATTCCCTCTTTAGTTGTTTTTTTCCCCACCTAAACTCAACTAATTGAGTTTGAAAAATTCAAAATTCCCCCCAAAAGAGAAAACACTAGAACCCCAAAAAAGTTTACTAATTAATCAGATAAAATTGAGTTGGGTAAAAATCGGATCGGTTTTAAATCGAGTACGGTTCGGTTCGGGTTCGGGTTTTCCATTTTCAGTTCACTTCAGGTCGGGTCACTATAAATTGGGTTTGAATTGAGTCAGGTCATTTCGGGTGTGAGTCATTTTAGGTCATGGTACAATTTGGGTTTCGTTCGGTTATGGATCGGTTTACTTGAGGTGCTCGGGTCCAAATCGGTTCATCCCATTTCGGGTGTTGGTTCGGATATAGATTCGAGTCGTTCAGTTTTGGTTTCGGGTCTTGAGTCTCGGGTCTCGGGTCACTTTTGCTAGGTCTAGTGAGGGAGCATGTTGAATTACTCGAAAAATTCAAATTTTTTATATTCATATTGCCAAGCTATAACCTGCCTCCCCCAAAACCTAATTTTGGAATAACAAACATAGCAATCCATGGGGTTACATATAACAATTGAGTATCTTTTACAAAATGCCATTAGAAAAAGAAAAATGCACAAATATCATTTTTCTCCATTGAAAACAAGCTGGGATCAACATTCCCAGAGACAAGGTCATGAAATTATAGACAAGCTTCAAAATCAAATCCCAAACTACTGAGTAATCACAGTTACAATTGCCATGTACAACGCTGTGTATACAATGCGAACATATACAAACTATCCTGATTGTATTTCGACATCCCTTTCGATATGATTATATGATTCATTGTCAGAACTGCCATCGTTCTTCCTCTTGAATGATCTTTCACTCAGGAATCGGACAAAGCTACCTTTTCGAGTTGGCATTGACCTAGCTCCATTGCTTGATTGGCTTTCACCATTCTTCTTTTCCCATGTTTCAAGCATGACTTTGCCTAGGGCTTCAACACGGCGTCTAACGGTTGGATACCTTGAGATTGATTTCATAATGCCTCGGAGCCTTCATTAACATTTGACAGGTTAATACAAAACTAGATGTGCAAGAAATTGGATAAAATGGTCAAGAGAAATGTCATTCCTGAATAAAAATAATCACCTCTTTCTTTTATCAGCCTAAAATAAGAAATTGCCAAGCTAATTAACTCAGAAAAAGAGCCCGGGGGGGGGGGCCGGCCCCCCCATGAAAACTGGACCATACGGAGTACAGCGTATTATATCCACCCTGTTCTTAACAACTTCAAATAGTCAAGAATTTGCTTTATTAATTTAAAGTCCAAATCTATAGTAAAGTTCAGACACAGAGGAGTGACATCATAAGAACAGGGACCAGATTTACCTGCGAGCCAATGCCTCAACCTCTGCTCTTTTAACGTCGGATTCAAGAGGGTTTATGATAGAAGAGCTTTTTAATCTTTCAGGATCTCCACCCAATAAAACCAATTTGGCAAGGTAATTCACCTCCACCTGTGAGAGGTTTTCTGCTTTGATCTGATCCTTCATTACCAGAAGCGGGTTATAAAACCAATCAAAAAATTTCTCTTTCGGTCTATTTGCACTGGTTATCTCTGTAACATTTTCACCTACACACCAGGAATATGAACATAAAGCAGTTGCCCCACAAGTTACAGAGTTCCTTCAGCTGCACCATAAAAAAAGGGGAAAAAAAAAGAAGAGAGAGAGAGAGAGAGCAAATGTTACATACTTAACAACAATCCCTGGGAATTAGCTTTGGCAGAGCGCAGGAGCATCTGCAATATGCAATAAGCAGGTAAACCAATGCTAAAAACACCATTGTTATCTATTCCAGTTTTGGCTTCGTCAATGTCCTTTGCAGATATCAGGCCTTCAGAGACCAGTCTCTCTCCATGGTGATGGCACTCTTTAAATAAGTCATCCAGTAGCTGTTAGAGATTGGGGTGAATTAGCATTTTTATCCCAAGAGAAGCATTTGATTAGCTAAAATCACAACATAGCGTAATATTAACAAGCATGTAGGCAAATCTGGATCATTGAATAGTATACCTCAAGTGGCTTCAACTCAACCATAGGGTTCTTGAAAGAAGCACTTCTGGAGGGGAACCTTTGGAAGGAATTGGGCCTCGAGAACGATGGTGCACGTGATTGAGTGTGTTCTGATGCATCATTCTTTCTATAATAAGGCCTGTTAACAGAGGAAAAAATAAAAAAGACATGGCCTATACAAATTCCTCATGAAAAGTAGACACGTCAGTAAGTCAGAATGGAAATGTGCTGGATTCACTCCAGTTTGATGGAATGCTCAGCTAGGGTGAGTTCCAGGCTTCCAGCCAATGGCTGTGTTTGGGCACACAATTAGTATCGTCAATTTGGCCATGTCTATAAATGAAGTATCAGAGCTTTTTGTGAACAGCACCTTGGAAAACAAGTTCCTTCTGGCATGTCCAGGATATCATTGCTGTAATCATCATAGATGGCCACTGCTGCAACAATATAACGAAGTCCCATCAGGAGGGAAGACTCCTGCATTACATGAATAATGGGGAAGAAGTGTGATTAGTTGACCCAGTAAAAGAAAGATTAGGAAACTGTGGGACAGCATTACTGATATAAGGATCGCTTTTTTTGGGGGGCGGGGGGGTAATCGCTCATCTTAAAAGCAAGAGAGGGATAACAGTAGCAATACAACAAGTAGGACTGTATTGCAAAGGAAATTAAGAAGGCGGCTGAGAAACTTTGGGGATCTTTAAATAAAGATTATTGACTAATCAGAGAGAAGTTTGGTAATGAAAATTCAAGATAAAGTCCAACCAAGCGACCTTTAGAGTTTAGTGAAAGCCTGGAAGCAGAGGCGAATAAAGCTAGACAGCCATCAAAGAAAGAGGCAAAAAGAGCGGTAAGCATCGAAGATGTCTGCCTCAGTGCTGCCAGTGCTGTGCCTTTGGGGGAGTAAGGCATGAAGGGGAGGTATATTTTTAACCTAGCAAAGACTTGGGATAGGAGATCAAAGGACTTGGATTGAGTAGGAAGAATCAAGGATGAAGAAGATCAGGTGATTGTGGATGAGGAGAAGATCAAATGAGAAGTATTAAAGGTACTTTCATAGGTTCTTTAACGATCAAGGGAAAGGCTTGATATATTTAGAGTCGTCCTCCGACTCCAACGAAACAGTAATACTTAACTTCAGATTCATTCAGCTTATTGCAGTGGCAGAGATTAAGAATGAAATAAAAAGAAGGTAAAAATGGGATAGTCGTGGGACTGACCAAATTTTTGATGGAAGCTCAGAAGAAAGCATAACTTGGAACACTGAACTGGTAGATGTGATCCTGACGACTAGTAAGATCCTAGATAATTTAGACCAGCAACATCCTAGATTAATGAAATGATGACACATTCAAGGTGTTGTCTACAAGAAAACTATACCAACTATAAATGAGTGAAACTAATGAGTGAAAATGTTGTAGACGAGAGGGAGATAAAAGAGATTAATAAGAGAGCTCTAAAGAAATATGTTATAGAACTCTATAGAGAGGGACCATAGAGACAAATATGTTACAGAACTCTATAGAAACAAATATATTATAGAACTCTACAGAGAGACAATAGAAAAAAAATTATGCTATAGAACTCCATAGAAACAAAGGTAATAGCACATGGTCCTTAAAGGGAAAAAAAGGGTACTATGGTCATTTTAGATAACAAAATGTCAAGAGGTTGCCTGCATTCAAGCTGTAACAAATACGTCTGAAATATAACTCAGCAAAGACTAGTGCCCAAAGACTCAGGAGACATACCAACAACCTTCCTATTTATATTGGACTTCACTGGGGATCTTCCTGTTGCCCTTTCATATTTACAGTGGTTACTGTCACTGATGAGCTTGCTAGGTGACAGACATGACTTGATGATGCATATACTCTTGACATTGTCTTTGTGGAACAAGGTGAGGCATTATGTAACATCAAGAGGTTGGAAATCCAAGGAAGAATGTTAGAGTCCAAAGGCTGCAAAGCTGGACTAAGATGAGGACCTTGAGTGCAAATTTACTAGAGAATGGAACTTTTCACATGTCCAGGTTAAATTGGTCATCATGATGTACAGAAGAAACATAACACAATATACTTTGGATTAATCACATCACAAAGACATCATTGCAGCATGCAGGCAACAATGGAGGAGTGCCCAGCGGGTTCTGTTCAACAAAAGGATGCTGATGGAACATACAGGAAATTTCAATAGGGTGATTGTCACATCTGATGTTATATGTCACAGTCTCAGCCAATTACACCAGCACAAGCACCAAAGGCGTATTGGATACAAGGATGCCAGGTGGATGTGCGATCACAACAGGAAAGATAAACTCCGAAATGAAGATATCATGAAAAAGTAGATATTAGATGCTTGATGACAAGATGTGTGAAAAGAGACTCAGATGGGACTGGGCATGCTAGAAAGGGTTAAGTGGATGTCCCAGTGAGGACCTCAATAAGGATCACTATAAGTGAAGCTAAAAGAAGAAAAGGAAAGCCCGATAATAATCCAGGTAAGGTTATAAGGCATTGGGGAGCAGCACCTCTCAGTTCACTGCAATCAAGGATCCATGCTATTGACTCCACATCTGGAGTTCAGTAATCAAGTCTATGTCCGTCTCCTGCCTCCTGTGGAATCTAGCTTGAGTACTTGATCATTTGTCCTGAAACCCCCCCCCCCCCCCAAAAAAAAAAGAAAAGAAAGAAGAAGCCCCCCTTTTCCTGCCATATGTGGTTATCTGATCCATAAATTTGAATGCATAGATTGCTTTTTTCTCCTCAATTTGTTTTCATGGGGTCTTTTCTTTTCTTTTTTTTTAAATGGCTTTTTCCAAAATAGAAGTTTTCAGTCAATCAGGTGGAGGAATATGTTGCATAGATCTGGATATCCTTTCTCCCTTCTTTGGTGGTATTCACCCTGTATTTGTTGTTATTGTTGTTTATTATAGAAGGTGAATGATTGTAATGAAAAGGCCCTAGTGGACTGAAAGCCACGGCTAGTCATGCCTTCCTCTATTTCTTCATTCCTATTTTTTGTTCCCCTTACCGTCCTAGTTTCCCCCTTTCCCTGGATGTCCAACATAAACTTCTCGAGTGATAGTATGTTCTGTTATCATGAGTATTTACAGTATCAGTCCACACATGTAACCATGAGTATTTACACTACCAGCCACATGAAATGTCAATAAGCCACTTCTTTACACAATAAGGAACACTTATGAGTACTAAGCACATGGGAGGTTAGGAGTGATCACCTAGGTATGCTGCCAATATAATGGTGTTGTCCCAAATTAGGCAAGTCAGCCACTCTGATCCAAAATGCATCGGCCGGGGACCGGGGGGGGGGGGGATTGAAACTTAATTGATGCAGAATGAGAACAATAACAAAAGTATGCCACTAAAAGTGGACTGTAAGTCAGTTTGAAGGCTAACCTGATAGGCAACAACCCCTGCATAAGCACCTAGGAAGACACTTGAAACCATAGAACCCAACACAGCCCCAACAACTGCCAACGGCCAAAGAAGAATAGCAAGACCTGCAAAAGGGACACATATTGTCTCGAGGAAAGGACCCTCACGACCAATCAGGTCATGTAGGAGACGCTGCCAACCCTTAAAAAGCATGTAAGGGCTTTTGAATAAGGCCAGTAGTGAGATGACCGGTATATTGAACAATATCCCAAGAACACCAGCAAAAAGAGCACCAGGAAGATATAGGAGTCTGCGAGAAGTTACCAATATTGGTAAAAATTTTCACATCACCAATAAAGAACAATCTTAAACTTTGTTCCACGAGCAAACTATCACAGCATGGAGGAAAAATATAAATACAAAATGTCGAGAGAAGATATTGCTAGTGGACATCTAGCTGACATAATTGAACAGTACACAGGTCCAATGCATGAAGTCCAGGAAAAGGGCATCCTAAATTTCCTACCAGAAGGTACATGATAAAGCAAGTAGACAGTTCATCAAAAAAAGAAAATGGACAGAAAACAAGTGTGATGGCTTTATAGAATTAGTTGCATTCCATAACTTATTAATCACATTCTCAAGGCAATTACAGTCTCTAGGCCTAATGTCAAAGCATTCTGTTTTATCCAGAAAGCAGCTGAAGGAGCGTGAGTGGTAAACTGCCATAGACTCATGAAAACCAAAACAAACCTTATCTCATAATACTTCGCATCTGGAGGACTGCGACTTCGCAGGTCATCCATAATTGAAAAATACGAATTGAAACAAATATCTTTAAAGTCTCTAACAACAGTAAAGCAGCCCTGAATAGTACTCCAAGTTCCATCCTGCAAGTTTGGTGAAAGCATGTCAGAAATGAGATTGTTATGATAATGTCTTAGTTGGATTTTTCAATTTCCACTACTTTTTTTTTTTCAAGGTAGGACCGCAGAAATAATGGGATTACATACATAGAGACAATGATAGAATTCATTTGCTTTCCCTTCTCCAAGGGCATCAAAGGTAGCAAACACTGGTGAGAGAAAGCCATAAAGTGAACCCCCGAGAATGCTTGCGAGAATGCCAGCCACAGGCCAGAGTATCAACAAAATAAATATGCATGGGCTCAGCAAAATCTTCAAAACTGGTCCTACTTGCTTAGCTCTGTGATTTGAGAAATTAAAAGAATGGTGAACTGTCCACTGCAAAATATCACCGCTAATGCTATAAAGCATTAACAGTGGAACTTAAACGAACTAGAAAAATCACCTTATGATACAATAGTATGTCCAGAAAAAGTGTACAGGCCAAAGGCCTAAGATGATTGCCGAGTTCCCCACTGTCATGATTATGCATACCAAAGGGCAAAATAAAATGCCTGCAAGGAATGTCAAACACAGAAATTTCTCACCCAACTGTGGTCCGAATTGAAATTTGTAAAAACTTCCACTCAAGACAATACATAATTAAACAAACCACAACTTAAAACGGAAAAAGCAGAAATAAAAGATTGCTGTGCTTCCAAACTCCACAAGATTTCATAAAAGATTTTCAGTCCAAGAATCAAGAAAAAGCAGGGAGCGGGACAGCTTAAATTAGAAAGCACATAGAAGAAAGATTGCTAGTTATATATTTTAATTATATGCTAAAAATAGAAGATCTATTAATGTCATATGAAAAAGTTTCAGGTTCAAACTGCTGTCTCTGGAGTGTAACTCATGCTTCACCTCTTGCTAGACTGAAATCTAATATTTAAGGGCCTATTCTTTTCGTTGGGAGATAGAGGTTAGTAAATGGGTGAATTTAGTTGATACTGGTATAAGTGAGTTGATGTGGGTTGACTTTTATTGAAATGGGTTGAATTGAATTGAAGTAGGTTGAAATAGGTTGAAGTTGGAAAAAGCCGAATTTTTTTTTTTTTTGGTATGATAGGTAGAGGTTGGTTAATGTAAAAAAGTGAAAATAATTTTTTTTTGTTTATCTTTTGGCATAATATTTCTTAGAATTTAAAAAGTAACTAAAATTTGGCAAAGCTGTAGATTGCATTTATTTAATAATCTAATAAGCATTGTTGTAAATGCTAATATGTTTTTTTTTTTTGGTAAGTAATCATAGAAGTATATTAAAAGGACACCAAGGGGATGTCACCCATGTACAAAAGGGGTATTTCAAGCACATTAGCTCCTTGAACTCTCATCCAATATACAATCAATAAAATCCAA
>JACYFF010031952.1:90090160-90101351 GCA_017589665.1 Selenicereus undatus | reverse complement strand
ATATATATATATATATATATATATATATATATATATATATATATATTGTTTTAGGAGTTTCTTGGATTGCTGAGGATGACATGGAAGGAGAGTGGGCTTACGTAATGGCACGTACGGAATGGCTGATGATCTTCTCCTCGAGCGGTTCACCTGCCAAAAGGGCACCCCTGGGTTGCGGTACGGCGAGCGCCTCTCCGACGGTCAAGCCAATGTAGGGTCTCAATCAAAGACAAGGCAGTAAAAGAGAGAGAATTTATGATGAATGAGAAAATATGCCAGAAAGAGGACTGAGGTAAGTGGGGGGGGGGTATTTATAGCTCTTGTAGTGAGGGGGTAAAATAGTAATTTCACGTTAGAGGTTTGCTTAATGGGTTGCTGGACTGTTAACCCCGTTGGACACTTGGTTAGGGCCCCAAGGGTCCCATCAGGACCGACTGTACGTAGCTGGGCCTAGCCCATGATCGCATATGTGGGGCCTACCCGAAAAATCATATTTTCTGGATTATTTAGCCCCTCACATTTTGCCTGCACACTACATCGAACGGATAGCCAGGCAAAATGTGTTATACATCCATGTCAAGAAGGTTGGCTGACCTCGGGAAATAGCTCATTGATTGTCGGAACACCCTATCCCGGATCGACGCTTGGCCATTAACTTTAGGTTCGGTAGACTTTTGGGGCGATCTAGTTCTCGAGGCTGGACGGTGGCCTGGGAAATCATCCACTTTTGATATATAATATAAAATAGGGTTGCCAGGAGTTGTATTCCAACCTCCGTGTGCATTTTTCATTTTTACAAAAGATTTTCCATGATGGTGTTCCCTCGTTCTTTGAAGATGGATGAGATTGCCGTTTACGTCCTAGAAAACTTCGTATGGGACCGGAGAGAGGTTGTCTTCCCTCATTAACCTCTCCCGTATGATTATAGGGATTCGTACCCAGACATCGACCTTACCGCGGCTGAGGAGGCTGCCCCAGACTTTCTTCTTCCTGAGATACCCCAGGTTGTATTCTGCGAAATGCTTCTCAACGATGCCGTCAAGCTGGGCGTGCTGCACGATGGATGATCGAGATATTGGAGTCGACCCTGGTAGAGTTGCAGTGGAGCACCTTCGAGAAGTGGGTGCGGCGCAACAAGGACAACATCCTAGGGGCCTGCCGTCCAGAGACAGACAGTGACCAGGAGGAGGGTTGAGGGTTTGGCGATGCATCTCACCTTCCCGGTTAGGATAGTGATGAGTAGTGTTTAGGCCCATCGCAACCTTTGTTATGCTTTTTTCCTTCTTTGCATTTTGTCTCCTTTTTTTTGCCACCGTGTACTCAATTTCAATAGTAAAATGCTGAGTTTTTCTTCATGGCTTTGCCTTTGGGTATGCACTTCTGTTTGCTTAACTTGGCTTGTTAGTGGCACTATGAGGAAGTGGTCCTTTGGTGTAGCCCTCAGTTCAGCCATTTTCGAAGGCTGAGAGCGACTTGAGGGCTGTTACCCAAGAAGCTCGACTTCCGGGGCCATGGTCATAGCGACCAGCCTTTGGGCCTTGTTGTAGGACCCTTCACTATGCAGGGGTGCAAAATCATGGAAGCCAGCCCTTGGGTTGTGCTGCATGGCCACAAGCTCCTTTTGAGGCTAAAGATGCTTAAGGAGATTTTGGGTGTTTTGGTGCCACATGACAGGGGTTGAGTGGCGTTTCGGCTCTATAACCACCTTGGGGGGTGTGTCATCCTTTATTCTCCTACTCCCCTCTATAAAGATGGGGTTCGACTCTCCGTGGAAGGTCACTTAATCACGCTTCCAAATTCTTTTAGAGAGAAAAACGAGTTTTATAGAGAGAGGGAAAGTCCCTGCTCTTTTTTGCATCATGGTGTTTGCTGACTTTTTTAGGTACCGAGCAGACGACCAACCACGTCAGGAAAACTTTCAAGTGGCACTTGAGGGGGGCCACGCACCCTCTTCGTCCGCTTCCCGAGAACTTCCATGCTCTTTGCCCATACTTCGACCTTGCCACGGTTGAGTAAGCTGCCTGGGACTTCCGCTCTTGAGATGATCCAAGCCGTCTTCTATGCTATGGTGGTCAATGAGGCTTTAGAACTGGGCGTCTTGAGTAGGGATCTGGCTGAGCATTTGAAGTTGGCCCTTGAGGGTCTGCAATCGTACATGTGTAAAACTTGGTTACAGCTCGACAAGCACGCCCTTTTGTGCGCGCAATACCTTAGATAAGAGCGGGGCCTGGGCTGGTGAGCGGTCAAGAGGAGAACTCAGAGTCAAGTGATACCCCACCCCCTTCTAGTGATGAGGAGTAGTCATAGGTTTCTCTTGTAGTTTGCTTCTTCATTTTGTTCTTTTTCTTTGTAAGGTTGGCTTCTACTTACTGATAATGGCAATGAAAAGTTGTCCCTTTACATAGGGACTTGGCTTCTTCATCAATCTTCTCACGTTCTTTTTGTAGCGTTGCGACCGGCCCCCAGGCCATGCTATAAGATCCTTAACCCCTTTTGGGGGTTAAAGCTGTAGCGATCGGCCTAGGCCGTGCTGTTGGACCTTTAGCCCCTTTTGGGGGCTAAAGGTGTAGGGATCGACTTCTAAGTCGTGCTGTTGGACCCTTAGGCCCTTTTGGGGGCTAAAGATGTAGTAACCAGCCCCTAGGCCATGCCATAGATCCTCAACCCCTTTGGGGGCTAAAGGTGTAGCGGCAGCCCTTAGGCCGTGGTGTAGGTCCCTAGCCCCTCTTGAGGTTAAGGGCGTAGTGACCGACCTTTGGGTTGTGTGATAGGACCCTTAGCCCTTTTAGGCACTAAGGGAATGTTGGGCCATTCTGTGTATTTGGCTGCCACGTGTCATGGATTATTTTGTGTTCTGGCTCTCCAAACGTGGTGTGTTGCCCCTTCATCTCCTCGCCCTTCCCTCATATAAAAGGAGTTGGATCTCTTGGGTGGAAATCATTTCAACACGCCCTCAAACCTTCTTAGAGAGAGAAGCAGGTTTTCTAAAGAGATAGACTCCGCCTTTTTCCTCATCCTCCTTTAAATTCACTGTAGCATCTTCAAACTCCTCCTTTGAATCTTCAAAGGGGTCGTGTGTATCTTGAACCTCATCTTCAATCTCCGCTTCTATCCCCTTCAATTTTTACAGGTATGCTCCTTCGTACCTCCCTTGAAGGTTGTATTTGCATTGTACTATTTAATTATGTCTTCTTTGTGTTCATCAAGTGGGATTGTCCCTAAGAGGTCGTCTGACCCCCAGATGGAGGGCTGCCACCCTCAGTTTTCGAGCTTCCCTGCCTTAATTGATGGTCGGGTGGTAGTGTGTGTTTGAGCACTGCCGCAAGCGCATGGGTAGTCGTAGTATAGATAAAAAGATCGTCATCGGGGACCAAAGTAATCTATTGAGCTTCGTCTATCAGAATATGCCAAGCAACTACTAAATCAAGGGGTTTTGATTCAACAACTTCAAATCTACTAATTCTAAATTCAATATAGAAGAAACACCTAGGGATTTATGCAGTTAAGAAAGGAGATTGAATCAAAATGATAAACATGTGCTTTCCTCTAATCGAATAATTTTGAGGAATTGCAATCTATCCAGAATTTAGTCTATTCTTTCGAAATCAGCCAAATTGGCTGAACTAAGCAAAAGTTGCCCTTTCAAACTAGTTTGTCTTAATCCAGGTTAAATTTTTGATTACTCTCTAGTCCTCCTAACTTGCAAATATCTCTTTCGAGCCGACGCTTTTTTAGGTTTTATCAAGCAGTCTAACAATCAAATGTCACATTTCAGTTTTTCACTCAATTGTTTCAAGGGTGCAATCAAACTTTGGCCAAAAATCCACTCACAATATAAAAATCACTTGATAAAACAAAATCAAACCAATCATGAATCAAAGCACAATTCTAATGATAAACATGATCTAACTGCATTTTCATTAACAAATAAATCCCTAGACAAAATAAACTACTCACACATGTGCTCAACCAAAAATTATGATATTTTATACCCTTTTATTGTCTAATAATTGCTCAAAATAAATTGTTAAATTAGAATTTTAATATTATTTTGTTTATTTTGTAGGAATTGAAAAACAAACTTAAGAAAGGATGAATAATTAGTTCAAAATGAAGTTGGATCAAGCGAGGAAAGAAGAGGGAAGAAAAGAACCGACCCAGCGGCCCAGGAAAGCTCAGCAGCCCATCCTCTCCTCCCCCTCTTCTTTCTACCAGCTTCCCCTTTTGTTCCTAGTCATGCACGAGGCCCATTTCGTCTAGCCCAGTCTAGGCGCCCTATTCAAACCCTCCCTTATGCTCTCACAGTCGAGGCCTAGATGGTGGCCCCTTCCCTTCCATTTCCTTCTTCCACTCTCTCCTCGGGCCCGCCCATTATTCCATGCCCAGAATTCTTCTCATTCATTAATCTAGTCACACGCCACACCCGTGAACTGAAGCCCCCCCTTCCTCCTCTTCTTGTTCTTTGTTTTCTTTCTATGCCCAGAACACGAGACCTTGCTGCTTCATGTTGTCCTCTAGTTCAGCCATGACGGTTCTTCTTCTCTCCTCTTTCATCATTCATCAAAATTCATTGCCACATTAATATACTTGACCGTTACCCATCCCCTTTCTGCTTTTTTTTTGCTCGATCGTTTCATTCCTAGGAAACCCGAAGCAGAGCACCGTGACCTTGCATCTGCCTTCATCCCCTATTTTTGCCGTTACTTCCTCTCTCTCTCTTGCTTCATGTGCCTTAGTCACCACCATTATCAAGCTGGCGGGTCCGGTAATTGGGCAAGGCTTGATTGAAGATTAATGAAGCAGTAAAGATGGAAGGACAACGTCTTGGGGGTGAAAGGGCTGCATTTTTTATGCCCGAAAAACAGAGCAGGAGTGTAGAGTAGAGATAGAGTTAGTTTTCGGGATTAAACTTTGGGTTGTTGTTTTTCCATTCCTTTTCAATTTAAGACATTCATTTTGGCCATAGATGGTAGATTTGATATCAGAATTGTTCAAATTTAGATTCTAATGGTTCAAGTTCACTTCTTCTGTTTTGGATTGGTGTGCTTTGCTGCTTTTGGGTTTGATTGCTTTGCAGTGTTCGTTTTCCTCTGCTTGGTTTGCTTTGCTTTGCTCTGTTCTGTTCAAGATTAATCGAGTATCCTAGCTAAAGGGAATATCACGGCTAGGTGTTGGTGGGTTGAGATTATTTGCACTTTGGTGTTGTTATTTTGGCTAGATTCCTAGCAATTTAGAATGTTGTTAATAATTTCATGAATTAATCTTGTTCATTTAACCTATTAATTCGTGGAATAACTTGATCTTGGAGTTAGTTAGTTTAGCATCTAGTTTTAATTTAGTTTAAAATTTTTGGTGATCTAATTTCACAGTCATTCCTGAGGACGACATCCATAATTCCTATAACGATAAAACCATATATTTTTGGAAATTGCTAACAAGTTTTTGGCGCCGTTGCCGGGGGTGAATTTGTGAAATCTGGTTGCATCGAGTTGTTTAGTTATCTGAGTCAGTTCGAGTCGTTTTTGTTTTAGTTTTGTGATTTTTAGTTTTAATTAAATCGTTATTTCGTTTCATTTTATTTTTTTTTGGTAAAAAGCATGAATCTTCATTACCACTAAACCAATATGCACACTGTGTAGAAGATAACAGTAGTAATTCAAGAGCCTATCTATCTATCTGTGAACTGTATTTCTATGTGCTTGAGTGTAAGAAAAGGACACGGTGTAATATTTGCTCTTGGATGTTTCTGATTAATGTTGTGACTGAGACTATTTGATGCTTGAATAGTGCTGTATTTCTTTCGTTATTTCATTTTAGTAATTTAGTTTGTTTTGATTTTTGATTTTTATTGAGATTGGTTTCATTTTAATTTTTAGGGGTTATTAGTTGCTAAAAAAACAGTACTAGTTAGTTTAGTTTGTGTGCAGCAAAAAGAAACAAGGCATAGCTGATCCGAAAAAAATAATACAATGCATATTTTTTCTACAATTTCATATTCTATTTGAATTTTTCGGAGCATTTCTGGTGTGATTTTTGCTGTGATGATGTTTTTTCTAGATTCAGCATAATATTTAGAGTTTGTGTAAATATTTCTAGAATTTTTGGAACTGTCTGAATTTTTCTATGAATTTTGAAATTAATAATCTGTTTATAATTTTCTGCACAGACTGGGGACAGAAAAAAATTAGAAAAAATATATTTATGTCCCTTGTGATTGTGTTGAATTTATTGTGCATTTAATTATGATTTTAAGAGTTTTATTTTATGTTTTAATTTTATTTTTAGAATTGGTTTGTTTAGGTTTAGTTTATTTTGTGGTTGTGTTTTTGTTTTATATTTGGTCATTTTCTGTTTGTCTATTGTTTTGAGGGTTGATTCACTTTTTGATTTTGTTTTGTGTTTTAAAAGAAAAGAAAAAAAATAGAAACATCAAAAATCCCAAAAACAAGATGATAAAAAGAAATTGTGTACATGCTTTGTGTGTGTGCTTTTCTATTTTGTGTATTAGGTTACTTTTTGATACTTGAGTCTTTTTTGTCTTTCTTTTCTTTTGGTCATATAGTTTTCTTTTTGTTAGTTTATTTTGTTAACTTGATTATTTGAGTAGTCTTGTTTTCTTAGTTTTAGTCATTAGTTCAGTCATTGTTTTATTTCTTTTACTTTTTCTCTCAATAACAGATAAAAAAACCTTAAAAAAGGAAAAAAAATTGAAAATTCTAAAAAAATAGAAAAAAAAACTTAAAATTAGAAAAAAATTTAAGAATGCCAGTTTTTCATTTTTCACAATTCGAGCATGAATCTTTCTGGAGCTATTTATCAAGACTTAACAATTACCGTGCTCAATTGAATCAAAATTTTCAAAAATGAAAAATTTGTGAGGTCATATCTGTGGGTTTGAATTCTGCATCTTGGGGTTATATTGAGTCTAGTTGTCCTGGAGGTGAACTAGGGTTGTTATCTAAAACGCAAAATGAAGTTTGAGATTTCTTTGAAAAACTAGCTTGGGATACTTATGAGTTTGAATAAGTTAGAAAGAAATTTGGATATTCAACTAATGGTGAGTATGCTTTCCATGCTACTCCTTACCACCAGGATCATTTTATGAACTTATATGACCCACCTTACTCTTCCGTGTCTCTTGTTTTGTGCGATTACAGTGAGTCCTCTAATCATGATGCTTGTAATTGTCCCTATCATGATTATGTTGATGCTACATGTGCAAGTGTTAAAAACAAAATCAATGAAATGGCTAATAAAATGTTAGAGACTACCAAAGCGAGAATTGCTGAATATTCTCAATGTTTCAATCAAAGTAGGGACGATGTTAATTTGAATGAGCTTGACTTTAGTTTAGGATCTCCTAAACCTGAAGTTAACTCTATGATGATTTTGTACCCTCTTATCTTGCTAGGCCTAACTTGAATAAAGACATGCCTTTGCCTAGCCTAGAACAAGAGAGTGACATTCCCATGTCTCTATTACCTGACCTCGTATCCCACACTAGCTCGCCTAAGGATGTCATCGAAGATGTCCTAGTTTGTGCTGACCCACCTGCCCCTTTTTATCACTCTCATGAGTTTGAGGTGGGTGAAGAGCTTGAGAACCCTAGTGAGTTAGGCATGAGCATCAAGTCTGACATTGAGTATCATGAGATAGATGAGTCAGAAGAATCTATGTTACAGGAGAAATGTGTGGAGGCAATTGAACCCACTAAACTGGAATTTAATGATGATATTCTTTCTATAGAATATGAATATTTTTCATATGGATTTGATGTCAATGAAGGTCTTGATGAGGGTTTTTGTACTGAATATGAATCCTTCGCTTTTGACCCCATCATTCCTACCCTCCCTTTTGAATCTCACAAGTCTAAATTTGTTGAGTCTGAGGCCATTGTTGTTGCGAATTTTGATTTCGAATAGACTCTTGCACCTTTTGAAATCAAGAGACTTGTGAATTTCCAACCTACTATTTTGCCTAGACTGCTCATTCCTGATGATAATCACATCACTAGGCTGATGACCATTTTATTGGCCCAACTATTTGATAAGTTGAAGCGGACCTTTATTTATGCTGCATTGATGCTTTAGATGTACTATTTTTGGTGCCAACTCTTTAATTTTTATTGTTCTAATTTTATTAAGAGTTGTTCGTGCCTATTTGATAAGCTACTACGTGCTGTAATGGGTTTTGATTTGAGTAGCGATGTTTCATTCGATATGGAGTGACTGATGCTCTATAGGCCTCTATTTGTACGAATTTCAGGAAGCTATAGCTGAGGTGTAATTCAACACTTGTCTCTTTTTATTTTATTCTCTTTTGTATATATTTGTTGCTTTGTTTTATTTTAATTTTCTTTTTGAGTTTAGAGTTTTGTCATTTTTCTTTCTTTTTGAGTCATGTTTTCTTGTATATATCTTCTTATTTTGGGTTTTTATGTTTTTTTTTTCACTCCCAACGGGGGCATTGTGAGATTTAGTTGTGGGGGTGAGGAAACCATGTTTCAAAAACAAAAATTGAAAAAAACTAAAAAAATTGCAAAAAAAATTGAAATTTTTTTTGAAATTTTCAGAAAATCCAAAAATATTTTTGTTTTGTTTTGGGGAATATATGTACTTTTCTGATTGACTATGTTCTCTTGTACCCTTAGTATTAGGTTGTATATAGATGTGGTGTGCATTGATAGAGCTTAGTCCTAAAGTGTGATGTTTGCATACAGTCCTAACCCCCGACATTAATTCTAAGCAAGCTTGACCTTGGTAGATTAACTCGTGAGATTTGGAGCCTTATAGACTAATTTATCAATTTAGTCTCATGTTTTTCTTTCATGTGTTTCCATGATTACATCTCTAGAACTTGTTTTGATTCTCTTTGAGATCACATTTAGCATGTGCATTATGATAATATGATAGAGACATTATTTTGTTTTATGAACTACTTAGCCAAATTGCCACCCTTGTGTTGAATGCTTATCTTTTGTTTGCCCTTTTGAGCTTTGACCCTTTATGTTGTGAACCCTTTGTTTTAGCCATGACCTAAACACATTTCCTATCGCTAAGACAAGGATATTGAGGCGACACTTCATTATTTAGAGGGTAACCTTTGGGTATTTTATGAGTTCGGTGATTGATTTTGGTGTGTGTGGGATGTATCATGTGATCATTTGGAAATTGAGTTGTTTTGCTCTTGTACATTCCATTCATTCATTTTCTCCTTTAAAAAAAAGAAAAAAGAGTAAGAAAAAGCAATAGAAAAAAATGAAAAAAAAGAAAAGGTTTCCTTTGAAAAAAAGGGGTGAAAAAAGTTGAAAAATCTTCAAAAAAAAAAACATTTCAGAAAAGAGTTGTAAATAAGCGTGTTTGGCATGGAAGTATCATTATGTATACTCATTTCTAATGATAAATTTTAATTGGGGTATGATCTATTTTTGTGTTTCGAGAGAGCGTGCATTCATTGTAATTGGTGTAAGTGTTGCAGCTCATTAGCTTTGGCTTTTAGCTTCTCATTTCTCCAAAATCATTTGTCCCTCTCTTACTCTTTAGCCTTAGCCCTATTACAACCCTTCAAAAGTCCTCTTAATTATTGTTTTGCATTATTGCATTTTTAGTGGTGGAGAATTGAGAATCTTACCAAACCTATGGTAGTTTGTTTGATTGGAAGAGAGTTGAGTGAACCTTATTATATCTTAAACACATGAGTGAGAGTATTCCATATTTTCCTAAAGTGAGGTTTTACCATTCATGCTTGTACATAATTTCTAAGTGGGGTGAAAGATTGTGTATAGATTTCATAAGTGTGATTAGGTTTCTTGATATGTACATTGTGTATATATACGATCTAGTCTTTTAGTTACTTGAAAGATGTGGTTGATTAGAATGTGCATATGTTTTTCCCCAATTGTGCATATATAATTTTTTTTTTAAAAAAAACCAAAAATATTTTCCTTTCTTTTTGAAATAATTTTGTGGGTATTGCACTTCCAAACCCTCACGAGACCTTATTCGTCCACTAGGAGTCACCTAGGGGTTTAAAGAGCTTGTTGCACATGCTAAGTGTAACCGTTATTCCTACGAAAGTGAGTTAGGGTTTTATTTTCTTTTTCTAGAATTTTTAGTTTTGTTTTACTCGAGGGCAAGCAAAACTTAGGCGTGGGGGTAACATGATTAAAGATTCAACAACTAACCAATTATTCAGCGAAAATTTGAGAGGGAAGGGCTTGACAAAGACAACCTTCAACCAAGAGCTTCAAACCGCGTCAAACCAAACTCACACTCAAGATTTCTCACTAAATCACCAATCAAACTAAAAATCCTAACTAAAGAGTAAAATTTTGAGAAAGAAATGAATTAAACTATCTTCTTTTCTCTTTTCCTTTCTTTTTCTCTCCTTTTTGCGGCTGAAAAACTAGGTTTTATAGAAGAACATGGATGTTTTCAGCTACACAGTCAAAGGAAGACGAAGAGGCCACAGTTACACAGCTCACCATGGACCATGACAGGCCCCACGGTCCGACCATGATAGGCCCCATGGTCCAACCGTGGTCTTGGCTGGAACCAAATTTCTGCTCTTCTCTTGCTCCACGGGCATAGCATCACATGGGTGTCCGTGAGGGAGGTCACAATACATCCAATGAGGGTCAAATGCTGGGTCAAAATGGCCTAAAATCCTGCAAAACACATCAAACAACCATACCCAAACATAAATCGAGAATAAGAGTATAAATGGTAACTTAAAGTACATAATTCTCCTAAAAATATGGCAAAATGGTCCTAAAATGATGTCTACATTAAGAACTTATCAAACTCCTTCATGCTTAAACTGTTACTTGTCCTCAAGCAACGCTAAAATCAAAAATTATGCGAAAACCTCCTTAGGATAGAAATAGGTAGTGTTTCAACGGCAAAGCCGATCCAAAGTCAGCCCAATAAGATGCAAAAATCATTTAGCAAATATACTATGGAATGAAAAGTCAAAAACCACTTTGCAAACCACAATGTCAAATTTAAATCAATCCCCCCAAATCATCAAATACAATTATTCAACATATGAAGCAAATGAAGCTAGCAAGGTTCGTAGAACCTCACTATAGTTATGTGGCACTCATCACTCATGCGTTTGAATATACATATATATATATATATATGTATATATATGTATATATAAATATATATATATATATATATATATATAT
>JACYFF010031952.1:90054778-90085160 GCA_017589665.1 Selenicereus undatus | reverse complement strand
ATATATATATATATATATATATATATATATATATATGTATATCAGCATAGGACTTATCTTTGTCCCAGTATTTCAAAGGATTACCATCAAAATTAGCTTGAAGAAGGGGTTTTACTTCGTCTTCAAGGCTAAACTCCAATGCTTTTTGGGTTGTATGAAGTGCTTTGAGCAAATTTGCTGATGTGCGTGGGTTAGGCTGCCATAGTTTTTGCTTTGTTTTAGAGGGGTAATCAATACCATTTTCGGTGGATCTTTTTCCAAGGTTTTTAAACATTAGAACTACTGGGTGCGGAATTATTTTTTAGCTTTTTCTGCTTAATCAATATTTGAAACTTATAATCGTAACTCTGTTTATGCTTTCTAGCTACATTATCTAAAGCTAAAGGTGCTTCTTTAACCTCCGTTAATAGTTGCTTTTGCTGTTCCACGGAGTTAACATGATGCCTCTCTTCATGTTCAAGTATACCTCTAGGGCTGGGTAGAACAATTTCTCCATGTTCTTAGATTAGAGGTTCATTAAAGAAATCAGAACTAAGGGCTTCTCGTCCTCTTTGAATGGTTTGCGTAAGGGTCTCTTTGACTTGAATTAAATACTCTGTATTTTCTTGTTCTTGTTTACATCTTTCGAGAGCTTTCTCAACAAGATATTTGGGATATCGTTGTTCTGGGCAATAGGGATTCATGTTTTAATTCTAGGTTTCAAGCAATCAAAGAGAACCAATAGTAGTATTATCACATACATCAATAAAACAATTAGTAGAAGCATATGTGTGCCGCGAATACCGTTTTTGAAATAGGAAAGATCAATACCTCCCTGAGCAGTGCCTGTTCGCCTCAAAACCTCCAGTTTAACGTGGCTACTATCGGCTATGTCAAAGGTACTCTAGATCTTCTACTACTCGGAGGATATTGTAAACACAAATATGCGAGAACTAATAATTTTAATGATAGGAATAACATTACAATGATCTTTTGATCACTCTACTCCCTAAGGGAGTTTCACTCATTAGACATGAATGCTTTCTCTTTATTTCTCCGTGTCCTTCTTCATTTGCTGAGGGTTTCTTTATATAGACCTTTGGGCTTGCCTAGTTACATCAACATTATGCTTTTCATACAATAATTGGTCTACTTTTAATGTAGATACATCATCTTGCTTTTTTTCCCAGCATCTTTTACTGTTGATAGTGCGGCAATAATGGAGACTTCTTTTTATCTCCAAGAATCTCCTTTTCTTAGTGGAGGGTCCATCACGCTTCTTATCATTCAATACATAGGGGGCAGATGCAGCAACCTGGTGTTTTCTGTTCATGGATAAGACCAACAAGGTGGACAAGCATCTAGTGACTTCCTGGCACTCTGCACGAAGTGATAAGGCTAATGCCTGAGCTGATCTTGTTGATCGCATCAAATCTAGGGTTGCAATTCCCTTCAGCATAGAAGAATATATGACTGGGTGAATTTTACCGGAAACCTTTATTGGTTTCTCGGATGTGTTGGAGCTTCCGTAAGAGGACAACAAAGCCGACAACTCTTTTATCACAGATTCAATTAAGATATACTGTTGGGAGCTGTAGTTGCTTGCTCTTTCCAAATTTGAGGTTTGCCTTATTAGGTGTGCACAGTTGGATAATTGACCAACTTAGTGCTGGTACTGGATGTACTTTTGGGCTAGCCGTTAAAAACTTTAACACAACCATGTCTGATCGTGAACTCTTGCAGAATTTCTTGACCACTTTAATAATAGACTTCTGTAGTCCTAGAATTTCATGGTTACCAGGGGATCTAGTAACACTTCCACAATAGCCATAAAAGACGACTCTAGAGAAATCTTATGTGTTGCTACCTGCAAGAAAATGGACTATAGGATATATCCTAGATGTATCAATGATACTGTTAGTGTCGCTTTGGGCTGAATATACCCAATGAGTATAGGAATGATATTGTTCCAGTGTTAACGCCTTTTGTAATTTTGGCGCTTGCAAAGGCTTCAAGGCCTTTGGGACGATGAGGGTGAATTCCTCTTCGTCTGTCTCAGATGATTTTGAGGGCATCTTATTTTTCTCCTTCTTTTAGAAGGCAAAAAGAGGTGTGTCGTCTGCTGACAAGATTTCCATCTCCTTTTTGAGTGTTGCTACCCTTTGACAGGCCTGTACAAATGTTTGATGAGTACCCTCATCCATTTCAGTGGCTTGTAGTGTCATAATTTCATCCAGGCTTGGTAAAGCCTATGTAATCCGAGGATGGATTTCCTGATGGATTACATGGTGAACTTTTGTCACTCGTTCTTGAGCGATGAATAGCTCATGGATAGCCATTCCCTATAGGACTTTAATATCCTTGGCAGCTTCGTCAGGTGATGTTTGGACCATTTTCTTCCCTGCTAAGAAAATCAGCAAGATGGTTATTCTTACCTTTGATGTGTTCAATATCGAATTGATATTTCTGAAAATACTACTGTAATCGATGTCGATGCTTGTATTATGGGGTATAGGGGAGCTTATTAAAAATATAAGCTTTTACATTAGTATTATCAGTTCTAACCAGGAATCTGACTGGTAAAATAAAGACATGGAATTTTGCAAAACGCCGCCTAGGGGCCAATAATTCCTTTTTATTACTATGGTAATTGATCTCAGCTGGCTTAAAGCTTCCATTAGCACGTCTATAGACATGCTCTGTTTTATCAGCTTTCTTTGCTTTGTGGACAGCTCCCCAGCATATTTATGAGGCATCTGTTTTAACGATTAGTTGATCACCATGTTTTGGAACAGCTAATCTAGCCAATTGTGTGCATACCTGCTGAACTAGTAATATTATCACAAGCATCAATAAAACAATTAGTACAAGCATCCTTTGAGGATTTTCTCAAAACCTCGAAGACTTAGGAGTCTTAAACTTTTGATAACTTGATAGTTTTAAACTTTAATGACTTCAGAGTCTTTACCTTTAAGGACTTAGGAGTCTTGCTTTGGATGAGTTTGGAGTCTTTACTTTAGATGACTTTGGCGTCTTAAACTTTGAAGACTTTTGAGTCTTTATCTTTTATGACTTGGAGTCCATAATTTTGATGACTTGTGAGTCTTGAACTTGGGAGACTTAGTGGTCTTTAATTTTGATGACTTGAGAGACTTTGTCTTCTATGGCTTGTGAGTCTTGAACTTAGGAGACTTAAGAGTCATGATTTTTATGGCTTTTGATTTTGATGACGTGAGGGTGTTTATCTTTGAAGACTTGTGAGTCGTTAAATTCACTTCAAAGTTTGTAATTTCATTGACTTGATAGTCTTTATGTGACTTGGAAGTCTTTAGCTTTTTAATGGCTTGAGCATGCTACGGGTGACTTGATAGTCTGTACTGACTTAAGAGTCTAGTTGGACTTGGAAGTTTTATGAGTGACTTGAGAGTCAAATTGTTTTACGACTTGGGAGTCTTTTTAAGTGACTTGAAGTCAAGTTGACATTTTGAAATTTCTTAGACATGTATTGCAAGCGTACAATTACGTTTGACTAGGAGTCTTCAAGTGAGTTGGAAGTTTGCTAACTCAACACTCATTTTGGGTTGTCGTTTTTCCAAAGCATTTTAAAATATAATCTTAATAGAGGATTAATTAGATTGTTTGATGTCTTCTTCATCTAATGTGATCTTTCTTTCCTTTGCAAGTTAGAGGACTTGCCTCTTGAATGTCCTGCACTTCTCTATAGGATGACTTATGATCTTTTGATACTTGTAGTATTCAGGATCATTAATTCTTCTAAGTTCTTCAGGATGCCTCGACTCTGGGAGTTCTATAAGTCCTTTCTCAAGAATTTTATCAAGCATTTTTGGTGCATCAAATGCAGAATAAGAATATTCATTCTTTTCAGAGTCTCTTAGCATGAAACATCTATTTCTTAATGATGCCATTGATTCACCATCATCGATTCACCATCATCGAGTCGCCTTCCATAGTAGGCGATTGTAAGCTCTATATCATGAGCTCGTGTTGCTAATTCTTGGAAAGTCTTGGGCCTATTTACCTCCAAAGTGTATAAGATATTCTACTCCATTCCTTGAGCACATATCTCAACAGCAGAAGATTCAGGCAAGCGATCCTTGCACTTCAAAGAGAGGGCATGCCAACGATCGATATAATCTATGACTAACTCCTCATCCAATTGCGTAGTATTAGCAACTCATTTATGCTAACCACGTGGCGTGTGATATAGAAGCGATTCAAGAAGCGATGCAAGATCTTTAAGAGATGCATGAATTCCTTCACTAAGAGGTCGCTACCAGTGCTAGCATTATTGCAAGTCTTGATAAATTACACTATATGCTGCTTTAGGTTCCCTTTGCCATCAAATTGATGAAATTTTGGAGGTTCAAATCCCTGAGGCATCCGTAGTGCATCAATCCTTTTTTGTATAAGGCTTGTTGTAACAATGAGTTCTATGAGAACCTCCTTCTAGATGGGCCTTTAACGGATCAGCTATCAAGTTTTGAATTTAATCAATTGACAGTGAATTCAATGTTGAATCATTCTTTAGATTGCGTTCATTGTTAGGCTCCTTGTTGTGACTGAATTCTTTGTCTGAATCTTCACCACCTGAGCCTTTGTTTGAGGCTTTAGATGACTACTTTTCCAATTTCTTTTTCAAATTAGCAATCTGTTTATTTTAACGCTTAATTTGAGCATCCTTTTCTTCGCTCTCCTTAGAGAGTCTTTCCAGAGTTGCCTTCATGTTTGGCAATTCTTCCTCCAAGTTGATAGCCTCTATTACCATGACTAACATGAAGATATTGTCAAAGGATTCGATTCAATTTGCGAGAACAGTGAATCCCTTGGAGACGTTGATGAAGGATCACTACGACCACAGTTATGATCCTCATCGACAGGTTGGAAGGCATTATTGGTGTAGCCTTGAAATTCATGTGGTTCATAGGGCAAAGTCTTCCTCATACTGAAGACAACAAAAGGTTTTAGCTTCAAATTAGGGAGAAAAGCAGTTTGATTGACGCCATCAATAGCAAGTTGGAGCCAAATTTTCAAGTTTTGTGTGACTCCAAAGTTGAAGTCAAAACTTGTTGTTTTGGGGAGGCAGCAACTTTGGTCATGCTCCTATTCATCACTCCAATGCTTCGATTACCATGTGCAACACTAGCCTTTGTGGATCTTTCAGATGTAGATCCGATAGTTTCCTTCTTCGAAAATTGAAGGACGGCATTTTCAAGAGTCATTTCTTCTTCAAAGGAGTGTAGAACTTGTTTGCTTATAGAAAGAGATAAGAGGCAAAGAAGTCCTAATGAGCATGCCAAAAATTTTCAAACATAAAGTTCGCGTCTAAAATAAATTAAGACAAGAAATTAGAACAAATTAATTTGTATTAATTTCAAAAGATATGGGTACAATTTTTGTGTAATTATTAGAAGAACAAGTGTAACAAATAATTCATTTGATTCGATCCCCAATGTCAATTGACTTGAATCCCGATCAAGTTGGTTGACTTAATTTCCTTGGAATGAATTTGAATGAAGTTGATCTTGAAAGATGGCGTAAGAGACTTAATCAATCAAGATGAGTTTCATCTCTATGAGTAAACAACCCGTATTTAGAGTGCTTGTTATCTTCCCCCAAAGAAAAATTCTTGAGCTCTTGGAAGTTCTTCTGAAATGTCGACCGAGTAAATGAATTTTTGACCCCCTATATAGGAGGGAGTAGTGGTCTATGTATAGGGAAAGAATCATCATCCCTTTACTAGGGTTTTGTAACTTATTCGCCTTCGTGGGTTATATATTGGTCCTTTGATGCGTTAGTCCACTTAACAGGTGATTTAATAGTCAATTTTTCCGTTGAATTGTTAGTCGTTTGAGTCATGACTTGGTAGTCAATTTGACCTAATTTATTTAAATAAATTAAATTAATTAAATGGGCTAACCCAAAATAATTAATTTATATTAATACTCTGATGTGGCACTTTTCATTATTTTTTTAGTGCTTACAAGTTCGTAAATCCTCATGAGACTCCCTTGTTAGTTTGGCTAAGCCACAGGGCTTCAAAGGCTTGTTGCATGTGCCACATGCAGATGTGATTTCTGCGAAAGTGAATTAGGCCATTGGATTCTTTTCTTTTGGGGGAGAGGGACGAGCCAAGGTCTAGTTATAGGAGTATTTATTTGGTGGGAAAACCCTATATTTATATGCCTTAATCACTTACTTCGTGCTCATAAACAATATATTTTTAGGATTTTTATGGGTTTTATTTACTTTTGTAGTAAAAAAAAGTACTCGGGCAAGGATTGAAAATTAGCCAAAAATCGAGAGGTTCTTGGTCCATGTGCAATAATGACAAGCCAGGTGCAGTTGCACTTGCTATTTACTTTCCTACTCTAATAGCCTTTGGCATGGTCATGGCACTTGGCGTGGCCGCCGGTGTCAAACGACACAATCATAACTAATTCATGCACTTCTTGCTCTCCAGTTGCTGCATGTGGCATAAGTGATCATGCCAAAGGGTCACTAAGGTGATGCCCGAGATTCTATTTATAGTACTTTTCGTACCCTTTTGAGTTCATCCTTCATTCTGTCTTTCTCTCCATATTTTTATGTTTTACGGTAGCCTATAAAAACCCCATTATGGAGAAATAGCTTAGGTTATATCAGTGTAAATGATGTACAACATTGAAGATCTTATGTTTTAATCACTAAGTTTTCTTTCTCCTTTCTCGCTTTATTTTAAGGTTTTATTTTGTTTGCTAGTTCAATTGTTGTCTAATCTGATTGTGTGTTGATGTGTAATTGTAGTCAAATTTGGTTGTGATTTGCCTTCAATATGGCTTAGTAATCTTGTTTAGGCCTCAGCTCACCTTGTCTATACTTAAACTTAGTGTTTTCTCTCGTGCTTGCTACAGGTTTGATGAAATGCCTGAAGGGACTTTCATTTGTGTTTTTAGGCTATGGACCTATGTTGAAAGGGAAAGTCGATTGTCTAGTGTGGGTAGGGATGATAGGTAGGCCTTGGAGATAAAAATGGTATGAATCTTAGCAGGGCCCAGGGTTGCTACTCTAATAGTTCTATTAGGCTAATCTCATGAAAATATGTGCTCAAAATAATTAAACTAGCCTTTGACCCTTGAAACAAGGCTTAGGTGAACTTTCATGGTGTGACATACCATCTTTAAATGCTAGCTTAATTTGAGAAGTTTAGGGTTTGAATTGGTTGGTATATTTATGTTGGATGGCTTAATCACGACTAATGTCCTTTTGTTTTCAATCTTAGTTTTGTTTCCTATCATAGCCTTTCGTATAGCCTAACTTGGGTACTTAAGATAGGTAAGGTACTTGAATGCACAACTTCGTCTGGATACGACCCATATTTGTCGTTGGTTAGCTATAACTACATACTGCACTTGCAGTTTTGGCTGAAGAAATATGAAAGACAAAGGTGAGAGTATGATTTGATATGATGATTTAGAAGAAATTAATCAGGAAAAAAGGCAATTTTGTTAAGGGAATAAAATTCTCAAATAGTAAATTGGATTGTCTATAACATAAAGAGCATTTATCCTCCCTTATTTAGTGCTCAGTGGCCACACCTTAGATACTTTTAGGGCATTTTTCAAATTATTCTTTAGAATGTATGTTTCTGGGAGTCGTATACAAAAGAACAAAAGAATAATAAATTAAGAGATGGAGTTCTTAGTTTTATCATTCTTTTTATGTGATTCCACAGGAATTCTCTTATATATAAATGCAAAAGTCTATGAATGAATTTTTTATCCATTTGAGGTTTAATAAGAGCAATGAAAGGAAATGCATAGAGATTGAGATGAGCTTTTTTTGGGGGGGAGGGGAGGAGGGTAAGTGCAACATCATAGCTTTGGGTAGTTCTTTCTCTCAAGGGATCTGCCATACTATCATCAATTGAAATAAACATCAAATCAATAGAAAGAGGAGCAAGGTAAGTGATTGAACCATACAAAGGTTGGAGAAAGCCATATTCAGCGAGGCAGGAAACTGCCATATTCACTTCGCGATGGTTATGATGTACTTGAACAGAAGAAGCATGACAAAAAAGCAGCTTACCATCTTGGGCAAGATTAGAAATGTGCATGATGTAGGAATTTTACCCCGAACTGCTTGTATAAGAATCTTGTTATAACTCTTAAACACGAGATTATTGTATCCAGATTGAATGACCTTCTAGACATCATTTCGCATTGCTATAGCATCCACAACAATGATGGACATTTCTCATAGGTTAGATACCACTGGTGATTAGAGTCTTCCTATGAAGTCCCCAAAAAAAAAAAAAATATAGTGCTGCTGCACCCTGATTAGTCTTGTATCCATCAAAATTGATTTTGTTGAACTCTGGAGGTGGAGAACGCCACTTGATGAATTGTGAAGAGGAGATCGTAGAAGAATGGGTTTTGAAATGGGAGAATTGATGATCATAAAGGCCATATGTAAATCTAGCCTTCCATCTCACCCTTGATTGTTTTGAATTCATAATGGTCCACCATAGGAAAAATATCGTTGTTGAAAGCAACCACATTTCTAGCCTTTAGATACTCTATAGGAGCGTAAGCAATTTTAGCTATATTAGCATACCTGGCTATACAGAGGGAGTGTAGTTCCTCCTTGGCCGCCATGCAAGGCTTGAAACACATTTGTTGAGCGAGTCACTATAATAAACTATTAATTTGCCACAACGTATAAAACTTTTAAAGAAATTGCGGCGAATCTTATATGGCTACAAAATATGGATTTATTGTGACAAGTGTACAAATTGGCACGAAATACATACATATTGTGGAAAATATTTTAATTGCTACAACTTACTAAATGAAATTGTGCTTATTCTCAAAAAAAGAAAGATTGAAAATTGCGTTTTAGAGTTTGGACAATGCATGAAAAAGTTCCCTCGCTTTTCTTATTGCATTAATTGTTTATGTATCGCTTCCTTTTCTTATTGCTGTAATTTTTATGTATTAAGCTATATTATTTTGTGAAGAATCAAAGGCCATATGATTACCCTAGAGGAGGGTGAATAGGGTGATAATCAAGATTACTAAACAATCAAAATGTAAATGCGGAAAAGTAAATTGTGGACAAAACACAAGCAAATTTGAAACGAGGTTGGGCTTCAACAAGCTTAATTCCTGCCTAGAGTTCTCTAACTCTAGGATTAACCCGAATTTTTATTAGGAGGGATGATTACACAACTCTAGAGTACACCTACTTTAAGTTCCAAGTCTTAAGTCGACACCCTCAACAAGGCTTGGTAGAATTGACCATTCAACTCTATAATCCCACCTAAAACACTACTTTGAACAATTGAAAAATCAATAGCAAATCAAAGCTCCAAGAATGCCAAGAGAGTGTGTGCTTGAGTATGCCAATTTAGTGCTCTTTCTTGATTTTCTTCTGTTGCAAGATCAATTCCTTTTTATAGCCAATGTCTTAGAAATAGCTGTTGCAACTTGTTATGGAAGGCCATTAGTTCAAGCCATTGAATCATAATCTTCAAGCTCTTGAGATTTGCTGAATTTCCAGATCTTGCTCAACTTCTCTTTTGATTGTCTTCAACGGCTAGAATCATTAGTTAGCAGGTTTCTAGAAGCAAGATAAGTTGCCACATATTTTCCTTGAAATATTCTTCAATATTTTCCATTCCTTTTGCTCCTTTGACTCAATCTAAATCTTATTTATGGCAACTAAATAAGTTTACTCAATATAACCATATTTGATAAAATTAAATTTAAAACAATAAACAATATTAATATCTTAGCTTCCTTTTTGTCTTTTATCAAAACAAATATAATAGTATCATATCAAGGGATAAAGAGAAAGTCAACAATCTCCCCCTTTTTGATGAAAGACAAAACTAATGCATGGATTCATCAAATAACCAAATTAGCTTGTCATAATCTTTCTCCCTCTTTTTGTATTTCATCAAAAAGGCAGCGTAAGAAGGAGGATGCCAAAAATCGATATGTACCTTTTGTGATTCATAAACTTACTACCTTCATATTATCCAATAATGGCATTGTACTAACAGAGAGGATTCCCTCTTAATTTATGGAAAAATTATATCAGATAAAACATATACCCATGGTAGTATTTCAAGATCATATCTCAAATTAAACTAACTCCCCTTTTAAGATTAAATAATCAAGATTATGCATAGAGTTAGCAAGTGATGTTATGACATATAAAACATAAGCAATTGAGATACACAAAATAACTCACTCCCCCCTGCCCCTTTTTTAACACATATAAATAGAAAAATTAATACATATAACTCCCCCTCAACATAACACTCATAAAAATGATATAGAGGTAATACTAATGTCAAGGTTAATCGCATATGCCAGGAAACATTAACTTAATATTCTCATGAGAAGCGCATATATGTAATAAGGGATAAACACATAAGAGAGTTAATACGAAAGTAACATCACCTAATAAATTGCCTAATTGACAGTGTTTTAACATAAGCATGACCAAAATGACCAAATTAATCTCCCCCTTTGACTTTCATCAAAAATAAGAGGAAATCAAAACTATGTTGGTTCATACATGTGGAGCAGATTAAAAACCAAAGTTAAAACAAAGTTTTAAAGAGTAAAGCAAGCCAAGAGAAATGAGGCTGAGAAGATGTGGACTAGATGATGCGTTCTGCAGAAGTGCTAGCCTAATCCAGATCCAAAGAGTTGAATTTGAGGGCAAGCTTGGTACTATGGTGAATTAAACTGGTCAAGCGAATAATCTCATCCAGTTTCCTGCCCAGTAACCCCATGTCAGACTGCACTTGTTCTACCTGATTTCTTAAATTAGCATGATTGTCCTTTAGGTATCTGATACTGGCAGCAATGGTGGTTAAGGAGAGAGAGAGAGAGAGAGAGGTTTGAAGAAGGTGAGGGTTTACCGGTGAGAGCAAGAGGGACTAATTGAAGGAGGAGGGAGAGAAGAAGGAGGGCACGTGTGAGTTAATTAAAAGTAGGTGGCGTAAAATTGAATAATCCGTTTGTTGCTCAAAATAATTTTCGAGCCAAGAAATAAGGTAATTAAGATTTCGGGAATGAAATTAGACACGATCATAAAGATTTGAGACAAATTTAAAAAAAAAATCCATGCACCCAAATTAGAAGGAAATATATCGGATTGCCTTCCATTGGGTTTGAACCATTTGATTTATTTGTATCAATGACTCATAGTCAAGGCCTTGAAAGTGAGTTCAAGTCCTTGATTTGGTCATGTTCAAGATGTCTAGCTTCTGCCTGCAGTCCAAGGCCTTGGACTGAAATTTAAAGGCCTTGAATTTCTTAACAGTGGTGAATATTTCATTGGCTTGTCCTACAAAAGCTCATGAATATAGTTAGTACTTAGAGAAGGCTCCCCCTCAATTTATGCAACAATATAATTTAATCACCCCCCTTTAGTCAAGACAATAAATCAAATCTTTCTAGCCACGACATCGAGTTTGAGTCCAAGGTTGTTTTTGATCATGTTTTTTGGTCTTGTTCCTTTTGGTACCCAAACTTGAATTATTTTGTTGTTTGTCTTTCTTAGTGGACATGAGTAAGAAATGTGTCCGTTTTTCAAGTAATAATTACATGTGATGTGCGATTTGCTTTTTGGATGTCTCTTTAATAAAGAAGTTTTTGTATGCTTTCTTCTTGTTTAAGGAATTGTAACCAATGACTTCTTTATTAAAGGACATTCTTTGCGAACCAAGTAATTTGTTCAAATTGTCCTGACCTTTGGTGAATTTCAAAGCTAATTTTTCAAAGGCTCCACATTTGGATTGAGCTTCCTACTTTTCTTTTTCAAGATGTTCAATCTTTAGATGAAGATCATCATTTTCTCTCTGTAACACTTCTTTTTCAGATAGCAAATTATGAATGGTCTTCTTTAAGGTTTTTATTTTGGACAAATATTCTTGTTCACACTGAATGCATCTGATTAATGCTTGAGTTAATTCGTCCTTTGAACATTCAAGAAGGTCATAATAGTCTACCTCATCCAAGTTTTCAAGTTTAGTTTCTTGTGCGTCATTTGCCATAAAGCATAGGTTTGTCGCTTCTTCTTCTTTGTCACTGTCACTGGAGTCACTATCACTCCATGCGGCAATCATGGCTCTTTTGAATTCCTTCTGAGCTTTATGCTTGCATTTTTCGGCTTTCATTTGTAAGACTGGACAATCTTTTACAATATATCCTAGCAAACCACATCCAAAACAAGGACCCAAGTTAGAATCATTTTTTTTTTTAGAAATTTCGTACCCTTTAAGAACTTCTCATTTTTGCTTGATGATGATCCCTTTTTGTAGAACTTTTTGGGGTCAAATTTCTTTAATTTGAACATTTTCTTCAATCCTTTAGCAATCATTGCCATTGTATCTTCATCCTCTTCGCTTGAATCTTCTTTCGAGGAAATGGCGTCTTCATTTCCAGTTTTGAATGCCACTCCCATGTTCAATTGAGTTTCTTTCTCTTCTTCATCTTCTTTAAGATGAATTTTGGTGCGTAAGGAGTTTTTTGAGCAGGTCGTCCAAGGCTAGTGTCTTGAGATTTTGGGCTTCCTCAATTGCGCTGACCTTGGGACCCCACTTGTTGTTAGGAAGACACTGAAGTATTTTCCTAACCATCTCCTCGTTGGTGTAGGTTTTGTCAAGGGACTTAAGATTGTTCGTTATATCAGTGAACCTCGTGAACATCTCCTTGACTATTTCATCGGGTTGCATTTTGAATAGCTCGTATTGGTGAACGAACATGTTGATTTTAGTCTCTCACACTTGACTTGTCCCTTCATATGTCACCACCAACTTGTCCCATATTTCCTTAGCTGATTCACATGCACAAATACGATTGTACTCGTTAGCATTTAATCCATAATATAATATGTGCATAGCCTTATAATTTTTTGATAGCCTTGCAAAGTCTTCTTGGGTGTATTGATCTTTGATTTTTGCAACGGTCTTTCCATCAATCGTGATTTGCGGAACGTATGGTCCTTTTGTCATAATGTTCCATAATTCATAATCTTCAGTTTTGATAAACATCTGCATCAAAATTTTCCAATATGAAAAGTTAGTACCTCTAAACAAAGGAGGTCTAACAGTAGAGTGACCTTGATCATAATAGCCTTCTCCACTAGCAGCCATGATCGTTGCCCACTTGACGGTAAGGTCAAAATGCAGTGGGTTTGGCTCTGATACCAATTGAAGAATCAAAGGCCATAAGATCACCCTAGAGGGGGGTGAATAGGATGATAATCAAGGTTACTAAACAATCGAAATGTAAATGTACAAAAGTATATCGTGGACAAAACACAAGCGAATTTTTAATGAGGTTGGGCCTCAACAGGCCTAATCCCCTCCTAGAGTTCCCTAACTCTAGGATTAACCCAAATTTTTATTATGAGGAATGATTACACAACTCTAGAGTACACCTACTCTAAGTTCCAAGTCCCAAGTTGACACCCTCAACAAGGCTTGGTAGAGTTGACCCTTCAATTCTATAATCCCACCTAAAACACTACTTTGAACAATAGAAAAATCAATAGCAAATCAAAGCTCCAAGAATGCCAAGAAAGTGTGTGCTTGAGTATGCCAATTGAGTGCTCTTCTTGATTTTCTTCTGCTGCAAGATCAATCCCTTTTTCTAGCCAATGTCTTAGAAATAGCCGTTGCAACTTGTTAAGGAAGGCCATTAGTTCAAGCCCTTGAATCATAATATTCAAGCCCTTGATATTTGCTGAATATCCAGATCTTGCTCAACGTCTCTTTTGATTGTCTTCAACGGCTAGAATCATTAGTTGGTAGGTTTCTAGAAGCAAGACAAGTTGCCACATATTTTCCTTGAAATATTCTTCAATATTTTCCATTCCTTTTGCTCCTTTGACTCAATCTCAATCTTATTGATGGCAACCAAATAAGTCTGCTCAATATAACCATATTTGATAAAATTAAATTGAAAACAATAGACAATATTAATATCTTAGCTTCCTTTTTGTCTTTCATCAAAACAAACATAACAATATCATATCAAGGGATAAAGAGAAAGTCAACATTTTGTCTTCACCTTCTATTCAATTTTGACAATAGCAAAATCTACTGAACCCTTCTCCCTTATTCAAGGACCACCTCAACCACAAGCTTAAACTGATGGTTGAAGCCTTGAATGTCCAGGAATAGGATTATACTCTAACATGCCCTCATACAAATGCCCTTTATGCTTAAAACATGGATGCTACAAAGACCCGTCGTATCTTGTATAATAAAGCAATATGGATGTTGTTGAGATTTAAACCTGAGACTTCTAACTTAGAAATGCTTTGATATCATGTTCAAGGATCATCTCAACCATTAAGCTAATCCATCACTGTTGTTAGGTAATTAGTCTTCCTTTTGGTTTGAATTAGAGAATAAACCTTAATATTAATCAAGCCAATTCTATGCAGCTAATCTGTCACTATTGTAAGGTAATTAGTCTTCATCTTGGTTTGAATTGGAGAATAAACCCTAATATTAATCAAACTAATTCTACGTGTTTTTTGTTGCCATGTCAGGTTTTCAGCAATTAAATTTGCAATCGATGGTTAGTTGCAGTTAGGGGTGTTCATGGTTCAGGTACCCACACCAAAGGAGATTTCGGTTTTGGTACTCGAAAGTTCGGGTTTGCAAAAGGGTGAACCGTATCCGAACCGAAACAATCAGGTAACCGAACTTCAGGTACCCGAAAATTTTGGTTCGAGGTTTTGGTTACCCAATAACCCCTTTTTTCTAAAATGTTTTTTCTAAAATTTTGTTGTATCTATAATATAATTATTTCTATTTATGCTATAAAATGTTGTTGTATTGCGCCAAGTTGCAATTTAAATTATACACAATACAACAATATCATCGAATATCTTATCATCATTCACATCTCAATTAATCCACACTTCCATAAGACATAAGCTTGTTAACATCATATTCATGCCCAACGCATTCAAATTAAACAATGTAACGAAGTTAATGTACTTGTCTTCTTCAGGTTTGGAAATACTTGACTTACAAAGTCTTTAGGGAATGAATAATATAAAAAAAAGTTTCGATAAAGTTTTAAAAAAAGTTTCGGATTTTCGGGTATCCAAATTTTCAAAATGCCTAAACCATACCCAAACCAATAATCGGAAAAAAATAATGGTTCGGGAACCCGAACCAAAATAGTTCCGGATACCCGAGATTTCGGATCGGGTAGCGGGTTTTCGGTTCGGCTTATTGGTTATGGACATTTTTAAACACCCCTAGTTGCAGTGTCACTCTTTTCTATTTCCTCAACAAATTCTTCTATTGAACGTAAATCTTATTCCCTTATCCCTTTCTGCAAATTCCGTAATGATGTTAGGCAACCAAATCATTTCTCTCCCTTAAAATTCAATTGCTACTTGAATTTAATCGACTGGGTGAATTGCTTTGGTATTATATGAATCCTGTTGATTGGAAGCCTTTTCCCTTTCTTCAAATTTGGCGATGATGTTAGGCGCTTAATCATTATTTCCCCCAAAATTCAATTGCTATTTTAACTTAATGTACTGGGTGAATTATTTTGGGTGCATAAGAATCTTATTATTTGGTGGACTTCACTTCATCAATGATACAGAGTTTGATTTCTTTCTTAAGTGTTGTTTGCAATTTTTTTCCCTTTCGTTTTCTTTTTTGGGAGGTTGGGGGGGGGGTTGAATTAATGATGTCATCGGTAAATTAATGGATAAACAGTTTGGTAAATTATTGCTTGATGCTTACATACCTATTTTATTATTCTTTCTCATGTATTAATTTAATGGATGGTCATATTACATTGTTTTTTTCGTCCTGTTTATTTTGTCGAAAGCAAGTTAGATTGGAGTGAATGAAGTCATTTTAAGTTGTATATGCGAATTAGGCTGTAGGCTTTCTGATATAGTTATAGCATGAATGAAATCATTTTAATTTGGTTATGTGAATTAGGCTACCGGCTCTCAAATCCAGTTATAAAATGTTCGGAACATATAACTTGATATTCTATGCAGGGTAATTTCCAACTGAGGCTAAAACATTAATTAATACAAAATAAGGGGGGGGGGGATGGGGGCGGTGACAGATTGGTGTTATTGATCTTTTAGTACCTTGACATATGTCTTATTGATTTTTTTTGGGTCTCACATTTTTTGCTTAATTTTTTAGTACCCTAAGCTATGACTTTTTGATTTTTTGCTACTTTCAGAAAACCTGTTTTAATTTTTTAATGCCTCCCCATGTTCTTTTGGTTTTTGCTTTTGGCCAAAACTCTTAGAAATTGCAGAAAGACCCTTAGAATTGGATAAAATAAGCAAATAAGCTATTTTTAGTGTTGTTTCAGAAAATATACTTGTTTTAAACTATTAAACTTTTTATAATGACTTTACTAGTACTACTTATCACAATCTACTACTTATATCTTAGATATTATACTTTCTGTGATTATACGCCCACCATGCTTAGCAAAACAATTAAAAATTAATTAGACAGTTTCTACCATCACCTGAACTTAGTCGTCGTTTGACCCTAGCATTCCTCAAACTTCCAATTAACAGAGATTCCTAATCTCAACCATAAGTTCATTAGATGAGGCACATCACAGATCCGTTTCGTTTTCTATCTCGGACCATAGTCACTAATTAGGTTTTTTATATTTTAAAAGATAGTGGAACTTTAATTAAGAAATTATAATATTTAAGGTATAAAGTTCAGTTGAATAACATTCCCTACTGGGAAACTTCTTTTATTGAAAACTTGAAAGCGGAAATATTACAATGTAAAGCTTGAAGAGGGACTTACACTAAGATTATTAGAGATACTTGCTCATGCAGAAATGGAGAATCGTGACTTCTCTTTTACTCAAGAATACTCAAATGATCGCGTCCTTTCTCAGCATTCGACCTCTCCTTTTATAGATAGTTGGGGGTACATAGGATGCCCTAATGGTTACAGTACATAATAACCTTTCACATGGCTGTAGTACACACGGATTGTTCACATGGCTATAGTATACTACTTTATTTTACAAACCTGACACTTGTCAAAATAATACAATAATGGAGCAACCACGTTTCAAAGCTTTTAATGATGACAAGACTAGTCATCATTATTTAGATTCTGCATGCCTTCATCCAATTATATTTTCCAGATCATCATTATCTGTGCAATCAGCAAAATCTTCATCTAATTGAAGATGTTTCGCATCCCATTTCTCAAATAATTCAAGAAGATATTTCTTTTCTTTTTCTGATAAGAATCTTCCAGCTCCAACATCAAAGAGATAATAAAAAACATCTTCTGAAGTCGCTCCCTTTACCTTTATATATTTGTTAAACTCATTATGATAAGCAAATCTAGTATTTTTGTAATACATTAGTGTTTTTCCTCATTCAATTAATCTCTAACTCTGTTGATAAATGTTGAAAAACCCAATGGCTCTTGCTAAAGTAGGATCAATAACTAATTCTCGTCGTTCTGGATTCCATTCTTGTCGTTGATCTTCGGGGTCGTCGAAATCAACTATCTGAACAAGATAATGAGCCGGTTTGACTTTTCCATTTTCATGCTCGATTAGTGCTAAATGTACCTTAACATATACGCACCTACTATTTGGGATTTTCGTTGGTCCAACAGGAGATGTAAGAATCCAATGGATTCTTCGGAATATGCATTACTATAATTTGGTTTATGTTGAGAAAAATGGGGACTTCAGATCTGGGAATTCCATAAAGTAAAATACCATTCCATACTCTCAGGCTTTCATAACGGGGTCGTTTGGAAATATTGAATTTGCTGGAAAACTTACACCATCAACTCTAGACCTATCAAGAAAGTAGATTGTGGTACTCCAAGACTCCCAAATACCATAAGAATAGTTATGATAATAGTCGATGCAGGCTACATACCATTCATTGAACCATTTTTCTTGGACACAAGAACTTATTTTTTCTTGGATATCATAAGGGCATCTAAGGTAATTAACTTGCAACTCTAGAATGAAAAATCTTTGGACTATTAAGTAGGTAGAAGATGGTAGACCAAAATGTGATCTACTTTATGTATGAAATTTCAAATTATCCGTAAGGACTATACTGAAAGGAGAAACCCATTTTAGTAGTACTGGCATTTCGTTATGAATTTCCTCCTTTTTCGGTAGGAGTTCTGCTCTGATGATCAACATTAGCGAGTTCTCGAGTTAGACTATTTGTCAGAGAGTTTTTCAATCTCTGTACATGTTCAATAGGGAAGAAAAATTGATTAAACCATGATTGCCAACGCAGGAGTCGTCCATGCGCTTATATATTTGATAAATTCGTTTTCACAAGACTAAGTATTCCTTTACAATTAGTTCAAATAAGAAAAGGTTTTAGGGCTAAAAACATTAAGAAATTTTCAATTCCCCTGATAACTACAAGGATATGTTTTTCCATCGTGGGATAGTTGCATTTTGCTTGATTAAAACTTCCACTCCAATATTTACACAGTTTTTCACTTTCTTTGATTTTGAGTACTGTGCTGCAGTGCTCATTGTTGGTATCTGTCTCAATAACTAAATCATCTCCTTTATTAGGCAAATTTAGAACGGGAAGATTTTTAGACATCTTTTTGAAGTTTTGAACAATCTTTGTATCATTAGTGGTCCATGTTCAACTCACTTCATTCTTGAGTTTCTGCTGCAATGATTTTCTCAGTTTACCTAAATCTTAAATGAAATCTGAAGCATAGGTAAGGCATCCAAAAAACCTTTCTAGCTGCTTCCTATCTCCAATTTTTTCAGGAAAATTTTCTATTTTTTTCAGAATACGTTTTTGTAGAATGATTTGTCCAGCTTTTATTTCTAGACCTAAGAACTCAATTTCTTATTCAATATAAATGCATTTTCTTTTTTCAAGTATAATACCATGACCAATGCATTTTTGGGTGACAACTAAGGCATCATCTTGTGTTGTTCTATAATTTTGAAAAAGACAAGGATATCATCAATGTAAACTAGGCAATACTGACTAAGGTCTTTAAAGACGTTATCCAATCTTCTTCGAAATATTTGAGGTGCATTTTTAAGACCAAATGGCGTTGCTATCCATTCATAATGTCCTTGTGGGGCACTAAATACAGTTAAAGGAATGCTTTCAGCATCCATCTTTATCTGCTAATATCCACTTTTGCAACCCATTTTCGATAACCAAGAGGCTCCTTGAATTCTGTAAAAAAGAACTGTTTTGTTAGGAATGTAATAACCATCAAAGATAGTATTATCATTAATCTTTTTGTAGTTGATCACTATTCTTGTTTTTCCACTTTTTTCTTTTGCATAGTTTCTTACCATGAAAGCAGGACTGGTGTGAGGACTCTTGCTATTCCTAATTAATCCTTTATCCAAAAATTCTTTTATTTGTTCATTGAATTCCTGGATATCCTGGTGTGTATACACTATTTGTTTAACTCGAATAATAGTATTGGGATTTAATAGAGTGATTTTGGAAAATATTTTATCTTTATCCCAAAAATTTATAGGATTATCATAGTAGAGTTCTTTGCAAAATTCTCATTGTTGTTCAACAATCTACTTTTTCATAGATAACTCAAGTAATGAAATTATTAATGCTACCTCAAGTCGTGCGGGCATTACCTTCTCATCACACTGGCTACGTGTAAACTGAATTTTCTGATGTGTATAAGTCTTGCTTAATTTTTTAATAGGAACTGCGTGACCATTGATTATGAGTACAATTTAATTTTTCAGGAGGAACTGAGTAACCATTTATTGTGCATACAATTTGGTTTATGGTCTGTGTGCATGGAGAGTATAATTTTTGAAAATTATTTTCAATAATCATATCATGAAAGGGTTGATCAGTAGCCCACAGAACTGGTATAATGCATTAGACTCCTCCTAGTTCTATGGATAATCCTTCCATAGCTTCATTGTGACTCATAATCCTATTATCAGCTATCCTTACTTGCAAAGGATTTTTAGCTCTTTTCCACATAAACTCTAGAAATAACGATATTTTTTCAAAGCATATAGAACAACCACTATCTATGTAAGTACACAACTCATACTTATTATATCCCTCTACCCATATGTTTATTGGGATATAGATACTATTAGGATTTTTGTTAGTGACGTCATAGCATATCTCCATAGCCATATTTTTGACTAATTCATCCTCATAAATTTGCTCACTAACAATTCTTGTTTTGTACCCAATGACCTTTCTATCTAGACTTATACTTTAGTCAACACTGTATCTTGCGGGTTCCAAACTCATTCTACTCATCTCACTGGTTATGCTAATTGTATCATCTTCTCTAAATTCTTCTTCAGTTGATGAAGATCCTTCTCCCCATTTCTATCTTCCACGCATGCTTCTTAATAATTGGGAGTTTTTTTACCATTTTCATCAATTTTTATTACATTTTTCTTATTGATTTTAGTAGGGTTCGCAAAGTTAGAGATCCATGAGCTGTCAATCTTCATCTTTTAAGGATTTGATTTAATCCTCTAGATTTTTTGCATAAGGGTGGGACTTTAAAACTTTTCTGCCTTTATCATTGTCCCTTTAGTCTTTGGATCTATAGTATTATCTAGTTTGTAAATAATTTTCCAAAATATCCTTAATGGATATCCTCCTCTTTTTTATGTCCATTCCGACTATTTTTATCTTAAGGGGATAGAAAGTTTTTAGCAAACTCATCGTTTAGATTTACACAATATCCGGGTCAACAATTGAATCCCATTGATCCATTACATAAATTAGTCTTTATCCCTGTGATAATTTGATTATTAAATTTGGTATGTCTAATATCATAGAGCAAAGCATAAGATCAATATCTTTTCTATAATATTGTAGGGAGTAATTTGGACTTGGACGCTTCCAACATAGATATACCTGTACTTTCTATCTTTGTTATGCTTTAGGATGTTTTCCCAATTAGTGATATTAACTTCTCCCACATCATACTCACAATCTTTTATCTCTAAATCTTCTTCCATCATCTCGCATACATACTTACTCTTTAATTGAAAAGTGAATTTTTTGTAGATCATATCTTTCTGGATTATGGAAAGGACTCAATCTTGTTTGACTTCTTCGTAATCATTATCTACAACAAGCCATTCTCCTTGAAGATCACCATGACTAATTGAGTCACTTTCTATCATATGACTTATTTCTTCATAATCACTTTCTTCATATTCATTGGCTAATATAATTTCAACAATTCCTTTGCTGTTACTTAGGGTTAGATCTAAAGCCTCATCCTTACTAAGCTCAACATAATCTAGACTTCCCAAAGTTTCAATAATCTTGTTATTCTTCTTATTTTTGCATTCATTAGCATAATGTCCTACTTCTCTGTGTGCCCAACATTTGCAGTTGTTTTTCCTTGCAAGACAATAAGCGGCTTTCCTAAAAAATCTTTTTTATTTAGGAATAGGTTTGTTATAATACTTTCTTTTATATCCTCTTTTATTATTTAAACTCTTTTTCTTATAAAATTTTCTTTTTCTTCTCCTTTTAGGTTCTTTTCCCCATTGGTTAGTGAATCCCAATAAGTTAGGAATTACTTCTTTATTTTCTTTTGCTTTTGAAGATTAAGACATTGATCATTGACCCATTTTCTCAAATAAGAGATTCTTGAACCAAGTGTGTCAACAACATCTGCTCTTTCAAGCCATGTAATGTGCTTTTTGTTAATTATGGCATTTATAGGATATGACAATTTGTCATAGTACATACCAAGATTAGTTTCATTATGCCCAATTTTGTATAGTAATGACTAAATTCAACAATATAATTTTTCAGATATCTCATATCCCATAAATCTATGTTATTATTCTTTCTCTGCCATTCTCTTACTTTTTCTTCTGAATCAAGTTTAGCTCTCATGAATTCGGTTTCAATTTTCTTACATAGATTTTTGAACATTGCAACTGGTGCTTCCATCATCCTTAATGTATTTTTACCATCTTCATTTAATGAATTATACTAGTCAGCTATAGTGCCAGAAAAAATATGTTCGATGTAATTTAGGAAATTTGAAGCAGTCCTTGTAGTATTTAGGTTTAAGACACTATTAATGCCTCTTTCCAATGCTCAAATATTTCTTCTCTATTACAAGCTACATCTATGTTTAAAATATACCTGGTTTGACTAATTGGAGTAAGGTTAATTTCTTCAAAGGTTATTGTTTTCCTTGGAATAAACCCAAGGAAAAATTAATTGTACGTCCTACTGCAATGTACCTATGTCTTATGAAATGAGTATTATTCTAGAAAGTTTACCAAATTCTTCAGATTTAGGAACAACATTATTAACCAGATTGGTCTCTATTTCACCTAAGTGGAGTTCTTCTCCAATTTCATTAATCTTATCTTCGATAGCCACTTTATCATATTTTTTTTATCCAATTTTCTTCTAATTTCTTCTAATGGTAAGACATTTAGATCTTCTAGTTTAATCAGATTCATCTGCTGGAATATTTTTTCTTATAGTTGGACATTGTTTGTCTCTTCATTATCATCAGACAATAGGTCATGTTTGGCACTGATTGTGCTCATAATCTTGTTTGATTCTTCTGGATTCTATTCTTTCTCAACAAAAATTTTAAAATTCTTTCAGCGTATACTGCCTATACTCCATCCTCTTTTTCTTTTTCTGTTTTTTCTATCGATTTTTCACATAACTTTTCTCCAACTTATTTTTGAAGTTTTATATCATGTAAAGGAAATAGAATCTTGTTTTTTGGGTTTTGGAAAGGATATTTATGCTGAAACAGAGTACTACTACGGGAAGTAGCTTTTCCACTACGTCTAACTTCGTTAACTAGAGAAAGGCGAATTACAGATAATTGTCTTAAGCTCCTTGTCTTCAGTCTTAATTTTAGCTAATTATGTTTTTAATTCTAAAATTATATCAGTGATATAGTTTAATTGAGATGCTATTAGAGAAAGGCATTTCGGTGAGTAAACAATGTGTGAATATTCCATCTAGGGCAAGCAGTTGATGATTCAAGCATTAATTAAGGTTAATTAGCTTAATAATTAGTAATTAGATTAATTATCTTAATTATTTTTGGTCATGTGGCTCTGATGCTAGATGAAAGAGGACCGAGAATACTACTAATGACAGAAATTACATATGCACAAATTTAAAATCTTTGAAAGTAAGTTTTTAAAGATCGGGGTTTAAATTCAAATTTTAAAAGTCTAGAGGCTTCATAAAAAATGGAGGGTACCTAAAAATTCAGTCAGCAAATGTCGAGGTACTAAAATATTCACTCCAAAAACTCTAGCCTTGAAAAATTATGTCGCATACATCGAGGTACATTAGGACTAACTCCCCAACAAATTGAAGATGCTGAATTTCATGCTAATGCATTGAAAAGGAATTAAGTGTGGGTTTAGGGACAACTCTTGCTTTTTTTTTTTGGTTTTATAGTTTTTCTAAATTTTTCTTTGATTTGAAAGTAATCCATATCTAATTAAACATGGGAAAATGAGCTATTGCTACTTGTTGTGGTTTGAGAGGTTATACATTTTAATTTTGTGAAAGGTGATGATACTTTTACTTGTTCTCAAAATAATAGTGTCCCTTTGGGTATATTGTGTAGTGTACTTGAGTCATGATGGTCCTCTACTGGGATTAGAGGGACTGGAAATGAAGGCAGTGTTTTAAACTCTTTTAAGATGTACATTTATAACCATTTCAACAATTTGCTTCAAGTTTATGGCTGACAGTATACCAAAAGTTGACTGATAAGCATCTTTATTTAATGTCTTATAGTGAGAAATTTAATTATAACTATTGGTGAAGATCTTTCAGTTAATCTTTCTTTATTTCTTTTTTTTTGTCAATAAAGGTGTTGGGCAATAGAAAATACAAACAAAATATGAATTGCTACAAGGCCTGTAGACTATTATTGTCCCTTTTCTCTCCAACCCTCTCCACCACCCCCCCCCCCCCCCCCGCGAAAGAAAAAGAAAAAACTTGAAAAATAAGGAAGAAAGAAAAAGAAAAATGAGTTAAGAATACATACGGTCAATTAGAACCCCTTAGGCTTGGGATGGTAATGGAGGATCATCATGATGAAGAAGTTAGCCAAACCAAATAATGTACCCTCATTGTAGGTGCATAATATTCTTGTTCCTTTTTAAAAATTTTCAACTTCTATATGGAAGAGGTCTAGTAAGTTCCATTATTTTGGGTGATAGAAGAATTTTGTTGATAGAGTTATGGATTTTGTTTTCATGAGTCTTATTTTCCTTTTCTTTCTACTGTAGCTTCGTCTATTATTGCCTAGGCAAATCAACAAATGATTAGCACATGGCAGTAATAATATGAAAAATATTAGAGGAGGTGGTCTATGACCTTTTGACCATGACAAACACCTGAATAATGATTCTTTTCTTTAAAAAAAAAATTGAAATGTGGATTTGGTAAGATTTACAGAGAAGTATCAAGGATCAATCTATCAATGTTAGGAGCAATAAGCTTGAGCCCATCCATACCAAAATGATTATAAGTTTGTAATTCATTAAGCCAAGGGAAGTCATATATAAGCTAATCAAAAGTTGTAACTTGACTTTGTCGTTTTAGCCTCAAGATGCTTAATGAGTTAAGTAGAACCTTGACAAGACGCTTCATGTCAAGAAACTCTAGGTTTAGGCCAATAAGGCAATGCGACGAGTAAGGTCATTTCCACTAAATGGGAATTACGAAAACTACGTACTGTAATTCCCGCGATATACACTAACCATACACTTGGCATGATTAGATATAAAAAGTTGACTTTTCTAATTATTTCCAAACATTAAAATGATATTTTTTTTAAGTGAAGGGAAATTAATCCTAAGGTGCCCGGATGTCTTCGAAATTAATTTTTCAACGTCTAAGTTTTTGGAGCGAATATTTTAGTACCTCGACGCTTGCTGACCAAACTTTTAGGTACCATCCTTTTATCTTGAGCCCCTAAACTTTTAAAATTTGCATTTTAACCCCAATTATCAAAAACTTACTTTCAAAAATTTTAAATTTATGCATTTATAACTTCTCTCATTAGTAGTATTTGAGGTCCTCTTTCATTTGGTATCAGAAACTATTGAAAAGTAAGCAAGGCTTACACAATTAATGGTTACTCAGTTCCTATTGAAAAATTAAGGCTTAAACTCATCAAAAAATTAAGTTTACACGCAACCAATGGGATAAGAAGGTAACGCCTGCACAACGAGTGGTAGCATTAACAATTTTATTACTCGAGTTATCTATAAAAGAGCAGATTGTCGAACAATAAGAGAAATAATGCAAAGAACTCTACTCTGATTATCCTCTAAAATTTTGGGATAAAGATAAGACATTTGCCAAAATTACTTTGTTAAATCCCAATACTACTATTCTAAGTCAAACAAATTGTGTATACACACTAGGATATCCAAGAATTTGATAAACAAATCAATTGACTTCTGGAAAAAGGATTAATCAAGAATAGCAAGAGTCCTCATACTAGCTTTCATGGTAAGAAATCATGTCGAAGAAAAAACAGGAAAAACAAGAATGATGATTAATTACAAAAAAGCTTAATGATAATACTGTCTTTAACGGTTATTATATTCCTAACAAACAGTCATTGTCGATAGAATTCAAGGAGCCTCTTGGTTCTCGAAAATGGATTGCAATAGCAGATATTGGCAGATAAAAATGGATGAATAAAGCATTCTTTTAACTGCTTTTAGTGCCCTTCAAGGACATTGTGAGTTGATAGAAATGTCATTTGGTTTCAAGAATGCACCTCAAATATTCCAAAGAACAATGGATAACATCTTCAAAGATCTTAATCATTGTTGCTTAGTTTACATCAACGATATCCTTGTCTTTTTCAAAACTATATAATAGCACAAAAATGATGTCTTAGCTGTCATCTAAAAATTTATTAATCATGGTGTTATACTTGGTAAGAACAAGTGCATTTATGACGAATAACAAATTGAGTTTTTAGGTCTAGAGAAAAAAGTCAGACAAACCATCCTACAGAAGCATATTCTGAAAAAAATAGAAAATTTTTCTGAAAAGATTAAAGATAGAAAGTAGTTAGAAAGATTTCTTGAATGTCTTACCTATGCTTTAGATTTCATTAAAGATTTGGTCAAACTAAGAAAGTCATCCCAGTTGAAACTCAAGAAACAAGTAAGTTGGACATGGACCACTAGTGACTCAAAGATTGTTCAAAACTTCAAAAAGATGTGTAAAAAGCTTTATATTCTTAATTTGCCTAACGAAGGAGATGATTTAGTTCTCGAGACAAGTGCCAGCAATGAGCACTGGAGTGCAATACTCAAAATTAAAGAATGAGAAAAACTTTGCAAATATTGCAATGGAAGTTTTAATAAGGCAGAATGCAATTACCCACGATGGAAAAAGAAATCTTAGCGGTCATAAGGGGAATTGAAAAGTTCTTAATCTTTTTAGCCCCAAAACCTTTTTTTATTCGAACTGATTGTAAAGGAATACTTGGTTTTGTGAAAAAGACTTTATCAAATATGCGAGTGGAAAGGCGATTCCTGTATTGACAATTATGACGTAATCAGTTTTCCTTCTCTATTGAACATATACTAGGATCGAAGAACTCTCTGGTAGACAGTTTAACTCAAGAACTCGCCAACGGTAATCATCATAGTAGAACTCCTGCCGGAAAAGAAGGAAATCTAATATGAAATGCCAATACTACTAGAACGGGTTTCTGCTTCTAGTAAAGTTCATATAGATAATTTGGAATTCCATATAAAAAGTAGACCTTGCTTTAGTTTGCTGTCTTCTGCCTACCTAATAACCAAAAGGTTTTCCCTTTTACAGTTACAAGTTAATTAACTAAGACGTCCTCATGATATCCAAGAAAAAAATAAGCTCTCATGTTCAAGAAGAATGGTTTAATAAGTGGTATGTAGCCTGCATCGACTACCATCATAATTATTCCTATGATATTTCGAAATCATGGAGTATTACAATCTACTTTCCTGATAAGTCTGGAGTTAGTAGTGTTAGTTTTCAAGCAAATTCAATCTATCTAAATGACCCTGCCATTAAAGCTTGGGAATACGGGATGATAGTTTACTTTATGGAATTTCCAGATCCAAAGTATTCATTTTTCTCAAAACTAACTAAGTTTCAATAATGCATGTTTAGAAAAATCAATTGGATTCTTACATTTTCTGATGGCCTAACAAAAATCTCAAATAATAGATGCTATATGTGGAGGTACATTGTGTATAATCAAGTATGAAAATGGAAAGGCCAAGCCAGCTCATTATCTCATTCAGATAGTTGATTTCAATGAACCCAATGATCAACAACAAGAATGGTTTCCAGAAAGACAAGAATTAGTTATTGATACTGCTTTAGCAAGAGCAATCGGTTTTTACAACATTAATCATCAAAGTTGGCCATTGATCGAGCGAGGAAAGACACTAATGCATCATGGAAACACTACTTTCACTTATCACAATGAGTTTGACGAATATATGAAGGTAGAGGGAGGGACTTCAAAAGATGTTTTTGATACCCTTTGATGTTGGAGCTGAAAAATTCTTATCAGAAAAATAAAAAAAATATCTGCTTGAATTATTTGAGAAATGGGATCTAGTGCATCTTCAATTTGATGAAGATTTTGATGATTATCTGGATAATGATAATCTGAAAGATATTATTGGAGACGAATGCATGCAGAATCTCAATAATTATGAGTAGTCTTGTCAGCATTAAAGGGCTCTGAAAAGTGATTGCTCTATTATTGTACAATTTTGACAAGTGTCAAGTCTGTAAAATAAGGCAGACTACTGTAGTCATGTGTAAAAGCAGTAGGTGCTATAGCCATTCGGGTATCCTATGTATCCCCCTCCCCTCTATAAAAGGAGAAGCAGATTATTGAGAAGGGACACGATCACTTGAGCATACTTGAGCAAAACAGAAGTTGGGATTCTCCATTTCTCTATGGGCAAGCATCTCTTATGATTTGAGTAGTTTAAGTCCCTCTTAAATCTTTCCTTTATAATATTTTCACTTTCAAGCTTTCAATAAATGAAATTTTTCGGCAGAGAACGTTATTCAATTAAACCTTATATCTTAAATATTATAATTTCTTGATTAAAGTTCCGCTATCCTTTAAAATATAAAGAACTTGATTAGTGACTACGGTCCGAGGTAGGAGACAAAACAGATATGTGTTTTGCCTGATCCAAGGAAGGTGTAGTTAAGATTAGAAATACCTATAAATTGGAAGCTAGAGGAACACCATGGTCCAACGCGGACTAAGTTCAGATAATGGTTGAAACTCTCTAATTAAATTTTAATTATTTTGCTAAGCATGGGGGGCCTATAACCACAGAAAGTATAATATTTATGATATAAATAGTAGATTGTGATAACTAGTACCAATGAAGTCATTATAAGAAGTTCAACAGTTTAAAGCAAGTATATTTCATGGGATGTATTAAAAAATTAAAACAAGTTTTCAGAAGGTGGCAAAAAGTCAGAACCTCATAGCTCAGGGCACTAAAAAATTAAGCCAAAAAATTGAGACCCGAAAAAATCAATGACACCTATATCAAGGTGCTAAAAGTTCAATAACCTAAAACGAATAAAATTAATGTATGAATGTTATGTTTGGAGGAGTAAAATAATTTCACTCTTTTAATTACAATAAAAAGTTAAAATCAATAAATTAATTAATTTTTAAGCTCTTTCCCTTCCCCTTCCATGGACAAAAACAATGAAGGGTCGGCTACAGTACTGGCGGCGTCGACGAAGCCGCAGTAACCGACGATAAGGAAGGCCCAGGTGACACCGTTGAGTAGCGTATCCTCTCCCCGTTCAACGCGCATTCCCATTTGCTCACCCAACGTATGTCAATGTTGCCGGCTTTTCTAGTCATTAGAGACAGTGAAGGCTTTGGGCGGCAACGAGTTTCAGATTCTCCCGCAGATGGGTCGACGTTGCATTGGGAGGTTCGTTTCGCTATTGTTCTATTATTTGCTTTATTAGTATTATTACTTAAACTGCAAGTAAGGTAAGGAAAAAAGAGTGGTTGCTTTGGTTAGCCTCGTAGTTGCCATAGAGTAGGTTTGGGGTTTGCATCTACCTTAACTTCTTTTTGGAAATTTTTAGTTCCCTTTTTTTTTGTGAAGCAAAATTTTATGTTATTTTTTGTTCTCAGCCATCATGGTGGCTCTTTACCTTTTACCTAAATTCATGCACTAGTATAAATGTACTTTTGTCATAAAAATATTAGACACAATTCATTAGTCCGTCTAAATTCCATATTCGTATTTTTATCACATGGACTGTGTTTCAAGCAAATACAACCATCATATTGAACTGAAGGCACACCAGCAAAATTATTGAATTTTATTATTATGCTAAAAGTTAAATACTTTTTATTGTTCTATCGTCAAATTATTTCACTTTGTATTATACATTGTAATGGTTAAGTTTTAAAATAATGAATATATGGACTTGTAAGGGGAACATCGTTTCTGTAAACATATTGTCGTACAGCTCTCTCTCTCTCTAGCGACCTCTCTAGCTGTTATGTTTCTTCTTCTTTTTCGCAGGGTACAGGCACAGAACGGTCGATCTCGGGAACAGCTCGGCAACCGGTCCCTCGCCGGCGACAACAGAGTTGGTACCGCAGCAGCGTCAGGTTACTCGGCACCACAACGGGAAAGGTGGGTCTCCTTCAATCCCACTCCTAAAACGGTAGCCGACGACCTCAGACAAGTGGTCCTCCCCTGAGTTTCTCTCGGTTTCGGTGTCCACCGGCGACCTCAGACGGCCAATTGTTGACAGCATTGGAGATCCAATTGTTGACGCCATTGTTGAACTCTGTTTCAAGTCGGGTTAGTCTCTGCTAAGTCTTTCATTGGCGTTTGGCTCATTCGCGTGTGTGCCTTCCATCATCCAAATCCCAGGTTCCCTCTTTGTCCCATTGCTTCTTTGGTTGTTATCCGTTTTGTCCAGCGAGAGTATTTACAGGCCTATTAGTCTTGGCATTTTTAGTATTCGAATTATACCCTCTGCCTGTGCTCTGTCTTTGCGGCCCTAATTGCTAGTCTATTTACGCTGGTTTGTTCGATTTCTGGTCTCTGTCTAGTATTTGCTTGGTTCAAGTTTCAGTTGCATTTGCCCTGAAGGATTTTTGGTATTTGGAAGAGTTCCACAGTAGGAACATCTCACACGACTGTTTCTCTCTCCCTCTCCCTAGCTGCTCTCATCAAATTGGAAGAGTTTCAGTTTGGTCATTTTTTTGCTGTTGGTCCTTTAGGTGCTCTTATCGCATGCCAGTTCCTTAATTGATATTTTT
>JACYFF010031952.1:90042753-90054768 GCA_017589665.1 Selenicereus undatus | reverse complement strand
GACCTAGATGAGGTCACCCAGGAGGTACCTCAGAGCGAGAAACTGTTCATAGGAGGGGACTTTAACGGACATATCGGCGCGGAGACAGCAGGATACGATGGGGTCCACGGGGGCCTCGGTTTCGGAGAGAGGAATGCGGGAGGGGTCTCTGTGCTGGACTTTGCAGTGGCCTTGGATCTGTTGGTGGCCAACTCCTTCTTCAAGAAAAAGGAGGACCACCTGGTGACCTTTAAGAGCATTTCTTGCAAGACCCAGATTGACTACTTCCTAACGAGGAAGGAAACTCGAAAAGCGTGTAAGGACTGCAAAGTGATTCCCAGCGAGTTGCTGGGAACTCAACACAGGTTGCTAGTTTTAGATGTAGAGTTCAAGTTTCCTAAGAGGTCGAAGAGGAGAACCGAAGAACCCAGAATTAAGTGGTGGAACCTTACAAAGGAGAAGGCAGGGTTTATAGCAGAGAGATTAGCTGAGGAGAGAGTATGGAGGAGGGCAGAAGACGCCGACTCGATGTGGGATGCGGTGGCGGTTTGCATCCGAAGGTCGGCTAAGGAAACCTTAGGTCTTTCCAGGGGAGGCGGCAACAAGATGGAGGGCGCCTGGTGGTGGAACGAGGAGGTAAAGGAGAAAGTCAAGGCAAAGAAAGAGGCTTACGCGGAGCTCTTGAGCAGCAGTTCCGAGGACGAGAGGGCACATAAGAAGATTGGGTACAAGGAGGCCAAGAAGGTAGCCAAAAGGGCGGTGGCAGTAGCGAAGAGTCAGGCGTTTGATAGACTGTACCATAAATTGGGGACAAAAGAAGGGGAGAAGGAGGTTTTTAAACTGGCTAGGGCGAGGGAGAGGAAGACTAGGGATTTGGGAGTAGTAAGGTGTGTCAAGGACGAAGAGGGTAAGGTGTTGACCGAAGATGCTGAAATCAAGGAGAGATGGCAGAGGTTCTTTGCTAAACTCCTTAATGGGGAAAAGGGGGGAGACGACTGTAGTAGGGGCGGAGAGTGTAGTGATCAGCGTGCGGGTGACATGATATCAAAGGAGGAGATTAGGGAGGCCTTGAAGAAGATGGCGAATGGAAAGGCAGTGGGCCCGGACCAGATACCAGTGGAAGTTTGGAAGTTTATGGGGGAAGTGGGATTAGAGTGGCTCACGGAGCTTTTCAATGTTATTTTCAGGACCGCCAAGATGCCCAGAGAGTAGAGGGCCAGCACAGTCATCCCACTGTACAAGAACAAAGGGGATATCCAAGATTGTAATAATTTTAGGGGTATCAAGCTGCTCAGCCACACTATGAAGCTATGGGAGAGGGTGATTGAGAGAAGGCTGCGAGAAGAAGTAGAGATTTCAGAAAATCAATTTGGTTTCATGCCAGGCAGGGCAACCATTGAGGCAATATACCTCCTCAGAGGGCTCATGGGCTTGTTCAGGGATAGAAAGGTGGATCTCCATATGGTGTTCATTGACCTGGAGAAAGCGTATGATAGAGTGCCAAGGGAGGTATTATGGAGGTGTTTGGAAAAGAAAAGGGTGTCGCCCACGTACATTCGTGTTATCAAGGATATGTACGAGGGAGAGCGGACGAGGGTTAGGACTCCGGGAGGGGTCTCCAATGACTTTGCTGTTAGTTTGGGCCTTCATCAAGGTTCCGCTTTAAGTCCGTTTCTTTTCACTTTAGTTTTGGACGAACTCACTAGAGGAATCCAGGACGAGGTGCCTTGGTGCATGCTATTTGCAGATGACATCGTCCTTATCGATGTGACCAGGCAGGGGGTAAATGACAGGCTGGAGAGTTGAAGGCATACGCTTGAGGCTAGGGGCTTTCGGTTGAGTAGATCGAAAACGGAATATCTTCACTGTTGTTTCAGCAGAAGGATAGAAGAGGGGGGAGAAATCATAATGGATGGGAGGGCAATACCGAAGGTTGCCAAATTCAAGTATCTGGGTTCGATCATTCATCAGAATGGGGACATTGACGAGGATATCAGCCAGCGGATTAGAGTGGGCTGGCAAAAGTGGAAGTCAGCGTCAGGAGTGCTGTGTGACAAAAGAGTGCCTATGGATTTGAAAGGCAAAATCTATCGGATGGTAGTTCGACCGGCTATTCTCTATGGATCGGAGTGTTGGCCTCTAAAAAAGGCGCAGGTCCAAAGGTTGATGGTAGCTGAAATGAGGATGGTCAGGTGGATGTGTGGTTTTACGAAATTGGATAGGATTACGAATGGGGTAATTAGGGGCTTAGCAGGAGTGGCCCCCATAGAGGAGAAGATGAGAGAATCGAGGCTCAGATGGTTCGGCCACGTAAAGAGGAGAAGTGTGGCTGCCCCAGTGCGAAGGTGTGAGAGTATCAACCCCCCCGGTGGTAAGAGAGGGAGGGGTAGGCCAAAGAAGAGCCTAGAAGAGGTGGTTAGAGAGGACCTGAGAGTTGTCAGTCTCACGGAGGACATGGCTCAGGACAGGAGTTTGTGGCGAGACAGGATTAAGGTCCCGGATCGTAGGGGACAGGCTCCGTAGGTGGCAGTAGCTTAGGTGGTGTGGGGTGGGGTGGGTAGGGTTTTTATGGTTTGTTTGTCTGCAGGTAGTGTTTTTTCCCGGGTTGTCTCGGCACCAAGTGCCCCTAGTTTGCTAAGGTATGTTTCCACTCCTTATTTACTCGCTTATCCGGAACCTTCCCCCCTCCCTTTTTCTCTTGCGTCGGTAAATGGTTTTGCAATCGTTTCCTCTTAATGCCTTTTTCTCAAAGATGTTTTGTGGGTCTGACGGAATCAACCTCTCTATGGGTAGAAATACCAGTAGAGGTAAGGTTGCCTACAGCTGGATCTCCCCAGACCCCGCGAAGGGGAGTTTGTTGTTGTTGTTGTATGGACTTGTAAGTAGTTAATTGGGTTCTTAAATGAAGATTTTATCTTTATGTTTTCACAAATGTTATAATAAATTGTGTGTAATTTTGTGTTTGATTATAAGGACTTGTATGTAATTAATTGGGTTCTTAAACAAATACTTTTATCTTTATGTGTTCACAAATGTTATAATGAATTGTATGCAATTTTTTGCTTAATGATATGAACTTGTATGTAATAAATTGGTTCTTAAACAAAGATTTTATCTTTATGTTTTCACTAATGTTATGGTGAATTGTATGTAATTTTTTTGTTTGATTATATCAACTTGTGTGTAATAAGTGGGCTCTTAAACAAAACTTTTCTCTTTATGTTTTTACAAATATTATAATTAATTGTATCCAATTTTTTTGTTTGATTAGAATAAATATATTTTGTGGTATGTCTTTCTTGGATTCACCTAATATGTTATATTGGTCCTTTTTTTAACTTGTAGAAATCAAAACAGAAGAATTCATGTGAGATGTCTAATTGTGCATGCAATTGCTCAAAAATTTTGAGAAAGTATATACCGAATTGCAATCAATCAAAAATTTGCTACTATCTCTACATTTCATGGTCATAGATCATAGTATGAAAACGGAGGATACGTTAAAAGATGAAATTTGTATGAGTGATATAGGAAAAATGGAATTTGAATCAAGTAGAGATAACGATGTTCCCATTGTTAGTCTTTCTCCTGTTCCAAATTTATTTGATGATCCTTTAGCAAAATTATCAAAACAACACTTAGAATCCCATTTCATAAAGTTCGCTAGCCAGGACTTTGGCAACACGGATGATAAAACTTGTAAGCGAAGGAGAGAGCTTGCTGCTGCAAATAATGACATCTCTGCAATTACTGAAATGACATTTCTTGTAGCTCTGGAAAAACCTATGTTTTAATAAATCATACATTCCCGATGAGCTTGTCACCATAAGGGATAGCCCAATTATTATAAATGAAATAAAACAAAAACCTCACCCAAACTAAGCACCAAAACAGTCAACACACAAAAAAAGAAGCGGGCAAGTAAGGACACCACTTTGAGATGGTGGCATAAAATCAGCAGGCCAGAACTTGACATTGGAGAAGCACCATGTGTTGGATGAAGACAATGTGATTAAACTTCAACGAAGAGACTTGCTCTCAGAAAATGAAGATACAAGGGTATACCACTAGTATTTAATATTCTTTGCCTTATTCGAGAAAAAATAATAACTTTTGGTGTAGTTTTAAATTATATCCGTACTCATGATCTATAGCTTAGCAAGTCATGTGGTGTAGATGAGCAAAATGAAATATTATATCAATGTCTTGCGAGCCAATGTTTTGGATGATTTAGATTTGGGTACTTTTACCACAGACTAATACAAGCAGTTATCATTAGAAAATAAAGACGCAATGGTATGGCATCAAGTAGTTTTCAATCTTTGTTCATCAATCTTACTATTGTCAATTCTAATTATTGTTGGTAATCCCATCTCCACTAGCATAAATATGAGGCACATGTCTCTTAAGCACATCACACGTTCGATTCAGCCTATAAGTGTTTGCATTCTGTTGAAACTTGAAAGGTGAAGATTAAGGGCTACCAACATGAGCTTCATTTCAATCAAAATGCGTGATTGTTTTTTCTCCCCTAGATTGAAAATTGACATTTATAGGGCATGTGTGTTACGTTTACCCTATATTATGACATGGCTGCAAGTTCTCTGCTTCTTCCCCTTTGGTGACCCTCTTACAATTATGACTTTTGGGTCTTTAAACCCTATAAGACGCGTCTTGCTTGCAGTTTCATCCTTTTCAATTACATCTTTTCTACTTAGAGGCATCTTCTTGTAGCATAATCTGTTGCTTCGCACCAACAATCCATCATCGTATAACATAACCACGTGGGATTTTCTTCATATTCGCATATTTCATCACTACAAACATGTGACGACACGAGAAGCCCATTGACTCTAACTTCATACAACAACAATACATCATTTCATGAGCATCATGCCTAATCGCTACAAACCATGTGCTATTGCATTCAACTGCTTTTACCTAATGAAAAATAGGCTCTTCAAGTCCATGACCATTTTATTGCTCATTTTGACAAAATACATCGATTCATAGGCCATCTCCTGACACAGCAGGTAGTGACATTCTCCTGTATAGACTTTTGCTGCATGGGACTTAATGGTGGAAAGATTCTGTCAATAAGTGCGTAAGTATGAATTGTAGTAAAGTCACCATGTTCATCTTGAACTCTAAGCTCATGATAGCTTGATCATATGACTCGACTAGCTTATATATCTTCTGCTTTACAATCATTGATAACTTGACATTTTTGTGCATCAATTCAACTCTTTGTGTGCTTCTCATGCCTAGAAAAATTTAAAAAAGTAAATCAATATGAATTTGGTCTATTGAGTATGATAGAAAAAGCTTAAAGTTTAGGCTACTGACCTGTAAAGAAATGTCAACATAATGCCCACTTTTCCTTTTCATTATACAAGTCCTTAGCCCACTTTTTATCCTGAACTCCATAATAAGACACAAGTTCTTTCTAACCTTTTTCAAAATCCTTTGGAGTTCGATACTTGTTGGCGCACTTAATAAAGTCGCTACAAAAATTTGACACCTCCATTCCCCTTAACATTTCTCATTAGATGCTACAAGATAGTATATGGCGCACTTTAGGGAACACCACCTTAATAGCATTAGCCATTGCCTTGTCTCCATCTGTAAGAACAGTTAATGGGTTTTGTTCCTCTCCTACTTTGACTTATCATTCCAAAACCCAAATAAATGAAGATTCTCTCTCATTGAACACCGATACACATCCAAAAGGCACTGTCCTTCGATTATGATTGACACCAACAAGCATCATAGGTGGCTTATTGTAGGCACTGTATTTGTAAGTAGCATCAAAAACAAGGATTTGTCCAAAAGTTTTGTAATCTATGGGTGAAGCTCCATCACACTAGAACAATAGTTCTAAGCAACCCTTACCATCCACAGTATACTTCAAGAAAAATGAGGGATCAACATGTTTTTCCCCCTTAAATAACCCATAACAACCTCAGCTTCACTATCACGTTCTTTTTCCTTCTTAAACTTTTTTACATGATTCTTTAAATCGTGCTTGATAAACCCCAATTTTTGATAACTTCCGGCTCGTTTCACTAAATTTCGCATGATGGAACGAGGAGGGATAAGAGCATGATGCATGTGTTCAATTTCAATTAAAGTCTTCTTTGGAATTTTCATATGAGATCTAAATTTTTAAATGGCGAAAATTTGCATTAAAAATGACATAATTAAACAAGTAATCATAACAATTTAAAAATTGATGTCGTCTAACCTCAAGTATAGTACTTGATCTGCATTGGCAAGGGGATGTGTATATTCAACAACAAATCTCGTCACAATCTAATGATCTGTTTCTCTAATCCACTTGAATTGTATTTCAACTTTACAGCGAAAACATATTTCATCCTTCAGCTTTTCACACTCTTTCAGTATTGTCAACATGCTTTGCTATGTGTACACCTTCTGCAGAATATTTAAATGATGTCAAAGTTTGATGTCCATCTCTTCTGCTTTTCCATATCCCATCCCTCCAATCTCCTATCTCATTCTTCCAATCTCTGAAACCTTGAACTTTAGCATATTTTTTATAGATTCATGGCCGAAGTCAAGAGTTTTGAATATAAATCTCCTCATGTCTTCCATAGTAAGATCTTGAAATTCTTCATCTGGTGTTACTTGTATATCTTTCAAACTTTCAATTATAATAAAATCATCATCTTCATCTGTACATTCTTTTTCTTCTTCTTCTTCAATGTGAAGATCGCACTGAACAAATTGCAAACATTAATTAAAAAAATTTAAAAACAAAGCAGAAACCCTATTGGATAATTGTAAATATTAAGAAAAACCAAGTCAATAAAAAATATTACATAGAATTTGATCATTTTTTAAAATCATGCAGCAGTGAGATACACATCTAAAAAAGTTCATAATTGATACAACTAAAGATAAAATAAATACACATTATGCGTTGAACTATAAAAATAAAATAAGAGGAACAAAATAAAAATAACCTAATAATTTGCCATCGCAACACACAAACACATAAAAACATAAACAAAAAAAAGTTAGATTATTTAAAGTTGATAATTTTAGGAGCTTATAATATATGTTCAATGAAATTCACATATAAGAAACTTTCATTGCATGCAATATTGTCTTATACTAAAGGAATTGCAAAAAATTTATAACATACACAATTAAAGACAAAATAAATACACATTATAATACAAAAAACTTACAATATTATCATTACTAGTCATGTTGAACTCCGCCATTGGAGATTGCTCACAATGATATGAATAGAGATGGTGGAGAGTTATAAAATGGTGATGAATTAAATTTAGATGACAATTTAATTTACAGAAATTGTGGGAACCTAATTGCAAGGAAGAAGTCGGTAAAGCTTATAGAATTCCCAAAAATAAGGAAATTAATTTTCTATTAAGGAAAGAATTCGTATTGCATGGAAACTCTTGGATTTCAAGGAAATAATATTTTCAAAATAATTTTGTTGAGGAAAGCATTCAATAGTGTTCTCTAATCCAAAGGAGTTTCCAAAACCATATGCTCTCCCGTCATATTTTCCACAAAAAGTTTAAGATGCATTTGTTGAGGATGGAACCTGTGACCTTACCACTACCATCTAAGAATCCCAACCATTAGGCTATGAGGGTTTTCTAAAAACATATGCTCTCGTGTCATATATAATTATTATGCGGCTGAATAAAACCACAACTCATTCGTGACCTTCCAACTCCCATCTCATTGAACGATATGCTGCCCAGCCAATCGCCACCGACAACACCAGCACCGGCCAAGATCAGACAACCAGCTGAGCTACTTACCGACGACATTTTATCTTTTTTCCGACATGCACATTTTTTCCGACAAAAGTTTATCATCTCAGTCTTTTCAGGCGTGTTAGTGTTGGGGGAGGAGGAGGTCGCTAGAAATATCACCGGCCAGATATAACTTGGCCAATGTCAACTTTGGTGGTGTCTTGCCGGAAAATGTGGAGCTAATGGCAGGAAACCATGGAAGGTGGTTTGGGCTTCATGTATCAAATAATTTAATGATTTGTTTAGTTTCTTTTTAATGTTTTTTAGATCTTTCATTGAATTAAAGATATAATTTTTAACAATCCAAACATGGCCTTCAAAAATCATTTTTCAAGTAATTATCATAAGTTTAATAATCTAAAAATATTAAATTTAATGCCATTAAAAAAATAAAAATTAACCGTAAAAATTAAATATCGCCACATGTACGGCTAAGATAGTGGGAATTACTGTAATTTCCATAATTATCATTTTGCGAAAATCATTGTATCTGCACCAAAAAGAGGAAGTGGTTAACACCATTTAAATTCAGGCCCCTCTATACAAATAGGAATTCTATTGGTAAGCTATTGTCATTTAGATGACGTTGAACAGTTATCGTGTCACTTTATTATTATTTTGGGAAAATTAGTAAAAAATGTTACTTTTGTTTTTATATTACGTAAATGTAGTTCTCCTGTAGATTGGTGTTGAATTGTCATTGAATAATGTGCATATTTGACTTTTGACATAGCAGAGGACATGTTGATTGATTGCGCAAGAAGACGAGCCTACCCCTCAAAGAATTCACTAAAGGCTCTCATCCATAATAATAATAATAATAATAATAATTACCATTATTATTATTATTATTACTGTGATTATTATTATTATTATTCTAAATAGTATTTTACTAATTTTATTCTTTCTAATGTCATTAATATTAATGACATTATTATTTTCAAGTTCTATTTTTAATACTAAACTATTATTTTAAATTTTAGTAATGATTTATTTTATGTATTATTGCTATTATTATTATTATTATTTTTTATTATTGTTATTATTATTGTTACTAATATTAGTGTTATTTTTATTTTCTATTTTATATATTATTGTTGTTACTATTCTTATTATGATTACTATGATTATTATCATTATTTGATTACTAAGATCATTAATATTAATGTTATTATTAGTATAATAATATCATCATCAATTGTCTTTTTGCAATTAATATTAACACCAACACCACCACCACCACCACCTCCGACAACAACAACAACGACAATAACAACAACAACAACAACAACAACAACAACAACAACAACAACAATAATAATAATAATAATAATAATAATAATAATAATTATTATTATTATTATTATTATTATTATTATTATTATTATTATTATTATTATTGTTATTATTATTTATTGTTGTTGTTTTTATTAAAGAATTGATCTTGCCTCACTCACACACACTCACCCGTAATTTAATATAAAACTCGTAAAAATATATTTTAAGATCTTCGTCTATTAGGTTTTAACCCTATTATTGATGTCTCAAGACTTAGGATTTCTAGCTAGGGCTTATGGTTAAGGGTATGTGTATGTGCCACACACACGTCATGCCTGTATGTGTCTATACAAAAATAAAAAATTATTTAGTTAATATAAGGATATGGAAACATATATATTATAGGGTCGTGGCCACTTGGTTTGCAACCTGTGATGGATGCGTCAGGGTTTAGGGTTTCGAGCTTTTGTTTAGGGTTTACAATTAAGGTTTTGGTGTTTAGAGTTCTAGTTTACAATTTACGTTGACTACTTAGGATTTTTGGTTGTACATTTTACATGTTAGGATTTCATTGCTAGTTTTTAATTATCTTTAATATAAGCAATTTAAGATATTATAACATATTTTAAGCCACTAACATTTACCTCAAATGATAAACCCTAAACCCTAAAGTTAGGACCCTAAATCCCAAACCCTAAATCATAAACAGCTCTAAATATTTCCATATAACTAGACTTTATCTCCATTTTTTTTTAAAATATAGACATAGAATATATAAACATGATATTTTGGTGGGAGTGAATGTTGTGTGAATATTTATTTAAATGTCTTTTAGATTAGAGTATAAATTTTTTCAGTTATTGTATGTATCCCTATATTGTCACTTACAAATTAGAATCAAGTAGGAATTTCTTGAAATATAGTGTTGAATGGTCATAAAATGACTTTTAAGGTAACAAAACTACTAGCATCTTAAACTATATCTGAAATTATATACAGTCAACCCATGTTAATGACTTGTATTAACCCAAGTTTACTATTTGGACTAACCCGGGTTAGCAAATTGTACTTTATTTTAAGTGAGTGTTGGAAATCAACAACATTATCTGTAGGCTATTTTCACTGGACTTGAGTAATAGCACGACATTAAGAATAATATAGTTCATTGTGCCCATGTACATAGGAACACCCCAAATTAATTGCACAAAATTTCTGACTTATATGATAACAACATTTACATTTTTCAATCACTAATTCGACCAAAAAAGGGAAGAAACTAGAAACAAAATACAAGTAGTCCATTAATAGCATGGAAAACATTTTTTTGACAAAATACAATTAAAATATTAAATTTTTTTTTAAAGCAAGAATGATGGTATTTTCATAAGCTTAGATAAAAATAATTTTAAAAAATAAACCTTAAAAAGTTAGAAAATTTTTTAAATTAAATTTTTTTTAATTACAGAAACTAAAAGTAATAAAAATGATAATTTTGAATAATAAATTAGCAAGTGGAAAATTTAATTGAATCATAAAATTATAAATAGAGATGTTATTATAGGCCTTACATTTAAAATTCTAAATTTCATTTTGCCCTAAAATAATTAACCGTGTAATAGTAACATTTTCTTTTTAAATGCAATTAATTTTAAATTATCATGTTTTGGGTGATATGAAAATGATGTCTAAGAGAAGTAGAAATAGAGAGAGAAAAAGGATTGATTTTAATTATTTGTCATGAATGTAATGATATTGAAGTTGCCCTTTTTCCTATGATGGAATTAAGTTTATAGGACAAGATGAGAAAAATAGAGATGGGAGGGAGAGAGAGACTCCATGGCCAGGCAGGGGCGAAACTAAGATTCAAAGTAAGGGGGACGAGATTAATAATACACATAACATTGAGGAAATGCATGATTTCGAGGTTGGTAAGGACTTTTTTGTAAATATGCTCTTTTTACCTCATCACGATCATTCAGATGATAGCTTGAAATGGGTTTCCTATTGGCTAGATCTGATGGAAGAGCATTAATATCAATTGGAGTTCTCCTAGAAGAAGATGGATTGGTGCTTGTTGGTTGTTCGTTGTTAGATGGTGATTGAGTGCTTTCTTTGCGACTTTCTTAGATCAGTGGTGAGTTTTCTGATGCAGAGCTTGAACCAACAGATTATTTAGCTATCTTGTTGGAAAACTTCTCCATTTCAAACTAAAAAACACATTCAAGTTCTTACTTGGGTTCATGATTTTTAGTAAATCATTAAATCAACCAATTATTTAACATAAACAAACACAAATTTGACTAAGGTCAATAAATCCAACACACAAAAAAAACCAACAATAACCAACAAATTACCCCAATTCTAATTCTTAAATCCTCAATCAAGACAGACAAAACCCTAATTTTTTAATTGATGAGTAAATATCTAAATTAACCACTTATTCAGCACAAATTCAATAAAATTAGTAAATTAAACATAAATAAGCAAGCAATTATAAACAAAATTAACCCAACTTTAAATCTTCAACAAAGAACACAAATAGGTAAAAATCCTTATTTTTCAATTCATGAATCATGATTAATTCAAAACATGAATCTATCTAAAATCAGTAAAATAAACATAATCATTTCCAAAATAACAAAACTAAAAGTAAAAATTCAAAATTTTTTGGAGTTACCCCAAATTAGGAATTAGGAGGAGGTCTGGAGGAGGTTGGACTTTTGCCGGAGGAGGACTTCAAGGGTGTGTGGGCTTTTGCAAAACGAGAAACAAAAATAAAAGAAACTTGAAAGGCACTTGCAAAAATTCAAAACAAAAAAACACAATAGGCAACAAGAGGAGTCAAACCCATGACAACCCACACAAAGCAACATGTAGCCAACAACTCTACTATGCATATTTTTGTGAAATATTTAGTAACTAATTAATATATATCCATTTTTTT
>JACYFF010031952.1:90021821-90042743 GCA_017589665.1 Selenicereus undatus | reverse complement strand
AAAAAAAGAAAAAGAGAAAATATGTGGGAGGCGGATCACGTCCATAAGCTGGACCGAGGGGCAAACAAAGCGGATCACTGATGTATGGTATTTTTTAGACTGTGAGCCAAATTTTTGGCTCACAAGCTTTACGTTGTAGGTGCTTTAATAAGTATCTTCTAACAAAATATTATCATTTTGCATTTTTCAAATGCCACCTTCCAATGTGAGTAACGCCCGTGACACTGTAGCATTTTCAATGCTGAGCCAATTTTTTTAACTCACCAGTGATGAGCTACCACTGCCACATCAACTTTTTCTTCAACTTTTTTGCGTTACAATTCTCACTTTTTTTAATAGAAGACTCACTATTTTGACTTACCAAATAAAATAATACTTATAAACTTCACATTTAACCATATTTAAGCTTCAACCTGTAATTAAAAGTTGAATTCCCAATTCATCCCCTTTTCCAAAAAAAATTAAGCTTTTTTCTTTTTTTTGAATTCACGAACAGTAAACACACAAAATAAAGGCAGAAATTGGGGAAGGACCACTCACAGAAGCGGGCCACTCGCCCCTTTCTAGTGCACAGGCCGACGGCTGAAACCCAGGAAAGCGGCTCGCTCGCCCAAGTCCTGAGTTTTTGGCCCTTGAGACCTCTGTCGGAGGTGCTCCAACACACCCAATCCGACTCCGAAACGAAATCTAGATAAAACCCCATAATGAACTCTGTCCAATCCCCTTTTTCCACGTGTGCCCGAACGCAAAAAGCATGCAGCATCATCTGATCGTACAAAAACGGTCCATTTGTTCTCCCATTTCCATCTCCTATCACTTTTATTGGACTACTGATAAGTCATCTCACCGGTCTCCCACACCCACGTAAGGTCGTCACTTTTCGTGCACTTTTGGACCCCCTCCTCCCCCACTTCTTTGTCATGAACATACTATTCTAAGTAGAGAAGTAATCAAACCAAAGCCGACCATGAAAGAAAGAAAAATGCGCAACAATCACAGTGTAAAATCAACCAAGAAGAGGAAGAAACCCACCACCAGTCTGATCACATCGAGACCGTTCCGAAGAGCACGAACGAAGATCAAGAAGCCCAAATTTCTTAGCCTCTCAAACACCCAATTACAAATGCTCTCTAAAACTTCCAACAACAGCAACAATAACAGCAGCAGGAAGAAGCAACTCGACTTGTTTCCGGTTCACCCGGATAATACTGAAAAGGAGGGCCCTGACCTGGACCCTGATCCACTGGAAAACATGGCGGATCACATGTTTTCCGAAGAGGGACCGGGGCCCACCACGCTAAGGGGGCTGTTAAACGGTTCCGTTTCATCGACGACTTCATCGGAGCTATCGCATGCCGTGGCGTACGGAGCGGAAGATAGCGTGAACAGTGCGACGGCGCTTGTACGGACGGCGATGCGGAGGAGCGGAGAGAGGGAGGGGAGTGAGGAAGAGAGGTGGGTGAGTCTAAGTGATGTGGTGGAGAGGCGGAGTTCGTCGGAGGTGGCGGCGGAGGAGGAGGTGGCGAGTGGTGGCAGGGGGCTGTGGCTCAGGCTGAAGTTGGATTATGAGGAGGTCTTGAATGCGTGGTCGGGGCCTGGGAAAGGACTGGACGAGGAGGAGGAGGAGCTAACGCAAACTGTTCCTGACTTGCGGTTTGAGCAATACGGCGTCGTTCCTTTTGTGAGATTTCTTGTTCCCCTCTCTTTTGTTCGCTATTTACCATGATTGCCACTTGCAAGATACTTAGAAATGAACTTAGAAATTAACACAAAATTTTATTTCTAATTATTTATATGACTTGATGTAAATAAAAAAGAGTAAAATTAATGTAAAATAAAGTCTCTGCTACTATTTGAGGTGGAGTTCTTTTTTTATTTTTTAGGTTTTCCCTTGGTTAATTGAGACAAGATACAAAAAGAATCAAAAGTTGATTCTCTTTTGTACGAAACTTGTGTGTATTCTATTGTTGGACTAGCCTAAATCACCGGTGAAGGGTGTTTTTGTAGTCTGTCCTTTTTGCCACTGCGGGTGGTTGGCAAATTAAAATTGTCACATGTTCTATCTAGTATCTGCTTTCCTGCTTAGTTGTCATAGCAAACCCTACAATTCATTGAAAGCAATGCCTTTACCTGCATGTTGAGGCAAAGTAGGCTAGCAATTGAGGGAAACTTATACCATAGTCCTGGATTCGTATAACAATGTGGACCGTGCATGTCAGTTTATTTAAATGAACAATTTTATGGTGCAAATAAGCATTTATATAGGGCAGCCCGGTGCACAAGCATCCCGTGTTCACGCAGGGTCTGTGCAAATAAACATTTATATGGTTCACAAATAAGCATTTATATAGATTACAAATGAGCATTTTGATATTTTTATGCATCTCACACTATGTTACTTGTGAATATTATTAGATGACGATTTTTTATTAGTGTAGGGTCTGATTTTGAGAAAGAAAGAGCTTCTTATATAATGTTTAGCATTTTGGTAATACGTATTTTGGTAATGAGCTTTTATAAAGTCTATAAATGAGCATTTATATGCAATACAAATAAATTTTTTTGTATTTTTATGTATCAACAATAGTTCACCTAAGGATGTTAGAGGACGATCACTGATAAGGATGAGACTTGATTTTGTTGAAGAAAGGATTTCTAATTTGGTTTTTAAATTGCACTTATAGGCTATTTTGTTTTATTTTATTGGTATTGTTGATTCTCTATTTTTATATTTCATTACCTTTAAGGAAACATAGTATTGTAATTTGTTGTTTTATAATTATTGAGCATCTATTTAGTTTCTAAATAAGCATTTATAAGGTTTTTTTTAATAGAAAAACATTTATAAATTTTACAACTAACCATGATAATTGTTCCTGTATATCCTTAATTGTCTGATTTTTTGTGTTTTCATTACAAAAGCAGTTCATTAGAAAATTAGAACAAAATAATTAAATTCGGACATGGTCCGAGTTGAATAAATGAACACAATAAAATCAGAATAATTATTTTTTTGCAAAGTAAAATTATTATATTAACTTTATAACTTAGTAAGATAAATTGAAAAAAAAATTAAATACAAAAAAAATTCAACATTGAAAAGCACAAAGGAAAAGAGAAAAAAAGAAATTAAAAAAAATTGCATGAGTGATTATAGCCGGCTGTCGTGTGATCTGGGCTCCGGGTCCATGAAGCAAGAAGAGCCTAGGGCCATGACATATGGACTGAGCAAATTGGGTATTCTGCAAAGGTGGTAACACTATTTTTTTTAACCTTGGCCTAAGATGAAGTGAATAAATTTTTACAACAACAACAACAACAATTTCTAGTGTGGGTTCTGCTTTTGCGGAGTTTGGAAAAATTCAGATGTAGACAACCTTACCTCTACTAGCAATTCTGCCCATAGAGAGGCTGATTCCAAGAGACCCATAAAAACCAGATTTTGTGAAAATATTTTATAAAAGAAAGGTTTTGAGAAAACATTTTATGGGGAAAACTAAGGGTGAGTATCAAGGAATGAATTAAGAAATACGAAAAAATACGAAGAAAAAAATCAGGCAACAGTAACTATGTGACCAAAAGTGCAAAAAAGCAGAAGGAGATACTGTACCTTAATAACCAGAAGTAGGCAAACAATGTTTTTTCTCAGACGCAAGAACTACCTGCATGCAAACATAACCTACGAAGAAACCGCAAACAGACTCATTTTACTGCAACCAAGTGACCAACTACGAGGCTAACTCTGTGCGATCTAAGATCTTAATTCTATCCCGTCATAGCAAAATTAATGTTAATCACGACCAAAGTTTTTGTGTTTTTTTTGGGGGGGGGGGGACACAAGCAAAGTTGGGTATTTATTGATAGAGTTTGAACTGTTTTTATACCATGTAGTTGGAGTTAATTTTTTTAGTCTTGTTTTTGCATTAATTTTTTAGTAACTCCACTCAAAAGTATCGTTTATTCGGTCCTTTTTATTAAAAACTAATAAATATGCATTAAAATGACTATTATACCCTTTAGCATTTGCTTTTTTATTTTATTTTTGGGAAAAGGCTCCATAAAATCTTCCATCCCCTCCTTGACACCAAGTGTCACCGCACCCATTAGCCCCAGGTTGCCAGCAGGATGCCGCCTACCGGAAACCCGCCGTTGGGGTTTGGGGGGTTGTGGTGCTTGGGTTGGAGAGGAGGTTTGGTAGTTTTCCCCGAGAAAAAGAGTGAATAAGCAAATGATAAGGGTCTAACGGACTAACAGTCATTTCATAAATTCGTCAAATCTCAGAATAAGGGGCTATAACAAGGTAATATATTTAGGTGAAGATACTAAAAAAATTAATATGAAAACTGTAGATCAAAATATTAATTCATCAATCATAGGATATGAAAATTTTGAAAACTCCAACTATTTTAGAGGTCACATATTATGTTCTTTTCAACTTATCATTAGTATTTATCATTAATATCTAATAACTTTTATCAATGTAACCAAAAGTATCGTTCAGGAACATTTAATATCATTCAACAATTTTATTTGGTTCAAAAGAGTCATAAAGGATAGCATAGTGCACTTATACAATGGGGCAAGGGGAGTAAAATACAAAATTACAAATAAAATAAATTGGAGAGGGTGTATAAAACAATTACAATATAATAGGTAGGGGATCAAACTTGGAGACATAATGTACTCAAAATTTCATTCTTAACTAATAGGCTAAGACCACATCGATGTCATTCAACAATTTTCAGTATCATTCAACAATTTGAGCTAACTTTAAGTAACTTTCAACAATTTTATGCAATTTTCAGCAACTTTAAGCACTACTAAGTACTTAGCAAAATACATAATTGTATTCTCTTTGATCATTCAACAAATTTTAGTAATTTCCATAAATTTTTATCAAGTTTTAGCATCATTTAGCAGCTTTTAACATTGCTCAGAAACTTTTAGCAACTTTGAGCAACTTTCACCAATAATTATCATCAATAAGTACTTGTAAAAATGAACATGCTCATTGCCAAAATAAATAATCTTTGTTGAAATTTATTGTGATGCTGTCACTTAAAAGTGAGCAATAAAAATGAATGAGATTAAGCAAAAAAAATTGACAAGTCTAATATGCATCAAACTATTCAATGAGGCAATTTGTTGATTACGAAAAAATTTTCTTTCTTTAATTCGAAAAATTTAAGAAAGATGGTAAACAACATGGTTACATGGCTGAAATTGAATTGGAGATCAATGCACTCATGATCGGAGTTTAATCCACTAGTCTAAGACTTGGTTGATAATTTGTTAATCACCGAAACCTTTTTTCGTCTTTAATTCAAAAGAGTTATATTGTAATAAAAGGTAATACAATAAGAGGTGAGAAATTGAATCAGGGTTCAATATATCCATGGTCTCAATTTAATCCACTAGCCTGAGACATCGTCCAACATTGTGGACGTACTTCGATTCAAACCTACGATCACAATTCTTCAGATGATGTTAAATATGTTTTTAGACTAGGCACAATAAATTTTTTCTCCCAAGTTTATGAATGAATTGAAGTTGATTTTGGGTGTAAGTGATAGCTGAATATTGTGCAAGTGATAAATAATACTTCTACTACCATCATATGTAGTGGGGTGTTACAAGTAAAGGGCATTGGAGCGTTCCGGAATACAGTTGGAATGGGCAAATTAGCAACCATCCACAAACGGGAGGCAGCACAGGGGAAGGAGGATGGAAAATAGGGCTAAGGGAAGCAAGTGTGTTGAGATACAAGGAAAAACGTCAAAGTAGACTGTTCGATAAGCGAATTCGATACGAAGTTCGTAAGCTCAATGCTGAGAAGCGACCACGGATTAAGGTACTTCAATTCAACTTTCTCTTCTAAATTATTCAAATTGCTCTTAGAAAAAGTCACTTCTGGTCAATTTTTTAACCTTGAATTATTGTTAAGTTGTCTTTGAATTAGTATTTTTATTTAATGGAGTATTGAGTAGTCAATCATTTTCAGTTTCCATATAATCGGATTCATCTCTTGGTAATTAAGGGGTGAGGCTTCTCCATCTCTAACTATCCTTCCCAATCCACATGCAGCCTATTCAGGCAATCAGGCGGGACTTTTGGGGCAAGAATTTGAACTTAGATTGAATTATATTAATTGTTTATTTGGGTTCAAATAGTACGCTCCTTGTTCAAGGTGTGTATTGTTGGTATCTCTAGTTTTGGGTACATGTCTCTTTAGATGTGGTAATTGGGTCATTCGACTTGGTTTCAGATATGCTTAACTTTGAATCGGATCATGTCCGAGTTAACAAGATTTGATTCGGTTTCGGGGGTTGCGTCATTTTAGCTGAGGTTGATTTCGCGTAAATTCATGTTTGGTCCAATACTTTTAAAGAAAAAAAATTGCAATAGAAAATGTTTGGATCAGACTCTATTTAATCTGGGTTATTTTGGATTTTGGGTCTATTTCGAATTAGCTATATAAGTGTTAGTTGCGGTCATTACATTTGAGTGATTAGATCCCAGTCACTTTTGCCACATCTAGTATCTTTGCATGTGGTACTGCGAATTTTTCTATGAGGAAACATTCTGGCTAGTTGTACTTTGGAGGCAGATGAGGCCAGTGTAGAGTATATGTCCATGTTTTTTTTTTTTTTGTTTATTGTGTTATGCTGTCACTGTACTTGTGTTTTTATCTTATGCGTTAGCTGAGTTATGCTCTGCTCAATCTTAGGTTGAGCCTAAGTTTATTCCAGCACCAAGAAACTTTCTTTACACGGTGTATGATCAGCAGGAGTATCAATTGAATTAGTTGAAGTGTTTTTCGCATGAAAATTGATTTGTGATATATTTGTGTAGGTATGACAATGTATTACCAAAGAATAAATATATAGGAACACTTTAGTTGTGGTTCATTTTGTCTTCCACTTTTTTTTGAGAGATCTCGATATACGAAATAGACCTATTTTTAAGAAAAAAGTTAAAACAATTGTTCGACTTTTCTTCAAAGTGTTAAAAAGTCACACGACTTTAAAAATAATTCAAAAAATCACTAAATTTTAGTTTTCAGTCCAAAGTTATTATTCATAGCCAACTAAACATCTATGATCCTACGAGTAATAAGAATGAATGTAAAAAGAGCCAACTTGTAGAGTTGATGTTATGTTTTTGTCTAATTTGTTGGGGACAGTCATATGTTTTGTCATGTAAACCTCATCAAATCCAAATCATATTTCAATCTTGATTTTGCCATACATATTGTTAAAATGGCAACATTGTTCTTGGAAATTTTGGATGGTAGGGGTATTAGGCAAAACTCACAACTTTAAACTTGGACGTGCGTACACCGTACTATTATCTTATTTATCATTTATGTCCCAAGATTGAGTTTAAATTTGTTTTTGAGGTATTTGGTGACAAGAGCTTTTTAGGTAGGGAGGGGGGGAGTAATTTAGGAGGGTTTTATCTATTTTGATAAACTCAAACAGCAGAATAAGTGTTTAATAAGCAGTTGTTTGGCCCCAAACAGTTCTTTTTAAAAAGACTATTTTCATTAGCCTTTTCGAAAAGAGTAGTTTGTAGAAATGACATACTTGCCGAAGAGTTTCAAGAGTCACACTATATATCCTTAAGTTGTATTAATAGAATATTGCTTTTATAAAATAGAACAAGTATGGAGCACCATAAAGTGTTGCTTGAAGGCTTCTATTAACAGCATTCAAACCCAGTTAGATCTTGAGAATTAACAAGAGTGAGAGTCTTTCCTTTATTTATTTTTTCTTTAGAGACAAAAACAAACTATCAAAACTGCATTTTCTTTTTCATCGTTTGCATTTTTTTAGTCAAGTAGTATATTTTTTGGTGTAGATTTTCTAATTTCGTTAGTGTCTTATGTCGAGCTTATTTGGTCATCTCACCATGCACGTTTAAGAATGTTTGATATTTATACTTTAGATTATGCAATTCCCTATTTGATTATGTAGACAATGAGCTTTAGATTGACGTAAATAAATAGTAGATTTGATGTTATGTTTTATATGAATTGAATCCAATGAAGATAAAGTCATTAGAAATTCATATAATTAAATTTCAATTTCAATTCACATAACGCAAAAAAATGAAATAGATAACAAAATAACGTTATAAAATGTAGATATCATTTACGTAAGTACAAATTGAAAATAAATAAGATAAATGATGAATACAAATTATGTAGAATTAGTAAGAAAGTAAAGTCCTATGAATGAATTTTTTTTAGTGGTCACAAATGAAGTTAATTTATACATGACACAAATTTAATTCTTTTTTAAAAAGAAAATAAGATGACCAATAAATTGAAAAATTATGTTCTATTAATAATAATTTAGGGATAACGATATAAATAGAATTTTGCCTAACATTTTTCTTAGAAATAACTAACTTTACAAAATTATTTTTCTACGAACTGATAACTCAAATAGTTAATGCAAACAACTAATTCAAATACCTAATAACTAATATAATTAGCTAACAGTTAATAACTGTTTGTCAAATATGATTAAGTATATGTATATACATATATATATATTTACAAACAAGTGTCGTCTGTTTCATTTGTGTTCCAGTTCCCATATCCCCTAATAATAACTATCAAAGCACGCTTAATTGCCGGTAAGATTTCTTCATATTGTAGGGTAGATTTGTCAAAAGAGGTGCGGATTAGCTAAGACTGTTGATGGAGGTCATTAGCTTGATAATGTGTGGATGCAATGCTGTGTATGCCTCAAGATGTTCTGCTTGCTACACCATGAAGAGATGGTAAATAAGAGGAGCTCAGGAGGGAAAAATACTCAAAATTGGGAGCAAAGGCAAGCTTGGGCACTACAAAGGAGGACGTGAAACTCTTCAAAGATTACCCTAAATATGGGCTCAAAACCCAGTTTATCATGCTATAGGCATGGTAAAGGGAAAAACAGAGAAAAATATATGCTACTGTGTCCAAGTATTCTTCGATTGAATGTAGCCAAAAAAAAAAGAAAGAAAAAAGGTGTTACGTGGGTGGCGAATGTAGGCAATTGGATAAGGATTTTGCACTCCGAAATGAAATTGTAAGATTAGTGCAATAGTTGAAAATTGACATGCATTAAAAGAACACACGATAATAGCATCCTGAATAGCATGCACGATGAGGAACTGCCTTACAAAACAAGTGACTCTAGGAAACTTTTTTTCTTTTTTTTTGGGGGGGGGGGGGGGGGAGCTAACAGAGGCTTGGGGAAGACGCATTTGAGAAAATTGGGGAAAGAGGTCATACTTCTTTTTTCCAATGGCTACTTGTGAAATTCAAAAAGGTCTTAACCCCTTGTGAGTTCATTAGGTGATTTTTTTTGTCCCCCTGAAATTCGCATTTCTTTGTTTGGATCCAGAATTTAGAAAGAATACAATCTTTAGGTGCCAATGAGCTTTAGTTTGATTGGTGTTGTGGATGCTTACCTTTGGTACTACCTAGATTTAATTTTATGTGGTTGGAAATCCCTTGTCAATGATATGGGGGATTATGGGTGTCAAATGAGTCTCTTTTTTCCCCAAAATTGACGTAGGATCTGGCTCTGATTGAGTGACCTCGTCACTTTTTAAATGAGAGTAAAACTTTATCTTTCTTTGGAACTTTTAGAAATTCTTTCTCTACCAAAATTCTTTCTCTACCAAAATGCATGCCTATTCCAATGGGCATCTTCAAGGAGGTTTTTACCCCGTAGAGCATCTAGATGAGCTCTTTGACAACCGGCAACAAGTTTCAATTTTCGACGGGCCTGTCGAAGAACCAAGGAAACTTCAAGCCTATTCTTCTAAAAACTCCATGTTAACAAGTATCATAAATCTTAGAATTGATTCAGCTGTTACAAAATATATTAATTCTTTATCAATCAGTGATAATCAGGCATTAAATTCCTTGATTCTGTATGAGGCTAAGTGCCACTATAAAAAGGGGGTGTGGATCAAGGAATGGGACATACAGCAAGCAAGAATCATTCCCTAGATCTAATCCTCTCTCTGACCTCTCCGTCACATAACCTAACTATCTTCAAAGATTCGGGTTTTGGAGCGTGAATTGTTGGTGACTCTAGTAGCCACAATAACTGATAAGGAAACTCCTTCCCTAAGATATTATTTAGTCATAATTAGGTAGGCATATCTTAGAGATATTATTTTATCAAAATCACCTAGTAGTTGTATTTAGGAAAAATTTGTTTCTTACTTTCCAAGATAGAGAACGCTAGGGTTTTTCATGTATAAAAAGCATGGCCAAGCCAACGTCAAGAGCATGGAAAATCAATAAGCATATTTTCGGCCTTAGTAAACTCATGGCCAAGGGCTTCTTCCATTCACTTTCTCTCAATTTTCTTTCAACCAATTTCTTCATGGCATCAGAGCCATGAGTGTGGGAAAAGGGTTTGTAATTGAAAATCAGTCACCATACTATCTTCACCCATCAGAAGGTCCTAGAGTCACAATTACTTCAGTGATCTTTAATGGAAAAAATTATGAACTATGGCAGAAAGTTGTGAGAACAGCTTTAAAATCCAAAAATAAGTTAGGATTCATAGAAGAAACCTTAACTAAGCCAACACCACAAAAAGGAGAAGATTTGAGTGAGTTGAACGCATGGGAGATGGTCAACTCTATGATCTGTTCTTGGATCATCAATGTTATTGATCCAAAACTGCACACCAATGTAGCTTATGCTAAAACGGCTTACGAGATGTGGGAAAATCTGCATAAGCGTTATGCCGTAGCTAACACCCCTAAGATCCATCAACTCAAAACTAATGGGGATGTGGAGTGAACGGGAGAATTATGCAAAAGTACCACAATGCACATGTGGTACGTGCGAGTGCAAAATCGAGAGTAGAATCACAAAGATGGCGCAAGACGAGAAGACCCATCAGTTTTTGATGGGATTAAACGATGAGGCATTCTCAACTATTCGCAGTCAAATTTTGGCACTTGACCCATTACCTACTCTCAATGTCATATTTAATATGGTGACGCAAGAGGAAAATCATAGAAGAGTCATGATGGGAAGAGATAATCGATCAGAAAATATGGTGGCTTTTGCGGCGAGAGAACACACGAACGAAAGACCATCTTGCAGGCACTGTGGTCGGTATGGACATGATGAGACGAACTATTATGAAATCATTGGGTATCCACCAAATTGGGGCAGCCATGGCCGAGGGCGAAGCAGTCGAGGTGGTGGCCGAGCAAATAGAGGAGGCAGAAACAGTGGACGTGGGCGCGAGCGTGAGACCGTTCACTCAGTTCAGGCCCAGAACGAAGGCCCAACAACTCACGACTCAGCAGACTTCGGCCCAGTCCCATCTTTTGGCCCAGCAGCTGCTTTCGGCCCAGCAGCTTCATTAGGCCCAGCAAACTCAGCAGGTCACGACCCAACAACAAATCACGGCCCAATAGCCGCAGCATCGGTTCCAGGTCTGACTCAGGATCAAATACAGAAATTACTTAGCCTCATCAAGATCCCAAGCAAGGTTTTGAGAAAATTTCAGGTAATACGCCTTGGATGTTTGATAGTAAAGCGTCATGCCACATGATGAGAGACTTGAACCTGATTCAAGAAATCAAGAAAATTGATTCGATTGCTATAGGAATGCCAAACAGGACGCATACCCTAGCGAGCCAAGAGGGGTCCGTGGTGTTGGGTGAACGGATCAAACTAAATAAGGTTTTATATGTTCCTTCCCTTAAGTGCAATCTTGTATCCATTGCCAAATTATGTAAGGAACTAAATTGTAGTGTGACATTTTATGACGATTTTTGTATCTTACAGGACTGTATTTTGAGGACTCCGATTGGTGTGGGTAAGCAAAGCGGAGGAGTCTACTTCTTCACAGAGTGATTAGTGGAAGAGAGGCAAGTGAATGCGGTCAGTTCTGTTGACTTATGGCACAGAAGACTAGGGCACCCTTCATATGAAGTTCTATCCTATTTATCTAGTAGTTTACAAGTAAATTTTGATAAAAATAAAGAAGATGTATGTGAAACTTGCTACCTTGCAAAGCAAACCAAGAATTGTTTCCCCTTGAGTTCTAGTAAAGTTGAAAGGATTTTTCAACTTATTTATTGTGATATTTGGGGACCGTATCGGGAATCTTCATATAACGGAGCCCATTATTTCCTTACTATTGTGGATGATGCGAGTCGGGCTACTTGGGACTATTTAATGGTTGATAAGGGGGAGACAAGCCATTTTTTGAGGGAGTTTATAACCATGGTCAAAAACCAATTTGAAACCAGTGTCAAAGTTGTGCGAAGTGATAATGGGTCGGAATTCACATCTAAACCAATGGAACAATTCTACCATGACCATGGCATTCTATGCCAAAGTAGTTGTGTCGAAACTCCACAACAAAATGGTAGAGTCGAGCGAAAGCATAGGCATGTCCTAAATGTAGCAAGAGCCCTCCTCTTCCAAGACAATTTGCCTATAAAGTTCTGGGGTGAGTGTGTGCTAGCAGTCGTGCATCTAATTAATCGCACATCGAGTAAGGTTTTGCAGGGAAAAACCCCATTTGAGGTTCTCTATAAAAAGAAGCCCTCTAATGATCATATTAAAATTTTTGGGACATTATGCTTTGCACAAAATAAAAGAATCAATGACAAGTTTACACCGAGGGGGAGAAAGTGTGTATTTTTGGGTTACCCTTTTGGACAAAGGGGATGGAAAGTGTTTGATCTAGAAACCTAAGAATTTTTCACCTCCCGCGATGCTATATTTCATGAAAATACTTTTCCGTATGTCGTGAGCTCCACCTCAGCACCCTACTCTTCCATATCTAATCCTCCAAGTCTGCTCACCTTTGATGACATTGACTTGGTGCACTCCCGCCCTTTGGATTAGCCACTCAGGCTTCGACTTGAGGATAGCCCAGCACCGCAGCCCAATGTTCCACCCAGCTCCTGTGACAGGGGGAGCTTTGGGCCTGGAAATTTCAGTGACCAGCCTGGGCCCAACTCTGGCCCAGAAACCAGCCCAGCCAACCCTACAGACGTTGAGGCAGCTCAGCCCACTTTAGCGTGCCCTCAGCCCAGTCCCACACCACTTGAGCAGCCCATCGCCACCACTGAGGGTGGCCTAGATCCCGGGTGGCCTGCAACGCCACCATCCGGCGGTGGAGCCGTGGCCCAGTCCACGTCGAGTCCCATCGGACCTCCCACGTCTCTGCGGCGGACGGGCCGACCCAGTACGAAGCCTGCCAAATACAATGACTACTTGTATTACAACGCAAGGTCCACTGATCCCATCCTTAAAGACCCCTCCTTCTTCACTGTCCCACATTCAAAAGGATCCTCAGGTACGCGATATCCTTTAGCAAATTATGTCACATCTACTAAATTTTTGCCTTATATCAACAATTTTTAGCTACTCTAACAAGGGTTGTTGAGCCCACATATTTTCATGAAGCCGTAAAAGATCCAAAGTGGCGTCAGGCCATGGCTGCAGAGATTGAGGCCTTAGAAAAGAATGATACTTGGTCGCTTGAGGATCTCCTAGTGGGCAAGAAACCCATAAGTTACAAATGGGTCTATCGCGTCAAGTATAATGCATATGAGAGCATTCAGTGCTACAAGGCAAGATTGGTTATTTATGGCGATCACCAGGTTGAAGGGTTCGACTACAAGGAAACATTTGCTCCAGCTGCCAAAATGACAAGTGTGCGGATATTCTTATCTGTGGCCATAGCCAAAGGATGGGAACTTCACCAACTAGACATTAACAACGCGTTCCTACATAGCGACTTGGATGAAGAAGTCTACATGCGTTTGCCTCCAGGTTTCCGCTCCAACGATCCCACCAAGGTATGCCGTCTGAAGAAGTCTTTGTATGGTCTACGCCAAGCCCCGTGGCAGTGGTTCGCCAAGTTATCCAGTAAGCTCAGTGAGTATGGTTTTGTTCGTACCTATGTTGACTACTCACTATTTATTTATCGATAGCAATATGTTTTCATGGGATTACTTGTTTATGTGGATGACATAGTTTTCGCTTCCAATAATACTGTTGCTTCTCAAAACTTCAAGGCCTACCTTCATGCGTGTTTCAGTATTAAGGACTTAAGGCCTTTAAAATATTTTCTTGGCATTGAAATCGCTCGTGGGTCAGAAGACATGTTTCTCTATCAGTGCAAATACGCACTTGACATCATTGAGGAATGTAGGCTTCTAGGAGCCAAGCTTGCCGAATTTCCCATCGAGGAAAATCACAAATTAGCCTTAGCCAGCAGCTGGGAACTTCATGATGCTACACGTTATAGAAGATTGGTGGGGTGTCCCATCTATCTCACTATCACTAGGCCTGAGTTAACTTATGTCGTCCATGTACTGACTCAGTTCATGCAGTCACTACGGGAGGAACACATAGATGCTGCATGGAGGGTAGTGCGCTATCTTAACGGTACTGCAGGTGATGGACTTTTTCTTCATGCTAACAATAATTTGCAGGTCTATGGCTACTGCGATTCTTATTGGGGTGCCTGCCCTCTCTCGCGTCAATCCTTTATCGGCTACTTCGTTACTCTCAGAGGCTCCCCTATATCTTGGAGGACTAAGAAGCAAGTCATAGTCTCTCGCTCTTCCGCTGAAGATGAGTATCGTGCCATGGCCGTTGCCACTAGCAAATTGGTGTGGGTTCGTACTTTTCTTGCTGCCCTTGGGATTTTTCATCATCAACCCATGAAGCCCTTCTGCGACAGCCAAGCTGCCTTACATATCGCTAAAAATCCCGTTTTCCATGATAGGACCAAGCACATCGAGATTGACTTTCATTTTGTTCGCGAAAAACCTGTGTCTGGTCTCCTCACTTTTGGGCATGTACAGTCCCATCACCAACCTGCTGATATTCTCACCAAGGCTCTTGACAAGTGACAATTTCAGTATTTGAAAGGCAAGTTGGGCATGATCAACCTCCATGCTCCAACTTGAGGAGAAGTGATAAGGAAACTCCTTCCTTAAGACATTATTTAGTCATAATTACGTAGGCATATCTTAGAGATATTATTTTATCAGAATCACCTAGTAGTTGTGTTTAGGAAAAATTTGTTTCTTGCTTTCCAAGATAGAGAACACTAGGGTTTCTCATGTATAAAAAGCATGGCCAAGCCAACGTGAAGAGCATGGAAAATCAATAAGCATATTTTCAGCCTTAGTAAACTCACGGCTAAGGGTTTCTTCCATTCACTTTCTCTCAATTTTCTTTCAACCAATTTCTTCAATAACCGTGGGTAGAAATAAGAAGGCACAAAGATCCAGGTTCAATTTCCGCAACCAAGGTAACATCTAATTACCAATAGTGGTATCAGAGCCACGCTTTTTTTATGCTGGCCCCGAAATATGGTATACATGCTCGTGAATATATGCCAGAATGCTATATTTCAATAAAGTTATTCTGTGTGATTATGCAAACATGATGCTGATGCTAATTTGCAGAGATTAATATGTATCATATTAAAATGCTCAATCATATAAATCTGTTTCTGTGTGAAACGAATTTTAAAGTTTAGAAATTATGCTCATCTGCATATATTACATGACACTTGAATTCATATTTCATTATGATAATAATTTTAATATGCATAATTTCATGGCCAAATTATGCTCATCTACTTCATAGATCTGGGAGAAAGACCCCAATGAACCCCCTCGTTTCATATCTCACCATGCCCCAGACACCCCACGGAATCAAAACACAAACAAAAAAAATGAAAATGGAAGGCGAAACTTACCCGGAACCCATCAGCATCGCCGCGAGGAGCGGCGCCGCCGATGAAAACCTTTTTTGGTGTTTTCTTCCTCCCACTGTCCTTAAGCCTCGTCGATCTACTCATTCCCGGCATAAAAACCACACAAAAACGCCCATAAGGTTGCACGTGTATGTCACATGCCATCAAGGAGGTGGTGCGTTGAGCGTATGGATGGCCTCTGGCACTTCGTTGGCAGCCGATCTGCACCTTGATAGTGGTGGTTTTGCCGATAGGTGGGTAGACAAAGCCCATGGGGCTTGGATGGTCGACGATATGTGGCGGTTTTTCCTCATCTGGGATTGGTGGTACGGTTGTGTATTGAGACCAAGGAAGAAGGATGAAGCTCGGATGGTGGTCTCGATTCTGGACTGAGACCGAGGGGATGAACCTAGAAACCATCGGGGCTCGTTCGGGATAGAGAGAGGGTCAGGCAAGTGTATGGAAGTAGAAAGAGCATGAGGTTGAGGGTTGTGAATGAAGAGAGAAAGAGTAATGAGTGTTATGAAGGAAGAACCAAGGTGGTTCTAGAATATGCAACGGCCGAAACAAAAAAAGAGGGGGCCTCAAGTTAAACAAAGAGCCCCATGTTTCTTTTTGGACCAAATAATTTTTCTTGGGGTTGAACTTAGTTAAGTTTATAATTATTGTTTGGGCATATTGATTATTTAGTTTTGATAATACAAGTTCAAATAAATTGTGGCATATTGTTAATTCTTGATATGAATTATAATTTCAAACTATTTTTGATTTTGAATGCATGAACTTGGTATTGTAACATTAATATGTTTAATGTAAAAATATTTATCACCTGCTCATTTGACATATAAGTTTGTTTTATATTTCAAACAACATGATATGGTGTTAAGTTAATTATTATTGATGCAATATTAATTAGTTTCATATATAAGCATAAGTTTTAGTATATAATTAAAATGTAAATTAGTTTTACATGGATTGAAAACAAAAATGTATATGTGATATTTAAATAAATGTCAATTTGTTTAACGTTTTAAATGAGATCTATATGAATGAGTTTTTATGGAAATATGAAAATTAAATTATTTAAATTTCTAGTTCACGATTGTTGATATGATTATGAGTCTAGCGAAATTTTCGGTCATATGACATGAATAATAAAATTTTTCATAATTTAATTGCTTAGACAAATATGCGCCTTACGTCTATCTTTTAATACTTGTAGATATGACAACTAAGAAGGCAATGATCAGTGAATTGTCCATTAGTCAGAAGTTAGATGGAACTAAATATGACATGTGAAAATGTAAGATTAGGTATCTTCTGGACGAAAGAGACCTATTGAAACACTTGACGGTAGCCAAGTTTCCACTATCTGACAAGGACAAAGATGGCAAGCCAATTGATACCACTACTATATAGTATCAAGAAAGCTTGAAGGCCTATGACGACTAGTCCAAAAAGGATCGAAGGGCATGCTTTACCATGTTGTTCTGCATGCATGATGATCTAATTAGAGAATTTGAGGTGCCTCCCACAGCGAAGGACATGTGGGACCGAATCAAAATTCGTTTTAGACAGACATCCGAGACAAGGCATCGTACCTTGCAATTGAAATGGATTCAGTACAAAATGGATTCCAGTCGTACCATGGCTGAGCATTTATGAATCATGAGTGCCATGATTTGTGATCTCAAGGCTGCTGGTAAAGAAGATTCTAAGGGGGAGCAAGTCCTGAATGTTATTCGGGCTCTCCTTGATGGACCTGAGCATTGGAATCATGTGAAGTTGGTCTCGACTCATTCTAAGCATTTAAAGGCGTTTGTTGAGATCCAAAACCACCTAGAATTGCTTCTTAGTCCTCCAAGATATAGGGGAGCCTCTGAGAGTAACGAAGTAGCCGGTAAAGGATTGACGCGAGAGAGGGCAGACACCCCAATAAGAATCGCAGTAGCCATAGACATGCAAATTATTGTTATCATGAAGAAAAAGTCCATCACCCGCAGTACCGTTAAGATAGCGCACTACCCTCCATGAAGCATCTATGTGTTCCTCCCGTAGTGACTGCATGAACTGAGACAGTACATGGACGACATAAGTTAACTCGGGCCTAGTGATAGTGAGATAGATGGGACACCCCACCAATCTTCTATAACGTGTAGCACTTTTAATCTAGGTCGTCCACTCTTGATCGAAGGGTATAAATGAACGGGGGATTTTCGAGCAATTGAGAAAAAGGAGAAGTAAAACTTAAGTTTCAGGGGGAGGGGGTTTCGAAGTTCGTCGATATTCAGATGCTCCCGATCCACCTTTCCTGCATGACTACCGAAATTGAATGCTGGTAAGTTTTTTTTTTTTTTTTTTTTTTTAAGAATTGGATCTAGGATTTTGTATTGTTTGTAAATCGATTTTAAAGCTCAACTTAGAATTTCTATATCAATGAACGTGTACAACGGCAATCAATTTGAACATCTGAGTTTCATTCTTCTGGTTGTGCAATTGAAATGGGTTCTACGAATTTCACGTGCGAGTGACCATATTTCAGTGATTCTGTTACTCTAGAATTTATACTTGACCTTCATTCAGAGATGATTTATGGTAGCCCTTTATGATTATGTTTTTTTTTTTTTTTGGTTATATGGGACTATATAGAAGTTGTTTTGATTCAAAGTTGCGCACAAAGACTTTAGATCTAAGACATCTTGTCTTAACTCCTACTTCAGGCCTTCCAACAGCCACTATTTGCCAAATGCTGCTATCAAATTTTATTGATAAAAACAAGCCAAACAATCTTTGTGACCCCATTTCCTCCTTAATAACCAACATTTAAACACTCATTGGACAACAAGCAATGCTACCAGAACCGGACCGGACCGGCCGGTTCAACTGCGAACCGAGCAACAGTCCGGTCCGTTCACTATCAATAAACCAGTGCCCTATTGAGCCTGTCAAGAACCGGGCAAAATCCAGTTAAATCGCCGGCTTTCACGGTTGGACCAGGGGTACTTGGACCGGTTCAAGATCCTCCCATGTCTTTATTTTTTTTTTTTGATGCCATTAGAAAATTACAATGTGTTTGTAAAGAGCTTTGAACCCCAGACCTCTACCTACTTTAAAGTTCTTCTTGGGTCTCTTACCAAGTGAGCAGCACAAATTTTGTACTACATGTTCACTTGCAAATTTATTTCTATTTGTTATTCATTTAAATTTTCCTCCATATCCATTTAATCATTTTATTAATTGATTACATATTAACAATCCAAATTAATATCTTGTCCACTTCTTCATCAATTTTTGATCAAATTAAATAATTTTATTTTTGTTACTCACAAGGAAATTCATAAAAAGTTTTGGAATTTAAGAAATTTATTACTCATTTATTACTAAAGCATTCTAATTTAAAATTTTATGATAGTACTTATTAAAAGTGGTCTTCCTATTTATGTTCAAAATTTACTTATATAAATAACAAATTATTCATAATTTAATAAAATATGATAAAACGATTTTATACGATTTTATCTGGTCTAACCGGTTGGACCGATCCAACCATTGACCCACTAACCTCACCGGTTTACTCACCGGTTTGGTTCTGGGAATTGAAAGTCGACCTTCCTTCCACTATGGGAATTGAATGACTAACACATACTAGGAAAAAATGCATGTGGGGAACAACAGAAAACAAATTAAGAAGCAAATGTAACTAATTGACAGAGTGTGTAGTCTTCTAAAAAATGTGCTGGTGTATAGAAATGATGATTGGATATGTAATTTCATTGGTACACTAAGCCTATTAGCTCAAGTGGTAGAGCATTTGTGTACAATCAGAGAGAATGTGGGTTTGAATCCCAGATGGGCTACAACAAGAAGATTGTTCTTTTGGATTTTCTTACAGCTGAAACTAACCAAAGGGAATTTTGTACATGAGAGGGAAAAGAATTATGTTCGGATTCCATCTATAAGAGAGGCAAGAAAAAATGACTATAAAAAGTAGAGGAAAAGTTCAGTTGAACAAAAGTCGTATCTGAGCCGAATATACATAAGGAAGGCAATGCATTCTTGCTTCGCAAAGCACTTTATAAAGCCGTCAGTACTAAAACCAAAATTATACCATTTATTGTAAATTAGTGTTCTAAAGTTTCTGATGTTTAAGCCATCTCGTTTGGTTAGTTGGCGGTGAGAGACATCAATGGTTTTGTAAAGGGTGCATTAACTAAATCAGTTTTGTGTAATACTCCAGTAACTCAAATGGCCACCTCTGGAAAATTGGTTCATGCTTCTTAAATCATTGTTTGTTCAGGTAGAGTTATATGCAAATATATAGCTATTTAATAAAATGATTTAAAGTAAGGTTAATGATGAGGTGTAACTTTGTATAGCTAATCAAACTATCAGGCAACTAGAAACCAAAATTAGTTGAAGGAATTGAACCCACATGACCATGCTATTACACATTGCTCTATCATTTGAGCTAATAGACTATTAGTGACTATCTATGAAAGTTTGAATTTTTATTACTAAAACAGTTTCAATTGCACCAAAACAAAAGTCGTCAAGAACCATACCTATCCTATTAAGAATGAGACAAAGGGGAACAATTTGTTGATAACATAGGAAACTAAGAACTTATATAATTGCGAAGTCCACCACAAGCGTACTTATACTGAGATGCAAGATACCTCATTTCATAAATGGTATCCTCCAAACCAGACATTATAGAACCCAATTTCATATGTATATGCACATGTATATATCGGGGTTACATACCTAGGATGAGGTTTTGTGCAATATGGGTAGATGAGATGATTAGAACATCTAGTTTTAGTAAGTATTATAATTATATTTGGTGATCAACATACCTATTTATGAGGACCTTCATAAATATGTTTAAGATTTGTTGATCTCCAAATATTATTATGATGATTACTAAAACTAGATTTATTGATCATCTTATTCTACTTATCCTACACAAAACCTCATCTTATTTGAGGAGGCCATATCTAGAGAGAGAGAGAGAAAGAGATACATGTGTATATATGTATGTATATGTGTGTGCATGCGCGCCCATATATTAATATGTAAATACGCACATACATTCATGTGTGTGCGTGTGTGTGTGTTTATATATATATATATATATATATATATATGTGTGTGT
>JACYFF010031952.1:89914669-90021421 GCA_017589665.1 Selenicereus undatus | reverse complement strand
ATAACTTCATGGAACTGTTGCTATTTGAGTATTAGTTTTCCTTTAGGATATTTATAACACCAGCAATCATGCTTGTCACAATTCGGTCATTAAAGGCCTCAACCAATAATTGGAGTTGTTCTTATTGCCTCAAGTTTCTGGGCTAAAATTAGAACAGTCTCTTTCTTCCCTTCATCCAGAAGAGCCCGTTTGAGATTGTTAAACACAGAAGCAGGAGGTCTGATACCCAAATCCAGCATTTCATGAAAGTAATTGCAAGCATCTTCCAACTTATTCTCATGGCAGAAGCTGCTGATCATTGTCGCAAACATATGCATACCAGGAAGAACCCCCTTGGCCTTCATTTGATCCCATAGCTGAACTGCTGTATCTAATTGTCTATTATTGCACAACATTCTTACTATGATCTCATATGTGCTCAAAGTAGGCTCGCAGCCTTGCTCATTGCTCATCCTCTTGAAGACGGAGTAAGCTTCCTTGCCTTTCCCAGCCTTCATCAAGTGATGAAGAATTATGTCATACGTTCTAGAATTTGGACCAACCCCACATCTCTTCATTTCATCAATCATATGAAATGCCTCATCAAATTTCATGGACCAACAAAATGACCCAACCACTGCATTATAAGTGGGTGCTTCAAGAGCAATATCAGCAGCCTTTGACATCTCAAAGAACTTCAGCGCTTCACCCAATCTATTTTCGGATCCTAACCCATTGATCAAAATACAATACATATGAGGACGAGGCTGGATGCCCATTTCTTCCATTTCCTGGAACTTTTCCACTGCTTGATTAACTTTTCTTGCCTTACAGTAGGCATGCATGATAATCCCATAAGCGACAATATCAGGCTCGAATCCTTCATCCTTCATTTCTCTGTAAACTTGGTCTAATTTTAGTAAATTCTGTTGCTGACCCCAACCTTCTAGCAGTATAGTGTAAGATTTCTTATCAGGCATAAACCTTCTCTTTTTCATTTTATCGAACACCTGGTGTGCCTTCACAACCTGTCTAGATTTACACAGAACATTAAGGAACCTATTAAAATCAGATAAATCAAGTTTCATTCCGAATTGTTCCATCTTCTCAAACGCCTCAATTGCATCTTCCACCCTCTTTGCCCTGGCATATCTACGTATAATTAGAATAAACGTATCTTTCCCCAATAACCCTTTACCTCTCATGGAGTCAACCAGCAACCAAATCATTTTGAACTGTTTAATTTTCCCCAGTGAGTCGATCAACGCATTATAGCTTTCAGTTGTGTGCTTGAATCCCTTTTGCTTCTCTGCCCACCTGCAAAACAGGTAGATTTCACACATTTTTTGACCAAAATCTACCGCATTTCATAGACGATATACATGCAAAATTGAGAGCAAGAGGTGCCCACCTGAAAAAATTCAGAGCTAGAAACCCTGCGTTGCTGAGCTTCTTCAGAACCTCTAAAACCAAAGCTGGTGTTACGTCAACTCTACATGTCTCAAGAATGGACTCAACGCTGGAATTCTTCGGTGAGGTTGAGAGTAATTTACATATATTTTCCGATTCTTTGATGATTTGATTGGTTATTTGAGGTGAAATTGCTTCCTCTGTTTCTTCTAGAACTTGGGTATCCGTCAAATTCCCATGAATCGATCTGCAATTTCTGGAGAATGGGATTGTGATTCCCGGATGAAATGGGTGACGACATAACTTGAGTAGCTTAAACCCTGATGAAAAATTTTGTTCAAGGATTTGAGGTTTCAGGGGTGTCGTCGAAGTCGAATGAGTAAGAGTCTGAAGCAGAGGAGAGGTTGAAGGAGGAGAAACAACAATGGATTTGGTAAGTGTTCTTGTATGGCGGGTTAGCAGCTGGGAGAGAGCCATTAGAGGGGTGAAATTTTGATAGTATTTTGATTTGTCCGTCTCTTATATTTTTATTTCTTATTACACTTCAGTTCTTATGTTCTTTTCTTGGTTTTCTGTAGAGTTCGGTAAAATTGATCGGATGTGATTACTAAATTGAAATCGATACGAAATTAAGTGGGTATAGATATAAATTTTTAACCCATTTCATTAAAGGGGTTAATACGCTCAACCCATTTAATTAAATGAGTTTGATTCAGGTCGAGAGTCTCAACACAAAAGTATCTGTTTAACCCGTTTCATTAAATGGGCTAAACAAGTCAACTCATTTTTTCTTTTTTTTTTGATAACAGGGGGATGAATTATATTGATCAGAATCGAAGCAAGTACAAAGATCCAGCGTAGCCAACTCCATGATAGAAGTCGGAACCTTCAAACCCATAACCGAGTATCGGAAACAAAAGGTTGGAGGTGAGCGGCCTCATGTGCCACTCGATTCCCGCTCCTTCTAACACAATTCCAAGCATAATAAGAGCAACCATCAACCAACTTGAGAATCTCATAAATGTAAAAGCCTAAGATTGAACTAGGTGCAAATTTATTGCGGAGTTTAGAGATAACTAAGAGGGAGTCCCCTTCGATGATTAACCGGGAGAAGTCGGCTAGCAAAGCTTGGCGGAGACCAAACAAGTAGGCTTCGACTTCAGCGATCTCAGTCCCCGAGAAGCTAGCAGATTGATAAGTACCCCCCGGACCACATCCCCAAGCGAGTCACGAGCCACAAACCCAAGACCTCGTCCCCACTTGCCCAAACGGCCCGGCGTCGAAGTTCAGCTTCCATATGCCCGAAGGAGATGGAACCCATTTCACTACTTGCATGTCCGAAGGCGACTGAGGATCGAGACGAGCCTTGCGAAAATCATGAACAAATGCAATGGCTTGGTGAGCGATGCATTTGGGAATCAAGTCCCGAGGGTTGAAGAGTTGCCGGTTGCGTGAGTTCCACACTTCCCATAAAACCGCTAAATATTCACCTGTTTCATCCGGGCCTCTATTGTCGTGAATGCACATAAGGGCTTCCAAGGCTGAGGGGAAGCGCTTAGACCAGAGGTCCGAGGGAAAAGGGCTTGAAGCCTAAATCTTCGAAGCAAGGGGACACTCAAAAAGAGCGTCGCAAATATGACATGACATATTAAAGTCCTTAATCCGCTTGGCTAAGTTACTGCAAGTGGCTAAGGCCCCGACACACATCTTCCATCCGAAGACCTTAATTCTGGGGAGAACATTGAGAGCCCAAAGCTTACTCCAGAGATTAACGACTTTGGAGACACTAGTCGAGGCCGTTGCTAAGCGTTTGACGGAGCAGATCAAATGATAAGCCGACCGTAACGTGAACTCTCCATTGGGGGAGAAGTGCCAAATAAGAGTGTCACTAGGCCAAGCGAGGCAGAGAGGAATGCTGAGGATGAGCTCGGCATCGCAGGGAATGAAGGATGCCTTAACAACATTTTCTCTCCAAATGCCCAAAGTATGGTCAATTAAGTCGGCCACTTTCAATGGCCGATTCGAGCCTGGGAATGTCGGGGTAATGATGGGCTTGAACGTGTAAGGAAGAGGAAGCCAGGGGTCATTCCAGATTGAGGTACAGTGCCGATTTTCAATCAACCAACGTGCCCCTTTAATAACCAAGTCTCGGACCCTGAGGATGCTGCGCCAAGTATAAGAAGGACGCTAACCAAGACCAGCGTCGAGGATGGAACAGTTTGGGAAGTATTTGGCTTGGAGAATGCGAGTGACTAGAGAGTTAGGAGATTTGAGGAGCCTCCGGAACTGTTTCGCAGGGAGAGCGTCGTTGAAGGATTCCATGTCCCTGAATCCAAGGCCACCATTGATTTTCCAATCTTGCAGTTTCTCCGCTTTAGTCCAGTAAATAGGGCGGCCACCCTTGTTATTTCCCAACCAAAATCTGTTGATCATGGACTGAATGGACGAGCAAAGGTCGTTGGGTAATTTGAATACAATCATCGCATAGGTGGGGATTGCTTGGGCTACCACGAGCTGATCCATCCAGGAAGAGAGCGTCCTACGAATCATGTCTTTCAAGTGATGGAATGGATGTTTCTTCTTCCGGCAAATGAAAGTGGGTAAGCCAAGATATTTGTCGTGAGCTAAGACCTCTTTAATACCAAGGCTTCTTATAATATCATCTCACCGAGCTTGTGGGATGCCCTTCGTAAACATAACATTGGTCTTTTCATAGTTTACCTTTTGACCCGAGGCCTTCTCAAAGCTGATGAGAATATCCTTAATCACCATGGTTTGTTCGGGAGTGGCCCTACAGAAAATGATAGAGTCATCGGCAAACAAGAGGTGGGACACCATAGGAGCACATGAACACGCCTTCAAACCATGAAGAGCCTGAGACTGCACAGCATGCGTTAGCAAGGAGGAAAGTCCTTCCGCACATAACAAGAAAAGGAAGGGCGAGATCGGGTCACCCTAACGGATGCCATAACTGGTAGATACATGTCCCACTGGTGAGCCATTAAGCAGGAACGAAAAGGAGGCCTACTAAACACATTTCATAACTAGTGAAACCCATCCTGGAGAAACGCCCATTGTCAACATCACATTATCAAGGAATTGCCATTCCACTCGGTCAAAGGCCTTGCTCATATCAAGTTTTAAATCCATAGTTCTATTGGCTCCTTTATGACCATACATGTAATGGAAGAGCTCATAAGCTACTAGGATGTTATCAGTAATCAATCTGCCAGCAGGGAAAGCGCTCTGGTTTTCAGAAATAACCAAAGGAAGGACCGACTTTAGCCTGTTAGAGACGATTTTCGTGATAATTTTGTAGATGACGTTGTACAGACTTATTGGGTGGAAGTCGGTCATAATGTTTGGGTTCGGCTTCTTCGAGATAAGCACAACATTGGTGTGATAAAGGACAGTGGGAAGGCAACCCCATTTAGGATGTCCATAGCTGCTTTAGTTACGTCATCACTAATCGTGTCCCAGTAGTATTGGTAGAAAAAAAGGTTTAGACCATCCAGGCCGGGTGCTTTGTTGGGGTGCAATTGGAAGAACGTCTTCTTGACTTCCTCGGCTAAGTAAGATGCTGTGAGTGTCGTATTCAAGCCTGCCTCGGCTGCACATGCTAGAGAACATGATCAAATGATCAATACCATTAAGATCTGACGTGGTAAAGAGCTCATGAAAGAATCGGATAATGATATTCTCAACGTCCTTCGACTCCGTTTTTTCTTGGCCATTCTCGTCTCATCTAACAGGGTCGAGATATGGTTGTTCAATCTTCTAGCCGAGGCTCGTGTGTGGAACCACTTGGAGTTGGAGTCACCATGCCTAAGAAAGTCAACTCGCAAGCGTTGGTGCCAAAGTATTTCTTCCTTACGTCGCCACTGAATAATTTCAGTGAGGATCGAATCTCGTTGCTAGGCACTAGAGATTCCACGGAGTGATAATTCAAGTGCACGGATTTTGCTTTGCACATGGCCAAATTGTGACTTATTCCACACGGCTAGCTTGGTCGTACATGTTTTCATTTTTTCCTCCACCACAATAGCATCACAAAGGCCTACCGGTTGCTTCCACACCTCCTTGATGATCTCCCCGCACTCGTCATGGGTTGCCCACATATTTTCGAACTTGAAGCTTCTCTTCCTGGGGCCATGATGGGGGCTAACGAGCTTTAGATGGATAGGGAGGTGATCCAAGAGCTTCTCGTCCATGTGGATCACTTTAGCCGACGGGAAGAGCAAGGATCAGTCTACAGTAGCACAATATCTATCAAGACGTTCTTCGACTGAATGATCATTATCCCTTCTATTCCACCATGTGAACTCATAACCCGAGAAGCCCAAATCATGCAGATTGCATGCCGAGAATGTGTCACGGATACTGTCTAGAGCAGCTGTTTTTCCTGCCCGCCTTTCTTTTCAAAGTTGAAGAAGATTTCATTAATGTCTCCCCTACCAGCCATGGGAGACTCGAATGCTCACTGAGGTCTTTGAGTAAGTCACAGGTTTTGTTCTTGTTTTGGGGTCTCCGAATGCCCGTATAAATCGGTAAAGCGCCATTCGGATAAACCTCCAACATTATTGTTAGCAACGTCCACGCGGTGCAGTGAGATGGACATGAGTGAAACATCAAGACCTTCTTCCAAAATAACGCAACTCCTCCGAAGCGACCTTTAGCATCGACCGTTACACCATCAAAGTCTCTGAATTTCTTTTTAATATTCTGCATTTCAAGTGCGCTACGCTTGGTCTCAGAGAGAAAAACCGAGCCCGGTGAATGTCTTCGAAGGAAGGTTCGGAGCTTGCTAACTGCCTCCAGGTCACCGAGCCCAAGGCAGCTGAGGCATATGAGACTCATGATTCTTAGCGGGGCTGCCTAGCAACCTTCGCCGTAACCGGGATCTCCGGTGCCTCCTCATCAACTAATCAGTCGGGTCTTTCATTCCCCATTGGTAGCATTACCTCTATCAATTAGTTTGCGCTTAAAAGCTTCATTACCCGGCTGAACTACTTGGTCCTTATCAACGGCCATATCATCTAATTTGGGGCTGTCAAAAGTGAGTTTCTTTTTCGAGGTGCCCGAGGAGTTACCGTTCTGGTAGGCAAGGAAGAGAAGCCTCTCCTCTCCTGTTTAAGAGCTTCAGCATTTCATCTGGTTGGCTTGATTGGGAAGCGTCGCAACCAATCACCATATTGGAGGTTTGCCTCATCTTCAACCTCCCGATATAGGTCACAGGAGGATAGAACATGACCCAGCTAGCCACAACCGTAGCAGAACTCAGGTAATTTGACATATTTGAATGATATCCAAATGGGTATCCCCTTCAACATGACCCGCATACCTCTCCAGAGTGGTTTTGTTATGTCAACGTCTACTTTGAAGTTGACCAACTTATCAACAGCACAAAATAAGCTAGTTTCGTCACAGCTCACAAACTGACCAAGATTGTCTCCCAACACTTTAGCGAAGGGCGATGTTTGTTTGATGGGGGGAACGTCAATGGCTTTAACCCAAAATCTCGCATTGGTGAACTGGACTTCATAGGGTTGTTCAAATCCTCTTATGGTTCTCAGTAAAAGAATTTTGGCGTAAAATGCCCACTGACCCTCATTCAAGACGAAATCTTTATCGATGAAAGAGAAGAATTGAAACGCGAATAGGTTCTTATCTAGGTCCTGAATAATAATCCCTTTTAAGGGCTTCCAGACGTTCTTTAGAACTGTCTTCATCGCGTTAACATTGAAGTATCCTTCAGCATGGAGCTTACCCCATAAATAGAGGGAGATTTGTTCAGTCTTGTCTTCTAGCGTCTCATCATCACATTCAACTAACATATCTTCTTCTGCTGTCAAAGAGAGGCGCTTCCATGCTTCCTCTAAGCCTGTAGCCATGCTTAGCACAGTAGCGTGATCGGGAAGTAAGAGCAAGAAAACCCTAGGTATGGCTCTGGGAGATAATGTCTGTAGCAACCAACTTACGGGGGAGAAGCCAAACAAGTTGGTGAGCAAAGCCTACTCGGAGGTGAACCATGGCCTCACGAACAAGTCGAAGGCAGGGAACTCTCACGGCTAGGATCATGGCGGCACCCTAGGTCTGGGACTAGGGTCACGGCGGCGCCCTAGGTCACGGAGAGAAGGTCACGGAGAGAGAAGTTGTCAAAAATAAACTTAGTCAACTCATTTTTTTCATTTGTCATATATCCGTTTACCTTTTTGTTAGACAATTAAGAATATAAAAATTTTAAAAATGTGAATTATGATGAATTGGGAGAGTTTTAGAGAGTTATTGTTTAATGTGATATGTAAACTTAATTTTTAACGCTACGTAATTTTGTATTAGTTGAAAATGTTGAATCCGCGAATGGGTAATTAGGCGACTGAATTCATCATGCTTATCTTAAATGGGTTAAGCGGGTTAACCCGTTTAAAAATTAAATGGGTACAGTTCAAGGTTTTATAACCCGTTTAATAAACATGTTAAGTTCAGGTCGAGAAATTCTCAACCTGTTTAAATTCGACACGAACACGAACCCGACCCAACATGACCTCTTATCCAGCTTTAGTTTTTCGACTTCCATTTTTTTTAATGTTTGTGCAATTTTGTGGTTTCGAAGTTTCAATTTTGTATACTCGACATCTGCTTCCACCAACACTAGAAATTTCCATAATCTTGCTCTTCTAGACAACAGTGTTGGTGGTCGCTCCCCTGAGGCTGTCACCAGCCCCAGTAACCTTTCCTAGCCTTTGCTTAATCCTATCTTCTATCTCTAATTCCTCCCGTTCTTATTAGTTGAAGTTGCGATTAGGGTTTGTCTAGTTAGTTTTATACTAATCTCCTTATATTACTACTATCTATCTTGTTCACAGTTTGTTGTTTATCTTTTAGTGGATTTTGGCTCAGAGTTAGTCGATTTGAAGTTTTTCTGCAAGAGAATCGAAGTGTTTGTTTAGGCTCTTGGTTGAGGCGCATTGGCTAGTTACTTCTGCCGCTGCTATTGGTTATTACTCTCACCCTTTACTATCTGAATTCTTAGAGATGCAGGTCAAGGAAGTGTTTGATGATGATATGATGAACTCTATTATGGAGATGGAGGACTCTAGAGATGCAATCACAAATCTCAATTGTTAAAAGATGAAGGGAATAGGTTTTTTAGGATAACGGAATACCAACTGGCTATTAGTAGGTATGATAAATCGCTACAATACCTTTGTGTGGTTGTGCCTTAGTCTGATGATGATGCTCGATTGATGGAAGAACTTGGTATCTCTCTTAATCTCAACCTAGCTACTTGTTGGTTAAAGTTATGTGCCTATGAGGTAGCTCGGGATCATTGTGATTTGATGCTTAAGTTAGATCACTCTTGTAATGTCAAAGGCAGATTCAGACAAGCTCGGGCAGTTAAGGTAGAAGAAGCTTACAATGATCATTTATTGGCTTTCAAATTTGATCCTAGTAATTAAGAGGTGAAGAAGGAATTAGACATGGTGAAACAAATGCATAACTTAAAATATGTGAAAGATCCGTCCAGTTGCTCATCTCAACTTAGCTCATATGATAGAAAGTTAAATGAGTTTAGCAAATTTTCAGAACCAGACCTTAAGATTGACGAGAGGAAAAAGGAATGTGCAATAGGAGAACCAAATGATAGGCCTCTAAGCCAACGGGTTTGCCAAGACTAAATTAATATTAAGGTTTCCATGGAATTGCAAGAAAATGCGCATACGTATTTAGACTCCAAACATTGCATGAAAGAGTCTGGCTTAAACACAATGACAAGCGTGGAGGGTAGGGCTGACTTGTCCCTTACATTATCTCCGGCTGATCAGGGCGCAAAAGTGACACCTACTATAGATCAAGATATACAAATGGAAGAGATGAGCACAAGAAATAGTCCAAGTGGTGAGCCCAGCATGAACTTTAAGGAATGCAGAGACTTTCTGATGAGCTCTTCAATTGTCATGTCTGAATCTACAACTCTTACTTTTCAACACTCAAGAAGATTAATAGAAAAGGATCCTTCTAGATATCTTCATTTGTCATTAGCAAATATAAAATGATTGAGAGCAGGAAATCAATCAAGCTCTTTAATAGACGCTCAATGTCGTATATGATTGTCCGTGTTCATCATACTGACTCATCAAATACAACCCAACATGTCATGTGTGACGATGACCAATGAAGCTTTGTAATCGATGCCATCCAGTTCTTAGTACAACATCATGACAGACCAAGGAAACATATGACAAGCGGAGCGAAGAAATCTCAGTCGAGATCAACGAAGAACTCTAAGCAATAAGCTGAAATGTCGACTACTATTGGTGCGAGGTATGAGCCTAAACCGCTTCTTTTTAACCCAATAGTTTGGTGTAGGGAAGATTACAGCCATGGCAAGCGATTCAAGCACTGGATTCATAATATTTATTATCAAAGCTTTTTTTTTGTTTGTAAGATAATGCAAGTTTATTAAAGCAAAAGCAATACAAGAGTGACTAACTAATAACATACAACCTAGATTCCACCTATAGCTATTAAACTACAAAAATGCTTGGGATCTACGACGGAATTTCCAACGGAAAAATTGGAAAATTCCGACGGGAAATTCAATATCTAACGGAAATTACGACGAACAGACTCCCGTCGGAAGTTAGCTCGTCGCAGATTGCATTCTGACAGATTTCGACGGCTTTTCCGACAAAATAATCCATCGGAAATTCCGTCGGTCAGTTTTTAGGTCTGCATAATTTTGGAGGGAGGAGAAAATTTCCGTCGGAAATTTCCTCTTCCCATCAAAAAAAAAATATTGGTCCAAAAAAAATTTGTATATTACTTAAATATATAACTCCCTCCAAAAAAACAAACTCCCTCCAAAAAAAAATTTGGCTCCAAAAAAACATTTGTATATTATTTAAATACAAAACAACCACCACAAATACACAAACAAACAACCACTACATACACACAAACAACATATATTATGGTTACCATATATGAATTTTAAGACATATATTATGGTTACCATATATTACTTATCCGGAACCTTTTCCCCCCTCCCCCTTTCTCTTACGTCGGTCAATGGTTTTGCAATCGTTTTCTCTTCAACCTTTTTCTCAAAGCTGTTTTGTAGGTCTTATAGAATCAACCTCTCTATGGGTAGGAATACTGGTAGAGGTAAGGTTGCCTACAACTGAATCTCCCCATACCCCGCGAAAGCGAGACCCACATTGGGAGTTTGTTGTTGTTGTTGTATTATGGTTACCAAATATGAATTTTCATATCTGAAAATTAAATGCACGAAATTAAAAATTATTTATGACATCCACAATTGCAACTTAAGTGTACCCCTCCCATTTCTTGTGGTGCTCCTCTTAAAAGTTGTCAAAAATAAAACTATTACATTAGCATGTTCTTTTCGTGGGTAAATTAGGGTGGGTAAAAGGGTAAAGTGGGTTGAAGCAGGTTGAAGTAGATTGAAGTGGATTGAATTTTTTTTATGTGATAAATTGAACTTGGTTAAAATAGTGGAGGTGGGTTGAAGTAGCTTGAAGTGGATTGAAGTAGATTGAAGTGGGTTGAGGTTGGTATTTTGGAATTGACCCACGAAAAGAACAGGCCCCAGCGACAATTATAATATATTAATAATGTTGCTAATCTGATTGCCTTAATTGTGATATATACTACAATTAATTTCAATAAATATCTTTTAGAAATCAATTTAACCGTACCTCAAAAAAGAATATACGTCACATACTTATCAAAAATTAATATACACAACAAATCCAACAAAAAATAAACATGCTTAACATACTCAAATCATTTACCAAAACATAACATATTATACATGCTTACCTACTTACAACTATTTCATTTATCAAAATCAACATACATTACAAATTAATTTAAAGATTAAATTATATACTATAAATTTCATATTCACTAATGACACTAATAAATTTATATATATTACAAAAAAATAAATTTAACGACAATATACTTAAACATATATATACATATATATATATATATATATATATATATATATATATATATATATATATATATACATATATATATATTACACATACAACAATGCAATTAAACATATATATATGTATTACAAAAAAATAAATTTAATAGAACTATTTTATTTATCATAATAAACCTAATTAAGCATCAAACATAAATTACACAATTTATTTCACACTTCATCCAAATAAATAAACCCCCCAAAAAAATACTATTAACAACAAAATAAAATAAAAATACTTAACAAATGAAACAAATCATACAAAAAATTAACCATACCTCAAAAATGAATATTCTTCACATACTTAACAAAAATTAATATACACAACAAATCGAACAAAAAATAAACATACTTAACAAACTTAAACCATTTACCAAAACAAAACATATATTAATACCTGGCAAAACTGACCCAAGACCCAAAACTCGAACTGAATGACCTGAACCCATACCCGACCCGACACCCGAAATTTGCTCACCCGAAAGTGGACCCGAAACCCGAATTGACCCGATCCGAACCATAGCCGACCCGAAATTTTCAACAAAGTTGCTTGTTTAAGGATGACAAGCGTATTTCACGAAAAATTGGTTGACCCGAAATCGACCCGACCCAAACCAAACCCGAATCAAACCGAAACGACCCGAAATGTCACTTAACCCGAACATGACCCGACCCGAACTTAACCCGACTCGTACCCGAACCAAATGACCTATTTGTCAGGTCTATATATTATACATGCTTACTTACTTACAACTATTTTATTTATCCAAATCAACATACATTACAAATTAAATTAAAGATTAAATTATTTAGTATAAATTTTATATATAGTCACGAATGACACAAATAAAAAAACTTATATTCATATTTAGTTGACATTTTATATTCCCAGATTCCTTAAATAAATTTTCAGAAAATCTAAAATACAACAATGTAAATAAACATATATGCTAAAAAAATAAATTTAGCATAACTATATTATTTGTCAAAATAAACCTAATTAAGCATCAAACACAAATTAAACTATTTATTTCGCACTTCATCCAAATAAACAATCCCAAACAAAAATAACAAAATACTATTAAAATACTTAGCAAACTTAAATTAATATATACTTAATTCACCTCAAAATTACAAAAATAAAATAAAAATTCTTAACATATCAAACAAATCATACAAAAAATTAAACATAACTCAAAAAAATGAACACTTCACATACTTACAAAAAATTAATATACAGAATAAATCAAACAAAAATAAACATACTTACAACAACAACACCTCTCAGTGTGGGTCCCGCTTTCGCGGGGTCTGGGGAAATCCAACTGTAGGCAACCTTACCTCTACCGGTATTCCTACCCATAGAGAGGTTGATTCCAAGAGAGCCACGAAAAAGGTTTTATGAAAAAGTTTTATAGAGGAAAGCGCTTGCAAAGCATTTAAAGAGGAAAATCAGTACCAAAGAAGCCGAAGCTGAAAGAAAGCTAAAAGAACGCACTTCAACAATCCACGTTAAGCAATTGTCGTCACTCCCAAAAAAAAAAGCACAACCTGCATACGAGCACGACAGACCCCTACCAGCACTAAGCCACTACAGCTACTGACAACTACAGAGTCGCTTTTCTGCCATCTAAGATTCTAATCCTATTCCGCCACAGCCTCCTATCCTGAGCCAGGTCCTCCGTCAAACCCACTACTTTCAAGTCTTCTCTAATCACCTCGTCCAAACTCTTCTTCGGTCTACCCCTTCCTCTCTTACCACCGGGGGGGTCGATCAACTCACATCTCCTCAATGGGGCGGCCATACTTCTCCTTTTCACGTGGCCGAACCATCGGAGTCTTGATTCCCTCATCTTCTCTTCTATGGGGGCCACTTTAGCTAAGTCTCTGATTATAACATTCCTAACTCTGTCCATTCTCGTAAAACCACACATCCACCTGACCATCCTCATCTCAGCTACCATCAACCTCTGAGCCTGCGTCTTTTTTAGAGGCCAACACTCCAATCCATATAGGACAGCCGGTCGGACTACCATCTAATAGACTTTGCCTTTCAATCCTAAGGGCACCCTCTTGTCACACAGCACCCCTGAGGCAGACTTCCATTTTTACGAGCCCACTCTTATGCGCTGGTTAATATCCTCGTCAATGTCCCCATTTTGCTGGATGATCGAACCAAGGTACTTAAACTTATCTACCTTAGGTATCTGTCTCCCATCCAGGGTGACCTTCTCCCCCCTCTTCTATCCTTCCACTGAAACAACAATGCATGTATTTCGTTTTTGATCTACTTAATCTAAAACCTCTAGCTTCCAGCATAAGCCGCCAGCTCTCCAACTTGTCATTCACCCCCTGCCTGGTCTCATCGATAAGAACAATGTCATCCGCAAAAAGCATACACCAAGGGACCTCATCCTGAATCCCTCTAGTAAGTTCATCTAAAACTAAGGTGAAAAGGAACGGGCTTAGGGCTGAGCCCTGATGTAGACCCATACTAACAGCGAAGTCATTTGAGACCCCTCCCAGCGTCCTAACACTCATCCGCCCTCCCTCGTACATATCCTTAATCACACGAATATACACGGGCGACACCCCTTTCTTTTCCAAACAGCTCCTTAACACTTCCCACGGGACTCTATCATATGCTTTTTCTAGGTCAATGAACACCATATGGAGATCCACCTTTCTATCTCTGTACAAACCCATGAGCCTTCTGAGAAGGTAAATCGCTTCTATGGTCAGCCTACCTGACATAAAACCAAATTGATTCTCTGAAATTGCAACATCTCTTCGCAACCTTCTCTCAATCACCCTCTCCTATAGCTTCATAGTGTGGCTAAGCAACTTGATACCCCTAAAATTATTATAGTCTTGAATATCCCCTTTGTTTTTGTACAGGGGGATGACTGTACTAGCCCTCCATTCTCTGGGCATCTTAGCAGTCCTAAAAATGACACTGAAAAGCTCCGATAGCCACTCTAAACCTGCTTCCCCCAAACACTTCCAAACTTCCACCGGAATCTGGTCCGGACCCTCTGCCTTCCCATTCTCCATCTTCTTCAAGGTCTCCTTAATCTCATCCTTTGTTATATGGTCATACACTTGTGGGTCAATACACCTATCACTACCTTCTCCGCCCCTACTACAGGCTTCTCCCATCCCCTCCCCATTAAGGAGTTTAGCAAAGAACCTTTGCCATCTCTCCTTGATTTCAGCATCCTCATACAACACCTTACCATCTTCGTCCTTGATGCACCTCACCACACCTAAATCCCTAGTCTTTCTTTCCCTAGCCCTTGCCGGTTTAAAAACTTCCTTCTCCCCCTCCTTGGTCCCCAATCTATGATACAACCTATCAAAAGCCAGGCTCTTTGCTACTGCCACAGCTTTCTTGGTAACCTTCTTAGCCGCCTTATATCTAATACTCTTAGTCTCCCTTTCTTCATCAGAGCCACTATTCATGACCTCCGCGTAAGCCTCTTTTTTCTCCTTGACCTTCTCATTTACCTCCTCGTTCCACCACCAGGCACCCTCCATCTTGTTGCCACCTCTCCTGGACAAATCTAGGATTTCCTTAGCCGACCTTCGAATACAATCTGCCATAGCCTTCCACATTGAATCTGCATCTTCAGCCCTCCTCCAAGCTCCTTCCTCAGTAATCCTCTCTGCTATTAACCCCGCGTTCTCCTTCGTAACGGTCCACCACTTAATTCTAGGGTCCCCTACTCTTCTCTTTTTCCTCTTTGAACACTTGAACTTTGCATCCAGAACCAGCAACCTATGTTGCGTTTCTAGATACTCGCTAGGGATCACCTTACAGTCCTTACACGATCTCCGGCTATCCGTCCTCGTCAGGAAATAATCGATTTGGGTCCTGCAGGAACCGCTCTTGAAGGTCACTAAGTGATCCTCCTTCTTCTTGAAAAAGGAGTTGACCACCAACAAATCAAAGGCCACCGCAAAGTCCAACACAGAAACCCCTCCCGTGTTTCTCTCTCCGAAACCAAAACCCCCGTGAGCGCAACGTACCCAACCGATTCCGTGCCAATATGGCCGTTAAAGTCGCCTCCTATGAAGAGTTTCTCGCTCTGAGGTACATCGTGGATGACCATATCCAAATCCTCCCAAAAAAGCTTCTTAATGTCCTTCGGCAAACCTACTTGTGGCGCATAAACACTAACCACATTCACAAAAGCTGAACCCACCAAAACTTTAATGGCCATAATCCGGTCGCTCTTACGCCGCACTTCGACCACGAAGTTCGCCAGCTCCTTCTCAACCAAGATTCCGACTCCATTCTTCACCTTGATTGACCCCGAGTACCAAAGCTTGCAACCATCAATCTCTCTAGCTTTAGCTCCCACCCACTTCGTCTCTTGAATACACGTTATGCTAATCTTACGCCTGCGCAAAGACTTAACTAATTCTATTGACTTACCCGTAAGAGACCCAATATTCCAAGACGCTAGGCGCACCTTCCGCAGTCCTGCACCCCTCCTAACCCCATTAACCCCCGTCACTAAAACAAAACACATTATACATGTATAGCATATTTCAAGATTTTATAATAATTATATAATTATTATAAATGTACATACTTAACACATTTTATTCCACTTATTCAAATAAATATACTTCAAAAATTAAATAAAAATTAATAAAATTCACAACCATATTTTATGGAAAAAAAAATTAAATAAACTATACAAGTATGCTTCAAAATTAAATTTTACAAAATTTAACAACACATACTGAATTAATGTATATAATTTCAAAACATAACAATTCCACTAACCTTTAAATACCCAAAAAACAAAGCGGACTACCAGAGATGGCGACAGCGACACTGGCGGGAGACGACGGTGGCGGCGGCACCCTTTAACCCATTCATAATAAATCAACCACCATAAAAAAAAACTAATTAATTTAAATATTTCAATTTCAAAGAGCAAATTAACTCCAAACAAATAACTTATTGTTAAATTATAAGCGACGCCAATAATTTTTCCCGACCACCGGAAAACATGAACATCTCCCTCTTTCTCTCTCTTCCTTGCTCCCTCTCTCTCGCTTTCTCTCTCTTCGCGGTTGAAATGAACCCCTGAACATCTCCTTTTCTCTCACCGAACAATTTAAACCGAGATCCAAATTTTTTTGAAAAATGGGCTGGGAAATTCCGACGGAAACACGTAGGAATTCCCATCGGATTTTCCGACGGAAACATTTTCCGTCAAAAATTAGAATTTCTGTCGGAATCCAACGGTGTTTCCGTCGGAAAATCTGACATCCTCCATCGGGTACCCACTCCGTCACTTTTTCCATTGGAGATGAGCACCGTTTTTGTAGTGCACAATTTCATTAAATTTCAAATTGAAGTTGATAGAGGGTTCCATATAGTTGGTAAAGTCTGTACAAGTTGTTGTCAAACATTAGGATTCGAATAATGCGCTAAATCAACCTTTACTCCTTATACTCAGTAAAAAAATAAATAAATAAATGAAGCTAGCAATCAAATAATCATCCAAGTAGTTTAAGGTGTCATTCATATTTCATGGAAGATTCAGATATTATCTTGACATATGAGCAACACTTCCTTTGTTCTCATGCGTTTCAATTAGGTATGTATTTAGATAGGATAGGAGCAGATTCAATTGCCAAGTATAAATGTATTATAAGGTCTAGAGCTACCTTTTCATCCCTCCTCTCTAGAATTCTTGTATGATCTATATATGTGTGTGTATGTGTGCGTGTGTGTATTAAAAAGAAAGTACTTAAAGGAAATCCATACCTAAATAACAAAATTTGGGAGGTTTGGTTACCCCTATCCAATTTCAAAGCTAAGTAATCTACTACTAGCATAATTTTACACTTTGAAAGAAATTAAGTTATATTTAAGTTATTATAATTTTTTGTGGGTACGGCTAAGTTATCATAACTAATATGTAATGAAATGCATTTTTTTTTATTTCCAATCACCAAGACTATTGTGACATATTAATAATATAAAAAATATAATATAAAATATTTTTAAAACATTTCAAGCAGTAATTAAATTTTCAATAAAAAACCATCATTGTCATATTTATATTCTTCTAAAATACCCATAAAAAGAAATAGAATTACCATTATCATTCATATATATAAAAATCATCTATCATCAATAATTTTTAAAGTTGAAGTATTACATGACTAACTTATACATTATATGGTGATCAAATGTAGCTACCACAAAAAGTGTCAAACTCTATCTAATTCTACTTAGTAAACTAGTAAGATTTGATAACTCCTAACCCAATACCAAATAAATTTTTACTTATCCTTATCAAAATTAATAGTAAAGGTTATAAAATAATAATATTATTAATAAATTATACGACTTTTAGTATGCTTTTACAACCATGCTATTCAAAATAAAATTGTGAGACTATTTGCACCCAAAAATATATCAAAAATATAACAGTACAAAAAAAATTATTAAGTTAATCATATTATATTTTTAATATAATCAATTAAATTCACATTGCTAGTTGTTATAATTAACTAAAAAAAACAATCAAAATTTAGAAATTACTAAAAAAATTCTCATGCATCAAACGGGTTGCCAAAGACTAGTTACAGGTAATAACATTGATAGAACCCCTAAGTAAAGGATTGTCTAATGCTTTGTGTACTAAACTTTTCAAAAAAAAAAGAAAGAAAGAAAAACCTGGATGAAGATAATAATTTCATGTAGTGCATAGATAATAATTTTATGTAGTGCATAATCACAAAATTACAATAGAAAATTAAAACGGGGAAGCTTTGGTTTGAATGCTATAAAGGTTTTGGGTATTTAAGTAACTATACTCAGGGTCCGTTCTTTTCAATGAATAAAACTAATGATACATGTCAAGAAGTAGTATGCGCTATATTAGTACCCAAAATGTTGAAATAACAACCCCTTATTTTGCAGATGTATTTACTAGTATATATTTAATTATTAGTGCACATCCCCTCAAAAATTATTGGAGTGAGATTTGACCATGGATATAATTAGACTTATAATGTATATACATTTACATAATTTTATATCTATGGATAATTAGGACTGGTCAAAGTCAGGTCTAGGTCCATTCGTGCCCCAACAATCCAGCCAACTTTATATTTGGGCCTTATCCAGATTATTAATTTGGATACTTTGCTTAGACCCAAATCCAAAACTGGATGTCCAACTTTGTCCGACTTTCAAATCCGGTTATTCAAATGTATGAATTTGTGAAACGACTTTTACGCATTTTCATGAAAATAATATGTGACTGAACCTAGACCCCATTTTTTAATGTTTGAACCCAAGTGCCTGAATTTTCTTAGTAAAGATCTTTAGAAATTTGTACAAATTTATACTTGAACAATTACATAAAAGTACCTTCAGTTTTGTATAAATTATTTAAGGACCCTCAGTTTTCAAAACTAATTATAAGGTATCTCAACTTATGAGGTAAATAACAGAAAAGACCATCAAAATTTATGCAAACTATTTTGAGATCCAATTCTACTATTTTAGTTCACATATAGTACCCATCACTTTTCATATTTGCATATTTTTACTATAATTCTTAAAAACTTACTTTCGAAAATTTTAATTTTGTGCATATGTAATTTCTCCTTACTCGATCATTTGGTCCCAGAGCCACATGATAAATATCATTTCCAAAACCTAAACAACGAAAATTTATTTCCTTCGCATGATATAAAAATCCAAAAAGACGTAGGAGAAAACCAACTAAAAAATCATCTAAAAAGGCTGAGAAAGAAGAAAACGATGGAGCTTAGCAGTATAATCTTGAGGAATAATAGAATATGTTTGATAAAGAATAAAACCCAAAACAATTAAACAAAATCATATGCGGAATAGCTGAAAATAAGATGTATTATCTGATGATAATGAAGAGACAAATAATATCTAGTTAGAAGAAGAATATATCAACAGATGAACCTAATTAAAGTGGAGCATCTTAATGTTGTTCCTTTAGAAGAAATTAGGAGGAAACTAGATTTAAAAAATGGTAAAATGATATTTGATAATAAAATTGATGAGATCGGAGAAGAACTCAACATAGATGATATCCAGTCAAACCTAGTTGACAATATTGTTCCTAAACTTGAAGAATTTGATGAATCTTCTAAAAGAAATACCAATTTCATGAGGCCTAGATACCTACTAGCAAGGCATACTAAGGAAAACCACATTCTTTGAAGAAAGTGGTCTTACCCTAATTAGGCAAACAGGATACATCTTAAATATTGATGGGGCCTGTTAGAGTGAAAAAATATTTGAGCATTGGAAAAGGGACATGAATAGTATAGTGAACTTGAATACCACATGGTCTGCTTGAAATTTCCTAAACTATATCGAACATGGTTTTTTCTGGTACTGTAGCAAATAGGTATGACTCATTAGATGAGGAAGATAAAAATGCATTAAAAAGATGCAAACACCAGCTGCAATGTTCAAAAAATTATATAAGGAAGTCAAAACTGAATTTATCATAGCTAAACTTGATTATGAAGAAAAAGCTAAAGAATGACAAAGAAAGATTAATAACATAGAATTATGGGATATGAGATTTCTGAAGAATTATATTGCTGAATTTAGTAAATATTATTATGAAATTGGGCATAACAAAACCAATCTTGGTATGTTTTATGACAAATTACCATATCCGATCAATTCTATAATTAATGAAATATACATTACATAGCTTGAAAAAGTAGATGTCATTGATTCTATTGGCACAAGAATCTCTTATTTAAGAAAATCGATCAATGATCAATGTCTTAATCTTCAAAAACAAAAGAAAATGAAGAAATAATTTTTTGCCTGTTGGGATAATCCTCACCTATGGAGAAATGAACATGAAAAGGAAAGAAAAAGAAAATTTTATAAGAAAAAGAGATTTAATAAGTAAAGGGGAGAGAAATATAAAAGTATTATAACAAACCAAGCCCCAAAAACCGAGAAGTCTTAGAAGAGTTTCTTATTGTCTTATCAAAAAAAATAATTGTAAGATTGGGCAGGCTGGGAAGTAGCTCATTATGCAAACAAATGCAAAAATAGGAAGAATAATAAGCCTATTGAAACCTTAGGAATTCTAGATTATTTTAAGCTTAGCAACGAAGAAGCACTAGATCTAGCTCTGAAAAACAAGGGAATTGTTAAGATTATACTGGATGATGAATATGAAGAGAGTGATTATAAAGAAACGAGTCACACGATGGAAAGTAGTTCAATTAGTCTTGGTGATCTTTAAGGAGAAGAGTTTACATTAGATAATGAAAATGAAGATGTCAAAGGAGATTAGGTCCTTCCTATAATTCAGAAAGACATGATCTATAAAAATTCATCCTTAAATTAAAGGGTAAGTACATATGTGAAATGATGTAAGAAGATCTAGAGATAAAAGACTGTGAGTATCAAGTGGGAGAAGTTTATCTCATCAATTGGGAAAATAATCTTAAGCATAACAAAGTCAAAAAGTAGAGATATATCCATGTTGGAAGTGTCCAAGTGCAAATTACTCCTTTACAATATTATGACAAAGATATTGACCTTTATGTTTTGCTTTGTGATACCATGCATACTGAATTTAATAATCAAATTATCACATGGATTAAGACCAATCTATATAATGGATCAATACGATGCAATTGTCAGCATGGATATTATGTACGCCTAAAAGATGAATTTTCTAAAAGCCCCCTATCCCTTAAGATAAAAACAGTTTGATGGACATGAAAAGATGAGGATACCCACAAAGGATATCTTGAAAAATAATCTACAAACTATATAATATTATACATCCAAAGACTAAGATAACAATGATAGAGGCATAAAAATTTGAAAGTCCTACACCAATGCAAAAAATTCAAATAATAAAATCCAATCCACAGGAGATAAAGATCAATAAGTCTTGGATCTAGCTTTGCCAATCCAATAAAAATCAATAGAAAAAATGTAATAAAAATTAATAAGACTGATAAATTTACTATTAAACCCCAATCATTCAGAAGCATGAGTGCAAGATTAGAATGGGGAGAATGATCTTCAACTGCTAAAGAAGAGTGCAAAGAAGATGATACGGTTAATATGGCCAGTAAAATAAGCAGAATGAGTTTTGAACTCGCAAGATAACATCTTCAAAGATCTTAATCACTGTTGTCTAGTTTATATTGATGATATCCTTGTCTTTTCCAAGACCATAGAATAGCACAGAGACGATATCTCAGCTGTCACCCAAAGATGCATTGATAATGGTATTATCCTTGGTAAGAACAAGTGCATTTATGATGAACAAAAAATTGAGTTTTTAGGTATAGAGAAAAAAGATGGACAAATAATTTTACAAAAGCATATTCTGAAAAACATAGAAAATTTTTCGAAAAAAATTGAAGATAAGAAGCAATTAGAAAGGTTTCTTAGATGTCTTACCTATGCTTCATATTTTATTAAAGATCTAGCTAAATTAAAAAAATCATCGCAGTAGAAACTCAAGAAAGAAGTAATTGGACATGGACCCCGAGTGATACAAAGATTGTTTAGAACTTCAAAAGGATGTGTAAAAATCTTGTTGTTTTTAATTTGCCTAATGAATGAGATGATTTAATTCATGAGACAGATGCCAGCAATGAGCACTGAAGTGCGGTACTACAATTCGAAAAAGGAGAAAAAGTCTGCAAATATTGCAGTGAAAATTTTAACAAAGTACAATGCAACTATCCCACAATGAAAAAAGAAATCCTTGCAGTTATAAGGGGAATTAAAGAGTTCTTAATCCTTTTAGCCTAAAACCTTTTGTTATTCGAACTGATTGTAAGGGAGCACTTGGTTTTATGAAAAGAAATTTATCAAATAGGCAAGCATAATGGCAATTTCAGCGTTGGCAATTATGGCTTAATCAGTTTTCTTTCTCTATTGAACATATACAGCGATCGAAGAATTCTCTGGCAGATAGCTTAACTCATGAACTCGCTAATGGTGATCATTAGAGCAGAACTCCTACCAGAAAAGAAGGAAGTTCAAAATGAAATACCATTACTACTAGAATGAGTTTTTCCTTCTAGTAAAATCCTTATGAATATTTTGGAATTTCATATAAAAAGTACATCATGCTTTGGTCTGCTGCCTCTAGCCTATCTAATAGTAAAATATTTAGCCTTCTAGAGTTACAAATGAATTACCTAAGGTGCCTTATGATATTCAAGAAAAAATAGGTTTTCGTGTTCAAGAAAAATGGTTAAACGACTGGTATGCAACCTGCATCGACTACTATTGTAAGTATTCTTATAATATTTGGGAGTCATGGAGTACTACGATTTTCTTTCCTGATAGATCTGGAGTTGGCGATGTTAGATTCAACAGCAAATTCAATCTCTCTAGACGACCCATCATGCGAGCACGGGAATATGGAATGGTAGCTTACTTTATGGAGATTCCAAATCCAAAGTACACAATGTTCTCAAGATTAACTAAGTTTCAATAGTGTATGATTAAAAGGATTCATTGGATTCTTACATCTCCTGATAGTCCAACAAAAATTTCATACAACAAAAGCCTGTATGTCAAGGTACTTGCATAGGAATTGAGTATGAGAGTGGAAAGGCTAAACCAGCCAATCATCTGGTTCAATTAGTTGATTTATATGATCCGAATGATATATAACAAGAATGGTTTCCATAATGACAGGAAGTAGTTAGTGATCCTACTTTAGGAAGAGCCATTGATTTTTACAACATTTATCATCAAATGTGAGCATTAATTAAACAAGGAAAATACTAATGCATTGCGGGAGCACTACTTTCGTTTATCATAATGATCTCAACAAATGTATAAAGGTAAAAGAAGCTACGTCAGAAGATATTTTTGATTATCTCTTTGATGTTGGAGCTGAAAAATTCTTAACATAAAAATGAAAGAAATATCTTCATGAATTATTTGAAAGATGGGATCCAAAGCATCTTCAACTTAATGAAGATTTTGATGATTATCTAGATAATGATGGAGTGGAAGACATTATTGGAAATGAAGGCATGCAGAATCTTGATATGGATGACTAGTCTTGTCAACAGTAAGTACTTTGAAAAGTTGTTGCACCATTATTATGTTGTTTTATCAAGTCTCAAGTTAGTAAAATAATGCAGTCTACTGTAGCTATGTGAGGGTGCTATAGTCATGTGAAAATATTAGTGTATACTGTAGCCATTTAGGGCATCCTATACAGCTAATCTCCTATATACATGGAGAGACAAAGTGCTAAGAAGAGACACAGTCATTTGAGCATACTTAAATAAAAGAGAAGTCGGGTACCTCCATTTCTTTATAAGCAAGCATCTCTAATGATCTTATTAGCTTTAAGCCCCTCTTCAATCCTTCCATTGTGAATATTTTTACTTTTAAGCTTTAAATAAAAGAAAGTTTCTAGTAGCGAACGTTATTCAATCGAACCATATGTCATAAATATTATGATTTCTTAATTAAAGTCTCACTATCCTTAAAAATATAAGAAACTTGATTGGTGACTACGGTTCGAGGTAGGAAACAAAATGGACCCATGTAGTGCCTTATCTAAGGAAGATGTAGTCGAGATTAACAATCTCTGTAAACTGGAAGCTAGGGGAACGCTAGGGTCCGACATTGACTAAGTTCAAGTAATGGTAGAAACTCTCTAATTAAGTTTTAGTTATATTTTCTAAGCATGGTAGGCCTATAATAATAGAAAATATAATATTTGTGATATAACTACTAGATTGTGATAACTAGTACCAGCAAAGTTATTATAAGGAAGTTCAAACATTAATATAACCTTAGTTTTCCAAAAAAGCCCAAAAATTTGAATATTTGCACTGTGAATCCCATTCAAGTCAAAAACAGAAATTTTAGAAAGTTGTGAGTCAGATTTGAAAGAAAAAACCCCAAGAATCTATTGTCTAAAAACATAGGATACCCCATAATTAGTCTTAAAAATACAGGAGTCTAAAAATAGTTGTCCTAAAATTAAGAGTACCTGAAAGTCACAGATTGATTTATACCTAAGCACACTTGTCCATTGCTTGAAACTAGTTGTCTGATAGTCTAAATTTGTCTGAACTTGGATTGGTTCTTAAGATCCAGACAACTCGCACCTGGATGCTCAGACTTGAACCGAACCCAGTTTTCAATTCAAACGTATGACCTATTATTCAAATTTCAAATTCAGACGAAAACTTCATGATCATATCCTATTTTTTCATATTAGGCAAATTTAAATAATTAAGTTAGACGAATTTTGGTCAGCCATATGCATGTCAAAAGAAATTTTATTTTGCTTCTAATATCCTTATAAACAAAACTTGAAGTGATAAATGACAAAAGCCTTATCCTTGGTTAAAGGGGTGTTTGGTAAATAGTTTTTTGAAGAGCTTTTTACCCAAAAAGAGCATTTTGGACCAAGCATCATTGTTTGACCAAGTCAAAAAGCTACAACAATAACAACACCTTCTAGTGTGGGTCCCGCTTTCGCAGGGTCTAGGAAGATCCAGCTGTAGCCAACCTTACATCTACCGGCATTCCTACCTGTAGAGTGGCTGATTCTGAGAGACCCACAAAAAGGATTTTGTGAAAATCTTTTGTGGAAGAAAGAATTTGTGAAAATATTTAATCAAAAAATTAAGGACAAATAGCAAGAATGACTAAGATATATTAAAAAGACCGGTTACTGGAGCTATGTAACATAAGAACAATATATCAGATGAAGGTAATATACCTTAACAACCAGAGATAAACAAACGATATCTCTCCCCCAAAGAAAATACTACCTGCATACAAACACGACAAACAAAAAAACCACTCCCAGCACGCTGCCACTGCAACCAAAAGACAACTACGGGGTTGACTCTCTGTGATCTAATATCTTAATCCTATCCCGCCATAACTTCCTATCCTGAGCCAAGTCCTCCGTCAATCCGACAACGCTCAAGTCCTCTCTAATCACCTCCTTCAAACTCTTCTTTGGTCGTCCCCTCACTCTTTTGCCTTCGGGGATGTTGATCATCTCACATCTCCTCACTGGAGCGTCCACACTCCTCCTTTTCACATGGCCAAACCATCGGAGTCTTGTTTCTCTCATCTTATCTTCGATGGAAGCTACTTTAACTAAGTCCCTGATTACACCATTCCTAATTCTGTCTATTCTCATATAACCACACATCCACCTAATCATCCTCATCTCTGCTACCATAAACCTTTGAACTTGCGTCTTTTTTAGAGGCCAACATTCCGATCCATAAGGAACTGCTGGTCTAACTACCATACGATAGACTTTGCCTTTCAATCCAAGGAGCACCCTCTTATCACACAGCACAACTGAGATATACTTCCATTTTTGGGACCCACTTGTATTCGCTGGTTAATATCTTCGCCAATATCCCTATTCTACTGAATGATCGAGCCTAGATACTTAAAATTATTGACCTTAGGTGTCGACCTCCTATCCAGGGTGACTTCTACCCCCGCATCTACCCTTCCACTAAAACAGCAATGAAGGTATTCCGTTTTCAATCTACTTACTCTAAAATCTCTAGATTCCAGTGTATGCCTCCATCGCTCCAACCTGTCATTAACTCCCTATCTAGTCTTATCAATAAGAACAATGTCATCTGCAAATAGCATACACCAAGGCAGCTCATCTTGAATCCCTCTTGTAAGTGCATCCATAACTAGAGTGAAAAGAAAAGGGCTTAAGGCAGAACCCTGATGCAGGCCCATACCAATGAAAAAGTCATTAGTGACCCCTCCTGATGCCCTAAAACTCGTCCTACCTCCCTCGTACATATCCTTAATAACTCGAATATACAAGAGTGACACTCATTTCTCTTCTAAGCATCTCCATAACAGTTCACGCGGAACTCTATCATAAGCTTTTTCTAGGTCAATGAACACCATATGAAGATCCACCTTTCTGTCTGTATACAAACCCATGAGCCTTCTAAGGAGGTAAATCGCCTCTATGGTCGACCTGCCTAGCATAAAACCAAATTGGTTCTCTGAAATCGAAACATCCTTCCGTAACCTTCTCTCAATCACCCTCTCCAATAACTTTATAGTGTGACTGAGCAACTTTATACCCCTAAAATTATTACAATCTTGAATATCACCTCTGTTCTTGTACAGAGGGATGACTGAACTAGACCTCCATTCTTTGGGCATCTTAGTAGTCCTAAAAATAACATTGAAAAGCTCCGTTAGCCACTCTAATCCTTTTTCACCTAAACACTTCCACTGGTATCTTATCTGGACCCTCTACCTTCCCTTTGGTCATCTTCTTTAGTGCCTCTTTATTCTCGTTCTTGCTGATATGACCACACACTCGCGGATCAAGTCACTTCTCACTACATACTCTTTCCCTACTTCGGGAATCTCCCATCACTTCACCATTGACGAGTTTGGAAAAGTACCTTTTCCATCTCTCCTTGATTTCTACATCCTCATACAACACCTTACCATTTGCATCCTTGATGCACCTCACAACGCCTAAATCCCTTGTTCTTCTTTCCCTAGCCCTCGCCAGTCTAAAGACTTCCTTCTCCCCTTCCTTGGTCTCCAGTCTACGATATAACCTCTCATAAGTCATACTCTTAGCTACTGCAACAGCTTTCTTGGCTACCTTCTTTGCTGCCTTATATCTAACTCTACTAATCTCTCTCTCTTCCTCTGCTCAACTTTTTATAAAATCAGCATATGCCTCTTTTTTCTCCTTGATTTTCTCCTTTACATCCTCGTTCCACCACCAGGCACCCTTTATTTTGTTCCCACCTCTTCTAGAAGTGCCTAGTATTTCTTTAGCCAACCTTCGAATACAATCTGCCGTTGCCTCCCACATTGTATCTGCATCCTCTACCCACCTCTAAGCTCCTTCTTTAGTAATCCTCTCTAATAATAGCACAACGTTCTCCTTCGTGAGGGTCCACCACTTAACTCTAGGGTCCCTGACTCTCCTCTTCTTCCACTTTGAACATTTGAACTCCACATCTAACACTAGCAACCTATGCTGAGTTCCTAGATACTCACTAGGAATCACCTTACAATCCTTACAAAACCTCCGACTATCCGCCCTCATTAGGAAGTAATCAGTTTGGGTCTTTATGGAGCCACTCTTTAAGGTCACCAAGTGGTCCTCCTTCTTCTTAAAATAAGAGTTTACCACCATCAATTCATAGGCCACCGTAAAGTCCAACACAGAAACTCCTCCATTGTTTCTCTCCCCAAAACCAAAACCCCCGTGGGTTGTCATATCCGCTTGAGTCAACACCAATATAGCCATTAAAATCTCCTCCTATGAAAAGTTTCTCGCTCGGAGGTACATCCTGGATGACCATATCCAAATCCCCCCAAAATAGTTTCTTAACATCGTCCGACAGACCTATTTGAGGAGCATACACACTAACCACATTTATGATTTCTAAACTCACCAAGACCTTAATGGCCATAATTTGGTCTCTCTTACAGCAATTCAAACGGCTAATACAAACAGTTAACTTAAACATCTAACAGCTAACAACTGTTAGCCAAACAGGGTCTAAGTGAACTAAAATATAGATTAGTAACTATTTGTTCTCCTCTTTGCTATACGTACCTCATAGTGTACCATGAAAATTTAATGGGATGTTTCTATTTATTTTCTAAATAGGGAATATCCATCTACACCTTGCCTGAACTAAGCGAAAACTGAAAATTAAAAAAAGTCTGAAATCAAAAGTCCCTCTTAAAGATTAATATTAATGCTAACCCATGTGTTCATTAGACACATCGAATATGTAACTGGATGGTACTACTAAACACTAGAGATTGCATGAATAAACAAGGAGTAATATACTTTGGAGCAATCTTATGGAGCATCTGGATATATTGAAATCAAGTGTTACACCAAGTAACTGAAATTAAAACCTCCAAACTAATGAAAGTACTACAAACTAATTTACGCAGACTCTATGAGGCCCTTATCAAGAGAAACGCACTGGCCCTCCAGATCAATATCATTTTCTAGGGACAAATCAATCATCACCCCAGCATTACCATACAAATTGATGGATCATGGAAGTAGAAAGGATATTGAGGAGGATTTGGTATTGTGGAATTAAGCAACAACATACCCTTGAAGACATATCAAGACACATTGCTTTATCAATCAACTTTAGTCGCAGAAACTATAGCACTTGAAAAAGCTTTCTGGATGGTTGTGCAATAACAATGGACAACATTGAAATTTGGACTGATAGATTTACTTTGGTTCACTATGTGCACGAAAACAACAAGATTCCAATTGACATTTCATTGTTAATTGCCCGATGTTATAGTTTTAAAGACTCTTTCTTATGTTGTTTAATTAAGAAGGTAGATCGAAAAGTAGTGCAAAAAGCCCACCGTTTGGCAATGCTAGCAAGGAAAAGAAATTTGTAATAACTTTGATATACTTGTGTCACCTAACAGACCCAAAAAAAAAAAAAAAACCTAACTCACAGCGATGGGCCCTCTTATAACTGACTCTTCTAGCATAATCCCAATTTGGCAATAAAACTCACCAACAACACCAATTTCTTATCTATCCGATATTGCAGTTCAGCCAAGCCACCCAGTTTGAGCCTATTGTTTTTCCTTTCCCTCTTCATATTTTCACCCACAAGAACAATAATTTTAGGAAAAAATAAAGAAAAATAAAATTTCTTCAAATAGTATGAAAGCCAACTTCATGCAAAAAGCCTGCTCCAACGCTAGTTCCAAGCTTAGGCTAGTACAATCTAGCATACCCATTTCCTTATGTGGGTCTTCATGAGCTAGTGTTGTAGGTTGGGTCACCGGCCTTAGCTATGGGCCTAGTTTTGGGCTATAGAAGACCTTAACCGAAAGAAAATCGAACGAAATTTAGGCTAACAAAAAATAGAAAAAATTGTAAGTTTTCACTTTAATTGAAGTGGGAAAGAATTAGAGAAATTTAACTTCATCATTGGAAAATAAGATAAAAAGAACAAGATCTGAGTGAATTTTTTAAATACAAATCATTCGATGTTTAAAAGCAAAAGGTGATGCTACTTTCATCCTTCAATGATCGGGCGCAAGATTGCAAGAAATGCCTTTTATACCACTAAGCCTAGAACGTGAATTGCTACTCAATGCACAAATTTAGCCAAATTTGGCTTTAGAGTGCTTGACCTCCAACATCCAGGTTGGCGGGGAGCAAGGACCCCTCCTAGTAGCTAAAAGTAGGAGAGAAAAAGGCATAGAGTTAACAAAGAAGGAATAGGCAGATTAAAAATAATAAAGGGCAAAAAGAAGCATTGGAGTTATGAAAATGGGATAGTCCCATATTTGCAAAAATATCTAGTAAGTTACTTCACTCATTAACTATTATTTTTTTATTAGAATCTCACTTGGGTTATATGCATTACTTGTATGTTTTAGCCCCAATCTATGAAAATTTGACATGATACCAAACTAGGTGGTTCTTTGTGTTAGGCATTGTTAGTAGGCTATATATAGGGGATGCTTGAATTATGAAAGTCAAGTTTCACATTTGCAAAAGTATGAGGCTTGAGCATGTTTATATCCTAATGAGTTACTCTACACAAAATTTATTAATTAAGTTTGGGTTAGAAACTCAATGAGGTTATACACATTGCTCTTTTGCTTGATGGCCAATTTATATACAAATTTAATAAGAGGAATATGATTCCTCTGAATTTTCACCACTATTGGTGATATAAGCACAGTTAAAACCACCATAGCAGGACCTTATCATGTGATGCTTGGTCCCTCAGTTAATTACTAGAAGGCTTGCTATGTTTTGTGGAATCTATTTCTAGGGCTCTTCATATTCAAAACTAATTTAAAGGAACCTATATTGTGTCTCTCAATTTTAAGGTCCTTCTTCACCAACTCAATTTACATCTTTCGCCCTATTTTTCACATATGTGCATATTTTACCCCAATCTTTAAAAACTTTCAAAAACCTATATTTGTGCATGTGGTGTCACTTGCTTTGGCATTGTTAGAAGGTCTATTTAACTAGTATCATAACCACGTAACCAACAAATATATGCATTAATTGTGTTTAATGTTTAAATCACATCATTCACTTGTCCTGCTTCAAGTAATTCACAAATTATGCACTCCTTGGAGGAATCTACCACATTAGTTTAATTAAACTATATCACTAATATATTTCTAAAATTGAACATGAAATTACAAAAAATAAGATTGAAATTAAAGAGTTGAATAAATTATTTAACTAATAAAGTTAGCCATAGTAGTAAGTCTTATACAAGCATCAATTGTTTTTTTCAGCACAAGGATCATTTTCATAACCCAAAAAACAAAAATATATTTATTTTTCACAAAATCAAAACTGAAAAATAATAGAAAACTCTTTTGAAAAATCATTAGAAAAAAAAGAAATTAAAAAATAAGTGGAAAAGGATGGAGTATAAACAGCATAATGTAGATGAGCTATAAACTATGTTTGCAAATTCTAATGGGTTAAATAAGATAATGGAAGCAATAGTAATAAGTAAAGAATATTAAATGATAACAACGAAGAGACAACTCGCTCCCAATTAGAAGAAATAATATATCAATAAGTGAACCTAATTAGACAAGATGGTTTGGATATTATCCCGTAAGAAGAGGTCAAGAGAAAATTAGATTAAAAAATTCAAAAAAAATAGTGACTAAAAGCAAAATCAATGAAATTTGAGAACAACTCAATGTTGACGAATTAGAGTCTAATCTAGTTAATGTTCCAAGACGAAAAGAGTTTCGTGAGTCATCAAGAACAAATACTTATTTTTTGAGATCTAGGTATGTTCTTGTTGGACAACCAAACAGCTTTTCTTTTGGATCCATTTCAATAAAGACAATGTCCTTCAAAGCAATTACTCTTACCCCGATTAGGTAGACAGGCTATGCCACAAACATCGATAGAGCTCCTACTACATAAAAATATTCGAACATTGGAAGAGAGGAATAAACAGTGTTTTGAATTTGAATACTAACTAGACTGCAGGAAATTCCTCATATTACATATAATATAAATTTTTAGGCACTATAGCTCACTAGTATGACTCATTAAATGAGTAAGATAAAAATATATTAAGACTGATGGGAACAAGCAACTGCCATGTTCAAAAAAAATTATGTTTGGAGCCAAACTTGAGTCTAAAGAAAAAGCTAGAATGGTAAAAAAGAATTAATAATATATAACTCTAAGACATAAGTTATCTAGAAAATTATATTGTTGAGTTTACTCAATATTATTATAAAATTGTGTATAACGAAACAAATCTCAGCATGTTTTTATGACAAATCCCCTTATCACATAATAATTAATGAAAAGCAAATTATATGCATCGAAGAATTAGATGTCATTGATATCTTTGGTACAATAACTTCTTATTTGAGAAAATGAGCTAATGACCAATGTCTAGACATCCAAATACAAGAGAAACTAAAGAAAAACTTTCTACCTTATTGGGATACTCCTTATCGATGGGGAAATGAACTTGAAAGAAGAAGAGAGAGAAAATTTGATTAAAAAAAGAACTTGTTCTAAAAAGAGAAAAATATAAAAGAAAGAACTACGACAAGCCAAGCCCTAAAAAGCAAAGATTGTTTAGAAAAGCTAGTTACCGTCTTACATAAGAAAATAGATGTGAATGTTGGGCATTTTGAGAAGTAGGGCATTATGCCAATAAATGTACCAATAGAAAGAACATCAAACTGATTAAAACTATAGGTAGCCTAGACTATTTTGGGCTTAGTGAAGAACAAGTACTTGACACTACTCTGAGAAACAACAAGGGAATTGTTGAGATAGTAATGAAAGATAAATATGAAGGTAGTGATTATGAAAAAACTAACCATATGATGGAAAACAACACAGTTAGTGTCAGATACATTCAAGTAGAAGAGTTTACAATGGATGATCACAATGAAGAGGTTAAGGAAGATTAGGACCTTCAAGTTACAAAAAAAAAAGATATGATCTATAAAAAAGTTCATCTTTCAATTAAAGAGTAAATATGTAGGTGAAATGATGGAAGGATTTTTAAAAAATATAAGATTGTGAATTTTATGTTGGAGAACTAAAACTCAATCATTTGTAGCATATCCTTTACCATAATAAGGATAGAAAATATAGTTGTATCCAGTTTGGAAGTATTTTAGTTTAAATTACATTATGACAGTATTATGGCGAAGACATTAACTGTTATACTTTGTTATTTGATATTAGGCATGTCAAATTTAATAACAAAATTATCACAACAATTAGGACCAATTTGTATAATGGTTCAATAGATTTCAATCGTCAGCCTAAACATTATGTGAGCGTAAAAGATGAATTTGGTAAGAATTGACTTTTTGTTAAGATAAAGTAGTCAGATGGATATGAAGAAAAGACGTAGCTCACTAGTGATATTTTGGAAAATAGTTTACAAGTTAGATAATACTATAGATCCAAAGATTAAGGTAACCATAATAGAGGTTGAAAAATTTGAGAGTCATATTCTAATACAAGAACTGAAAAGATAAAATCCAATCCATAAGAGAAAAATTGAAAGAGTAAGTTAGTTAGTTACGCCAATCCTACAAAAATAAATAAGAAAAATGTAACAAATATTGAAAGAAATGAAAAAAATTTATGATTAATTATTAAGTATGAGTGCAAGATTAGAATGGGGATAAAGATCTTCGGGAGTAAAACGAGATGTTAAAGAAGATGATATACATAGTGCGTTAGTGAAATAAGTAGAAGGCGTAATGAACCATGTGAGAAATCCCTTGGCCAAATAAAGGTCATAATCTTGATGAAGACATCCAAGAGATTGAAGAAGATCAAAATCCAACAAGAAGACCCAAATGCAGAAACCCACAAATCTAGCACTTGATTGATTCAAACATGCAATGATAATAGCAAACAATAACATAACCACCCAACCTTCAATCTTATAAGGCTTAAGCACCAAAGGTTCAATTAAAGGGAAGACTCAAATTCACCATTCCCCTAGAGAGATTAAGAAATATGATATTTTTGTAGAGATACTAAGCATCAAGCTTTTAATTTCATTGATCCAAGTCTTAAAATATTACAAGGGATCAAGTTATTAAATAGTAGAGTAAATCCTTCCCCAAACTTTGTACTAAGCAATAGAGTTATAAGAAAATTAACAAATAAAATCCTAATTAGCTGTACAATTAAAAAGGGACCACTAAAATAAAAATTGAGCTGGAATTTACTGCAAATGCACTAGCTTGGTGGTATCATCTACCACCTCAAATGGATGAATTTGGGAAAGATATTTCTATGGGAAGCTTATAGAGCTTCTACAAGCTTCTTATGAAAGATTAGCCTCCAAATCATCCATTAGCTAGCCCAATTAATCTCTTAACTAAAACTATGTATTTCTAAACCTGCACTAACCCTTGCTTCGTTAAACCCCCATATCTCACTCGATACTTGGAATCTGGAGGGGCTACATAGCTTAATAGAAAATGGCCACTTGGGGTTGTCCATTATATGTGGCTTGCCAAAATTGGAACCTTTTTGTGCATGCAAAACTGAGCTAGAAGTTAGAGAAGATATTTGCCAAGAATATGAAAATTAGATAAAGAACTAGCTCTTAGGAAAAAAGTAGCTAAGCCCATTGTTTAAGCCTACTAATTGCCTAACCACCTTTCCTAGGCTTATTTAGGCTCTTTCAAGGGTACCAAGTCAACAATGACCTTGGAGGACCAAGTCTTTGAGCCCCATTTCCAAGAGTCATCATTACTCCCACTTGAATCATGGCCTTTGCTTGAAGGAGTACATCAAACTTTGTAGTCTGTTATGCATCAACCTTCCCCCTTGAAGACGATTTGCCCTTTAATCTTGATTGTGCTTGTTCTCATGCTCAATGTAGGGAGTGAGATCCCCAACATTAAAGGTGGTGACTATATGTATGTATCCCGAAAGCCCTATCTTATGGGCATTCTCTCCTACCTTTTGCACCACCTTATAAGGGCCATATCCCCTAGCCATAAAATTGTTCTTGCTCCTTGAAAGGAACCTTTTTTCCCCCAAGATCAACCACACAAGATTCCCCAACTTGAACTCAAGGTGAGTGCAGTTCTTGTTCTTTAAGCTTGTATTGCTTATTCACTTTCTCAGTTTGTTCCCTTACTTGCTCATGTAGCTTCTTCATTTACTTAGCCCTTGTTTCAACCTCAAAGCCAACCTTTGATTCTTGAGGAATAGGAATAACATCAATGGGAATGAGAGGATTAAGTCCATAGCATACCTTAAGGGGAGAACAAGATGTAGCATAGGAAGGAGCTTGATTGTAAGTAAACTCGGCGTAAGAAAGTTTGGTATCTGAATACCTCAAACTCTCACTCACCATTCCCCTTATTAAGGTTGTGAGAGTTTAATTTGTCACTTCCATTTGTCCATCGGTTTAATAGCAGCAAGTAGTGCTAAAAGCAACTTAGTCCCCACTAGTCTCCATAGCCATCTCCAAAATTGTGATATAAATTTCGTGTCCCCATCATCGATGATGGTTCTCGGGATACCATGAAGCCTTATAATTTCTTCGAAGAAGAGATCTGCAACATAAGTGGCATCATCACTTTTACAGCATGCAATAAAAGTAAGCCATCTTGGAGAATCGATCCACTACCACTATAAGCATAATTTCCCCTATGTGTCCTTTGGAGGGCCACAATAAAATCCATGCTAATATCATCCCAAGGCCTTGTAGGAAACGAGAGAGGAGTGTAGAGACCTTGATAGAAGTTACTTTTAGCCACATGGCAAATGTTGCACCATGTGATCACCTTATGAACATTCCTACCCATCTTGGGCTAATAAAAGTGCTCCTTGAGTATCTCGAGGGTCTTATTGATGCCAAAATGACTGGGGAAGGCTCCTGTATGAGCCTCCTTGACAATCAAGTCCTTTAGATGACCCTTGGTCATGTAAAGTTTGTTACCTTTCAAGAGGAATCCATCTTGTAAAGTGAAAGAGGCATAGGTAGAGGGATTCTCCACCACTTCCTTAAAGTCTTAATTCTCCTTATATAAAGCCCTCATGGAATGGAACCTAAGGACTTTTGCCTCAAAGACTGAGAGTAAAGCATACCTCCTTGACATTGCATTGGCCACAACACTCTCTTTCTCATTCTCATGTTTACAAGAAAAGGTCAAAGATTGAAGGAATTCAACCCACTTGGCATGACTTGTGTTCAATTTGTGTTTACCATTGATGTAGGACAATTCCTTGTGATTCGAATGAAGCATAGAGGGTTTAGGCTTGAGATAATGACTCCAATATTCCATGACTCTAACAATAGCATAGAATTCCTTGTTATTAGTGGAGTAGTTGAGCCTTGAACCATTCAACTTTTCACTACCCCACTAGCATCACACTCCACTTCAAAAAGGACCTCAAAGTAGGGAAGAGCGAAGATAGAAGCTAAACATAGTCTATCTTTGATTGCCTCAAAGGCCCTTTGCATGTTCTTTGCCGCTCAAAACTTCCCTTTTTCCTACACTTGGTCAAGCAAGTCATAATGGAGCTAAAATTTTTAATGAACTAGCAGTAGGAGGCCAACCCATGGAACCTTCGAACACCCGTGATGATGATTAGGATAGGCTAACTCTTGACAGTTTCAAACTTAGATTCATCAACTTACTTGATGGTAAGTTGTTTATGACCTTAGAATCAACACACATATAGCAAGTCCCATCCTTGTAAGGCACCAAAAGGGTTGAAACCGAACATGGACTCAAGCTCTCTTTAATGTACCCACGGTGAAGCAACTCTTGGACTTATCATTGAGGCTCCTTTGACTCATTAGGATTACACCTATAGGCCAACTTGTTTAGCAAAGGAGCGCCTAATAGGAGATCAATTTGGTACTCGATTCCTATAAAGGAATGAGCCTTAGGAGTAAATCACTGGAAAATAAATCCATAAACTCTCTCAAAAGTGATTGACCTAGAGGATATGTGAGCTTCACTTCCTCACTTGTATTTGATTCCATCATAAGTAAGACAAATAGAGGCTTGCTCTTATTAATGCCTCTCTCTACTTGTGTTTGACTCATATAGAGACTTTTCTCATTTTCCTTCCCTGGTTTGAATTTGAGAGGCTTTCTGTAACACCCCCAGCCCCTAGGGTCAGAAGCGTTACGTTTTCTTAGTTCTTACTTAATTTCTGGGGTGAAACGGACAGAGTATCCCCTAAAAACTGACCGTTTCCAGGCTAAAAGCCTTACAAAAATTCCCTGCAAAACAATGGAAGCGCATAACATTAAAAGACGCTCAACGGCCACACGCCGGAGTTCATAACTCAACGAGCCACCCGCTCGGCGTACACCAAACAGAATAGTTCTTTAACGCATGAAAAATAAAAGATACAACTCAACGGTCTACACAACCGGAGTACTGGGGTTTACATCCCAAAATACAGCCAACTTTAATCAAGAAGACATCTAACTATTCAGATGGTTGGCTCACACGGCCATACAGAGCGACTCACTAACAATATGAATTATATAAGCTAGGAAACTTAGTTTACAACATTTACAAACTAGGAATACATTACATCACATGAATCTACTTCTATATGGCACACATGACTCTTTTTCAAGTAGGGGTAGACTCCAGCTCGCGTAGGTAGCTTGACTTCCACCTGTCATAACAAAAGCCTGGGGGAAAAGGGGAAAGAGTATTGGGGTGAGCAACCACACGCTCAGTGAGAATTCCCCTACTCCTTAAAACCCAAAACAGTTACAGGCAATAATACTAATAATAGCCATATATCACGCAATCATACTTTAATATCATATTAGGCAATCAAAATCCCCAAGGAAAGATCACCACCCTTAACACTACATTCTAACTCCTCAACTCATTCCTAGGTCCTTAACGATCAATCTTTCTTTCTAACAAGCATTCAAACACTTAATCAAATAGCACAAGGATGAATATGATGCTTTCAAACACTCCTGTGAAAACATAGTGACTCTCATTATATTCAAAGAACAGTTTTTAAATCATGCTAACTCCTTTAATGCTTATAACTCTTCTAAAAGCTCTTGAAGCACCCAATTGGTAAGAAAGGCTTTGCAAGAACATTCTTTCATAAGATAAGCACCTTGAAAAGCTTAAATGTACGACGCATTACTAGGATTTAGCTATACTTCATTTGAAACCTCATTTACACTATATTAAGAACATATTCATAAAAGATATGAAGGTTCCGTACATTTGAAAGCTTCCTTCTTTTCTTTTAAACAAAAATCGCTTTACTTGGCCTCTTGAGGCTCGTGTTACTTTAAAAGAACTTCTTTTCTTTTCTGAACAGCTTAGAATGGCAATTTGCCAAATCTCCTCTTTAACAACTTACTTATAACATAAAACATCTTATTGTGCTGGCTAGGGGGGTCAACACCGCCCTTCAGTGAGATCATCACTCTTATTCTACGTTATCCCCTAGGGTATACGTACTTAACTTTTGGCCAAATGCGTCTTAGTAGAGCAATTCTAACCTCGATACTGTCCTCTGTGGGGCAACGGCTCACATCAGGATAATCATATCCTGAGTCCAGTCCCCCTCAAGGTTTTCTTACGCGTCACACATCATAACTTATCTGGGGAACAGCTCACACCAAGATATTTCATATCTTGAGTCCAGTTCCCAGGAACAGCTCACACCAAGATAATTTATATCTTGAGTCCAGTTCCTAACTTATCTTAAGGAAAACAGCTCACGCCATCTTTGCATCCAGTTTTCAGGAACAGCTCACACCAAGATAACTCGTATCTTGAGTCCAGTTCCTAACTTACTTATCTCAGGGGGAAACAGCTCACGCCCTTTTTGCGTCCAGTTTCCGCCCTCTGGCCAACTTTTCAGCACATTCTTAGGCTTTAAAGACATATTTCATTTCTCTGTTTCAAATGCTTGCTTGGCTGAAAACTCGCTTCTTAAGGTAAACGACTATAACCTTTTGAAATGCGTATAATTCACTTCCTTTTCAACTTAAAATCTTCTTATAATGTTAATACGTTTGCTAAATCGTAAATCAGCTTCGTAAATAGCTTAAAAGCTTCTTATAGACATTATAAGTTTATTAACGCATAAATCGACTTTCCTTGAAACTTGAAAACTTCTGAAAAACGTAATGAGCTTGTTAAATCGTAAAACGATTTCGTTTCGAACTTAAAAGCTTCGTATAAACGTAATACGGCTACTAACTCGCAAAGTGACCTCGTTTTTAACTTAAGAAACTTCTTATAGACGTAAAACGTTTGCTAGCTTATAAAACGAATTCATTTCTAACTTGAAAGCTTAGTATAAACGTAATACGTTTATTAACTCGTAAAATGACTTCTTTTTAGACTTAAAGGCTTCTTACAAAGGCAATAAGTGTGTTAATACTTAAAACGATTTCACTTTAAACTTAAAAGTTTCTTATAAACGTAAAAATCGTAAAACGACTTAGTTTCCAACTCAAATGCTTCGTATAAACGTAATAGAGTTGCTAAATCATAAAAACGACTTCGTTTCTAACTTGAAAGCTTTGTATAAACGTAATAAGTTTACTAAATCATAAAACGACTTTGTTTTTAACTAAAAAGCTTCGTATAAACGTAATAGGGTTGCTAAATCATAAAATCGACTTCGCTTCCAACTAAAAGCTTCTTTTAAACATAAAACGTTTGCTAAATCGTAGATCGAAACTCAATAAAGACTTAATTAAGATCGAAACTCAATAAAGGCTTAAGTAACCAAACAGCATGCAAATAAGCTAAGCTTCATAATTAGCACCTTAAGGCACTCTTTTTCAGGTCGTATAAATTCTTTTAAACATGAGGAGGGGTCATTACCCAAACCAATGCCTTAAAAACCTTTTCGAACTCACTTTTAGTTCACTTTCAAAATTCCTAAACCTATCGACTATTCAGTCGAGTCACTAACTGAGTAGTACGACGGTTTAGGACCTTTTTAACATTTTAGACGTCCTAACACGCAAATAGTCAACTAATACATTTAGAAGCCTTTTCAAGCATATACAACAAGCTTTCTAAATGTCCTGTCCCTTTTTTTAAAAAAAAAACGTCTAAACTTTCAAGAATTAATCACATAGCACATTGCAGAAAAAGGGTTTACACATAGCACATTCATACACTTCAACTCATTAAGCCACACATGGCCTCGCAATCCACACGATTGCGGCAATTCACAACCCTATCTCCCTCCTCACACACCACCGATCACAAGATCCTCGCATTTCTCAACAGTTCCACCTCAAGCCATCCAACTACTAACTCGGTTTAATGTTGTCAAAAATAAACCAATAATTCATAAAACCATCATATATAAGCATAACATTCTCAACAATAGCCCCATATAGAAATTAATACAGTTGTACTGATTTAACGATAACTTCTAAGCAGAAACCGACATGCTTGTCTAATGCCTCAATTTGCCCGATCAGCATTTCCAAACTTCATAACATGATTCAGTAAACTTCATAACATGATTCAGGGCTAATAAACTAACATTACGACAACACTAAGGTGACAATCTGATTATTAATAATTCAATAAACTTTCAAACTATCTAGCTATAAATAATCCAACACCAGTTTCAACATCCAATTAACCCACAACTAACACCATGTTCATGATTTCTCAACTTTGACTCCAATTTCACCCAAACTGATTTCTAATCTTATAATTAACATGCGCTAACTAATCGAGTTAAATTTGTAAAAAATAATAGTAATTTAGGAGGAAAGGAACCCTCACCTTGAACCCAAGCTAGGGGTTCAATTCACTGCTGTGGGCTCGACTTTAGGGGCTCAAACAACTCCAAACTTTCGGCCCTTGCTCACCCACGCTTGCACAGGACCCAAATCACGCCCAGACTCCCAGAATTCGAACCCTAGAAACGACCCAAAATCACTTCCTAAACTGAGGTTGAATCGGGGTTTGAAAGCAACCGAAATTCGTAGGAAATTGAAGCAATTAAGAGGTGAAGTTCATGGTCATTCCTAGGGCACGTGTTCGAGCTCCAATTTGACGCCAGAATGTGCTTGATTCGCACGGATTTCGACCCAAATTCGCACCAAATGGGTGGCCAGCTTAGAGGGGAGGCCGAGTGGGACGATGTGTAGCGAAAAATGGCAAAAAGCGGCTCCCAATTTGAGCTCAGGGGTCGCGTTAATGGAGGAGGAGAGGAGGAAGAAAAAGGCAGCAGCGTGAGAGGCAGGAGAGAGAGTATCTGGGTCGGGGTCACGCGTGAAGGAGGAAGAAGGAGAAAGGGTCACGCACGTAAATTACTAAAATGCCCTTCCCTTTCTCTTTCTTTTGTCCCAAGCTGATTTAAATACGATATCGCTAGTCTAATTCATAACCCGAACTCTAAACCCATAATCAATAATGTGGCCCTTCATCGATTACTCGTTCCCAAAAATATCGAAGTTCGATTTAATAACATCGAACTATTTCTAAGGTTGACAACCTAATCGTATTTGGGTTCCTAATCGATTTAGTACTCGATAATAATCGTTAATAACGCTTATTAAAAATCATCGAAGGATTTTCAGAAATAATAACTTTAATAAAATTATCGATCACATAGGCACATCAATAATTAAATTAACTTGCATCGTTAAATAAGATAGGTTTTTATAACGCAAAAACGCGTCACGAACAACTTAACATAAAATAAGGTACGCGGACCTTACACTTTCATGGGGGTAATGGGGTCAAAGTAAGACTACAACCCTTCCGTTTGAATGCATATGTGTTTACATGCCAATCATGAATCTCATTATTATCATACAACTAAGGTCTACCAAGCAACAAATGACATGGATCCATATAAAGAACATCACATAGCACTTCGCCATGACATCGACCAACAGAAATGAAATAAGAGCTTGTTTAGAAATAGTTACTTCGCTCCCCTACTTGAACCATTGAACAGTGTAAGGAGTTGGATGCACCTTGGTGGGCAATTGAAGCTTAACAATGAGCTTCATAGAAGCTACATTGGTGCAACTCCCTCCATCAATAATGAGCTCACACACTTTGTCTCCAATTGTACGCTTAGTATGGAGGATTTGTTCCCTCTGGCTTGCTTCACAACGAACCTCTTTGACATGGAGTGGTCTTCGAATTATCAAGAGGTCAACAACATCCGAAGTGACCAAGGTATGATCCCTATTCTCGAACTCTTATTCTCTAGTCTCTTCCTCAATAGCTTGGAGTTCATTTACTTCTCTAATGGTGAGATTTCTTCGATTGGGACAACCTACTTAAAAGTGTCCATGACCATGGCATTTAAAGCACTTTTTTCCCTCCAACCTCTTTAGGGGTTCACTAGCAATTCCTTTACCCTTGTCAAGGACTTTGATGGGTGTAGGGGTAATGTCAACTTTGTTGTGGAAGGAGAAATCCTTGGGGTGCTTTGGGGAGCAAGTAAAAAAAGTGGTTTAAAAGGGTTTTCTACCCTTAAGTTGCTTCTCCACTTTGATAGCTATGTGTTACACATCATCAAAGCATAAATAAGGTACTAAATCCACCTTATTGCCAATGCTAGGAGATAATCCCTTAATGAACCTAACAATTTTGAGGCCAGGCTCATCATCCAAGCCAACCCTTATTTGGAGTTGTTCAAACTCCTTAATATACTCGTCCACCTTAAGATTATCTTGACTAAGATATGTGATCTTGAAGTAGAGATCTTGTTTATAAAAGAATGGTAGGAACCTCTTGTCCATATGCTTCTTGAGCTTAGACCATGTTTCAGTCATAAACTTAGCTTTTCTTGCTCTATTCTTCTTCAAATACTTATACCAAAGAGAGGCATGCCCTTTCATCTTGAGTATAGCCAATTTGAAGGACTTTTCTTCATTATACCCTTTGAGTTTAAAGATTCTTTCAGTGGCTTGCCCCCAATCAAGATAGTTTTCCAAGTTAAGATCATCATCAAATTCTGGTACCTCAACTTGCTCAGGCTCTCTTGTGACCTTCATCACTTGCTCTTGAAGTTCAACAATGACCCTATCTCTCCTCATCTCATGGGCTTACTCAAGAAGGATGCCCCTAGAATGAGAAGTATCTCCTTCATTAGACAGGATCGATAGTGGATGAGAGTGAAAAGAGGGATAAAATGTCAAAAACAGGGGAAGCGTGGTTGTGCTAAGGGTAGCCCATGCAGAAAAAGAGGGTCACAGAAGTGGCATGGGCATGCTGGGTGGAATGGTCTGGTCGTGCCAATTCTCTGGCAGAAAATTTTTCATGCAGGTTTATCAAACGGTCATGCTAGGAGTAGGAGTTCGCATCGATCCAAACCCGGACCGAAGACCGAAAACTGTTGAAAATATGGAGTGGGATCGGACTGTAGTCTACAGGAACCCAGACCCGATTGGACCGAAAATCGTGTAGACTGAACAGGCCTGACCAATTGGAGTGAATAATTTTCCCTTGTCGTACATAATGATTGATATCTATGAAACTTTCATCAAAAGCAACAAAAACTGAACCCATACAAGGGTAGACGAATGATAATATGATATCTACAATGCAAAGACCTTACAATTGTATTTGGAATCGTCTAAAGTGCATGACAATGAACTTAATTCTCCTAGTCGAAAAGAATCAAAATGATCTCATACACAATAATAAATAACTAAAATATGAATTTGAAATTTAAGAATCAGTAACTTGATAATGGTCAAAATCTCAAAATAAACCAAATAAAGCTACATTATTCATTGCATGTAAACTAATGGTTATTAATCTGCCAATTGCCACAATTTTCATGACTTTTGCCTGTAACCTCTCTTCCCTTCTTTGTGATCTTGGTTAAGAGAAACAAGTCTTCAATTATACAAAATCCAAAATCAAAATTAAACTTTTGATTTTATAAAAATTAAGAAAGAAAATTAATTGAGTATCTTGAATTATCTAATTGATCATTTGAGACAAAAACAATTTCATCTTCCCATGGAGGCTTCTCCATCTCTGTAGAGAACAACAAATAATATAAAGATAAAACATAGAACATTATTAGAAAAAAAAATTAAAACAATTTTTTTTGCTTAAGTTATTTTGAAAATTTTAAACTATTATCATTCTGAAATTCTTCCATGTCTTGAATGTTTTCATCTAATTTCACTCTTTCTGATGCTGCTTGAAGCCAATCTTGCACACAAATAAGAGCTTGCACGATCTTTTTCAACATAAAAATTAAAGATAAAAGATACATTAACTTGAGAACATATATATACATAATATACTTGTGCATTATAGAGATTAAAAAGCATACATAAAAATTGCCTTAGGATTCAAGGAGCTCCTAAATTGGTCGAAATGTCACCCTTATGCACTAAAAGCTTACTTTGAAGCAACAGTGGATGTGGGCGTAGCAAGTACATCATTAGCCATACATGCAAGAATTGGAAATCTATGGCAATTTAATTTCCACCAGGTCAATATATCACTTTCTTCATCTCCACCCCATTCTTCATTTAAATACCTATCAAATTCTAATCTCACATATGACCTACTAGAAATCTTCATCCTTTTGGCTTTTTCAATGCAAGTCTTTCTGAAGCTACCACCTCCTCCATCTTCAACTGAAGTATTTGTCATTTACTGATTGCTTTGAGGAGCTAAAGGGGTATACATCTTTCTATAATCATCAAATAGATCATATTTTTCCATCTCTTACCCTATTTGCTAGCATCCCCCCCCCCAAATTCCTTGTCATACATTCCCTCAAGAGCTACTTGGACACTTGACAAGGTCACTGTAGGATCAAGAATGGCCCCAATGTATATCAATTTGTTCATCTTGTCTACATCACCCCAATACTTCTCATATTTCAATCTCATGCTAAAAGCCATATTTCTAAACTCATCATCAGAACTACTTCCCAATTTATTTAGCAAGTCACGGGCCATACCAATTTCAAAGAAAGCCAAATTGCTAGTCATATATGATGAACCAGAAATACAAATAGTCAACTCATAAAATCATTTTACAAGCACAACTAAACTTTCAAATTTCTTCCAATCACTCTCAGTGGGAACCCCAACATTGTCTAGCTCTCTAAGATCTTGTTCAAAATGAAGGCCTAATTGGGGAAGATACTTTGAAATTTCAAAGCTGTATTAGCATTATGTAAGTAGAATTCCACCTGGTAGGGACATCAAGTGATAACGATGATTTGCTCTGAATATTTGACTTTTGAACAAATTCTTTAAATTTTTGAAGCCTTGCTGGGCAATTTTTAATAAACATAACTGTAACTCGGACCCTTTCAATAGATCTCATGTTGGTCTTCATACCATCCCAAACAACAAGATTAATGATATGTGCAATGCATCTCATAAGCAAATACTTTCCATCACCAATCAAATGGTCATCATTGTGTGCTTCAAATATTCACATACAACACTATTAGAACCAGTACTATCGACAGCCATAGTGAAGAGTTTATCAAACAGACCCCAAGAATTAAGACACTCCTCGATAGCTTGGCCAATGGCCTCATCCTTATGATTAGAAATAGGACAAAAATTTATAATTCTTTTATGCAATTTCCATTCTTTATCAATATAATAAGCAGTGACGCACATATAATTAATTCTCTAGTTTGATGTTCAAGAATCAGTAGTCACAAGTACTCTTTGACATGATGTCCTAAATGTTTCTTTTTACTTGGCCCTTTCATTCAAATAACATTGATAACAATCACAAGCAATAGTAGTACGTGAAGGCATATGAAATCTAGGACAAGCAACAGACATTAAATGTCGAAAACCAATCGTTTCCACAAGTTTGAGTGGTAACTCATCAACTATGATCATATAAATCAAGGCTTCTCTAACTTCATTCAAATTGAGGCTCCAATGTTTCAATTTATCCTCCTTACCATCATCATCCACTGGTTCAAAAACTAATTTTATTTGTTTTCCTTTATCCTTAGTCTGGTTGTTTGGATTCATTTCACATTTTACCCAACGAATCTTCAAGGTTTTGTTGCCAACATAATTACAATCACAAGCAAAAATGGTCTTACAGTGTTTGCACTCAACCTTCATTTCACCTTTTGTAGTACGGTATCGATTATAATCCTCCCAATAAAGAGGCCTTCTTTTGCCCTTTGCTTTAAGGTACGGGCATGACTCCCTTTCAGTTTGATTTGTGGGATTGGATTCTTTCTGAAGATTTATATCTCTAATTTCATCATCACTAGTAGATATGTTCATGGTCGTTCTAGTTATCTTGACATTTTTGGATTGAGAGCTCGTCATATAGTACAAAAATGTGGAATTATTAATTACATCGAAAGGTCATTATCTTTTCACATTCAATTTTAATATGCATGTAGTCAAAATTCCCAACAAAAAAAAAATTCAACAAGTAAGACCCATAACTCATAAGAGCCAAAAAGTATTGAACTGGTCAGATATAATAGAAAATAAAATCCAATTCCCGATTGCTAATCTATCACCATATTTTTTAAAAAAGCAAATTTAAATTCAAGCAAATTATGCAATTTGGAAATTAGCTAAATAAAAGTAACATCCACTCAGTAAACAATATTGATACAATATTCAATCCATATAAATTATTCAAAATCGTATGTACATATCATATGAATGTACGATGATAATCGAAACTATTAATCATATCAATGGCCTTTATCTTGAATCCAAACAATAAAATTGCATTTATCATGCCAAAAAACAAAATATTGGAATCACTAGAATTTAAAAAATAAATAAATAAGTGAGTGCACTAGTGCCTAATTACTTACTTTAGTGTAGGCTACTACGGTCGACTTTATTGATTTGGTGTTGCAGACTCCAATTGCCTCCTTGCCTAGTATATGTCCAAGAATTCAATGCACTTAATTGAAGTTGACTATTTGTGTTGATAGTCTGATTCTATGGGGCATGCCTTGGGGCCTTGGGTAAATTATATGAAGTCTAATGCATCATGTCACTACAATATATTAATAGCGTAAAGAAGAGATTGCCGCCTCCTTTGATTAATAATTAATATATTTAATTAAAATAAATAATAGAGCCCTTGAGCAACAACCCATTAAGTAATTGCTAGGCTAGGTCTAAGAATAATGTTCATACGCTGAATATAACACAAGACCCAATAAAAAGTTAGTTTACTTTTAAACAAATCAGGTCAACTGGTCCATTTCGAGTTTTCTCGAGTTTAGATCGGACCAACCTGAAAACTCGAAATCATTAAAAGTGAGGATCAAAGACTAGACTGAAATATAATCGGTCCGATTCGGTCCAACCCAATCTGGTCCAATCTTCAGGTTTTTTCGGTCCTAATAGGAGTTTGTACACCCTTACCAAGGAGCACGCTCTTTGGGGCTTTTTGATGGCTTTTTTTCTTTTATAAGGCTTTTTGTGGACTTTAGGGATGTGTTTGGGTTAGGGATTGTATTTCACTTTTTTTGGATTCTTTATAGACTGAACGACGGGATTTTGAGAAGGAGATCTAAAGCTAAAGATAGTAAAGAAAATGGTAGACGCAAATCAAACACAAAGATTGAAGGTTCTGATGCTTACCAACAAGAAGGATTTCTTTACTCTGATACCAAGTGAACCATATGAGAAATCCGTCATCCAAATAAAGGCATTAATCTTGATAAAGAGATCCTAGAGATTGAAGAAGATCAAAATCCCACAAGAAGACCCAAATGAAGAAACCCACAAATCTAGCACTTGAATGATTCAAACTTGCAAGGATAATAGCAAACAACAATATCAAGCCACCCTTCAACCCTGTAAAGCCTAAGGACTAAAGGTTAAATTAAAGAGAAGACTCAAATTCACCATTCTCCTAGAGAGATAAAGAAATATGGGATTTTTGTAGAGATACTAAGCGTCAAGCTTTTCATTTCATTCATCCAAGTCTGAAAATATTACAATGGATCAAGCCATTAAATAGTAGAGTACCCATTTCCCCAAGCTTTGTACTAACCAATAAAATTACAAGGATATTAATCAATGAGATCCAAACTAGATGTACAATTAAAAGGGCAAAACTAGAATAAAAGTTGAAGTGGAATTTGTTGTAAATGCACTAGTTTGGTGGTATCATCCACCACCCTAAATGGATAAATTTGGGGGAGATATTTTTAGGCAAACTTTTAGAAGTGTCTACCAGCTTCTCATGAAAGCTTATCCTCTAAATCATCTATTTTCTACCGCCATTAATCTCTTTGTTAAAATCATTTGTTTCCATACCTATACTAACCCTTGCTCGGTTAAAGCACCATATCTCACTCAATACCTGGAATCTGAAGGTGATCAATAGCTTGATGGAAAATAGATAATCGGGCCAACCATACATACATAGTTTGCCAAAATTAGAGCCCATTTTTCTATTCAAAACGAGCTAGAAGTTAGGAAAGATATTTTACCCAAAATATGAAAATTAGATAAAGATCTAGCTATGGAGAAGAAAGTAGCTAAGCTCCTTATTTAAGGTTACTAATTGCCCAACCACCTTTTCTGGGCTTACCTAGGCTCCTTGAATGGTTTTAAGTCAACAAAGACCTCAAAAGGACAAAGTCCTTGAACCCCATTTCCAAGAGTCATTATTGTTCCGACTTGAATCATGACCTTTGCTTAGAGAAGTACATCAAATTTTGTTATTTTCTTCGCATCACATAATGTAGATCGAACTATGAGTTTGGATTAAAAAACAAAAACATTGGGTATAAGACGAAAATTGTTAGTGAGCCAAATTATGAGGATAAACTAGTGAAAAAATGATTGTGGAAATATGTTGTAAAGCTAATAATACCAATTGTAATAGCATTTCCACCCCAATAAACATATGCCTTAAGGAAAGTAATAAATATGAATTATGTGCTTACATATACAATCATTGTTCTATGTATCGTGGGGAAAAAATTCCTATTCCTAGGACTCATGCGGATAAAGGCAAAGAATCTTTTACAAGTAAGGATGGTTGATAATATTTTAACGAACCACAATGAATTCATATAAAGCTATTCATTATGATAGGGGGAGTTCAATACATTATACCAATTCTGTAAGCTATCGAACATCTATCTCATGATATGACTATTGAAAATAATTTTCAAATGTTATATCCTCCATGTTCATAGGTCATAAGCCTAATCATATTCACCATGAATGTCATTCTGCTCCCATTGATAAGCTAAGCAAGGCATATACTCATCAAAATGTTGAGTTAGCATGTAGCCAGCATGGTTAGAAGGTAGTCCTGCACAATGTGAAGTAACACTAACATTCTCACTACTTTAGTTATCTGTTATTGAATAGATTATTGAACAACAACAAAAATTATTTAAGAAATTATTTGAGTTTGATAATCCCTAAAAGTTTTGTGGTGAAGATAAGACATTTGCTAAAATTTCTTTATTAAATCCTAATACTGTCGCCGCAGGTAAACAAATAATGTATACACACCAAGATGCCCAATAATTTGATAAACAAATCAAAAAGCTTCTAGATAAATGATTAATCTTGAATAATGAGAGCTTTCACATTAATCCTGCATTCATGATGAGAAATCATGTTGAAGAAAAGCGGAAAAGGTATAATGGTAATTAATCTTTGAAGGCTATTATACTCTAAACAAAATGGTCCTTTTTAGCCTTATTTTGGTAGCCTCTTGGTTTTTAAAAATGGATTACAAAAAAGTGGATATTAACAGATAAAAAAAGGAGCAAACATTCCCACATCCAGAAAATGCCAAAACAGCCATCTTATTTCCAACTGATATTCGTCATTTTCCAACAGTTATTGGCAACAATATTGTGTGGTAGGAAAAGTATTGCTCAGAAAATTTTACGAACCAAAAAATTTAAATCAGTTGGTAATTTCCAACCACATTTCCCACGATATTAAATGGTTGGATTTCCGATTGTAAATAAACTGTCAGACTTCTAACCATTTATTCCACCGCTTCATGTTCAGTCAAAAAACTTTCCAACCATTTTACCCACTATTTTGCATTCGATTTTACCAACGATTTTCCAAAGTAGTCATTATACCAACTGTTTCATAAACGGTTGGAAACCTTAGTATGCACTTTCATCAACCGTTTGAATATTGGTATTTTACATATTTACACCATACTAGAAGCTGTTTTTATTTTTCACCTAAATATTATTCCTGTTTTTAACTAACCAAATATTATACCTATTTAACCTAATGTAAAATAAAATGATATCGTCTATATAAGTTAAGTCCAAATGTAACATACTTTAAAAGAGGGTGCCCAAAACACAATGTCATTATTGTTGGTACATTCATAGGCCTATAAAAAAAAAGTGCAATATACATCTCACAGGTGCATAAAAGTTTGACTACCTAAAAGCTAATGCACAAGATAAACAAGAACATATATAGATCGCTCATCTAATCTTCATCATCCTCAGATTCACTATTTCCAAGTGGAACCATGCTCAACTTTTCAAAGAGAATATATATCCTTTGCTTCAACCTCTTTTTTTCCTTCTTGAACCGCTGCATCTCCTTTTCCTTGTCCTTATTTGCTTTTTGCACCACCTCTATTTTTGGAATTATTTCATCAGCAAGAACCTTAAACTCTGGTGTCTATACCACAGTAATACTATTTTGTTCTAATGTATCCATAGTTTTGAATCCCAAAAGAGGATTCTTGTAAAGTAGATTGCTAAGGTCCAAGCCCATAGGCCTTCCCTTTTTTTGTAAAGCCAACAGATTCCTTCCATATTTTTACGGCTCTGCCTCATGTATTGCTTGTGTGGGTTGTTCTCCTAGTTCATCCCCTTCAATTTCTTCAACAGTAGATCCTATAGCATTAGTTGGAGCTGAGGTTTAGGTCATTTCAACTCTTCCTTCTTTTTTTAAACTTCTCCCACAAGTTAAAAGTAAATTAAAAAGTCATAAGGGGGTTATTGGTAACATCATTGACATATAAACTTTACAAACACTAAAACCAAGCTTGAAATAATAAATAAAAAAACAATGGGATCAAACCCCAGCTGTCAAAATTCATGGATGCCATGCATGACAATCAATCATCCAACATCGGTGCTTTAGGGTTCCATTTGGAGTCCGTGGAAGACCAACATACTACTACAAGAACTGAACGGAGAGTAATGTTGCATACTCCACATCATGGATGCAAGCCAAAAGGAAGACTCAAAGAGGCACAAACATGTAAAAGTAGTAAAATCTTGTACGTATATCTAATCATAAAATCAAAAAAGACACAAAGTTCCTAATGACTTAAAGAGCTAATTATAGTGTAACTACAACTTACCAATAATTAAACAAGTAAAATTCCTATTTACATACGAACAACAACAAATAAGTACAATAATGCCAATTAAGCCAAAAACTCATACACATGCATGATCTAATATAATAGTTACTCTCCTCTCTAAAAATTCAAAAATAATAAAATACACTATGATTTTAGAAAGAAAAGAAGGGGTGGAAGAAACACGTCATAATAAGGGGGGGAAGCAAATGAGACCTTAGAAAAACCAGAATGTTATTCACAATTCAATTTATCTCTCATCAAAGTGACAAGTAACATATGAGTTTACGTTCATGGATCCACACTAGCTCTAGATGTGTTGTCTAAATAGAAAATCAACATCTACAACTTCAGTGTATTTACCTATAGCTAAGAAGACAAAATCAAACAACAAACAACCTAGATAAAATCAGCATCCAGGCAGCAAGAAGAATCAACATCTAGGTAGCAAGAAGAATCATTGTGAAGTGAACCTAGTGAAATCGAGCAAAACACCCAAAGCCAGAAGCACTACCAGCCACTGAAGCTTGGTGAACCCATGGATATTCAATGAATAGACCTAAAAGGCCTATCAAAATTAATGTTGAATTTACTGGCCATGGTACAAAATTTGCTATTAAAGAAGAACCCCGTTCCTAAGTCAACTAAGTTGGAGAAATATCAATCAAGTACTCAGATGGCTATAGTAAAATCAATTAAAATCCAACAATAAAATCACATTTTTCTGCATTCCCACAATTAATAGTCTTTTGCTGATGATGATAGCCATTATTAGCAGTCGCTACGACGTTGTTTATCTTCGCCTCGCTGGCATTTATGATATGCTTATACGTATGTAAAATAAACAAAGCTTTTAGAAGTGTATCATAGGATGTATTTCTAGCTTCAATACCCTCAACCTATAACCACCATCTGTTTTAGTACTTTTGTTAATTCAATTGGTGTATAAAGATGACGCTAACATCTTTTTGGTTCAACTGACATATAATAAGCATTAGCAAAATAGATTTATACCTTAATACACATTATAAATTATGTACTATCATGAAAACAAGTCACTTAATATTGACACCTTGACCCCTCATGCTCCTTCCCTGTATTCTTATTAACAATTATGGAAACGGTCTCACTTTGTGGCTTGAGCTAGGCTTAATTAATGACCAAGGAAAACAACTAATAATGAAATCCCTAAAACAAGTGTGACCTCAAAGACACCCTTTCTCCTCAATGGTGTCTCAATCCTAAACATCAAATAACTAACAATGAAACCCCTAAACTCACTAACAGGGTTGATTAGATTGGCAATTACCATGAGTACACTTGCATTGATTCAAAACTTTTATGTGAATACGCACTAAAAGTTTCATTGAGTAAAATTTCAACAACCCACGAAGTGCTCTAAAATGACGAGCTTAGATTTCAAGTCGAATGAGTCATATATGCAAAATAATAAGAATAAACAAAGGGTTTCACTATGAAAGTCAAAAGGAGCTACAAATTAATTAATTTTTTCAACCATTCATGGTTTAAATATAAAATCAGAAACATAAACAACAAGAACATCGGAAGAGTTAGGGCTAGTCCAACCTAATGTTACTGTAGCGGCAACAAGTGATCGTATGCCCGTCAGCACTGGCAATAAATGGTTGAATGTCCATCAACAACGGTGTTGTCTCCTCCTCATCCTCATCCAGCGATATGTCAGCAACTTCACTATAGAAGTTAGGGTTTACAAATCGATAAACACAGAAAAACACAAATAATTAAGAAATTCACGGCTTGCAACACACAATCGATACTCAATAGTGACCAGTGATGACAAAAGCGATGACGCCAGTAAGAAAAGGACAGAGATGTAGTAAGAGCCAAGATAACGAGAGTCAGGAAGAGAGTGCATACACTGATGAAGTTCCCTTTCCTTTACTAATAATTACAATTTTCAATTTTCAAACCAAGTTTTGAAATGGTGAGTACAACAGTGGCCAAAAAATAAAATTCAGCGTAAAACAATCACTTCCCTACTATTAAAGTTATGGTCCAAAAAATGGTTGGTCAATTTTTAAAATAGCAACCATTGTTTCCATAAATATTAAAATGGTTGGAAAAATAAGAGTTTATAAAAAAAAGTTTTTAAAACAATGTTTTTTTAAAAAAAAAAAAGGGTTGGTAAAAAGCGGTTGTTAAAATGCACATTTTTGTAGTGTTCTTTGACTGCATCTAGTGGCCCTAATGGACATTATAAGTGGACAATTATGCCATTTGGTCTTAAAATGCAACCTAAATATTCCAAGGAAGGATGGATTGCATATTTAAATATCATAGTCACTTTTGCCTAATTTATATCGATGATATCCTTATCTTTTCTAAGGATATAGAGTAGCATAAAGATGACATTTTAGTTGTCACCAAAAGATGTATTAATCATGGTACTATCTTGGGTAAAAGCAAATTCGTTTATGCTGAAAAAGAAATACCATTTATGAGTTTAGAAAACAAAGTTAGACAAATCATCCTACAAAGCATATTTTTGCAAAATTAGAAAATTTTCCTTAGAATATTGAAGATAGAAAGCAACTCAAAATATTTGTAGAATGTCTTACGTGTGCTTCAAATTTCATTAAAGATTTTGGCTAAACTGAGAAAACGGTTACGATAAACGCTTAAGAAAAAGGTATGTTGGACTTGGACTTCTAGTGATTCAAAGACTGTTCAATGCTTTAATAAGTCATGCAAAAATCTTCTAATGCTTAATTTGCCCTTTGAATAAGATGATTTGATTCTTCAGATAGGTGCCAACAATGAGCATTGTAGTGCAATACTCAAAATAAAGGAAGGAGAAACATCTTGCAAATTACAATGGAAGTTTTAAAAAATCAAATACAAGTATCCTATAATAACAAAAGAGCTTCTTGTAGTCATAAGGGGAATTGAAAATTTCTTAGTCATTTTAGCCCGTAAACCTTTTTCTCATTCAAACTTGTTGCAAAATAATACTTGGTTTTGTAAAAAAGAATATATCAAATATGCAAATGCAAGGGTGACTCTTTCATTGGCAATTGTGGGCTTAATTAATTTTCTTTCTTTATTGAACACATACAACGATCATGAATTCTCTGATAGATAGTTTAACTCGTAAGCTTACCAATGGTTAGTATTATAGTAGAACTCCTATTAAAAAGAAGTAAATTCAAAATGAAATGTCATTATAGTTAAACGGATGTCTCTTTTAGTAGAGTCCTTCTAGATATCTTAAAACTTCGTACAATTTGAGTTTGTTGTCTTTTGCCTACTTAATAGTGCAAAGATTCACCTGGTCATAGTTGCAAATAAATTAGTTGAAGTATCATCATGACATTGAACAAAAAAATACACACCTATGTTCTAGAAAAATGTTTCAACAATTAGTATGCATCTTGTATCGGCTACTGCAACTATTATTCTTATTATATTTGGGAATTGTGGAATACCATGATCTTTTTCCCTGATAAATCTAGAGTTGGTAGTGCTAACTTACTAATAAATTCAATCCCTCAATTGATCCCATCATGAAAGTTAGGGAATATGGGATGATAGCTTACTTTATGAAAATCCCTCATTCAAAGTGTCCATTATTTTTAAGAAAACTAAGTTCAACAGTATATGTTTTAGAAGAATCCATTAGATTTGCACAGCTTCTAAAGGATCAACTATAGCTTCTCAATTCAAAATAGACCTGGAAAAACCGACCCGAGACCCGAAACCCGAACCGAACGACCCGGACCCATACTCGACCCGACACCTGAAATATGTTCACCCGACAGTAGACCCGAAACCCGAATTGACCCGAACCGAACCATACCTGACCTGAAATTTTCTACAAAGTTGTTTGTTTTGGCATGACGAACGTATTTGACCAAAAATTGGTTGACCCGAAACCGACCCGACCCGAACCATACCCGACCCAAACCGAAACTACCCGAAATTTCACTTAACCCGAACATGACCGTACCCGAACTTCACCCGACCCGTACCCGAACCGAATGACCCATTTGCCAAGTCTAATTCAAAAGTCTCCATATTGAGTTACATTATGCATTGATTTAGCTTGAACATGAAAAGGCCAAATTAGCTCATTATCTTGTTCAACTTGTTGAACTAAATGAACCAAAGGCTCAACGACATGAATGGATCTAGAATACATAGTTAGAGATCCTACTTTGCAAGATTTATTGGGTTTTGTTTTAAAAATATTTATCATCAAATGCAAGAATTGATAGAATGAGTAATAATATTAATGCATTATGGAAACGCCACTGTTGGTTATTATACTGAGTTTAGTGAGTGTATGAAAGTGGAAGGTACTATTTCAAAAGATGTGTTATCGTAATGATTTTAGTGAGTAAATGAAAGTTGAAGGTATTGTCTTAGAAGATGCATTGATTATCTTTTTGACGTTGGATCTGGAAAATTTATATCAACAAAAGAAAAAAGGTCTATGCATGGTTTATTTAAAAAATGAGGTCTGAAGCATCTTGAACTGGAAGAAGATTTTGAAGATTGTTGAGATGATGAAGGTTAGAGAACATAATTGATAATGAAGACGAGCAAAATCTTACCAGGTCGTGCCAGCAATTACTGATTTAGAAAAATAGTTGTACCATTATTCTAAGTATGTTAGCAACTGGCAATGAATGCCATTGATGCTAGAACGTGTCTCTCATTATAGTAGAATTCTTATAGATATTTTGAAATTTCATACAAAAAGTAGATAACACTTTTGGCTTGTTCTCTTTTGCCTACTTAATAGTACAGATATTCACCTTGTTAGAATTTCAAATAAATTACTTGAAGTATCTTCATGACGTTCAATAAAAAAAAATGTGCCTATGTTCAAGAAAAATGTTTCAACAACTCAAGGGCGGATCTATTTATGGGGGAGGGGCGTCCATGGACACCCCTCTCCCAAAAAAAAATAATCTAACAAGTGATTTTAAATGAAATTAGATTGGTATACGTGAACACCCCTAAATTAGGTCCCAAAAATTATAGACACACTTTAAATATATCCAACTCACATATTAACATTTTTAATTTCTTTAAATATCAAAAATACAGTTATAAAGTTAGAATTTGATGGAAAGGTAAAATAAAATTAAATGCACCTACGCCCAAATTTCTCTTTCCCCCTCCATCTCTTATATGGAATTAGACTTTTAATTTAATCTAATTCTATTAATTTTCTTTTATTGTTATTTTTTATTTTTTCAGTTGTTTTTTTGCAATATGTTCTTAGTGCATACTTTTCTTTAACTTGGCCCTAGTGATTGATTTGAACTTAATGCTATTTCTTTTTTTCCTTTTAGTGTGATTAACTGGCGTAGATTGCTTATTTGTAGTTGTATTTCATGTTTGATATGTTCACTTCATGTCTCAATCTTTTGTTAGTCTTATTGCTTAGTGCTGATGATTTGTCATCTGTAACCAAAGGTTTTAATAAATGCTACATAATCGTAACTGTTTTGTAATTTCAGCTCAATTTGTGTATCAAACTCAAAATATAAAAAACAGCAAAGAACAAATGTAGTAGTATAGGTACCATAGTTTTTTGGGGGGTAAAAAGTGGGGTATATTATTATTGCTTGTTAACTTCCGCTACTGTAGAAATACGAAGACGGAAAACATTTGGGGAAAAAAAAGAAACATAAAATTTGTACAAAATAGGCTACCATATATAATATGTATCATATAATTTCTATTTTTATTGATATTGTACAGTAGGTATGACATTAGTCAGTGGACATCCCTATTTTAAACATCTAGATCCAACATTGCAACAACTTAATGTGTTTTGCATGGTCTACTTAAGCAATTGTTCACACGACATTTTGGATTAATGGAATACTATGATCTTTTTTCCTAATAAATGTAGAGTTGGCACTGCTAGCTTACCAATAAATGCAATCCCTCTAAACAATCTCATCATAAAAGTTTGTAAATATGGGACGATAGATTATTTCATGGAAATACCTCATTCGAAGTGTCTATTCTTTTTAAGAAAAACTAAGCTTCAAAAGTGTACGTTATAAAAGAATCCACTTTATTTACACATATTCTAAAAGACCAGCTATAGCCCCTCAATTCAAACTCTATATATTGACATATATTGTGTAGTGATTGAATTTGGACTTGAAAAGGCCAAATTGGCTTATTATCTTATTCAAGTTGTTGATCTAAATAAACTAGAGTATTAAGGACAAGAATGGATCAAATATGCTAATGAATAGTTAGAGATCCTTCTTTAGTGCAATTTAGTGTTTTTCTTGACATTTATTATCAAATGTTGGAAATGATGGAATGAGTAACAATATTGTTCCATTGTGAAAGCACCACTTTTAGTGAGTATATGAAAGTGGAAGGTACTGTCGTAGAAGATGTCTTATCATAGTGAGTTTAGCGAGTACATAAAAGTGGAAGGTATTATCTTAGAAGATGTACTTGATTATCTTTTTGATGTTGGATCTAGGAAATTTCTATTAGCAAAAGAAAAAAGGTATTTGCATGGTTTGTTCGAAAAATGAAATCCTAAGCATCTTGAACGGGAAGAAGATTTTGAACAAGATGATGAAGGGTTAGAGAACATAATTGATGATAAAGACAAGCAAAATCTTACCATGGAGGTCCTGCCAGCAATTTACTGATTCGGAAAAGTAGTTGCACTATTATTCTAAGTATATTAGCAATTGGTGATGAAATACCATTATTGCCACAACGTCTCTCTCTTTCTAGTACAAATAGTATGGATATTTTGGGATTTCACACAAAAAATAGATCACACTTCGGGCTTGTTATCTTTTGCCTACTTAAACAGAGAGTTGTCTTGTTAAAATTACAAACAAATTATTTGAAATGTCTTTAGGATGTTCAAGAAAAAAATTTGTGCTTATGTTTAAGAAAAAAACTTGCAGCTACTTATATGCCTTCTACATCGGCTACTAAAACTATTATTCTTATGGTATTTTGGAATCATGGAATACTATGATCATTTTTCCTAAAAAATCTAGCGTTCGCAATGTTAGCTTACTAATAAATTCAATCCCTCCAAATGATCCCATCATAAAATTTTGGGAATATCTAGAAATTTATCATTCGGAGTGCCCATTCTTTTCAAGATAAACTAAGTTTCAAAAGCATATGTTTTAAAAGTATCTATTAGGTTTACACATCTTCTAAACGACCAGCTATAACTTCTGAATTCAAAGTCTATATATAGAAATACATTATGCAATGATTGAGTTTGGACATGGAAAGGCCAAATTAGCTCATTATCTTGTTCAACTAATTGATATAAATGAACAAGAGGATCAATGACAAAAAATGGATCCAGAACGTTAATATCATGAATATTTCGAGATCCTGCTTAAGCAAGATTTATTAGTTTTTCTTAACATTTATCATCAAATATGGACAATGATAGAATGAGTAGTAATACTAATACATTGTGGAAACACCACTTTTAGCTATCATAGTGTGTTTAATAAGTATACGAAAGGAAAAGTCATTGTTTCAGAAGATGCACTGTTATAGTGAGTTTAGTGAGTACATGAAAATAGAACGTATTGTTTTAGAAAATGTGTTTGATTATCTTTTTGATGTTAGATCTAGAAAATTTCTGTCAGCAAAACAAAAAAGGTATATGCATGGTTTCTTTGGAAAAAGAGATCCTGAGCATCTTAAACTTTAAGAATATTTTGAAGATTATCAAGATGATGAAGGGAAAAAGACCATAATTGGCAACGAAGGCTTGTAAAATCTTACCATGGGCATCTTGTTAGCCATTAGTGCTATGAGAAAGTAGTTGCACCCTGATTCTAATGTATTATCTTGTTAGTATATTGGGTTAGTAATACTATATCAAGTTATTAATATTGTCAACTGTGACCATGTGAGGTATCCTATAACAGTCTGTGTATTGTGGTTATTTGGGCATCGTATGTGTTGCATTTCGTCTACAAAAGGATGAGCTCTGTAGTCACAAGGGATACTATCATTTGAGCATACTCAAACTAAAAAAAAAGTTGGGATTCTCAATTTCCCTAGGAATAAGCATCTCAATGATCTCAGTAACCCAGGGCCCCCCTCAATTGTTTACATTGTAATATTTACACTTTCAAGCTTACGAATAAAGAAGTTTCCTAGTAGGGAACCTTATTCAAATGAACCTTATGTCTTAAATATCATAACTTCTCCATTAAAGTCTCGTTATCCTTAAAAATATACCCCCCAAAAAACTTTACTAGTGACTACTATGGATAATCGAAACCGGTTAACTAGAAATTCAATTAACGAAAAATCGATTAATCAAAAATTCATTTCGCAAAAGTTATGATGCAAAAAATGAACCATAATTTTTTGTTAACCGTTTGGCAAAAATGTGAACCGTAACTGAACTGAAAAACGTGGTTAGCCAATTTTTCAGTTCGGTTAACCTACTTTTCTACTCGATTACTGATTAATCGTTAATGTTTATTAATTTTCAATTTCCCCCCCTTTTGTCATTTAATTTAACTATTTAAGACACTAAATACTAATTTTTCAGAATGTTGCATACTTAGTGTCTGTCTTTTTATAATTGTAAATCTACACTTGACCAATATATAATTTAGTATTTTTAAAACAAACTGAAGTTTTAGTTTCAGTTAACCGAATTTTAAAAAATGAACTGAAACAGAAACTACAAATTATCTTATGATTTAGCCAAACCGAATTTTTAGAAATATCAAAGCTGTTAACGAGCTTTTGGTTCATTTTTTGATCTTCTGGCTCGGTTTTTCGGTTTTGAATCTTTTCGCTCACCCGTAGTGACTATGACCCAAGGTAAGAAATGAAACAAAATTGTTTTTTCCTGATGTAAGGAACGTGTGATTGAGATTAACAATCTATATGAACTGGAAGTTAGAGGAATGTTAGGGTTCAATGTCATCTAAGTTTAGGTAATAGTCAAAACTTGTTAATTAAGTTTTATTATTTAGCTAAGCACATCGGGCCTATAATTATAGAAAATATATTGTGTAGGATATAAGTAATAGATTGTGGTAACTATTATCAACGAAGCCATAAGAAAAAGTTAAAAGCATTAAAACAAGTATAATTTGTTGTAAGCTCAAATATTATAGTATTTACATTTCTTTTCCACTTTTGGTCTCAAATAAAATTTCTAAATAGTTTCAGGTCAAATTTGAAAGAAAAGTTGTCGAAAATCTTTTTTTTTTTGGTGAAACATAAACCTCTAGAAATTAATTTTCCTAAATAGTAGACTCTTAAAAATCAATTTCAAAAAGCAATCCCCTAAAATATGTTTATGTAAAATATTGGCACCCAAGAGTTGCAAATAATGATTATTGTGTATCGAGCCAAAACCTTTGCAGCTCTGAGAAGACTTAAACTATGAGGAGCAACCGATTGAGATCTTATATCGCAAAGAGAAATAGCTTCTCAACAAAGTTGCTCCACTTGTGAAGGTCCTTGGGCTGACCACGCCACAGCCAAGGCAACCTAGGAACCGGAAGAGGAGATGCGACATGAGTACCCTCATTTATTTGTTGGACTAGATATGAGTAAGTTTTGCGGACGAAACTTCTTTTAACAGGGGTGAGATGTAAAACCCCGTAAATTTAGACGTATATGACTAAGTCATTTGTGAAGTTTCAAGAACGAAACTTCTTTTTAAGGGGGTGGAATATAAAAATCCGAAAGTTCGTATTTATAATTATCAAAGAATAATTTAAGGTGATTTTTGTTCACTTGAGCTCATAGGTAGTATTTTAGCGTTGGGCCTTCATATAGTTGGAACCTTGCACCGAGTCCATTCCCTATTTTTGACCTAATCCAAGCTTGTAAAGAAGAAAATATTAATTCCAAATTTAAATTTTAATATTAAATGTTTATAAGACAAAAATTTGGATTTTAAAAAATATTAATTTTATTGATAAAATTATGATTTAATCATTAAGAGTTCCCTCTCAAATTCAAATTCTAAAAATTTTTAATTGTGTAGTATTTTGGGGTAATGATGTTAAAAATATCCTAAATAATCAAATTGCCAAACCCTACCCCTAAAATCCCTCTTTGTCTCTTCTTTGGCATTCGAATTTACTAAAAAAAAAAATTTTTTTAAGCATGACCAATGCAACCCTCTTTCCCCCATCACACTCTCATGTCTCTCTCTCCCCCTCACGACCCCCTCTCTCTCACTTCTCCTTCCTCTACCGCAACCACCACACCACCACCATGTGGGCACACCTGCCGCTGCACCACTGCGCCACTTAGCCGCTGAGCAAGCCATCTTCCTCCTCCCTTTTGCGTTTCTGGTGAGAAGCTTTAGGGTTTTGCTTATATCACTTTCAAAAAAATTTTGCTTGTAAAGAAGGAATTTTTGCAGTAAGTTTGACTCATTATCTAGCCTCTGATTAATTCTTTTTCATGTTTGCAATCAAATTCTTAGATTTTGGAGTCGTTTGAAAGCTCTTATACATGCACCTTGTCCTTCACTCTCATCTTCAAGGAAAAATTGAAATTTTCTCTTCAAAAATCTCTCTTGAAGGGGCTTGGATAGATTTTTATTGGTTTTAGAGTTAGTATTGATGGTTAGGAATGATTTTAGATTAATTTTGGTGAGTTTATTTGAATGAGTATCATGAATTCATGCATAAATGATAAGTTTAGACAAGATCATAAACTGGACTTGTAATAACCCAACTATACGAAATAAACTGTATTTATGCACCTAGCCAAGTATCATAAAAACATTCAGGCACACACACACACACACACACACACACACACACACACACACATATGAGTATATTTTTCTATGAATTTTGAATCACCAATCAAGAACCTGATAAAAATGTGAATTCATCGACTAACAATCCTCATTCCCTGAAGATGATGAGTCAATAGTGGCCATGATGAAGTTAGAACCAGAGTAACCTCCGTCTATCCATCGATCTTTTTGAATCATTGTACGATTAACCAATTTTGGGATAAAAACGAGTGATAAACAAATTTTATCCCGAGACCGCACAATTCGGACCCGAAACTGGCTGGATAGAAAAATATGAGTTTTTGAGGCAGTTTCTGTGACTTTTTGTGAATGCTCATAAAAAAGTTTTGGCAGGAAAAAAGATCTTTGCAGATTGTGCTTAAACACTTGCATATAATTTTTCTAATGAAGTCATGAGCTCTGCAAGTTAGGTTAAAAAACTAACCTGAAACTGCTCTCAAACCCTAATGGATTTAAATTTCAATATGGGTTTTTTTAAGTAATTAAGCTTTTAAAAGTTAGTTGACTTCTTAAAAATCAGTATCTAGGGGGATTACTCATATTAATGTGGTCCTCGTGGCGTCGTTGACTTTTGGATTGAAAAAGATTGGCTTTTGGATGTACAGACTCTCTTAAGTTAGTCCATGATGTAACTTCTTATTTTATCATTTAGGCGCAACACCTTAGGTTTGAGCTCAAGCTAGGCCACATACACTTCTTTGAGGCAATGTTTATGCCCTAATTCCCCTTAGCTTCTCTTTTAAAATGGTTTTGGATGTTTTATGAATTGTGACGTTGTATGCCAATGGGACTTTATGTGTAAAACGTGAACTGCAACATGTGAGTTTATGAGTTTTTGAACGTGGAATATGGTGTTGTGATTGAATATTTTTACTTAAGCAGTTCATTTTGAAATTTGGCTAAGTCAATAGAAGTTTCAATTGTGATGGGTTGGATTTACTAGGAGCCAAACGAACCTATTCATAAAATACCAAAGCTTAAAGTGGAAGATTGAGGCAAGTTCGTGGGGTAGTGCCTCCCAATATCAAGGTAGGTCTACCTTAACATAAAGGCAAGTGGTCTCCCCGAGTTACAACATGCTGTTGATCGAGTTTTGGTAACCCATAAGGTTATTCGGGTTCTGGTAACCCATGAGGTTGTAAGAGTTCTAGTTACCCATGAGACTCTCTGATCGGGACACTTGCCATGAAATGAAGTATGCTTCTAGCTTGAATAATGGTTAAGAATTGAAGTTCAAGAATCTTGAATTAGCTAGGAATCAATCATGTTACGAACTATTTGAATATTTTTCTCTATCTCCCTAAATATTTGAAATGAATTTAAGTGTTTTATAGTTAGCGGTAGCATGATTGAGCTCTATCTCACTATTCGAAATGTTTTATTTTAGGTACCAATGTGCTACATAGGGATGGTATGAGCGAGGCCGTAAAGAAGTTTTAGATAAACTTTTCTTAGTATAAATAAATGTTGGACTTGTAGTTGATTGACTTTTGACCATTGACGTTTGACTATCGACTTTGGATTATATTTTTGGCTTATTTCAATGAGTTTCCTTTTTGCCCCATATATATTAATGAAATATGGTAGTGATGCTCATTAGGTTATTATCCGCTGCATTAAATAAGCTAAAGGTTGGTAATAAAATGAATTAGAATTTTCAGGGCATCACACTTCTAAGTTGCATCTCTAGAACTTGTCTATGTTCTTGTTCGAAGCCATATTAGCATGTGCGTATTCTTATCCTTAAGCCAAGTCTACGAAGCATAACTTCATGTATATAGTGGATAATTTTGGGCATGTTTAAGGTTGTTTGGTACATTGCTTGTTAAGGAGTCCATGACATTGGGCATTTGAATTTGTTCCCTTCTTGTCTAGTTGAATATATATGAATTAGGTTGTGAGTTGTTACTTAATGGTCCTACGCCTTTCAATAGATGAAATTCTCATTTCGTTTTTTAATAAAAAATAAGAGAGAGAAAAGTGTAAAAAAAAAGAAAGAAAAAAAGAAGAAAATAATTCAAAAACAATGTGAATAAGTTATGGCATTGATATGTGCAAACCTTATGTTCTTTCTTTGCCAGCTCATTTCCTTTTGATTCATGGGGCATGTTTATTGCGTTGTTGGGGTTTGAAGTATTGGTGTACTTCATAGGTTCTTGGTGCCTTATTAGATGCTTCCTAGCTACTTGGTTAAATAGCTACATATTGCCCAAATTTGTTTGTCCACCCTTTTCTCTTTACCTTTGAGCCCACATTACAACCCAAATAAAGTTGTCTTGATTGTCACATGCACATTGCGTCTTAGTGGTGGAGAAATTAAGAGTGTTGACAAATCTATGGTAGTTTGCGTCTTTGGAATGAGTCTTAAGTGAACCCATGTTGTATTTCAGACACATGAGTGGGAGTGATCCACATTTTCCAAAAGTGAAGTTATGCCAATTTATTTAGCTCTACTTAATTTAATATGCGTCCATGATGTACTTTGTGATTTTTAGGGGTGATTAAGTTTGATATCAAGCTTGTGGCTTCATTCTTCTTTGAAAATACCTTCTCCTGATTTTGAAATATTTTGTGCATTATTTGGGGTTGCCATTGATCGATATTCTTGCTTGTGATATGTTATGAGTTACCTAAGTTGAGGAGGTTGTTGAGTTTTCAAAACCTAAATGCATCTCCCCTTATTGGGTTTGTCTAGTGTTTTCTTGAGGAGAAGTAAAGGTTTAAGCATAGAGGAGTAATAAGTGCCCAATTTGCATAGGATTTTTAAGCGATTGTGCTTGCATTTTTGGGGATGAGCATGCATTTTTAGTGATTTTATGCTCTTTTTCTGCTTTCTCGGGTTTCATGTTGTTGATTGAAATTTTGCAGATTCTAGTAAAGAGAACCCAAGTGTGCTTGCAAAATAGATGGACAAGAAGTAAGAGGCCAAGAACTAGTCATGATTTCGCTTGAACCAGCCACAAACAGCCTAGAACCGACCTGAATTGGCTATGCAAGGGAGGAACCCAAGGTTCTTGGGTCACTTGGTCCAATTCAGCACTAGGGCAGTATTTGTAGGATTTTGGAGCCAACTGGTCGTGGTGGAGGCCACAGACCGTGGTGCTCCCCATGGTCTATCTCTAGAGGGTCCCTTCGTTCGTGGTTTCCCGGTTTCTCCGCGACTATTCGTTTTCCAAGCGTTTTTTTTTTATGTTTCGTTGCATTAAGATATGCGATAAGCGCTCATATTTTAGCCTCATTCTTCATCTAATTCACCACTCTTTTCCACCATCGAGATTAGAATTAGACTCCATTACAATGAGGGAGAACAAGTAGATGCGAGAGATTCACAAGGAAGCGAGGCCAAGTTTGTAATTGATAGATTCAAGCACGCATTTGGAATGAGCTATTCTTTCCCTACTATTCTCTCTTCTCCACTAGATTTATTGCTTTCTAGATTAGTTTGTAATTCTTGTTAATTTTGTAGTTTCAAATCTTGGGATTGATGTTGAACTTGCAATTGAATGTGCACTTGAGTTGATTGTCGGGTGTGCTTTTAAATTGTTTAGTGTGCTTTTAAATTGTTGGGTTCATTTCTTCAAGTTTGGAGCTTGAATTGCTTGTAAGAAGTTTGATCACCTTCTTGCTTGTATTAGATACTTGGTGAACTATTGAAAGGTGAAATCTGATATCAAAATTACCAAATTTGTCTTGATTGTGTGATGTCCTAAGAAAGAATTGCCGATCGAGAGACTTAAAATGATAATCGGGTGCCTGATGAACCTAAACCAATCTAGAATCCATGAGTATTGATGATTGATTTGATTTGAGTATTTTACTCTGCCTTGAAATAGAGTTGTGATACCTTGATTATCGATCTTGAAATTTTCTAATTAAAGAGAAAGTGCTTGATCTATTCTTAAATTGGGTAATTACTTGGTTAACTTAATTGTTTGAATATTTATCCATTAGATTAAATAGTAGATTAGTTAATTTCATTCTTAAATTTGAATTCATTTAGCATGTCTTGAGGGAATACAACCTGGTAGATTGGCTTAGTCTTTATAGGAGATGACCTTGATTTGCTACAATGTCACTGTGCACTTGTGAACCTATGAGAAGCTAAAGGAAAGCAAACAGATTAAGGGACAAAAAGAGGAAATAGAAGCACTAACCAATAATAATCAAGCAATTGTACTTCTGCTTATAACATATACAAACTAACATACATATTTGAAAGCATGAAAATTTTAAACAAAAAGCATGATTAAAAGAAGAATTTTCCAGCCTATCAATTACAATGCATTCAAGCACCTCTTTTTCATAGAGGACGGGTCACATATGAGCCAGTGCTTTCCTCCATCTAAAAAAGTGTTCTTCACTTAGTTCAATAGCACATATATTTGTGTTACAAAGTAGCATATTTTCTTAGCTAACTAACTAAAATGCTTTCATCAATAGACTTTTATGTATATATAGCAATATATCCTACAATTCATGTGTCCATATAATTAAACACATTAAATTCTTTTGACAAAGTAATGATGATGACATGTAAGTTGTAACTTGAAGTGTACACTTGTAACTTTGGGGGGGGGGGATAGGAAGCTTCGCTTGCAATGTAAAGTAAATGAATGAAATTAAATGTCAATTTTAAATAAATTATTGTGAAGGAATTAAAAAAAGAGGCAAGCATAACTAAAATAAATTTGAAACTACTTAACTTACCTAGCTAATATTATTATTCATCTTATACATTAGATGTGTCCAAAATATTATTCTGAGAGAAATTTGAGGATTGTGTATGAAATTATATCATAAAAATAATAGAACTTTTTGACCTAAAGAATTGAAAAAAGTAGTTTATGATCAAAGAACAAAATGACCATATTTTAGAGTAAACGACTAAAATAAATTGTGCACTTCTAAGAAATATTTAAAATTGTGATAAATTATTAATATTATACATAATAAATTGGGTGATTATTCTAGTTTATCTAAATCCTTTAAACCTAATAATTTTATAATTCAATAATAAGATTTTTCAAATATTTGTAATATTAAGAATAATTATGTTGTACGAGTGTCATTTAAATAGTTTTTTGATATTGAAGAATAAATAGCTCTTTAAGAACATAACAAAAATAAATTGATGCACTATATTATTTAGTTGCTTAAAAAGTAGAGCGATTCTTCTTTATGTTTTTTATTCAAACAATGTACTTTTTATTCTTAATATTCAACTCACATTTTCTCTTTTTTATTTAAGATAATTCCTTTGTTCAAAACATATTTAAACTGAACTTTATTTAAAAAACATATGAATAGTTACTTTATTAAATATATATATATTTTTGCATTAAATTTACCTCAATCCTACATAGCTTCTTACCTCAAATGACATCTTATGTTATATTAAATTATCTTGCATATGTGGTTATTCTCTCGTATATGGCAAGTTTATGTATCACTCATAGATGAGTTCTATCCAACTTTTAACATATACTAGTTTTTTACCCGCGTATTGCATGAAGGTTATTACTTTTCGGTAGATAAGTATTAATATCTTGTTGTATATGTTGTTATTGGCACTATACTGTACTGAGTTCTGTGGACTTGATGGTAGCACCTCTTTTCTGATTTTATTTCCTATGACGTCATCTTAGTTATATTTACCTGAATTTTTTATGTGCAATCTATCTTTTTTTAAATCTTGTTAGTCAAGAATTTTTTTGTTTTTAAGATATTATGTGGTTTGTTGCTACGTGATTTTTTAAAAATTTTTAAAAGGATCATGATTATGTGAAATAATCGTATTGATGGTGGGAGCAAAGGAGTAAAGGAAAACCATATTATTTTTAGTAATTTAATGCTGTCTTTCTTAAACTTGGATTTTATTTAAAAAATGCATCATATGGTAATGTGAAATGTAGCATGTGAAGAGTAGTTCTAACATGAAATATTCATATCGTAATATAATGTACGTTACTTACAGATGAGAATGAATTGGGGATGTAAATAACTTCATTTTTTTGGTATGTAAGGTAAATATTTAGAGTCATGATATTATCTTAATTATATATTGTAATCTTGTTTTAAGGGATCAAATTTAAGTAGGAATTTTAAATGTGTATATTTTTCTTTTCATTTTGGTACCTTTTCATTTGACCATTGTAGAATAGTTTGCTATATACATGCAAGACGGGCCTTGTGGTAGTTCACCAACTGATGATTAAAACAGTTCTAATTTTAGATTGTATAACATTTATTTTTATTAGTTTGAACCTATAGTTTTTTTTAATATGCACATTATTGAAAAATTCATAATAATAGAAAGTAATATAGCATATATAATTGCATTGGAGCATTATACATAAAAATACACAAAATGAGCTAATTGACAATTCTTAAATTAAAAAATAAAAGTATCATAGGAATGACCTTAACTGATAGATACGTTTTTTCCCACTATGCACTTACTTCTTATGTCCATTGCTTATTATGTCAATAGTGTAATGGCCACCTTTAATATTATTTATTAGTGTTGAAGGTCCTTCATTGCATATTATGTCAATAATTTGATTAATTATTCTCATGATCAACAAAACATGGGAAATTTGTTGGCAGTAGTAACAAAAAGACAGATAAGTCTATGACCTTAATTCTATCTCTTTGGTGTATAATTATTTAAAAAATCAACGAAAGAAACATGAAAAGTTTTAAAAAGAAGAAAGGGAGATTAGTAGCAGATTAAGAAATTTAAGTACAATTCAAATTTAGGAAAACTTTAATTATTTAGACAGATTAAGTACTGCTAATTTATGAAGTCAGTTATGGTCTATTGTGGGAATGCAGAGAAACTACTCTTATATATTAATTTATCTATTAAATTTAAATTTAAATTTGCTAAAAAATCTAATTATACTATGTGATTTATGAGCACAAATTATAATCTCAAGTGAAATATAAATTAAATAAATAACTGAAATATTTTTTTTAATATCATGAACGTAGGTTACAAATGTTAAAAGAAAATAAATACTGTACCAACTTAAAGTAATCGTAAGCGAAACCCACAATCACATCAAGGTCCTACTGTCTTTCATATTATCTAAATCCAATTATGTGATATGCTTAAGCAATTAAGCTTTACAGTATGCGAAATAATCCACCTAATCAGCATTCAAGTGCCAACTTATGATATATTCACTCAAAAATAAACATATAAAAATATATAGATTTAGATTTAGATGTTCAAGATATGCTTACCTCAAAAATAATGTCCAACACACTTCAATATTTTTGTTGGGTAACATCTACGATGTTCAATATATATTTACCTCAAAAATTACTCCAACACACTTCAATATTTTTGTTGGGTAACATCTAAATCATTTCTTTGTTCTATATTTAAGTTTTTTAAAGACAAAATTCAATTACTAATTAATTATTCATAACATATGAGAAAAGTTTAACATTAAATTGAATAAAAATTACATTGATGACATACATCCATCTTAATTACATAATAAAAGACTTTTATATTGATGTCCTACATGACATTCTTATCCCAAGTGGCACCTAGATGGCATCCTATGTGGCAGTCCACGTGTCAATCATATATGCATTTTATCCAACTTTTAATATATATATATATATATATGATGATATATATGATATATATATACACACACACACACACCCACACACACACACACACACCCATATACACACACACACTCACACACATACATACATACACTTATGCTATGTGATATGATATTTAGGTCTTTGCTCTTAAAGGGCATATGATTTTGTTCTATAGCTTGCTTGTCAACTAATTATCTAAAACAAAAGATGTTTAATTTTTTGTGTGAAAGTGAAACATGTTTATGGGGACATTGATAATGGAATCATCTAAACAATGTCGTGAAGAATGGTCATGCAAAATCTTAATTTTTTTTTTTGATCAAATTAATTTGGAATTTATTATTGTGCACACTGATCAAGCTCCATTAAGTGCAGAATTTACAAATTATCTGAATCATGAATCACGATCATGCATGAGTTGCTTATCACGCTCTCTCCATCTATGAACAAGAGAACACAAATCATGCTCTTAACGCTTTTAACTCGGAACTTCCAACCTAAACATCCGATCGCACATAGTCATACAATATCACAACAATCATCAAAACTCAACTTTTGGACATGAGCAAACCCTATCCCCTTCTCCTTCCACTTCCTCAAGTGAAACATGAAACTTCTTGATTCAATCGTATGACTTCAAATCCACTTTTGTAATCGAACGATTTGCATCATTGGTTGAAGTTTTCTAGTTCTTCTTGAACCTCGTGGAAGCATTTTTGTGAATATGTTGCCGACACCAACTTCAATGACTTTCAATGACTTTCATGCTTTACCGAGAGACACAGATTGGATGCATTCTATCAACAACATTCCAAACTTTCATGACTTTCTTAAGCTAATTCCATAGCCACCTTTTTTTCGTGCCCTTACTATTCTCCAAACTTCTGTCAATGGTGCCCTAGTTATCAAGTGGATGTCCAACGTGACACCCAACAATTCTCACCTTAAACATCATTTTTCTTATCAAAATGAATGGTTGATTCCCATGTCCTTTCTTCTTCACTTGTGCCTTGTTCATCTCTCAAGGATGATGCTTGTATGTTGTGAATTTGCAAAAAACTTTCACCAATTAGAAATAAATTTGCAGGTAATAGTGAAAATTGGCAATAAATTTAATTGAATTTAGAATTTAGCCGTGGACAATGTAATTGAACTAGCGTGTAGGTTTGGAGCCTCTAAACTAGTATAGAGAGGAGAAAGGGATATATAAATAGACAGAGAGGTGCAGGGTGTGGGTTTGTCGAAATTTTTTTATTTTTTACGGACAAAACTTTCTAAATTTATTGGCCATATATTCACACAAAAAAAAGAAAAATTAGCATTTATAACCCTTGGATTAAGTATGTGCTTACGTGGCTTCGCCTGAGTTTGTCAACGGGCTAGAAGGCAGTTTCTCTCTCCAACAGGGAGGAGCCGATCCCACTCATTAATGTGGAATTCAGTAATGTGCACACTTATCAGGCACCGTTAGGTTGATAGCTTGCCCATCGTCTAATTCACGATCTATAAGATGGTGTGCTTATCACGCTCTCGCCATCACTGAACAAGAGAACGGAGAGCGTGTTCTTGACGCTCTTGACTCAGAACTTTCAACGTGAGCTTCCGATCGCAACCGCACCCATACAACAACACAACCAACAATCATCAAATAAAAGCTTCAATTTTGGACATTTGCAAACCCTAACCCCTTCTCCTCCCGTTCCCTCAGATGAAAAATCAAACTTCTTGATTCATCGAATGATTTCGAATCCTCGAATTATCAATTGAAGTTTTCTAGCTCTTCTTGAAGCTCGTCGAAGCATTTTTGTGATTTGATCGATTTCGAAGTCTAATGCTGAGCAGATCCTTCACAATCTGGCAGAATCCACGAAATCTAGCAGAAATTTCAAGCTTAATCATCAGCAATCAGGTCAGTATTCGCCATTTGGATCAGTAATTGACTTATGGTAGAGCATCAAGGGTTTGAATCGTGGGAATTATGGGAGCCGCTGAGAGAAAGAAGTGGCTGTTCGCACTCATCTCTGCCGTGTTCATCTTCGTCGTCCTCTTTCTCTCAGCAATCTCTGGGCTCAGTGCCTCACGGGCCTTCAGTTATCGGAGCAATACGCTTACCGCCAGGATCCCTCAGCGTGGGCTGCAGTACGCGCCATCGTTTGCTTACTACATCTACGGCGGCGCCGGCGATAAGGAGCGGATCCTACGGCTGTTGCTCGCCGTGTATCACCCCAGGAACAGGTACTTGCTTCACCTGTCGTTGGAGGCGTCAAAGGGGGACAGAGAATGGCTCGCTGCCTCTGTGATGTCGGTTCCGGCCATTCGGGCTTTTGAGAATGTCGATATTATTGGGAAGCCGATCTGGTCTACGCACATGGGATCTACCACCATTGCCGCCGTGCTTAGAGCTGCAGCCATCTTGTTGAAGCTCGACTCTGGTTGGGATTGGTTCATCACTTTGAGTGCTGCTGATTATCCGCTCTTGACTCAGGATGGTATGTGATCCTGCAACTTTCTAAATTTTGACTGATTTAGGTGGTTTTACGCTGACTGGTTGATGAGCGATAGGGAGAGAGAGTGATTGAGTTCGCCAGGATAGATTATTATCATTGGCAATGCCCGTTTTGGTAAGCAGTTTGATGCTGATCAGATTGACATTGTTATAGATTCTTTGATTTTGCGTAGACAAGTTATTCTGGGTGTTCTATCTTTGGTAATGGAGTATCCGTCAGTTGTTTCTATTTCTGATGGGCTCTGTAGGTGGTGCTTGGGTTATGTTGTTATTTCTTGAAAACATTGTTACTTCTGTTTTACGTTAGGCTAATGATGAACTTGTCTTGGTTTAACCTTCATATAGAGGATCTGACTGTATGCCACATTGGTTCATTATTATGCTGAGCCATTGACCATAGCAAGGGAATTACGTCATCTGGGCCTAGATTGGCAAATGTGATGTTTCTGAGTCTCTTTGACTTTGTTTTGCAGGTAGACATTGTGGTTCCTGCCTACCTGGAGGGCCTTAGTTTTATGTATATTGCTTTTTCATTCCTAATGCACCTGTTAACCCGACCCATTCCGAAAATTAAGTCTTGAATGGGCCCAAACCAGACTCATCTCATAGGGGCTATGCATCATACGTTGGTTCCTCCACACCTTGGGTGAAGGTCCAGAATATTGGTCTAAAAACTGTTTTGAACTGAAATTTGCCTAATCATCATTAGTTGCATTTTCTTCAACAAACTTATTCAAGAAATTGATAGCTAGTCCGAATATGGCCCCTCTCAAACCTTCTCTGAGACTCTTAACTTGAATATTCTAGCAAAACCTGTTTTGATCCAATCTGGGATTGTGTTGACAGAATGTGCACCGAACAACTTGTGTGCAAGTCTATCTATAAGAGTAATATGAATATTATTGCCAGATTTTTCATAATACAATCCTTCTTAGATGTGAAGTTAGTTCTTGGAAGCTTAAGTGTTTGCATTTTTCCTGAGAATTGTATTTTATGTATGGCTTTTTGGATGCTATAATGTGTAATGAAGGTGGGCCTTGAATGGTTGTACTGTGGGTTTGTAGTAGATATTGGTGAGTTTTTGGATATTTGGTCCCAATTGTAGAGTAGGCTAAGAGAGAGTGAGAGAGTTGAATGTCATACTAAGTTTATATTGGCCCTGCGAAATATGGGTTAAATTTTCTATCTGAAAGGAAGTCATATTTGACTGGAAGATTTGAAAGTTCTTATGGATGATTGCTGGTCCAAAAGTAGCCTTGCAAGTTGGGGTGCAGACATTTCTTATCTGAGTAGTGTAAAATAGATCCTCAAATGTAATTATAGTGGGTCCTCTGCAGTAACCTTAGCCCAGCATTCTGATTTCTGAACCTGGAAGGCTTTTGCTTTCATAATGCTCAGACTGAGTCATTAATGATTATAATTGAGAGCTCTTGCACTTATGACCAAAGGTATACTTCTTATCACACCAGTAAGACAATCCCCTCCTTATCTCTTTCACTCTCAGCTTATGCAATTATCGGATCGGAATAACTCGCTTTGAGGAACTCCAGTTGCAAAGATGAAGATTAGGTTATTAGCTATTACTTGATGTTTTGTTTGTTTTCTTTTTTGTTTTAAGTGGATGAACATGATTTTCTTTGGCTAAATTTACAATTTTAGTGTGTATATTTTCTTTGAATCGAGTGTAATGTGATTTTCCTTCGTTGAAAACAAGACAACTGAAAGCATGTCTACCAGAATTCCATGCCACACCAAACTTAGTTACTCTCATTAGCGTGCATGATAAGTTTTGAAGCTGGAATGCAAACAAAAGAGTCTGCAATTTTTTAAAATGCCATTGTATCATGGTTCCCGAAACAATATTTTTGTTCACCTGAAAGCATGTTGTCTTTTTGTTGCTTGGCATTTGTACATGGCTGAGAACCGTCTGGTTTCCTGATGCCCCCTCCCCGCCTTTTTAGGTGTGCTAGTTGTAGAACACCACTCTGTTCACCTGTTTTGTTTCTACCCTGCTGGGGTCCATAACAGTCATGAAATGTACTAATCTGAAACAGAGTGCAGTACTTATTTTGTGCCAGTCAAGAGAATTCTTCTGTGGCAATAACTAAAACTAGTTTATAGAATCCCTTTCAAATTGCATATACTCGAGTTAAGATATGTATGGTGGGGCAGTGACTACTGGTAGGATGCTAGGAGGGATCAAGGATTTATGTTACTTGGACTTGGTCATGTCCATGTCGAAGTGTCGACTGTCCGATGCAAGTATCCTATTGGACTCGGCAATATTTTGATAACTTTTATACATTTTTGGTCTAAAATGAAGGGGCATGCGTTCATGCCCGTGTCCAAGTATCAAGCGTCCAATACGGGCACTTGAGGCAAAATGAAGCGTTCAAGTAACAAAGACAAGGAGAATTCCCTATTGATATTGAGTTACAACAAGCGTGTGCATTAAGCACTTTCTTTGTAAAGTTGTTATGGATGTGCTCAGGGAAGGAATTCAAGATGAGGTGCCAAATGTATGTTATTTCGCTAATGATATAGTTCCAATTGGTAATATTAGTGAAGGAGTTAACATCAACTCATCAAGTTAAGGGATGTGGAGGGATACATCAGAATGTAAGGGTTCTAGATTGAGTTGGTTAAAGAGGAAGTATTTGCAATGCAAATCTAATGAGGGAGAGTGTTCAACATCTTATATATGAAGATGGCTGGGTTCAATCATGCAAGTTGTTGGTGATATCAATGACAGACATTATTCTCTAGTAGGGACTTATGCCGGATTAAACACAGTTGTTTAGAAGATAATGGTTCCCAGGTCTGAAGGGAAGATTTTTAGAACATGGTTTTTAGGCACTCAAAGTGGCCTTTTTGTATGACTCATATTGTTGGTGGTTAAGAGCATGGATTTGAAATGTGGCCGAACCGCGACGAAAGGACTGCATTGGAAAGGTTTTGAAGTTGGGCGAACCACATTTTCATGCCGCGATAGCTACGATATGAAACGCAATTGCCGTATTAGAACGATTTTGATGTATCACAATCGAAACCGAAATCGCAACTGAAACCGGGTTTTGAATCCTTGGTTAAGAGGACTCAAGTTAAGAAAAAAATGGTGCTGGGGATGGGGATAATTTGATGGATATATGGGTACACAAGCTTGGATATAATATGGAATGAAGTGATTAGAGATTACCTATAGGATAAATTTGACACCTATAGGGGACAGGGTGTTAGAGGTAAGACTCAGGTGGTTTTGGTTTGGGTACAACTACAAAAGGTGGATCCATCACACTTGTAAGGGGATGTAAGAGGATTGACATCTTGGGGACTCAGAGATGTAGAGGAAGACCAAAGAGGAATAGGAGGGTGGGTTATCAAACTATATATGGTCCATTTGCATCTTACAAAGGACATGACATTTGATAAGAGTTTATAGAAGATTAGGATTAAGGCTGGAGACCTTAGGTAAGTTTGCTGTAGCGCCTGTTTCACAATGCACTAAGTAGCTTTCCTGTAGCACCTTCACAAGCATCTATAGGTACAACTAGGCTTGCATACTTTAGACGTTTATTGTTTCTGTTGTTATTCATCTTGGCCGCACTTATTGTAGACTCGTGCTACGGTAATTAGCGTGATACCTTTTTGTTATGTGATGTTTGACTTTTTGTGTGTTATAGCAATTAGTAGTATCTGTATAAGTGTGGCTTATCATTGTTCTATTCTGTCGGTAACTTGTTTGCTTTTACAAAATGTTTAAAAGTTGGTTTTTGAATTATATTTCACGGGTCTCTCGAGATTAGCATCGTGCTTATCTGGATCTTCTTATATACTTCTTAGATGAGGTCCTCAGTGGGTGATAGTGCTGTTACTGTTTGTGGCAAAGAGAATTTTTTGTATGTATATCTATATATGGTCCATGTAGTTCATGGTTTTAGTTGATCTTTGTTGATTACTTAAAGGCATCCACAGATGAACAAACAACTCTAGGAATGAAATGAAAAAAGGGAAAAAAAAAATTAGCGCACTTACATTGAAATGTGGACTAAAAGCGGGTCATTTTGATATGTGTTGATTACTGAACGTCTTGAATGGTGAACTTGACTCAGCTGGACCCAAGCCTGAGCTTTGAAGTGAGAGGACAACAAAAATGAAACACTCTTGGCGTGGAACCTAAAGTTTGGATCGGTATGGTCTTCACAATTCCCGCTCCCAAATAGAATGTTATTAACAGCTTTCCAGTGTCACTACTCATAAGTTGCCTTCATCCGGGTGTGACTTATCTATGGATTAAGTTGAATTGGTGGTCTTAGATCAAAAAAGCTCGAGGTGCACAAAAGCGCAAAGGGTCTTGGGCCTAGGACGCAGGCTTCAAGGCGAATGTGTGGGCTTTTTTGACATGAGGCACACTTTTACTAAAAAATGCTCGAAAATCATTTCCAGGCCATATTTTGACTAATAAGTTAGATGATAGCATTAAAGAAGTGACTAGACATCACAACAAACCATACTATGGTATCTTATATTGAGTTCATCAATTCTGAAGGCCTTTTAGGAGGAAGAGTGGAAAAACAGGAAGAAAACACTATTTGATAGCATATTTGGGCGGAAAGGAAATATATTCTTCATACCAAATTATTGGCAGCCCCAGAATTCACATTTAGAGAGAGGGAGAGACCGTCGTAGATTAGCCACTGGAAAAGTATAGGAAAAGATTGATCAACTCTGTCTTTATTAGAAGACTATACAAGCCTTCAAGTGCAACTCAAGTCTCCATCCAAAAATTAGGGTTTCTAAATTAGGGTTCTTCAGTTTAGTCTATACTCGAAGCAATTGCATGCAATTAGATAAGAGTTTCTACCCAAAATAGAATAATATAGCAAAAGTAAGTGTTAATCTAAGGGTATTTGTGTTTTTTCATGGTGTGTGTTCTCTTTTCACTCTCTCCTATGATCCTTTTCCATAAAGTGCGGGCTTGGGTCGTATTGAGCCTCAGTCTGAAGTGCAAAAAAGGATAGGCTTATGTGGGCTTAAAGAATGGGCTAGGCTTGACCCCTTGCAAGGCGCAACAGGTTGGGCTTCAAGCTTTTGTGGGCCTAGGCGCGCTCGGAGTGTGCTTTTTTAAACGCAGTTGGTGGTATTGCATTTATTTTATTAATTAGTATTTTCTTTTTTTGAAATGATTCTATGTTTCCATATGTGCTAGGGCTGGATAATGTGTCTTCTATTTGCTGTATCCTCTAGGTTTTCTCTATTTGGTGAACCTAGTTCGCTGCACTCCCCTCGATCTGCGATCCGGGGTCCTCGTTCCAAATTGCAATTCACCACGGTTATCGATCGCAAATAAGCAAAGCTAATGATGGCTTTTGTAATGGTAGAACAATTGTTCAAAATGGACTTCAGTTGATGGGCTTTGTGCCATACCTTCAACATTGCAAGCATCATGATCAACTTCAATGGTGGCTGCTGACTTCAAAGGTAGATTGTAACGTGCAGATGAAGACATAGAATAGGCTGCTAGGGTTTTAAGTAATGGAAGAGAGATGGGGAAGGGAACTGTGTGCAATAAATTTAATTTGGCAGTGAAGGTAAGAGAAACAAATGGGCTACTAGGGTAGTAAGAGATAGGGGATTAGAGTGAAAGGAGAATCAATTTGGCCACCAGGGAAAGTAGCTAAAAGTTATGGAGAATTGGGAACATAGGGAATGATAAATGAGTTAGTTGTGATACTGGAGGACAAAGAAGGCAGTCTAGGTACCATACATGATATAATTAATGAAATAGGTTTTTATTTAATTAATTTATTATATATTCTTATGGCATTTGGCATCTATTAGTATTCCCCTTTATTTTATTCTTAAGAAAAGCAATTGGTGATCAGCGATCCAGAAAAACTTTTGCAGCGAATTATGATCCAAATTAGCGTTCCTAATGAAGCTACCCCGTTGTTCTGGGATCCTAGCCAAAGTTCATATTGCGATCCCGACCTTGTTTTATCGATCCAGTGATCCCTGACCCGGTAAACTATTTGGTCAAATTTGTTTGTCACAGTTAATTGTCATCTCGCAAGAGCTGGATAACATGTCTTTAATTTGCTAGCCTCTAGGTTTTGTCTATTTGGTGAAATTTGTTTGTTACAGTTAATTGTCATGTTGTACTAGATATGAGCCGAAAAAGCATATACTATGATGTAATTATTTTTACCCATATGAAGTACAAGTTGTCATTTGCTTCCCTTTGTGTGGCAGTTTTCTTTCTTGTGTCGTTTGCTTCCCTTTGTGTAGCAGTTTCCTTTGTAGTCTTGCTGTGAAAGGCAGTTAAGAACTTTGCATCTTGCACTTGATTATAATTTAGAATAGCCAAACTCCTGAGGTCTTTTAGTCATTTGTTGTGAGAATGCTTTCTACAGTCAGATTCAGGGTATATCCATTGTTCAGATTCTATCTAGAGGTATCTGATCTTGGTCACTTGTAGCATTGCAATTGAGAAGTATGCCTTTCTGATTGTTGTCTTTCTCTTTCTTAAATTTCCTGCAAGTTTATTTATACAGAAGAGCATTCAAAAATGTTGGCATTTGGATCCCGCGGCCCTTGATGGGGAAAGTGGTCCGATGCCAATCAGACCACCTGTTTGGTATTTTGAGATGGTCCATCTACAGAGGCTCCAGCTCTCATGGAGACACTTCGTGCGGGTGCTGCAGCGCTCTTTTTTAGAAGATATCTATTTTACTTTTATTCTCTTTCCCTGGCTGCTACTGTGTGCAATCCCTCCCCTTCCCTGCCAGATCTTACCAAACCACTGTTGCCAGTCAATCTGAACAATGGTGTCTAATACTGAATTAGTCAAGGAATTTGGGTATGAGGCTGTAACTAGCCAGAGGCTTGCTCCGTATCAAGCCACAACTGAGCAATTGCTGGAAGAGTCGCAGAACTACAGAAGCGGAAACTAACCTATAGACTGATAGCGCTTCCTGTTGTAGTAGACCGCATAGTAACAGAACTTATTTCCTTAATTCAGACCTTGATTCTTGGAATCTATCTCATTAAACCATGTTGTAAACAGATTTGCTTAAACTTACTGGGGCAGACCCTGAAAAATTGTATGACTGGATAATCAAATGGAGCGTATCTTTTCTTGCTATAGGGACTGAGGATCCGACTAATTTTGTAGTTGCCTTATTTCGAGGGTTTGTTTTGGGTTGGTGGACCCAACCTGGTCTTCAAGGTCCCATCTTGCCTTGGGCTCAACTCAAAGAGGCCTTGAATAGAAAGCTTATTCCTCTTAATTGTACTTGAGAGCTTTATTCTTGGCTCTATACTGCTTAGATTTGAGATGCGGAAACAAAGATGTAGACTCGAGAATTCCAGAAGTTAATTACTTGTTGCTGATTAGTGAAGACTGAGAGACATCAAAGGATCATTTATTATAGTTAACTTCTGGTCTAGTTCCTGTATCTAGGCTGGTGTATATGGCCAACATTTTGTCTCACTTGACATGGGTATTGCTTATGCTCTGAATGTTGCAACGGAAGTTGAAATTCCAGAAGGAAATCTTTAGAGGATTCCCAATCTTCTATCTCTGCTAAGAATGCAATGGCAAAGGTCACCTAACATTATTTTGTAATTTGTGTCCTGATAAGGCCTCTAATTCAAAAGCCGGTGGCAATCAATGTTGCTGAAGGTTCATCAAAAGAACCTGCACCTAATGCTGAGTTGAGTAGTGAACAAAAAAGGATGAGGATACTATTGTCTTCAACCCAGTTTGCAGAGTGTCAAATTTCCATAAGCTGCTCCCACAGGCAGAAGAAAAACAGATCCATGCCTCCAAAAGTTCCAAGCATCGGTTTTCAGGCATGTATGGAGTATTATATTAGATGAAGTCACCTGTGTAGCACCTGTTCTGGTGGATAATGGTGCTGCAGTAAATTCAATCTCTGAAAATTCTTTTAAGAAGTTGTGTGTGCATCCAAAGCATGCTCTAAGCATGCATATCTTAGGTTTCCAACAGATACCTAGCATGGTTATGGATTCTACAGTAAGATGAGTCCTTAAATTGGGATGTCTTGTGTTTCCCACTAGGTTCTTTGCGTGTTATATGGGTCCAGGTGATGGTATTTTGGGAAGGCTTGGCAATACAACAAAATAACAAATATGTCTTTTGCGATGTGTGTGAAAAATACCATCTTAGTGAAGACTAGCTTTGCAGAGCGCCTACTAAAGTCTCGATCATTGTGGGATATGCCTAAATGTAGCATCTCATCTTGCGGTTTATTTATGTGGTCAATGACGAGCATCTTTTTTAAGAGGCAGGACTGATGCTATTTCTCTTTTAGAGGCTTCTAAAGAATTTTTTTTTGGTTAATATTTTGATTCTCTATCCTTAGACTATTAATGTTTAAGTAGCAATAGGAATTACACTTATTTAACACATTACGATTCCCTTTGATCCAGATAGGATATTAGGAGATAAATCTAATCTTATTTATCTCCTTTTTTTGGGGGGGGGGGGGACAAGGATCCCTAAACAACTTGCCAATAAAAAGCCGTTGTAAATTATCATTTACTTGTTCGAAGTATGAATTGAAGTTTTAAGTGCAAAATATTTGTTCTCAGGGGGAGAGCTTGCGCCGCGGGGAGGGGGGGTGGGGTTCACCTTCATATTGCCCCTAGTTTGATTTGAACCTGGCATCTCCAACATTACACGACTGGTTTCAGTAGGAAAGATTGCCACTGTTGGTGAAAAGTTCCCCAAAACTCGGGCTAATGTTGATCTTGTAGAACTTTGGTTGAACCTAGAGAAATACTTGGTTGATTAGGACTGGTTATTTCTCGTCCTTTTGCTAGTTTTTTTCCTAAGGATACATGTACTTTAGCAATAGCACATTTACATGGCATAGGTTAATACCACCAAGGTGGTTTTGATCTTTATACCAAAAAAAGGGAAAGGCAATAGCTGCGTCATCTTTAGACAAGGATCTTGCTTTTTTATAACTTCTACCCATGGCAACTTGCATATCAATATCATCGACATGGGACAAAATTTTATACGCTCGAATCAGCAAAACATAAGCTGATATCGAGAATTAGCAGAGAATAGGTGGTGTTTTTATTGGAAACTAGCTGGAAAGAGTGGTGATATTTTGCATGGTTTTTCTATTGGAGCTTCTTTTATTTTTATTTGTATTATAATTTTTTGTTTGGTGGTGCTTATGGTAGGTGTGGAAGATGTTCTACTTCATTGTATAATGACATTTTCCAATCATTGTGCTAGAACCCACGCGGTGAGCAAACAGGTTATGAAAGTGGGTGAATAGGCTAATGTGTTGGGCCACTCACGTCAAGTCGAAAGTTGATCTGAGTGGGATTTGTAAATATAATAAAACAAAGGGTTATCTTGAGTGTAATTTAAATCATGAGGTGGAACATCTTTCTTACCTAGAGTAAGCACAAAGACAAAGAAGTTTCAACAGAGAAAAAGACAAAAAACACTACTCTTTTTCAGTCCCTTTCCAATAAAACAGCATCTATTAAGTTCTGACATTGGATTACGTCTTGCTGATTTTGGTGTGCAAAATTGGTCCCACCTTGACAAACACAGTTTTGATGCGAGCTGTTGTTCCCTGGCTGAATGATGATTGGGTTGCTGACGTGTACTCTTTTCGATTTAAAGTTAAGGTTAAACGCACCTCAGTTGATGATTACTACTATGTGTCATGCAAATGTGCACCTGCTGTTGTGCATTTTTCAAAAACGTTCAACAGAATCACCATTAATAATCTGGTGCAATAATCCAGTACAATGGGGTGGTGGTTTTGGTTCAGTTGAAGCTTGAAAAGTTTTAGATCGAGTTAATATCAGTTCAAGTTTTAGTGCTTTTGGGACCAGACCATGATCCAGTTTCCTGGTGAAGAGTGGACCCAGTGGTCCTGTCCAGTTCTTTTGGAATCTTTGTTCTTGAAGGCTTGGATTCCCAATCCTTTATCTTATCTTATCCTATAATTGAATAGAAATCCTGTTTCTTTTGTAATTACTTATCTTTAGGAATCAACAACATGAGGCTTTATTCACATTCAAGAACTCATCAACCAAGGGAATAAGATTCAATGTTCAATTGCTAGGTATCTCACTAGTTTACCTTATAAAGAGGTTGGTCTATAAGCTAGGAGATAACCTACACCTCTCCCTACATATGTTTTCTTTAATTTGGTTTTCTTATTCTCTATCCCCGTAAGGTATTGGAGTGCGTGATTCTAGAGCAGGTTAGATTTATTCAATAGATTAGAGTGCACATGTTAATGGGTTAGGAGTCAGATTTCTTGAAGTAAAGCAAGTATCAAGTAACCATTTCCTTTCTAGAAGCCTTTTGGTATGCTGGAGACCAAAACCCTTGTTTCCCAGAGGCAATTTCACTTTCCTCACCTTCTAACTTCTCCATTGGCCTCCACCTAGGCGCTAACTCCTAATTATCTAGGCCACAACCTCTGTGGCACTTTTCCGAGAGTTAGTCTTGGTCACCATATGTTTGTGTAATGACTCGTCACCTCTTTCTCTCTTCTTTTGACTGTTGCTTTATCCCCTCCTGAAGCCAGAGCTTTCTAGGACCAGATCCTGCATCTCTAGACTCTGTAGACCACGTCAATTTGAGCAAAAAGTGGTTTTGTTGGTGATTGTGATGGCAAAGAGCAGCAGGTATTTTCCTTTTTGTTTTTTCCTTTTGAAGGGTCGCACGCGCATGTGTGTCAGAGGGAAGACAGGGAGGGGAGAGGTGCACCAGACAGAGGTTAAAAAGGAGAATGCTATATTAAGGATCGGATGCTTGGAAATTGGAAGTCCCAGTTTCTATGGCAATGGAGGAAGTAAGCTAGCACTTTCAGTCATCCCTTAAAAGAGCAAGATACTGATTGTTTTATTTTTGATGATGCCAATTGCTTAGTCCCTGTTCTTTTTAGTGGGAAATGATGGGTGTGAGATGGGTGAGTGTGGGAAAGGGGAGGGGGGGAAGGAGTGGGTGAGAGTTGGTAAGAGTGTTATTTTTTTTTAAGTGTGGGAAAGGGGGGGAAGGAGTGGGTGAGAGTGGGAAGGAGTGGTATTTTTGTTTAAGTGTGGGAAAGAGTGGGAAGGGGGGGAAGGGGTGGGTGGGTGTGGGAAGCAGTGGGTTGGGTTAATTAAACTACGAAAAGAACAGGGCCTTAGTGTGCTTCTTAAATTGTTCACGTTATTCTCATACACCTTTGCCGGACCCATACATGGTACACCTGGACACTTGATATCTAGATAAATATGTTCAAGTAAGACCTCCCAATCCTAATACATTCTCTGTGGTAATTTCTTAGAGTCGGTTTGTGAATTCCAAAGGGAAGCATGAACCTACAGCAAAACTCATGCCCTATTGTTTTTACCCTGTATTTTTGCTGTCAATAAAAAATAAAAATGTGACTCTTTCATAGCAGAATATTTATCATCTTTTTAAAATAGATGCCTTTTTACTGAGTTAGTATTAATAAATTCCTTTTTTAATCTAATATTAATAGCTGTTTAGTAATGATAATTGTTACACTTATTTTTCCATCAAGAGGAAATTATATTTATTTTCAATCAATAAAGATGCGAGATAGTCAGATACATGCAACCTTGAAGATGGAAGTTACTTTTGTAGATCCTGTGCATCTCGTGAGCATTGATACTAGTTCGTCTAAAAACACATGATTCCTTGAAATACCCGAGTTTGACAGTTCAACTGGTATCCTATTGCAAACTTTTCCAGAGTTCAACACAGGTGGTTTGTATGACTTTGATGGAAGTGGAGGTGGAGGTGGTATCTTTGATGGAACAAGCAGAGGCAGGAGTGTAGCAGATTCTGTTGTTTGGGTTAAATCAAGGTACTATTAAGAAAATATGTTTGTTGAAAAAAGGGAATAGAGAGCTTTCGAATCCTTTCTGGTTTCTGAATTTTGCCTTGAATTCTCCCAATTGTGCTGCATCAGGATCCTTTACTATGTTGTATTCCCCTCAGAGAGTTTTTGAACCAAGCAGAAGCATAGGGAGGGTTAGATATTTCATTTTCAGGTAGAAATATTTTGCCAGGTGCTTCCTGCTTTTGCCAGGCTAGACTGTTTAAGGGGGCAATTACCAAATCATGGGAAAAAGCAAATGACGTCCTTTCATGTTTGCTTTGGTACTGAGTGACATTACAGAGTATTGAGAAACATGGTGATATTTCAGAATATTGAGAACGATGGGGGCACCAAAAAAAAAAAAAACAAATGATGCTCTTTCATGATTGCTTTAGTACTGCGTGATATTACCGATTATTGAGAAACATGGTGACCACCTTCTTATCATTTTGAGTAGTTTTATAGGCATAGGTTGCAAAGAAGTTTTTGTTTGAATTATGTAGCTACTTTCTTGCCTTGGCATAAGAAATAAAGGCATGGCATGTGCGCATTTGATTTATTAGGTTATGATGGATTCAGCCAACTTCAGTCGGCATTGTAGCTAAGACTTTGTACTGGCCTTTGCTTTGTATTGACTTGTTTGATTTCTTTGCAAAACTAGAGGGTCACGTAGTCTCATTCATGTTTGTGTCTGATTGTATTTAGAAATGGCAAAGGGAAAAGGTCAGAAGTCAGAACAAGAAATTTTAAGAGAAAAGTAAGAAGTGAAATCTCTTTCATTCTGTGAAATCTCTTTCATTCTGCTGTTCAATATTGTGATGTATTGGATAAAGCATTTGCATACGTGACACTTACCAGAAGTTGGAAGTTTACATAGAGTATTCAAATATTGCTACTAATTATTACTTAATATGCTACATGTTTCCTGTTTTGTTGTGTGGTGGTTCAATTCTTACTATCATTTAATAAAAATGTTCTCTTTCAATTTGTGGGGGCCACATCGTGAAGAATTATTGCTGCTCCTCCATGGATGTCATGCTTTTCAAAGCAGGCTACGGTATAGTCTGTCATGGTAAATTAGCCTAAGTGGGATGTTGCTGGATTATTGTTGAGCATTGCGATTATGGAATTGAAATGATTATCTGTATCAATTAACAAACAGAGTTCAAATCCTGCAACGTGGGTTGATTGCTTATGGAAGGGATTGTATGTTTGTGCTGATTTAAGTGCTCATGGTTAGATAATCTTGCTAATAAATGCTCGACCTGTTTGTCTTCCACAGGCGCTAACAAATGGATTCACTGTTTTATTTTCTTTCAGATCTGGCGTTTGTCTTCTCATCAATTAGGAGGGACCTGAATTTCATTGACCATACCAGTGAACTCGGCTGGAAAGAGTACGTAAATTTTTGGTGTAAACTCGAATCTGCGACTTTAAATTATTAAATCTGATTGTGCTAACACAATCCTTTTTACCTTGTAATTGAAAATGCTTCTAGAGAGCAAAGGATTCATCCCATTGTTGTGGACCCTTCAATTTACTTGGCTAGGAGAAGCCAGATATTTACTGCAACAGAGAAGCGGCCCACACCTGTTTCTTTCAAAGTTTTCACAGGCAATTCTTTTAACTGTCTCATCATTGTAGCGTCAATGCGTACATAATATGCCTGATGACATTCCTTTTGCTTATTGCCAGGTTCTCCCTGGGTCATTTTGAGCCGGCCCTTTTTGGAGTATTGTATCTTTGGTTGGGATAATCTCCCTCGTACCATTTTAATGTATTTCAATAATGTGATGTTAGCTGAAGAAGGGTATTTCCATTCAGTCGTCTGCAATGCACCAGAGTTCAAAAACACTACAGTCAACAGTGATTTGAGATACATGATGTGGGATAGTCCTCCGAAAATGGAGCCCCACTTTTTGGGGCTCTCCGATTTTGATCAGATGATCCAAAGTGGTGCTGCTTTTGCGAGGCAGTTTGAAAAGGATGATCCCGTGCTGACGATGATTGATGAGAAAATACTCCACCGAAGACATAACAGAGTTGCTCCTGGGGCATGGTGTGCTGGCCAAGATAGCTGGTTTACTGATGGCTGCTCCCATTTGGGTGATGTCAACTTGTTGAAGCCCGGCCCCCACGCAAAAAGGTTTGCAGAATCTATGACAAACCATCTTGACGACCTGAATTCAGGGACTACACAGTGCAAATGACCCTCAAATTTGTCCTCTCCGAATGTGGTAGCTCTGTGTGATTGGTTCTGAGCACAAGTGAGCACAGGTGAGTTGCATTGCGTGCTTCTGGTTTATGTCCAAATTTTGCTGCGTTTTTTGGCAGTATCCCACGCATGAGTTGCTGATACTGTGTGGAATTGGGAGTTGGCCAACTTTTCTGGGGACTTTGAGCCAGGATTGTGGCTGGACGGCCTGCATCCCTTGTAGAGTAATGCAGCCTCTAGAATAACCAGGAAGTCCCTGCATATTGCAGTAGAGCATACATACTGATCCCTTGTACTTTATTATGCAGTATTCTTACAGAAAAAGTTCTGGTGGGCAATTCATTAGTATATCTTTGCATCACATTGTCAATGTCCCAGATTAGTCATCTTTAAACTTTTTGATCATCTGTTTTGGATTTGCGCGTTGCTTTTGTCTGGTCGCCATCATTTGTCACAGTTGGTTGAGTGATCCAAGGCTTCGATCCAAATCACAAGCTGTTTTGTTTATTATATTGTTTCTATTTTTTTGATAATTAGTTGGGTTAATTATAGTTTTTCTATTAGCTAATATTTGTATTGGAATCCGAGGAACTTGGTTTCTCCGTTGAAGGTGTTAGGAACTTGATAACAATATTTGTGTTTTAAGTTTAGGTTTAATGGAGCTTGCAGTATGATAATGTTGGGTTATCTTATTTTAAATCTCGTGTTTGGTCAAAGTTTAATTTCATTATTCAGGATAAATAAAAAGTATCAATGAATTAATTTCATGTGGTCATCCACAACTCAAATAGAGCGCTTAGTCAGTGTCATTCTATCTAGTATAAGTTCCGTGAAATGACTTGTAAATCTGAAGCCGCCTGTTTGGCAGTGCAAAACACGCCTTTTTTCTCCATCTTGAGATTCTTATTTAGCATTAGACTGATTCTTTTGTTGCGTGTACGAAATTGTCAAGTAATGGACCTTCTTGATGGTGCTGCTGGTCAAATCCTCTCTCTCTTGGTTTAAATTTCTGAGGGAATTAAAGGCATGTTTCACATTTGAATTGGGATGTTTCCGATATTCAAGGCCAAACATGCATGTTTCTCATTCATATCGGGTCTCAGTTGTGGAAATTATTATTCCAACACATTCTTAACGATACAGTTTCACACTTGATTTTGTAATTATCCTTTGTATATGGTTTGAATAAAAGGTGCAAAATAACGAATGACTTCATAATTTTGCACTTTCGAAATGCACAATTTCATCATAGCATGTCTACGCACTTCTTTTTTTTTTTTTTTTTTGGTTTTTCGAAAGTAAAAGAAAACTTAATCATATATACCGAGGATTACATACAGATACTTTTAAACACCAGGGGTCATACCTCATATGCAATGGCGGATCTAAACATATAGAACATAAGTGTTTATCTATTAAACTATCTAATTTAAGAATGTCCACATATTCCAATCTAATCTCCTTCAAAATATAGCTCCTCGTAATTTTTTTTTTTTGAAATAGGGGTGTCTATGAACACCCCGAGCCTTCACATAGATACGCGCCTATGCGGCTGTGCTCATATGCCGTCCACCCCTTAAAACTAATCAAGTACAATAAGCCATCTAGAACTTCATGGATGAGGACCATGAAAAGAAAAATTACAGACCACAAAATGGGTTGGTTTCCTATCATGTCAAAATTAAATAGGGATTCATTTCCATGATCACAAAACATGCTCCTCCATGGTCAGTGTATACTTCGCATCAGCCTGTGCCTTCTGATAGTACCTCCATGCCTGCTCATCTAATCTAAATTCAATGCCGACTGTAGCTGTGTGGGTGGGCCAAGGTGGGTGGTCATGTATGTATTAGGCCCTGTTTTTTTCATTATTAAATGATCTAACTTCAACTCATTTCAATCTATTTCATGAACTTCAATAAAAAAATACCTAATTTAACCCACTTCAACTCATTATTTTAATCAACTTTTGCCCATCATATTAAAAATATATCAACTTCGACAAAAAAATACTCATTTCAATCAACTTCACCTATTTTTCAACCCCTATTACTTAACAAAAAGAACAGATCCAAGTCTATAACAATATTGTCCTTTGGATATACTCTGCAACTTCTCTCTCAACATTACAAGCATCTCACTCAAGTCATCTCCCTAGCCTCCAAGTCCTTGAAATAATACACCCCTAAACTTTTAGTCATGGGTGGTAAATACTTTTGCACTTGAAAATTTAAACAACTATTCTTAGGATAAGTAAAACTCTTTTATTTCTCTGCAATTATTGTTGATGTAGCTTTTAGAATATTGATGTGCTTATAAAGGCTGATGTAGCTTAGTAAATTATATATGACACGTTGAAATGTAAAAAAAATTAAAAGTATATGGCAAACTCAATGCGGAATTTTTAGGAGGAAAACTTAAAATAGTAATATAAATTAATTAATTGTTAGATCGAACCCAAATTCAAATCCGAAACAATTATAATTTGACTTTGACTCAATTCGGTCTTGGTCATGTCTATTGAACAAATAAATTTTGCAAATCATCTTAATTATACTTTTTTTTCCCTGTAATATTAAATAAAATTCATCGTGACAAGCTAGTATATAACCTAACTTCAAATCAATCAAACTTAAATGGTATGTATGCTTGAATCTTTTCACGCCAAAATCAACATGATTTATAGAGTTAATTGGATTGAACTTAGTCATGTGAAATTTATCAAAATAAAATTACCTTTGATGTGCACAACATTGTTAGACATGAGTTAATGTCCTGAATGTGATTGTCTTCACTTATATGTCACATTAATCTCAATTAATTAACTTCAAGTTGCCAGCACGATGTAAGTACAAGTTAGATTAATTTATAACCACAACATATTTGAATTTGTGATTATTTTTCACATAAACTTGCCAAACGAAAAATGCAATCAAATTTAGACTTATTTCATACAAGTTTGGAATTCAATCGAGTATTAGTTCTGAAAGATATTTCTTCCCCAAATCGACCTGTTATGTATGTGTTTAAGATAGTTTTTTCAAAACATTTTAGCATATAAATTGGTGGCTAAATCAAGTCATGTCACTGATTCAAAAAGAGAATTAACTCATGTCATCATTTTTATGGTTAACAAGCCAAGTCATCAATAAAATAATAAAGAATCAAATCGTCTGATTAAGTCACGGTGAATTTGCTTCAACTTTTAAGTTCAGGAGCATTTTCCTTCCTACACTAAAAGTTCAAGAACATCATATGTTAACAACTTTTCTAACCTACTCTAAAACATTTTATTTTTTAGTTAGTTTTTTTAATCAACAAATTTTTTATTTTAAAATTTTAAGTGTTTTAAAAAAAAAAATTGTAACTAGTATTTTCATACCCATACGATACTTAATAATTTAAGTCCTTAAAAAGACCAAGTACAGGAATGTGTTAGGGTTAGGGACAATAATTTTACCTTCCAAAATTCATTCATATTGGCTTGGGTTCTTGTGTTATGAAAACTTATATCAGTTTAGCACTTTGGTGGCAATATGCAAGTAGTACTTTTTGTTTATATTGGTCTGTAATTATCTTCATATCATATCTAACATTTCTAATATTATTTCATTAAAAAAAAGCTTCTACTGTTCCAATTCTGTGTTTCAAAAAGACAAGTTAAATAATGAAATAATATCATAGAAACAATACTTTATAGAAACTAAATAGAATCTCTAACATGCCATAGAAAATATTACAAACATACGACGCTCTCATTGCAAAAAAACGAAAATCTCATAATATTTTCACTAACCATGGTACTTGTGTGGTATGAGACAAATTGTTATGCTGTAATATTTTTCACATATATTATGGTTAGTAGATATATTTGTTCTGGTATTATGGGTAATGCATATTATACACCTAGGAGTATGCACTCTTACTTACCAAGTATATATATTTTTTCAAGGTATATTTGTCATATACACAAATTTTAACATGTGACGTTGATGTGGTTTCTGGGAGTATATGCTCCAAGGAATATGATATAGGCTTTGGGTACAACAATAACAACAACAACAACTCCCAGTGTGGGTCCCACTTTCGCGGGGTCTGGGGAGATCCAGTTGTAGGCAACCTTACCTCTACCAGCATTCCTTTTTGTAGAGAGGCCGATTCTAAGAGACCCACAAAAAAGGTTTTGTGAAAATATTTTATAGAAGAAAGATTTTGTGAAAATATTTTATAGAAGAAAGATTCTATAGCAAGGGGTGACTGAGATAAATTAAAAAGATCAGTAGCTGAAGCTATGAAATAAAAAGACAATATATTAGAAGAAGGTTATATACCTGAACAACCATCGGTAAGCAAACAAGAACTCTTCTCAGAAGACAGCACAACCTGCATACAAACATAGCATACGAAAAAAAAAAAACCTCTACCAGCACTATGCCACAGTGACCAAAAAAAAAAAAAAAAAATCTCAGCGATCTAAGATCTTAATCCTATCCCGCCACAACTTCCTACCCTGAGCCAGATCCTCCGTCAAACCGACAACTTCCAAATCCTCTCTAATCACCTCGTCCAAGCTCTTCTTTGGTCGTCCACTCCCTCTTTTGCCTTTGGGGATGTTGATCCTCTCACATCTCCTCACTAGAGCGCCAACACTTCTCCTTTTCACATGACTAAACCGTCGAAGTCTTGTTTCACATGATATAGGCTTTGGGTATTATCCATAATTTGTTGTACATTAAATCTAGTGATATTATCCAAAATATTGTTTGAGATCTTCTTTTGGGAAGTTACTATATAATGATGGTTAAATTTTAGTGATATTAGTTTTTTTAAGATAAATGTTAGTGATAATATTTTTTTGGTTATTAATTAACAATTGTGAAATTTAAAAAATAAATGATCAATTATGTAAAATTATTAATTAATTATTTTAAAATTTTGAAAAAATAATGTGTCCAAATATTAGAATGTTTTGTTTTGTTTTAATATATATACATGTGGAGAGAGATTGTTGCTACTTGCTGGAGTGAGCAAGGCCAAGGATTACGAAGAAGGGCCCGAGAAGCAGCAAAAGAATAGGAGGACCACCAACTTTTGAACGTTCTGACTGGAATAAGTTTCCGCAAGAAACAAGTCAGGTTGTGCGGCAATGGAGCATGCGGAATCCGCCCTTGCCCCTTCGGCCTCTCTCCTTCATTGAATGTGGAATGTAAGGTGATAATTGAAAAGTACTCTTTTTCCTTTTTTTTTGGTGTATGTGGTTGAAAAGTTTGTCATGTATAATGTACCTTCTGTGACAAGTTTTGATATAGAACCGTCTGATGCTTAAAAGAGCACTAGCAGCCACAGACACGCGAGGTAAAGGGTGGGGTCCGCGTGTCTGTTGTTTGTCAATTTTGCCTCCCCAGCCGCCTTGAAATGCGTGTGACAGACGGAGGAGCATGCCTGTGTGTTCCTCCATGGTTCATTATTTAGCTTTTTAAACTATTTTTTATCTTTCTTTTTTTTTGAAATAAGTACATAATTTTTAAATGGAGCGTGTGTCCTAATATATCACTTGTTTAATGGTCATTGCAGAATGCCACGTATGATGAAACTGACAGAGTTCCACCATGTGGATCCAGTTTTATCACGTGGGCTACAAATTTTTGCTTTTTAATATATTTTTACTTTTTCTGATTAATATTTAATTTTTATATGATTAAAAAAAGAGGTTGTGTGTTATAAGGTGGGTTTAGGATAAATATTTTTATTGGGTGACTCAAATTGGAGTTCTATGAGTTGGAGAAGTGATGAAATGTAAGTTTCAAAAAGTTGAAATTTTTAATGATGTGGCAAACTTGAGTTCCAAAAAATAAAACTATAATTAAGAATGCTCTAAAACTATGAGACACGCACCTGTTATACACCTTCGTTCCGCCAACGTGTAGGTGTTTTCCATGTTGCTTTCTTCCTTATTCAATGTTTGTTAAAAAACAATATACGTGCATTTTGTTGAATAGGTTTCGATGGCTAAGGCGGAAGGTTTGCCTGAAGCCTTATGTTCGAAACTCTGTATCATTGCTTTCGTTTGTATGCTCCTTCCTATGGCTTCCTTTGTATCCCAAATCATTTTCTATCTTTTTAATTTTAAGTTCTTATCATTTGTTGCATTCTCTTTTAATTTGACTAAGAAAATTTTCTTTTCCCTAAATTTATAACCCAACAATTGTTGGAAACGAAATCCTTTCCTAATAGGATTGTAACTCTTGTGACTTCTTTCCTAAGACTTCTACGCTAGCTGGGACTAGGGCTTTACTTGATGTATAAATACTTGTACAATTGTTAAGGAAATTCAAGGGAAAATCAATACATACACATTACACATTAAACCGTGTACTTGCCTCAAAATTTCTCCACTTCAAATTTCTACATGGTATCAGAGCCGTGACCAGGGCGAAGAAATTTGTAATTGAAAGTCAGTCACCATACTACCTACATCCATCTGAAGGGCTAGGAGTTGCTATAACTTCGGTCATATTCACTGGAAAAAATTATGAATTATGGAGTAAAGCTGTAAGAACGGCACTCAAATCCAAAAATAAACTAGGTTTCATTGATGGAACCTTAGCCAAGCCAACTCCGCAAGAAGGAGAAGATCAACCTGAATTAGTTGCTTGGGAGATGGCTAACTCCATGATTTGTTCATGGATTGTTAATGTCATCAACCCTAAACTCCATGCTAGTGTAGCCTACTCTGAAACAGCCAAATCAATGTGGGAAAACCTAAGAAAATGTTATCCTATTGGTAATACTCCTGAAGTTCATCAACTTAAAACCGCTCTTGCATCATGTAAGATAGGTGAGAGGGTTATTAACATGGTGGATGAAGGCAAAACACATCAGTTGTTGAATTTTATAACAAACTGATGGCTTTATGGAGTGAACTAGATAATTACACAAAAATTCCACATTGTACTTGTGGCAAGTGTGAATGTAAGATAGGTGAGAGGGTTATTAAGATGGTGGATGAAGGCAAAACACATCATTTTTTAATGGGACTCAATGATGAGTCTTTTGGAAACGTACGTAGCCAAATTCTTGCTAGAGAACCCTTACCCACCACTAGATGAGATTTTCAATATCATACAGCAAGAGGAAAACCACAAGCAACTGATGATGGAGAGAGACCATCGTATCGAGAGGCAAGTCGCTTTTGTGGCTAAGGAGAAGTCTTCCAGTAGTAGCGAGAGGCTCGTGTGTGCCCACTGTGGAAAGATCGGCCATGAGGAAGTCCATTGCTACGAGTTGGTGGGCTACCCATTAAATTGGGGAGCCCGAGGACGCAATCGAGGAGGTCGTGACAGAAGAACTGGGTATGGCAGACATTTAGCAGGTGGTTGAGGCCGAGGTTCGGGGCATCAAGCAGCCCATGCTGCTCTAGCTCAGACCGAGACAGTCTCAAGGAGTGCCAAAACTGACCCAACACTAGTGACCATCTTGGGGTTGAGTTCTAAGCAGGTACGACGACTCCTAAGCCTTCTCGAAGTACCCAAGCAAGGAGGAGATCGATTCTCAGGTATGGTTACATGGATGTTCGATAGCGGTGCTTTGTGTCACATGACGAGAAACACCAAGGAGTTGTGAGATGTAAAGGAAATTATTCCAGTCCCCATTGGTCTTCCCAACGGAACCCATACCGTGGCCTCTCATCAAGGGACCATGAATCTTGGGGATGAATTGAAACTAACTGATGTGTTATACGTACCCACGTTGAAATGCAACTTGATATCTATCGCAAAATTAGGCAAAGATATGCGATGTACTGTAACATTTTCTGATGATGCTTGTATTTTGCAGGACCGTACTACGAGGACTCCGATTGGTGCGAGTGAACAACGTGGGGGAGTTTACTACTACAAACACGGGTCATTGGGAAAGATTTAAGCCAATGCCATTACCATCGACAACCTGTGGCACAAGCATCTCAGGCACCCTTCTAATCAAGTTTTAGCCTTTTTACCAAAGAGGTATTTCTTCCAGTCGAAATAATGATGACGTATACGAAATTTGTGCCCGAGCAAAGCAAACTCGTGCAAAATTTTCTATTAGTCAAAATAAAGCTGAATGTGTTTTCGAGCTTATTTATTGTGATATCCGGGGTCCGTCTAGAGAACCCTCATCCTGCAGTGCTCACTATTTTTTAACTATCGTGGATGATACTAGTCGATCCACCTGGGTTTATCTTATGTATGAAAAAGGCGAAGAAAGTAAACTCATCAAAAATTTTATTGTCATGGCCTGTACTCAGTTTGGCAAAAAGGTTAAAGTGGTGCACAGCGACAACAGATATGAGTTTACCTCTAATCCCATGCAAGTGTTCTACCAAGAGCACAGTCTTTTGCGTCAAAATAGTTGTGTCGACACACCTCAACAAAACGGTCGTGTCGAACGCAAGCATCACCATGTCCTAAATGTAGCTCGTGCCCTCCTGTTTGAAGCCAACTTGCCCAAGAAGTTTTGGGGTGAGAGTGTCCTAGCGACCACGCATCTTATCAACTGGACTCCCAGCAAACTGTTATCCGGCAAGACTTCTTACGAAATTCTCTATAACAAGTCCCCTGCCTATGATCATCTACGGGTCTTCGACACCCTATGCTTTGCCAAATCATTTGCCATCCAAAGATAAGTTCACATCTCGAAGCCGGAAATGTTTATTTGTTGGCTATCCTTTGGGTCAAAATGGATGGCGACTCTATGACCTCGAGACATATTTTTTTTGTTAGCCGAGATGTAATTTTTCAAGAGACCATATTTCCTTTCCGAGCACAAGCAGATCATGAGGGTGCGACCCCAGTAGATTCAACTCCCACTGTAACAGCAGCAACACCATTCTTCACTGAGCCTCCTTTGCTTGATGCTCCAGATTATCAGCTCCATGCACCTAACAACCCACCTCAGCTTGGGCCGATTCATTCTAGGTTAGATGTGAGGACTCCAGATCATTGTCTCATCTCAACCGCACATGAATCACTGGTCCATGACCCACTAGTTCAGGGGGAGCACTCCGTGGCCCAAAGTGACCAGGCCCAAGGGGAGCGGCCAACAATCGAGTTTAGGGACGTGTTGGCCCAGGGGGAGACAGATCAGCCCAGGGGCGCATTGAACCCAGGAACCTCTTTGGCAGGCCAACCCACAGAACATACGGTCCAACGCGAGCAGGCCTAACAATCGAGTCCAGCAACGTCCAGACTTATTCGGCCCAGCAGAAGGCCATCCCGGTTCGATGATTATTTGTGCTACAGTGCACGACCCAATAACCCCGCTCACTCCTCCGTTGCTCCACCGCTCCAATCGAGGTCCTCAGGTGCGCGATATCCTATAGCAAACTATGTATCATCTGAAAAATTTACTCCTTCACATCAATTTTTTTTGGTTGCTATAACAAAAATTATGGAGCCTAAGTGCTTTTAGGAAGCAGTTAAGGATCCTCTTTGGCGAAAAGCCATGGTAGAAGAGATAAATGCCTTAGAACAGAATCAAACATGGATCGTTCGAGATTTACCACTTGTAAAGAAGCCCATCAGTTGCAAATGGGTTTACCGTGTCAAATATAATTCTGACGGCAGTATCCAGCGCTACAAGGCTCGTTTAGTGATCCGAGCAGATCATCAAGTGGAAGGTTTCGATTATAACGAAACTTTTGCACCCGTCGCCAAAATGACAACTGTATGATGTTTCTTGGAAGTTGCTGTTGCCAAGGGATGGGCATTGCATCAGATGGATGTCAACAACGCTTTCCTGCATGGGGACTTGGAGGAAGAGGTCTTTATGAAAATGCCTCCTAGTTTTTCCTCCTCAGATCCGCACAAAGTGTGTTGTCTTCGAAAATCATTATATGGGCTTCGCTATGCCCCTAGACAATGGTTTCCCAAATTATCCACTAAGCTATGCTAGTACAGTTTTGTTCGTTCTTATGCTGATTACTCCTTATCTATCTATCGCAAGGGTAGTGTATTCATGGCGTTATTAGTGTATGTGGATATCATTCTGGCCAGTAATGATACACAAGCATTTACAGTATTCAAGGCCTATCTTCATTCTTGTTTTAGTATCAAGGACCTCGGGCCTTTAAAATACTTCCTTGGTATTGAAGTAGCTAGAGGACCCAAAGGAATGTTTCTTTGTCAACAAAAGTATGCATTAGAAATTATTGACGAGTGTGGACTACTGGGGGCAAAGCCTGTTGAATTTCCGATCAAAGAAAATCACAGGTTAGCCTTGGCGATTGGGCGACTCTTGAATGATGCTACCAAATATTGCAAATTAGTGGGACGCCTCACATACCTGACCATCACCAGACCAGAACTTACCTATGTGGTACATATACTATCTCAGTTTATGCAAGCTCCTAAGGAGGAACACATGGAGGCAGCACGCAGAGTCCCATAGTATCTAAAGGGCAGCGCCGGGGAGTGCATATTTCTACCTAGCAACAACAATCTTCAACTCTATGACTTTTGCGACTCTGACTGGGGCGCGTGTCCATTCTCTCGAAAGTCCCTGACAGGTTATTTCATGAGTTTAGGAGGCGCTCCTCTTTCCTGGAAAGCTAAGAAGTAAGCCACTGTATCTTGATCCACAGCTGAAGCAGAATACAGGGTTATGGTTGTTGCTACTGGTGAATTAATGTGGTTGAGAAGTCTACTTGCTGCTCTGCGTGTCTTTCATCACCAACCCGTGAAATTGTTCTGTGATAGTCAGGCAGCATTACATGTTGCACGAGACCCGGTCTTCCATGAAAGAACCAAGCATATTGAACTTGATTGTCATTTCATTCGAGAGAAACTTGTCGTTGGACTTCTCACATTGCATCATGTGACATCTACCCACCAATCTGTAGACATCTTCACAAAAGAACTCGGAAAGAAGTAGTTTTAGTATCTTAAGAGCAAGTTGGGTATGATCAATCTACATGCTCCAACTTGAGGGGTAGTGTTGGAAACGAAATCCTTTCCTAATAGGATTGTCACTCTTGTGACTTCTTTCCAAAGACTTCTACACTAGTTGGGACTGGGGCTTTACTTGATGTATAAATACTTGTACAATTGTTAAGCAAATTCAAGGGAAAATCAATACATACACACGGCACATTAAACCGTGTACTTGCCTCAAAATTTCTCCGCTTCAAATTTCTACAACAATCCCACACTTAAGATGACTACAAATTTTGGTTGACTAGTAAGCCATTTGAATTCCATGATTTACAACAACAACAACAACAACAAACTCCCAGTGTGGGTCCCGCTTTCACGGGGTCTGGGGAGATCGAGCTGTAGGCAACCTTACCTCTACCGGTATTCCTACCCATAGAGAGGTTGATTCCATAAGACCCACAAAACAGTTTTGATAAAAAGTTTATAGAGAAAACGATTGCGAAACCATTTACGGAGTAAGCGAAGGGGGAAGAGAAAAGGGGTCGGATAGCAAATAAAGAAGGAGTAGAGACATACCTGAGCAAACCAGGGGCGTTTAGTGCCGTCACATCCCAGAAAAGCACGACCTGCAGACAAGCACACCAAAAACCCTACCCGCCCTACACCGCCTAGGCTACTGCCCCCTACGGAGGCGGTCCCCTACAATCCGAAACCTTAATCCTATCCCGCCACAACCTCCTATCGTGAGCCATGTCCTCCGTAAGACCGACAACTCTCACGTCCTCTCTAACCACTTCTTTTAGGCTCTTCTTCGGTCTACCCCTCCCTCTCTTACCATCGGGGGGGTGAATCATCTCATACCTTCTCACTGGGGCGGCCACACTTCTTCTCTTCACGTGGCCGAACCATATGAGCCTCGATTCCCTCATCTTCTCCTCTATGGGGGCCACTTCAGCTAAACCCTTGATTACGTCATTCCTAATTTTGTCCAATCTCGTAAAACCACACATCCACCTGACCATTCTCATCTCAGCTATCATTAACCGTTGGACCTGCGTCTTTTTTAGAGGCCAACACTCCGATCCATAGAGAACAGCCGGTTTAACTACCATCCGATAGACTTTGCCTTTCAACCCTATGGGCACTCTCTTGTCACACAGTACCCCTGATGCTGACTTCCACTTTTGCCAGCCCACTCTAATCCGCTGGCTAATATCCTCGTCAATGTCCCCATTTTACTGGATGATCGAGCCCAGATACTTAAATTTTGCGACCTTCGGTATGACCCTCCCATCAAGTACGACTTCTCCCCTCTCTTTTGTCCTTCCGCTGAAACAACAGTGTAGGTATTCCGTTTTCGATCTACTCAACCGAAAGCCCCTAGCCTCCAGCGTATGCCTCCAACTCTCCAACCTGTCGTTCACCCCCTGCCTGGTGACATCGATAAGAATGATGTCATCTGCAAATACCATGCACCATGGCACCTCGTCCTGGATTCCTCTAGTGAGTTCATCCAAAACTAATACGAAAAGAAATGGGCTTAAAGCGGAGCCCTGATGCAGGCCCAAACTAACAGCGAAGTCATTGGAGACCCTTCCCGGAGTCCTAACGCTCATCCGCCCTCCCTCGTACATATCCTTGATTACATGAATGTACGTGGGCGACACCCTTTTCTCTTCCAAACACCTCCACAAAACCTCCCTTGGAACTCTATCATACGCTTTCTCCAGGTCTATGAGCACCATATGGAGATCCACCTTTCTGTCCCTGAACAAGCCCATGAGCCCTCTGAGGAGGTAGATCGCCTCAATGGTCGACCTGCTTGGCATGAAACCAAATTGGTTCTCTGAAATCTCTACTTCCTCTCGCAGCCTTCTCTCAATCACCCTCTCCCACAGTTTTATAGTGTGGCTGAGCAGCTTCATGCCCCTAAATTTATTACAATCTTGGATATCCCCTTTGTTTTTGTACAGTGGGATGATTGTGCTGGCCCTCCACTCTCTGGGCATTTTGGCGGTCTTGAAAATAACATTGAAAAGCTCCGTGAGCCACTCTAGACCCTCTTCCCCCATACACTTCCAAACTTCAACTGGTATCTGGTCCGGGCCCACTGTCTTCCCATTCGCCATCTTCTTCAAGGCCTCCCTAATCTCCTCCTTAGTTATCCTGTCGCCCGCACACTGATCGCTACACTCTCCGTCCGAACTACAGTCGGCTCCTCCCCTTCCCCATTGAGGAGTTTAGCAAAGAAACTTTGTCATCTCTCCTTAATTTCAGCATCCTTCGTCAACACCTTTCCCTCTTCGTCCTTGATACACCTTACGACTCCTAAATCCCTAGTCTTTCTTTCCCTGGCCCTAGCTAGTTTAAAAACTTCCCTCTCCCCTTCCTTTGTCCCCAATCTATGGTACAGTCTATCAAACGCCTCTTTTTTTGCCTTGACTTTCTCCTTTACCTCTTCGTTCCACCACCAGGCGCCCTCCATCCGGTTGCCTCCTGCCCTGGAAAGACCTAGGGTTTCCTTAGCCGACCTTCGAATGCAATCCGCCACAGCGTCCCACATCGCATCGGCGTCTTCTACCCTCTTCCAAGCTCTCTCCTCGGCTATTCTTTCTGCCATTAACCTCGCCTTCTCCTTTGAGAGGGTCCACCACTTTATTCTGGGTTCTTCGACTCTCCTTGTCAACCTCTTAGGATACCTGAACTCTGCATCTAAGACCAGCAACCTGTGTTGGGTTCCCAGCAACTCGCTGGGAATCACTTTGCAGTCTTTACATAAGCTCCGATTTTCCCTCCTCGTTAGGAAGTAGTCAATCTGGGTTTTGCAAGAGCTGCTCTTGAAGGTCACTAGGTGGTCCTCCTTCTTCTTGAATAAGGAGTTGACCACCAACAAATCAAAGGCCACTGCGAAGTCCAGCACAGAGATCCCTCCCGCATTTCTCTCTCCGAAACCGAAGCCCCCGTGGACCCCATCATATCCCGCTACCTCCGGTCCGATATGGCCGTTAAAGTCTCCTCCTATGAACAGTTTCTCGGTCCGAGGTACCTCCTGGGTGACCTCATCTAGGTCCTCCTAGAAGAGCTTCTTAGTTTCCTCCGACAGGCCTACCTGTGGCGCATACACGCTCACCACATTCACGAAAACTGAACCCACCAAAACCTTAATGGCCATAATCCGGTCGTTCTTACACTTCACTTCTACCACCTGGTCCGCCAAATCCTTCACAACCAGGATGCCGACTCCATTCTTTGCCTTGGATGACCCCGAGTACCAAAGCTTGTACCCATCAATCTCTCTAGCTTTCGCTCCAACCCACTTCGTCTCCTGGACACACGCTATACTAATCTTACGCCTACGCAGAGACTTAACTAATTCTATCGACTTGCCCGTGAGGGACCCAATATTCCAGGACGCTAGGCGTACCTTCCGCAGGCCTAACCCCCTCCTAACCCCAAAACTCCCCGGAGGACAGGCTGAAACAGCTACATGGCCCGCCACAGACGCAGAGGCCTACGAGGCCAACGAACTCCCTAAAGATCTACAAACTTAAAAGACTATAGTGAAAAAACTAAGATAAAACAATAACACTAATACTCCCACCACAACAACAAAAAACACACGCTAGCGAAATAAGTTAATACCACGAACCGCGGCAACTAACTTAAAGAAATAATCACTAAATTCAAGTAAAGTTGCCTTGCTACAAAAAAATAAATAAAATAGCTACGATCAAAAAAGAGTAATCTTAAGATGGGATTAAAACCGAGAAATAGATACAAAAAACTAATCCACACTAATTAAAAAATAAACTAGTATTAAACCCAAGCGACGCAGCCAAATGAGGACTCAACACTGAAATCGACGCAACGAAAAGAAACCCAAACAGGACCAGCACGACAATTGCGTAAGAATGAGGACTCAATAGGGGAGAACTCAACAGAACTAGCCTAAACACAACGCAACCAAATGAGGACCAAACAGGGGAGAACTCAACATGGGCAGAACGCAGCAAAATGGAGCCAGAAAGCATACCAAAAAATACAAAATCTAGCTGAAACAATATAAGAAACGCAAATAATCTGAGACGGGAGGTAGATGGAACCTGGGGTTAGAGAGGTGAAGAGCGAGCCAACAACTTCCAAACCCACGCAACCCAATTTCAGCCACGGGAAAGAACCAAAAGACCCACCTTGGGGATCCAAGATTTGCGTCCACAGGGGAGAATTAAACCCAAGAGGTCGAGAACGACAATTTTCGGCCACTGGAGCGAGATGCCGGCTCAGGGACTCGGGTCTCAGGTAGTGCGAGATGCCGGTTCTGTGCTATGGTACCCAAAAAACAGGGGACCCAAAAACAGAGAGAGACGCAAGGGAGGACCAGGGAGGGGCTATGCTATGGTACTCACCGTCGACGACCCACACTGCCGGCGACCTATTACTACTGGTGGACGCTACCCGAGGACGGCCAAGTGACCGTTCTGTGCAAATCGGAAAGAAGGGTGCGTTGACACTCGTCCCAGAAGAGAGAGAAAAGAGAGAGAGAGAACGATTTTGAATTCCATGATTTACAGCAATTTTCAAATTTATTTGGATAAACAATAATTTGTTCAAAAAGGACTCATTTTAAGGATGAAAATCAACTTAAAAGGATTTAAGTAGGAGTGACTTTTTATACTGAAAAAATAAACAAAGGTTAACTCATGAAATTTGTGGTGAATGGCCAGGAGCTTTCTTCTCTTCTGATTTCCTTGTCTCACGCCTCTTAGAGGTCGCTAATGATATGTATTTATACAAATTATGCCTACCCTAACTTCTAATACAAGCCAGCTGCAAATAATGGGAAAAGTACAAAAATTATATTTTTCATAATTACAAAAATTATATTTTCCATAATACTCCCCCTCAAGTTGGTGCATGAGAATTAATCAGGCCCAACTTGTCACGTAAATGGAGAAACTGTTTAGTTCCAAGGGCTTTGGTGAATATATCGACTGGTTGCTAATTAGAGGGAAGATAAGATAAGACCAAGTCCCCATAACAAGTCTCTCATGCACAAAATGACAATCAGTCTCAATGTATTTCGTCCGCTCATGAAACACAGGATTCTTCATAATATGCATTGCAGCTTGACTATCACAGAACAACTTCATTCGTTGATCAAGAAAAACACCGAGTGAGGCAAGAAGGGACTTGAGCCATACTAACTCACTTGTAGCTGTAGCCATAGATCGGTACTCTACCTCGACTGAGGAGCGAGACACAGTAGCCTGTTTCTTTGTTTTCCATGAAACAGGTGATCCATTTAGATCACGAAATACCCAGTCAAAGAGCGACGCGGACAAGCCCCCCAATCAGAATCACAATAAGCATACACCTGTAAGTTGTTGTTTGCCCGTAGCAAGAGACCAAGTCTAGGGTTGCCTTTAAGGTAGCGAAGCACACGTCTAGCAGCATTGAAATGCTAAGTTTGTGGGGCTTGCATGAATTTTGACAAGACATGAACTGCATAACTGAGTTTCGGCCGAGTGATTGTCAAATAAATGAGTCTCCCAATTAGTCGCCTATATTGTGTAGGATTATCAAATAACTCTCCTAAGGTAAGTGCCGATTTATGATTTTCTTCAATGGGAGAAGCGATAGGCTTGCCACCAAGAAGTCCACATTCATGTACAATCTCTAAGGCATATTTTCGTTGACATAAGAACAACCCCTTTGGCCCTCTAGCCACTTCAATACCAAGGAAATACTTCAAAGGGCCAAGATCTTTAATCCAAAAGCATGTATTGAGATAATCTTTGAATTGTTGACAAGCTAGAGTATCATTCCCAGTAAGAATGATATCATCAACATACACAAGTAGCCCTAGAAAAATATTCCCTTTTCTATAGGTGAATAGGGAGTAGTCAGCATAAGAGCGTATAAAACCATAAGCTTCTAGCTTGCTAGAGAGCTTGGCAAACCATTGTCGTGGTGCTTGCCGCAACCCATAAAGAGACTTTCTTAAGCGACATACCTTATGAGATGAGCTGGAAGTGAATCCAGGAGGTAACTTCATATAGACTTCCTCCTCCAAATCACCATGCAAAAACGCATTGTTGACATCCAATTGATGCAATTCCCAGCCTTTTGCAACAGCAACTGATAGAAAGACTCGAACACTGATCATCTTAGCCACTGGAGCTTGATGATATCCCCGAATCACCAAACGAGCTTTGTATCTTTCAATAGAACCATCCGGCTTGTACTTGACACGGTAAACCCACTTGCAACTGATAGGCTTCTTTCTGGCAAGCAAATCCTCTATGGTCCAAGTCTTGTTCTCTTCAAGAGCTTGCATCTCTTCTGCCATACCTGGGCTCCACAATCTTTGTAATAGTAGCTAAATAGGCTTGGTGGGTAGAAGAAAAATTACTACATGTGAAAAAATTAACAATAGGATACGGAGTACCTAAGGAACCATGATGACAAGAGTTTGTAGCAGGAGGGTCTTTTGATTGAGCGTTGTAGCGAACATAATCAGTAAGATGTCTCGGGGTCTGACGGGCTCGCCCATTCTGTCTTATGGGTTGAATTTCAGATTGCTGCGCCGAGCTCCCCCTGTCGTTGACATTGCTGGCTACAACGCCTAGGTCCAGACTAGCAGAGTCAATTACTGTCTGGGCTTGGACAGCAGTCTCTACCTCTCTACCGTGCCCCGTTGGTTCCGCACTGGGCCCACGAGTATCAGCGTCCGTGTTAGGCCCAACATCCTTAATGGGTCTTGCTTCATTACAAGTGGCCTACCCCAACATAATTGGATCATGTTGCACTTCAAAAGCTTCATCACCGAAACATACTTGAGTTCTCATGCTCCCCCTTTCTCCTTAATTCTCTACGGTTTTATGAGAAAAGGGAAAATTTTCTTCATAAAATTCCACATCTCTACTGACAAATATGGTTTTGCTCTCTAAATCATATAGCTTCCATCCCTTTTTTTTCGAATGGGTATCCCACAAAAACATACCTTCTACTTCGTGGTGCAAATTTGTCTTTGGTTCGGTCTCTAAATTTTGCATATCCCAAGCACCCCAAAACCCGAATGTTCTCATAACATGGTGGAATTCCAAACAAACATTCATAAGGTGTTTTTCCTTTTAATAGGTTAGTAGGGGTACAATTTATCAAATAGGCTGCAGTCAACACACATTCTCCCCACAATTCAATAGGTAACTCAGCATGGAAGCGAAGAGCCCTGGCTACATTCAAAATATATCTATGCTTTCGTTCAACCCTCCTGTTTTGCTGTGGAGCATCCACACAACTTGTTTATGGATTGTGCCTTTCTCACCATAGAATTTCTCCATAGGCCAGGAGGTAAATTCATTTCCATTGTCATAAGGTATGATCTTTACCTCTTTCCTTGAATTGATTTTTCACAAATATCACAAACTTTTGCAAAAGCAAGCTAGCTTCGCTTTTATCACCCATCAAATAGACCCACACACCTCTACTAGCATCATCTACAATGCTAAAAAAATAATATGCATCGCAAGTAGATGGAATACGATAGGGTCCCCAAATATCACAATGTATGAGTTCTAAATTATTGCTAGCCTTACTTCACTTTGAGAAAAGGAACAACAAGTTTGTTTGGCTCGAAAGCATACATCACATGGCTCATTCGCTTTATTATCTAAATCAAAATTCAAACTTTTAGCAAGTAAAGAAAGAACTTGTCTGGAGGGATGACCAAGACGTCCATGCCACAAATCGCATTTTCTGATTACATGAGCCTGGAAGTTTGAGTTAGGTACCTCCTTGTGGAGAAAGACCCCTCCTTTTATGCTACCCACTCCAATCAGGTTCCTCGAGATACGGTCCTGTATCACACAAAAACTATTAGTAAATGTCACAGTAGAATTAGACTCCTTATTTAATTGAAAAATCGATATCAAATTGCTAGTCAATTTGGGAACAAAAAGAATGTCTTTTAGCACGAGCTTTGGGCCGAGCTTGATTATCCCAACTTTACTTGCCAATGCCTTATTGCCATCCAGTAATCCAACCACAACCAGATCGATACTTCTCACGTTCTCAAGGACCTCATACATGCCTGTCATGTGGCATGATGCACCGGTATCAAATAACCAAGCGACATTACCTCACAATTTCTCATATCCTCCTTTTGGAGTATCGATTAAGCTAAGTATTCGCTGTACTTGTTCTATGGTGAAACCGGGCACCGGGCTTTGAGCAGACACCATCACGGCAGGTGGTACTACAATCTGTGTGTTTACAACATGTGTTGTCTTGCCCCTGCCTCCACCAGCTGATGAACGTCCACCATGACTTCCACGGCCACCACGTCCTCTTCCTCTGCCTCTTGTTCCCCATCCAGCCGGGTAACCCATGAGCTCAAAACAATTAGACTCCTCGTGTCCAACCTTTCCACAGTGTGCACATGACACCCTGTTGCGAACTGTTTGAGAGGCGATCATCCCTCGATAACTGACAGTGAACGCGACTGCATTCTTATCTCAATTTTCACGATCTCATCATCCGCTTGCGGTTCTCTTCTTACTGGACCATGTTGAAAATTTTGTCCAATGGTGGTACAGGTTCAAAGGCCAGAATTTGACCCCTTATGTTAGAAAAAAGATCATCATCTAAACCCATGAGAAACTGATGAGTTTTGTAATCCTCCATCATTTTGGTGATGGTTCCGTAGGTGTCACAACTACACTTACCACATGTACACTTGCAGGTAGTGTTTGGAACCTTGATATAGTTTGCTAGTTCACTCCAAAGTCCCATAAGTTTGGAATAAAATTCAACTACCTCCATGTTGCCTTGCTTGCAAGAGGCGATTTCGGCCTTGAGTTGATGGATGCGAGGCACGTTGATGACCGAATATCTCTTCTGAATATTCACCCACATCTTGCGTGTCGTGTCTTCATATGCCACACTCTTATGCAGCTTGGAATCTATGACGTTTAGAATCCACGAGGTGATCATAAAATTCACCATATTCCATGCATTTTTCATAGCTGGAGTGTCCGTGGATTCTGGTTTGGATATGCTACCGTCAATAAATCCAAGCTTATTTTTGGCCATTAACGCCGTTGTAACAGCCTTGTTCCAGAGTTCATAATTCTTTCCATCAAATTTAATGGATGTTATGATAGCTCCGGGTCCATCCGAGGGATGAAGGTAGTATGGGAATTGTAAATCAATGACAAAAGTATTTTCTTTAGTCATGATTGAAAAATTCTAATTTCTCTGGTTGTGGAAGATACAACCGAGCTCTGATACCATGAAAAAATAAACAAAGGTTAACTCGTGAAATTTGTGGCGAATGGCCAGAAGATTTATTTTCTTCTGATTTCCTTGTCTTATGCCTCTTAGAGGTCACTAATGATATGTATTTATACAAAGCATGCCTACCTTAACTTCTAACACAAGCCAGCCGAAATAATGGGAAAAGTACAAAAATTATGTTTTCCATAATTACAAAAATTATATTTTCCATAATGTACGAAGCATTTTTTATGTGAAAGATGATTAAAAAAGACATTTTAGGGGAGACTTTTCATGCTTTTTAGGGCAGTTAATAATTTGCCCTCAAGTTAAGAAAAGTCAACCTAAGATGATTTTTTGGTTACTCAAAAAATTTTATAAGTCAATAATTTAGTATAAAGGTGGTTTATTAAATAAGATGTTGGAATATTATTGTCAATTATATAACAAAGAATAAAATATTTACTATTATAAATATGAAATATTAGACATATAGATATGTTATTAAGGATCCTATTGACTATAAATACACATTATTAGGAAAAAATAAAAGATCCCTTAAATCTATATTATTATTATCCTATTGACTATAAATACACATTATTAGGAAAAAATAAAAGATCCCTTAAATCTATATTATTATTATTATTATTATTATTATTATTATTATTATTATTATTA
>JACYFF010031952.1:89809004-89890911 GCA_017589665.1 Selenicereus undatus | reverse complement strand
ATGAATGATAGTATCTTTAAAACATTTTCTTTGTTTTTGGGTGAGCCTTCAAAACTTTGGTTTACTTTCTCATTGATAAGTAGATTAAAGAGCTTCAAAAATTATTATGAACTTCCACGAAAAACATGATTATACAAATAGGCCAGCTGAAGCGAAGCGAGAGCATACAGTGAAGAAAATAGGTATTTCCAAAGAAATGACTAATTCCAATTTGCAACTGCTAAAAAGGGTGGAAAAAGTGAGGACTAAACGGATGAAATACAAATTTATAAAAAGAAATATGGTTCCGTCTCACTAAAGAAACAAAGAGCTTTCCCTTTAATTATCTTACCTTGTTTCTTTATATCTTCTTCCACTAATTAAAATCCGTGACACCAACCAATTTGGCTTATATAAATAGTTTGCGAGTTATTTCTGTACGTAACTCTGAATGATTGATGCAAGAAAGCTTAGTTTAGATTAATATAAGAACCAACTTGTATAGAGATTTGCATTTATTAATAATGATATTAAATTGTATCCTCTACAAAGGTTTTTATCTAAATATCACCTAAGATGGAAACGAGTTTCTCCTTTTTTTTGCTAAATAAAACAATAAGTAAAATGAGGTTCATTTTTATCCTAAAAAATGAGTCATATAGTTATGATCAGACATGGTAACAGGTCAGGTTTAGGTCGGGTCCATTTAAACCCAGACTTTTTTTTTGTGACCTAGACCTAAACCCACTCCATATCTGCTAGGTTTGAAAAGATAGAATCCAGACACAGTTACTGTGGGTTTAACAGATCCACGTATCCTTAGCGGGTCTTGATCATTTTTCAAAATAAAGAATTTTGGCAATAAATTTTTTTAGACACCAAGATAAATTCCCACATTCTAATGACAAAAAATTGGATTTAAAAGATTAAGGGAGAGAAACAGTGATGTGAGTGTGAGGAAGTGGCTTAATGCAAGGTAGATAAGCTTAGAAGATTTTAACCGCTTAAACTTACGGTTTAATCAATTTTCACATTTAAAAAAAATTAAAACATTATCAACGACTGTTAAGCGAGTCTCGAGTCGGGTCTAGTCTGAATTTTTCAGACCTGGATCTAGACCCGACCTAGGGCCACTCAGACCCATCAGGTCCCATTTAATTGGACCCAGACCCTTTAATTTCAATTGGATCTAGTGGATCTGGGTCAGGTTCCGGACCAACTAATGTCCCTAGTATGATTGAAAATTTATTATAACAAAGATGTAAACCTACCATCTTTGGAGAGACTTTTAAATTCAAACGGAAGCATACGACAACAACAACACCTTCCAGTGTGGGTATCACTTTTGCAGGATTTGGGCAGATCCAGATATAGGCAATCTTACTTTTAAAGACATCCCTGCTCATAAAGAGGCTGATTGCAAAATATCCACAAATTTTTTTTGTGAAAATATAAAAGAAAAAGGGTTTTATAAAAAATTTTATAGAAAAATTAAAAATAAGCAGTAGGGGATGATTTATGAAATACCAATAAAGCATGTGACAATAACTATGTAAAATATAAATATAATATAGTAGAGAAAAGTACTATACCAACTAAGGAATAATTCTCAAAAATTTTAACAATTAAATTAATCGTTATCAAATAAAGAAAAATTCTCCAGGAACTAAGCTTTAACTTTTGTTCAAGCTTTAATGAGCTCGAACAATTGAGCACTGAACACGAAGGGTGTGCACAGCTTCTAGATTCGGTTGGACTAATTTTCAAATATATTTGAAAATATGCAATCGGAATGATGAGGAATTCTTCCCACTTTCTTTAATCCCTTCATGACCCAAATCCTCTGCTAAAATATCTGCATAAATGACGGGTCCCAGCTCGCCCCTCCCACGGGTTAAAACTTAAAAAGGCCATTTTTATTTCTTTTGTGATTTTAACAAACATAAAAGACAGCTTGTTCAGTGAAGAGTTCCTAGTGATTGACCAGTGACTGAATATGGAATAAAGTGACATTAACGTGTTGATATTGTAATGACGTTGAGATATTGTTTAGAGTTTAGACAGGAAGTCGGAGTTCAGTATTCAAGCTCACACTTAAAGTAATGGACAATGTAGGTCGTTATTTAAGTCTTTTGTTATTTAGCCCATTCCATAAGAGGTACCGGCTTTGTCTAGTAAGACCACCTTTGAATGTGTTTAGCTGTTTAACTTGGGTTAAAAAGCTATTTGAGGTGTTTGGTTAATTAGCTTTGTGTGTTAGTTTTTAATATCCAAAAAGCTAATTTATAAAAAAAAAAAACCCATTTTTAAGTAGCTTTTTAATGACCTTTTTATATTTTCCATTACAAATGATCACAATGACACAATATTTTTGGTAAAATTACCAAATTCCATTCATAGAACATTTAGGAGCTCGTTAAATATCAACCATTCGTGATAGTACTAAGCCGAGTTTGATGGCTGCAAGATGATGTAGATTGCACTAAACCATGTTATTGATTAGTTTGATTGATATCAGATCTGTAAAATATGATTTTCCGGGTGGGCCTCACATACGCAATCATGGGTAGACCCAGTTAAGTACAGTAGGCCATGACGGGACCCTTGGGGCCTTAGCACAGGGCCCAAATGAACAAATGATTTGGCAGCCCATTAGATTAACCTCTAGCATGAAATTGCTATTTTAGCCCTCGCTACAGGAACTATAAATACCCACCGACCTACCTCGGAAAAAGGCTATCTGGTGCATTTTCTCATTCTTTATCAATTCTCTCTTTACTACTTAGTTTTTTTTATTGGAACCCTCTATTAACTTCACCGTCGGAGAGGCTTTCCCCATACCACAACCCCGGGGTGCCCTTTTTGCAGGTTCAATGCTCGAGAGAAGACCCTTAACTATTTCGTACGTGCCATCACGTAAACCCCCTTTCATCCCACGTTATCCACAGCAATCCAAGAAATTCCTAAAACAGATTTGGCACCGTCTGTGGGGAGAGAGTGGTGAACGATGGTAGTCAGCGAAGTAACACGAGCACGGCCCAAAGAGATAAGGCGCCTGCGACAGAAGCCCCAGTACCTCCCGAGGTGAAGGACGCCTCGGAAAGTTCCAGGGAAAGCCATCGTTTGGTCAGGCCACGCCAGCCCGAGCGGAAGGCATACGTTACGATGGATACACTTAAGAACCTCATGGCCACCATGGCCGACACAATCATTTAGCAGGTGACTGAACAAGTGAAGAAGGCTATGGAAGCTGCGAACTCTACGAGGCCTCTTCTACACTTCGATTATGAGCCTGCCACGGGTTGCAAGCCTTCCCTTAGGCATGTCCCCGTCGTGTCACATCGTCACAGTGGCAAGATGAGGGAGACTGCTCACCCAGACAGGGATGGCCGATCCCAGGGAGAAAATCGCGACTGGTCCATTAGAACGGACGCCCTACAGAGCCGTCGCCAGAGCCAGGGATGACCGGCGAAGTCAATCACGACCTTAACACTATATGCGATGCATTCCCGACATACTGCCTGGTTCAAGGAGTAAGAGCAAACCTCGAGGCCCTAAGAGGAGCCCTCGAGATGGCGACGCACTCCGTGAGCTTTGCTTGGACCGCGAACGCAATCGCAGCCCTCCCCATAAAGGCATGCACGGTCAGGGATCCCGCTCTCACGGTTGATCTCTGGCCAGACCTATGGCAGCCGGTCTCGCTCGAAGGATTACATCGGTAGTAGAGGTAGAGAGGCGCCCTGAGACTCCCATTAAGGTGTCCGACACGGTTGCTCGAACGGGGTCTGTCCCCTTCTCTACCCCGTTCAGCGTAGAGATAATCAATGCTCCGTGTACCTGAGACTCCCATTAACGAATCCAATGGGAAATTTGACAGAAAAAAGCATCAACCCTCATGAAGTACTTTGGCTAGATAGGAGTTCCACATGTTCACGTGTACCTGACAGACGACACACTGCCCCCGAACTCCAAGGAGGCAAGTCGCATGAAAAGACAGGTGAACTAGTTCATACTGTATGATGGGATCTTATACAAGCGGTCTTATGCCCGACCGCTTCTGTGCTGTATGACCACGAAGATGGGGAAGAAGATACTGGAGAAGTTGCACAAGGGAGTATATAGTTCTCACATTAGTGGGCGCGCCCTAGTGGTTACGGCGATATGGACTAGCTATTCCTGGCTTTTCTTGCGAAAAGATGCTATGAAACTGGTTTGCACCTGTAATAAACGTTAGAAGTTCGCCCCCATCCAATGACGGCCCACGACACCCTTGACGCCGATTATCAGTTCCTTACCATTTGCTACTTGGGGCATAGACATATTCGGACCCTTCCCCAAGGCTACGGGTCAACGTAAGTACCTTTTTATTGTGGTGAATTACTTCACCAAGTGGATAGAAGTCGAGGCTGTCGCCTTCATTACTGCGGCTGAGGTCGGAAAATTTGTTTGGAAAAATATCATCACCCGCTGTGGCATTCCTCGAACAATGATGTTTGACAACGGGCGACAATTCGACACAGCAAAAGTCACTGATTACCTTAACACCCTGGGGTGTCAAGCTCGGTTCACCGCCGTGGCCCATCCATAGACAAATGGCCAGGCTGATGTCGCAAACAAGGTCATCTTACATGGCTTATAGAAGGCTTGATAAAGCAAAGGGCAAATGGGCCAAGGAACTACATGGCATCCTATGGTCAATCCGCACAACCAAAAAGACAGTAACAGGAGAAACACTCTTCACATTGGCGTATAGGTCGGAGGCCATGCTGCCTATTGAAGTAGCACTGCATGCCCATCGCCTTGCCACATTCCAAGAAGAACTTAACAACGCAGCTCTCCGAAAAGCTCTTGACCTCCTCCCCTCTGTCTGAGGTGATGCCCTCCTCCGAGAGGCCCTTTACAAACTCCGTATCGCGTGACTCCATGATCGCACCGTTAAGCTCCAACCCGTTAGGGCCGGAGATCTTGTCCTTCACAGCATAGAAGCTGTGGCATGCACAGGAAAGCACGGCAAGCTCACGGCAAATTGGGAAGGCCCACACAATGTGACATATCAAGTACAGCCGGGTACGTATCGTCTAGAGACCCCCGAAGGCACCCCCATTCCGAGTACCTGGCATAGAAGTAACTTGCGAAAATACTATCAATAGCGATCTTTTTTCTACTTCAAGATTGATGCATATGTACTTGTGTTTTTCCTGCAATAAATACATTGGCCACATAGGCAATTCTAGGCACGTTCATCTCTTCTGCACCTTTAGCCCCTAAAAGGGGCTAGGGGACCTGAAGCATGGCTCAGGAGTCGGTCGCTATACCTTTAGCCCACAAAAGGGGTTAAGGGTTCTCGAGCACAGCTGTAGGGCTGGTCGCTAGACCTTTAACCCCCCAAAAGGGGCCAAGGGTTCTCAAGTACGGCCTAGGAGTCGGTCACTATACCTTTTAGCCCCCAAAAAAGGCTAAGGGTTCTCAAGCATGACCTTAGGCTCGGTCGCTACACCTTTAGCCCCCAAAAGGAGCTAAGGGTTCTCAAGCACGACCTTAGGGCCAGTCGCTATACCTTTTAACCCCTAAAAGGGGTTAAGGGTTCTCAAGCAAAGCCTATGGACCACTCGTTATACCTTTTTAACCCCCAAAAGGGGCTAAGGGTTTCCAAGCACGACCTTAGGGTCGATTGCTACACCTTTAGCCCCTAAAAAGGGCTAAGGATCCTCAGGCACGGCCTAGGGGCCGGTCGTTATACCTTTAGTTAGGGCTGAGCAAAAAAACCGGGTACCTGGTCCCAGACCCAATTGAACTGGGTCCGAGGCTGGTTCCAAAATCCAAGACTCGGTGAGGACCTGTTCTAGATGTGGGCAATGGAAGTTTGGAAGTAGACCTGTTACCCGGCTACCCGATCCAAACTTCTTTTTTTTTTAAATTCCAACATATATTTATAATATACAACCCCAATCCCTACTGCTCCCAGCCTCCCATTTCATTCATGCCCCCCCTAAGGCCCTCAAATGCTCTTAGCCTCTTAAGCCCTCCAAACGCTCTCAACATAATGAATCAGACGCCTTGCCTCCACATTCTCTCCTCGCTCCATCAGTTTCCCTCTAGTGATTAATTTTCTGGCATTGTCCATGGGCAGCGGCGATGGCTTTGTCGTTCTCTCCAGTAATCAAATGGTAAATGTCTTCTTTCTCACTCTATTTGTGTCTATTTCGAGCCTCTCTCTCTGTCCTCTAACTCTCTAACCCAGATCTATCTTTGTCTTCTCAGGCGCCAGCTATGTCTTCTCCGGTCTTCTCTAGCAGCTTCGTCCACTTTTTCGTTCTTTTCTGTCGGTGAGTTTTTTTGGCGTTCTTCACTGTGCTACTGTGCTTATATTTGTTTTAGAACCGGGTACCCGGTCCTGACCGGTTCTGGGACCGGTTTCAAAAACCTAGGACCTGGTTACAACCGGGACCGGGACCAGTTCCAATTTCTTGGACCCGGTCAAAACCGGAACCGATTCCGGTTCCATGAAACTGGACTGGGTACCCGGTCCTATTTAGCCCTACCTTTAGCCCCCCAAAAGAAGCAAGCGTGGCATAGGGGTCAGTCACTATACCTTTTAGCACCCAAAAGGGGTTAAAGGTCCTCAAGCACGGCCTCAGGGCCAGTCGCTATGCCATTTAGCCCCCACAGGGGGCTAAGGGCTCTCAAGCACGGCCTAGGGGCCGGTTGCTACACCTTTAGCCTGCTAAAGGGGCTAAGGGTCAGTACACTTTTAGGCCCTAAAAAAGGGGCTAACAGTCCTACCACAGACCGTACAGAAAACTTTAGCCCTCATTTGTCGTTCCCCTTAGGGGCCACAGTCCTACAAAGCACCAACAATTGAAAAGCGAATGCGAAGGTAACCGTGTTCATAGAGACAAGCGAAACAACAAATGAAGAAGTAAACGACAAATTCGAGGATTCCATTGTAAAATTTAGAGGTTTTATTGAATACAGAGAAGTACAAACACCAATGAAGGACCAGTAGGCCGAAGACAAAAAAGAACAAGAAGCAAACAAGGACCCTTATACATCAAACGTCGGGATCCTCATCATTATCATTGTCTTCGTGCATCGCGGCCTCATTGCCTTCATCGTCAGGGGTCGCAACCTCACTATCCAGAGGTGTGGTCTCCTCATCACCTGGACCGTCTTCATCAGCCGTGGGCGGATTGAAATCCACCAGCTCAAGGTTCCGATCTTCAGCTCAGGCTTGACGACGATCCTCAATATACTGACATACGCCTCAAAATAGCCTTCCTGGCGGAAAGCGTCAGGGGCCAAGGTCATCAAGAATTCCCGAAAGAATTCTGTATATTCCTCATGTCCTTGCCAGTAGCCCTAGTGCTCAGCCTTGGCCGCTCTCTCAGCTCCGGCTGTGGCCTCGACCTCTACTTTGGAGTGGGCTTCTTCCAGCTGCTGCTATAGGTCCCCTTTTCGGACTCCAAGGCCTCTTTCTCTTTCTTCAACTTCTCCTAGCTACGTTTGTACTTGGCCGTAGAGTCTTATGATTTTTGGCGCTCTGTCTAGAGGTTGTGCATTTGCTTCTCCAGGACCGAAACAGACAGAGTTGACTCTACAACCTTTAGCGCCTGGAAAAGACCTAGTGAACAACTCTGCAAGGTTAGCCAAGGAGAGAAAAAACAATAAGGAGAAGAGAAGTAGAGAAAGGCTTAGCCTTACCTTAGCAATGGCCACCTGCTCCTCGGTGACCTTTAGCGGCTCTGCCGAGCCAGAAGGGGCAAGGACCCATGACTTAATCAAGTGTTCTACCAAAGCATACGTGAGATCATCCACCAAGAAATCCACAGCCTAGGCCTAGGTGTTCACTGAAGGCTCCAAAACAGCCCGTCAGACGACCTGCTGGCTCTTTCGAGAATCGCCTGTAGCAGGAGATCCCAGTGCCTCGTTGGAGGCCGAGCGTTCCTCGTACCGTCGATGCGAGGATGAACCCTCAACCCCTTTGCCTTTACAGAGTGGGGGCAGAAGTTGCGGTCGTGTCTTGCCCTTTCTCAGCGAGCGGGCGCTTCCACGTGTCCGAACTGGGGATGCACATGGACATCGTAGGAGACCTTCGGCTCCTCAGTTCCAACTTTGGTGCCTGTAAACAAGGGTAAGTTAACACTTTCATTCGGAAAAGATCACAAGGACAAGCGACCGCACAACCATTAGACAAACCTTCTTCGCCTAGGTCTCAACGCGTCAGCGCCTTTCCTCTTTGCAGCACCTTTCATTCTCAGCCGCTATCTCTTGCTCCATGGCCTGCCCACTCTCGAGGGGCGAAAGCATCTCCCGTGCTTGCTCTACACAAGACAAAAGAAAGACATGTCAAAACTAAGCAAAAAACCAAATAAAAGAGGGACGTTAAGTACCTTTAGAGTAGTTCTTAAGAATAAGGAGGCTAGCGGTGACAAGGAAAAAGTTGTTCTCAAAGTGCGACAGTTTAGGAAGGCAATTGAGCTACTCCCTATCGCCTGACTTGCTCTGCTTGCACTCGAGTTCTTTCCCTGCATCCACTATCTTGGACATAAAAGAAGAGATCACCTTCGGACGATCGTCTTCCCATAAGTAGTACTGAAAATAGTGGGCAGTTTTGGTCTCCTCTACAGTCTTCCCATCGCTTTAATCGAGAAGATCCCCCCCAACACGCCACGCGGCGTACGAAAAGGAAGTCATACTTCCAGTTTTTTAACTTAGACTTCTTTTCAATGGACGTCATGAAGCCCTTTTTGTTGTTAAAACTATACCATCTAGTGTCCTTGGTCTCGTTGGGAGCCCTTTGAACCGTATGGACCAATCCGAAAGCGCGGCCTATGCAAGTTAACCTACATAACTCACACGTCGCGATAAAAGAACAGATATTGTTCCAGGATGTGGGCACAACCTTCGCGAGCACCAATTCATACTTATTTAGGATCTCCACAATAACCGAGTGTAGCGGAAACCTATACGCCGTAAGAAAAGGTCGCTCGATAATTGCTATACAATTTGAGGGCGGTTTATTTACGGTGGCGTCAGCATCGGGCATGATGAACTTGTACTCAGCGGCTATAAGGTATTTCTCCTTCAGCGCTGGCCTTTTCAGGGTACTCATGACCTTAGGGTTGGGGAAATGGGTGCTCGGCCCGTTTTAAGGGTTCGACCGTTCGGGAGCCCCCCGGAAGACCGTCCCTTCAGCAACCACTATGAGGACCTACCTTTTCTGAGCATGGCCCCTCCTGGAACGAGAAGCCGATGAGTGAGAGCTGGAGGAACCACTTTCTTCCATCCTTTAGAGGAACTAGTGCCGGTAGACCTAGCTTCTATGCTTATTGTAGGAGAAGTTGAGGCAAATTGATAGTTACCTTCAGAATACCCTTCGGCCATGAGTTGATCAGAAGTCTTCAACCGTAGGGTGGTCTTTGTTATTGCCAGCCTGTGTTCCTAAACATCAGTTATACGGGAAACAGTTACATCAATTTTCCACGGATAGACAACTTCCTCCTCAATGCTAAGAATGCTAGGGGTAGATGAGTACTTGCAACTATACCATAAAGGGGTGTCGGGCTCACATATCGACATGGCATAAGGGATTTTCTTAGGCTCCCTAAACTGATTCTTTGGGGGAATGTGCGCAACCACCCGACCATTAATTAGAGTCAGGAGGCTTGGAAGCTGAGGGTGGTGGCCCTCCATTCGGGGGCCTGCCGACCTGTCAAGAACTGTCACACTCAATGAACAGGAAGACGACATAATCAAACAATATAATATAGTTACAACCCTTAAGGGAGGTACAGAAGTGCGTACCTATGAAAATTGAAGAGATTAAAGATGAGGTTGAAGATGAGGTTGAAGATGGAGTTGGAGGCAAGTTTGAAGATAGACACGACCCCTTTAAAGATTCAAAGGAGGTGTTTGAAGATTATACAATGGGTTTGAAGGAGGATAGGAGGGAAGTAGAGCCTTTCTCTCTAGAAAACCTATTTCTCTCAATAAAGGATTTGAGGGCGTGTTGAAATGACTTCCCTAAGTAACTCAACTTTATTTCTATAGGAGAAGAGTGAGGAGAAGAAGAGGCAACACGTCCCCCACCCCCACCCCAAGCGGTTGAGTGGGCAAAACACCACTTAGCCAATGACACATGGCTTCTAAATGCACGTAATCACCTCGTAGATCTTTAGCCCGAAAGGGGCCCAAGGATTCTCAAGAACGGTCTAAGGGTCGGTCACTATACCTTTAGCCTCAAAAGGGGTTAAGGGTTCTCAAGCACAGCTTTATGGTCGGTCGCTATACCTTCAGGTCCCAAGAGGGGCTAAGGGTCTTATGACATGGCCTAGGAGCCGGTTGATACACCCTTAACCCCAAAATGGGATGAGGGTCCTAAAGTACGACACCGGGGCCGCCCATTATACCTATAGCCCCAAAAGGGCTGGAGGTCACATACGCACAACCTAGGGGCCATCCGCCACACCGTTAGCCCCTCAAAGGGGCTCAAGGTCCTGTAAGAGGGCCTAAGGGCCACTCGCTATACCTTTAGCAACCAAAAGGGGCTAAGGGTATTAAAGCACGACCTAGGGGCCGGCCACCACACTTTTAGCCCCTAAAAGGGGCTAAGGGCCATCACGTGTGGCCTAGGGGCGGTCGTTACACCTTTAGCCCCTAAACGAAGCTAAGGATCCTTGAGCACGGCCTACGGGCTGGACGATATACCTTGAGCCCCCAAAAGGGGCTAACAACCCTACAGCACGACCTAGAGGTCGACGTCCGCTACACCTTTAGCCCCCAAAAGGGGTTGAGGACCCTACAGCTTGACCTCATGGCCGGTCGCTATACTTGTGTATAAGTATTACAGGAAGAAGAACAAAAAACATCGATGAAGAGACTAAGTTATTATGTAAAGGAACAACTTTTTATTACCATCACAGGTAACTACACGATGACCTTGCAAGGAGAAAAAACCAAAACGAAGAAGCAAGCTACGATAGAAACCTACGACTACTCCTCATCATTGGAAGGACTCAGGGCACCACTCGACTCCAAGTTCTCTTCTTGACCGTTCGTCAGGCCAGGTCCTACCCCTGGATTGGCCCGTTGACGGTATTGCTCCCACAAAAGGTCGAGCTTGTCGAGCTGCAGCCAAGCCTCACACATGTACCACCGCAGACCTTCGAGGCACAACTTCATATGCTCGGCCAAATCCTTACTCAGGACGCCTATCTCCAAAGCCTTGTTGACCACCATAGCATAAAAGACAGCCTGGATCACTTTGGGAATGGGAAAGTTTCGGGCAGCTTCCTCAGCCATGGTGAGGTCAAAGTATGGGCAGGGTTCGTGGTAATTCTCGGGAAGTGACCAAGGAGGGTGCGAGGCCCCCCCCCCTCAAGTGCCACTTGAAAGTCTCCCTGTCATAGTCGGCCACCTGCTCAGTACTAAGGAAGTCAGGAAACACCATGATGTGGAAAATCTCTCTCTAGAAAACTCGTTTTTCTCTCTACCAAAGGATTTGGAAGCATAATCAAGTGACCTTCCACGACGGGTCCAGCCCCATCTTTATAGAATGGAGCAGGAAAGCAAAGGACAACACACCCCCCAGGGGGTTACAGAACCGAAACGCCACTCAGCCCCTACCACGTGGCACCTAAATACCCAAAATCTCCTTCGAGCATCCTTAACCCCATAAAAGGGGATGACGGCCCTTCAGTACAACCTAGGGGCTGACCGCCCCGCCTTTGCACCCCCGCATAGCAAAGGGTCCTATAATGGGGCGCAAAGGCTGCTTGCCATGTCCATGGCCTCAGAAGCCAAGCCTCCTGGGCAACAGCCCTCTCGCCATATCACACCCTCAACCTTCGAAGGGGGATGAACCGAGGGCGACATCAAAGGACCACCTCTTTATATCATGGCCCATGTGCCAACTTGGAAAAGCATAAGCGCATGCCCAAGGACGAAGCCATGAAGAAAAAGTCAAAATTTTATTATTGAAATCGAGAAGTACAGGGTGCTAAAAAAAAGGGAGATAAGATGAGAAGAAGAGAAAGAGCGTAACAAAGGTTGTAATGGGCCTAAATACTAATCATCGCCATTATCACTAGGAATGGGAGATGCATCGCCGGACCCTGAACCCTCCTCCTGCTCCCTGTCTGTCTCTGGATAGCATGCCCATAGGATGTTGTCCCTATTGCGCCATAACCACTCCTCGAACGTACTCCACTGCAACTCTACGAGGGCTGACTCCAATATATCAATCATCCATCCGCGCAGCATGCCCAAGGATGAAGCCATGAAGAAAAATTCAAAATTTTATTATTGAAATTGAGAAGTACAGGGCGCTAAAAAAAAGGGAGATAAGATGAGAAGAAGAGAAAGAGCGTAACAAAGGTTGCAATGGGCCTAAATACTAATCATCGCCATTATCACTGGGAATGGGAGATGCATCGCCGGACCCTGAACGCTCCTCCTGCTCCCTGTCTGTCTCTGGATAGCATGCCCATAGGATGTTGTCCCTATTGCGCCACAACCACTCCTCGAACGTACTCCACTGCAACTCTACGATGGCTGACTCCAATATATCAGTCATCCATCCACGCAGCATGCCCAGCTTCACGACATCGTTGAGAAGCATCACGCAGAACACAACCTGGGGTACCTCGAGAAGAAGGAAGTCCTAGGCGGCCCCCTCAGTCGTGGCTTCGTCGAAGTCCAGGCACAAATCCTTATAATCATACGGGGAAAGGTAAAGGAGGGAAGGCAATCTCTCTCCGGTCCCATTCGAAGTTTTCGAGGACATAGAGGGCCATCTCTTCCATCTTCAAAGAGTGAGGGAACACCATCATGGAAAATCCTTTATGAAAATGAAACTTGCACCCGGAGGAAGGAATACACCTCCTAGTAACCCTATTTTATACACTGTAAATGGATGATTTCCCAGACCACCGTCCAACCTCAAGAACTAGGTTGCCCCAAAAGTCTACCGAACTAGAGGTAAATGGCCAAGCGTCAATCCAAGATAGAGCTCCCTGACAATCAACAAAACATTTCCCAAGAACAGCCGACCTTGCCACTGATACATTCCACATTTCGCCTGACTACCTGTCCGGCTTAGCGTGCATGCAAAATGTGAGGGGCTAAATGATCCGTAAAATATGATTTCCTGGGTGGGACCCCACATACGCAATCATGGGCTAGGCCCAGCTAAGTACAGCAGGCCGTGACGGGACCCTTGGGACCCTAGCACGGAGCCCAAATGAACATATGATCTGGCAGCCCATTAGATTAAACTCCTTTATGAAATTACTATTTTACCCCTCACTCCAGGAGCTATAAATACCCACCTACCTACCTCGGAGAAAGGATTGAGTCTCTGGCATATTTTTCTCATTCATCATAAATTCTCTCTTTATTGCTTTGTCTTTTACTGGGACCCTCTATTGACTTGATCATTGGAGAGGCGTCCCCCAGACCACAGCTCAAGGGTGTCCTTTTTGCAGGTTCAACGTTCGAGAGAAGACCCTCATATGTTTCGTATGTGTCATCATGTAAGCCCGCTCTCATTCCACGTTAGCCTCAGCAATCCAAGAAATTCCTAAAACAATATCCTATACTGAGAATAATGTGATCCCGAATATTGGAAGCTTATGTTTAAAATTTTCAATTCATTGTATTTTTCCTCTTTTGGGACAAGAATTGGGACCAGGATGCTCATGGTTTCTACATTGATGCTTTTAATCTTGCTTATTTTAAAAAAATCTAACACATATTTTTTGTTAAATAGTCTTACATGATAAGTATACATTTTCATGTCACATAAATTTTAATTATTATTAAAAAGAAAAATTAAGTTAACATTGAACAAAAGTATTGTAACAATAACTACCAAAATTAGGTATTGTATAAATGTAATTTTATATGTCACGTAATTTTTAATGCATAATTCTTATCAAAAAGAAAAATAATATGTAATAAAAACAATTGTATTGCCAAAAAGAATGAAATCTAGCTATGAAATAAGTTAAATTTTACCAAATACCCTTGTCAAAATAAATAATTCCATCAAATGTTTTTCCCATAAATAACTAATGCAATCAGCTAAATTAGATAGCTAATACAATCAGCTAACAACTAATGCTTGATTATCAAATAGACCCAAATGACACCATAGTTGATTAAATGTGATGACAAATAGATCGCCCATGTTGGGAATGCTTCCGAAAATCTCTGCCAAGTAATGCTGTTAAATCCATTTGACCCCTTTTAGTCATTGATGTCAAGAATGATGTTGAAACTATTGGATGGATAAGAGACTTTATATGATTCATTTGTCAAGGGCTCTTATGATTCTGAAGTACTAAAGACTCATTCTAATAATGTACTGGGAACTATGTTCATATTTTATGCAATGTTAAAGGGTCAAGAGACGGTTGGCATCCAGCCTAACTTGTAGTTTTTGCGAAGAAGGGGATGAAACTACTCTACATATTTTGAGAGTTCACTCTTATGCTAAACGCATTTAGAACAAGCTTGGAAGGACCCATGTGGGTCCTTGGTCCTGGTTTCTTCTCATCCAATCTCATAACCTAGATCAAAAACAATATCTGCTAAACTACTACATCATAGGATACGTCAGGGTGGACCACTACTTTTGCAATTATCATGATAGATTTATAAGTGGTGTAATGCCAAAGTTTTCAATGATGATAATTGAATACCCTTAAATCCAATTGAATTCATTTGTGAAAGGTGTTGTGAAGTGTTGAATGCTTCTGCTCATCCTTTTAATTTGGTGATGATGATGTCGTATCCACTATGAAAAATGAAGGCTTTTTGCCCAAGAAATTGCCTCCAAATGACTAGGTCCTCTTATGTGGATGGAGCATCAAAGGGTAATCTAGGTAAGGTGGGGGTGGTGGCTTATTCCATAATCCAACGTGTGATTAGATGCTAAGACTTCATTGTAGTTTCGATATCCATTAGTCAATTCGTACTGAACTTCTTACTTTCTTTCATGGATTGAAGATAGCGAGCAGTCAAGGCTTTGGGAATTTGCTGATAAGATCGATTCACACTTCTTACTAATTCAAACTTGTCGATCCTGCTGGAGAATTATTACTGATTCACACTTCTTACTAATCTTGGGGTGTCAACCTTCGAAAGTTGTATACTGCTTAATCCCCTCGGCCTTGCTTGTCAAAGTTGGTGATGCATGATCTTGTGAAGCCTGCTTGGCCTTGTTTGATTAGAAGTATCCAATGAAATTACTTCTCCAAGCCTAGAACACTTTTTCTGGCTTTAAAACAAAAAATTAATTAGCTCTCTTGAATCTAGCTTTCCGCCCCCAACCCCCAAAAAGGACTAGAGAGATTCTAGGCACCAACCTAAAATGTCATAAACCAAAACCGACAAAATTAGTTAACGACATTTATCAGTTTCAATTTATGAATATTGGGAACTAGAACTGTTGCTTCTAGTTCTAGTTCTATAATATCTACCGTGCCTAACAGAACAACTATAAATTGAAATTTTTATAACCTTTTCGAGGGGTATGTTAATATAATAACATGCTAAGATGAAAAATGATTGTGGTCAACCTACATTTTTTAACAGATATCCTTCAATTTTAGAAAAAGAAATTAAATGAAGAAAAGTCGAAAAAAAGGAAAAAAAGGCAAGGAAAGACCAACAATTTGTAGGAGGAGGTATGTGAGAATATTACTACAAAACTCTAAGGCATGATTGAAGTTGCTTCTTACAAAGGCTTCATTCATCTAGTGTACAACATATCCCCTAAATAAGTCCTTGAGATATAAAGAGGTCTTTCCTATACTAATGTTACACTAACAAGTATAAACACTAGAGATCCTTAAGATTAGATATAAATTTAGATGGATAGGTGTTTGAATAACTCCCTCAACTCATGTCTTCTTGCACACCAATGCATGCAAGAAAGTCATATATTTATGCATTTTTCGAATATAATAATCCAAACTTTAGGAATGAAGGAAACCAATAGTCCAATCTAAAAAAAATAGGCCCAGTGCTCCAAACTTTGAGGATATTTACTTTTAGTAGTACAAACAGTGGTCTTTTTTTTAACGGTAAAAGATGGTCTCATTTCATCCAACTAAAGTTGACAGTTGATTCAAGTACAAAAGGGGCAACAGATAGGGGGCATGAGCTTATCCAAATCTGTTCCGACTCTAAGGGGGTAACATGAGCCATATTGTGGGTCATCGAATTGTCACCTCGCTTCACATGACCACTCAATGAAATCAAACAAACCATAGGAGTCAATAAGGTCCTATAAAATAATGTCAAATACACTAAGAGCAATAATCGTGTTCCTTGATTTGGAGATCATTATGAAGCAATCTAATTCCATCATTATCCTCTTATAAAGACACATCGTGCGTGCTTCAGACCATACAATGCCGCTTGACGCTTAGAAACTTGGGGGTTCCATCAAGCTCTCACCCAGCACACGACCCCAACTAAAATTTCCCTGCACTATTCCTTATCACCACACCCAGACCCACCCACCCTATATCCAGAATGATTATGTTAACATTGATCTTCATCAAGCCTTTAGGCAGAGGGAACCACCAGTCACTTCTCCTCAGTTGCACTTGCTTATGGGCATGAGATTCATCTGAGATAATTTGGCTAACTCCTTAGCATTTATTTAGCACTTGCCCTCAAATTCTTGGGCAAATATTTTTGTTTTCAAATAACTTGTCATTTCTACTAAACACGGTTCATGACTACTTGACAACCTTGCTCATTAAGATCATCGCACCAAGCGCTAATCACCTCTGCAAAAGAGCTTTTCCCTTTTGTAAGATCCTATGTGATTTCTAGCTCATTTGTCTATGCTTCACTTACCTCTTGACAGTAAAACACAGCATGAAAAAATAGTCCCATCCCTATTGTTACATCTCACACAAGTGACCTTCTCCACTAGATGTCTTCTATGGAACTTCTCCCATATCAGCAACGAGTTGTTAGTAGTTCTCCAGAAAATGGACAACCTTTGGAATCACCTTTGAGCTCCAAATCTTCGGCACATCTAATCAAAGCTATTCTCATCGATATAGAGTCTCACTGAAAAGACTCTATCTTTCGTGAAAGCCCATATCTTCATGTCCTCTGGTCTCCTTTCACTCAATGGAATAGCTAAAATAGCCTTTCAGTCTCTTTCATAAAAAATTGAGGTGATCTTCTCTGCATTCCAGCTTGTGACACCATTAAGCATAAGATTAGAGACTTACAGACTTTCAATACCTGGTACAGACTATATAGTTAGAAACTAGCCGCCACCATCTACAATCCAAGGCTTGTTCTAAATTTTGATCCTTATACCATCACCTCCTCATCATATGGGTCCTTCCATAAGCATTGGTTTAGAATAGTAAATGCTCTTCCAAGAGTAGCTGACATTTGTTCCAAGAAAAGCCTTCAAAAACTTGATGTGAAATATTTTTTCTTCAAAACCTTGTCCAAAACTGAGTTTGGCTTATTCATGATTCTTCGGCTTGTTTAGCCAGGAGAGCTTCATTAAAAATGTTGAGCTTTTTGAAACCCAGTCCTCCAAAGGATTTGGGGCGACACAGCTCGTCCCAAGCTTTCTAGTGGATCTTCCGATTACCACCTTGATGATTCCACCAGAACCGTAGAAAAGCAGCATGAATGTCATCCATAAGTGTTTTAAGAAGCTGAAAAAATTGCATAGATAGGTGGGGATGGCTAGGACCACCGCCTTATCAAAATCTCCTTTCCTGACCTAGAGAGTAGTGTCTTTTTTAACTTTCCAATTTCTTCCATATTCTGCCGTTGATGCCACCAAAAATCCTCTTCTTTGATCTCCCATAATTGTGAGTGCCCTTGGATATTTGTCGTGCTCCTCCACTTGCTTCATATTTAGCAGCTCGGCTAATTCATCTCTCCTATCTTGATGGATTCCCTTGCTGAGGGACACCTCAGACGTACCAAGATTCACTCTTTGGCTCAATGCGTCGTCATATTTGTTGAGATTTCAATGGTTTTTGAGTATTTTCATCGATTCTCCATTGATAAGAAGAGATTATTGTTTGCAAAAAGAGATGGGTAATCACTGGCCCATTCCTGCTAGCCTTGGCATGTGGATTTTATTAGCAGCAGAAGCTTTTAGAAGAAGACTTGAAAAATCATTTGGTACTAAAATGAAAAGGTATGGCGAAATCGGGTCACCTTGCCTCAAACCTCTCATAGATGAAATCAGCCCATGTGGAACTTTGTTGACAATAATAGAATAGGTGACACTTGTGACAAGGTTTATAAGCGGTGTACCCAATTTGTTGCAAAACCCTTTGAACCTATCCAAGGAAGTGCCATTCTACTCGATCATAGGCCTTTCTCATGTCAAGTTTCAAGGCCACAATCCCTTCCCTCCCTTGCTTCTCTTCTTCATAGTATGGAACACTTCCAAGGCAATAAGGACATTATCATCAATCGCCCTACTACACTCAAAAGCACTTTAGTTTCAGTGATAAGCCCTAGGAGAATTCTTTAAGTTTTATTTGCCAACATCTTGGAAGCAATTTCATATATCACATGACAAAGAATGATGTGCCTATATTTAGAAATTGTCAAAGGAGTTTTGACCTTAAAGACCAAAGCAATTAGAGTCTTGTTAATAGAAGTTGGGTTGACCTCTTAGAAGAGGATCCTCTTCACAAAGGCAGCAATTTCCTCTCTCACAATGTGCCAATACTACATAAAAAAAATTCATGCAATCCATCTTATTCCCTCAAGAGCCTGATCATTTCCTGAAGGACCATCCAATTAGAATAGTGATTGGAAATAATATAGCATTATGCCCACAATTTTTTTCATCATTAGTCTGCCACATACCATTCTCATCTTGTAGACGGGTGATTGTATTTCTCTATTTCCACTGGGATACCTTGTGATGGAGGTGACTTGTGTTTCAGTCCCCTACTTTAAGTTTGGCAACTCTCGCTCTCATGAACCAAAAGGATTCATTAGTTCTATGGAATTCATCGAGCTATACCTCTAGTTTTACACACTTCCTGAGATACCTTTTCGTGACCTGATCCACTTGTAATCTCCTCATGAGCTTTTCCTTATCCTCAATTAATTTATCAGTCACCCCAAATTTTTGAAAACTCCACCTTGCTAGGGAATTTGGGAACTCTTCCTTCTTTAAGATCGCATTGCCCTCTATCTTCCTTCCACATTAATCATATGGGTCTAGAAACACTCAAATCTTGGATTCCTCCTAAACCTTCTTTTTGGTGAGTAGGCAATGTTTCCAGGAGAATAAGGGCATGTCAGACTTGTATCTCAACATATTTTCCACACTGGACTTTAGGAAACATAGCACACCAATTTGTTGAGGCAATGTATCTTTCCAAGCGCTCCCGTAAATAAGTGTGTGAGTTATCTCTACTCTACCATAAATACCATGGGCCCTCGAATCCTGAATCCCTTAAGTTTCAATAATCCATTACTAATATGAAAGCCTCCATCATGCATTGCTCCCTCAGGGTGTCTCCATTCTTCTCCTCATTAAATAATATTCATAGAAATCACCTCCAAAGAGGATCAAGAGAGAATGGTTACTTATAATCAATCTCATCATATTCTAGGTTTTGTATTTATTTTGATTCTCGGGCCACCATACATGCCCACTAGCCTCTACTATCCACTCTAATAAAGTTATTGCAACCAAACCTGCATTTATGTTTTTCCATCTCCTTACTTGCCAGCATCATCTTGGAGAGAAACATGATATTGGAGCTTAATTTTTTGCTCCAATTTTAGAGCACTTGAACTGTTAGAGGGTTGCCACACCCTTAGTAGTTTCAACAAAGTAGCCTCATGCCACTGGGGGTTACTAGATTTGTCCAATCTCTATCATAACATGGAAAGAGGTGAAACCCCCCATCAAGATTATAGGCCTTATGTTTTTCACCCCCCCCCCAATCTAAGGTGTGAGGTTCCTAGGTCTTATTAGATGCCCTATGTGATAGGGCCATTACTCACACCTGATTCTTCTCCCAATCTAAAATTGTTTTGTGTTGTTGTTCCTATTGGCGAGTCTCATCCATGGCCCCTTCTTACCCCAAATAGCCCTAGCCCCTTTCCTGTATTGCTTAGATTGAATAGCTTGCTATTCTGATCCCAACCCTACATTGTAGTCATCAAGGGAACCTTTATTAAAAAGTGGAGTGTAATAAGCTCTCTGGCTAGAGCTCATGAAAATAAATCCCAAGCCGGACCCTACTGCCTCATTTATCGATGAAACTAGCGATAACACCTGACCATTATTATGTTGTTCTCCATCTCTGTTCAACTCATGCCCTCTTGTTCACGTCTCTACTGGGGGCTCATTTTGACAAGGTTAATCTCTTCCCTGCATCAGCTACATGCCCGTATTCACCATGCATTTTGCTAAGAACAACATTCTAATGTGCTTAAAGCCCTCTTGAGAGTGGTTTTGTCGTTCCTCTTTTAGTTTTGCGAAAAAATCTTCAATGATCTACTGAATTTTCAGGCCCTTAGTTTGCTCCTTTTCCATATTAAGGTTCTCATTGAACAAGGCTCGTCTAACCAAACCTAAAGGTCCCAGCTGAATTGTTGTTTCAAATTTTGTTTTAAATTCTCCATTATCCTGGCCCTGTCCCTTTGTCTATCTTCCTTAGAAGGCTGCCAACCTCTTTTTGTAGGGCTTGCCGTGAGCCAAGGACCAACAGTGGTCATTTTACATTGTATTTTTCAAGTAATTTGATTTGCAAAACTAATCTAGATCTAATTTTCATATATTTGTATTGTTTTAGAGGCAATGTCATTTGAAAATGCCTAAAAAATACAATACAAAATAACCCTATACTAATGAAAATAAGTATCCTCACAGTTTTGGAATAGTGTGGCCTATTTGTCAAAGTCAGATTATTGGTTTCTACCATCCTAAAAACCTTATATTTATAGATGAATTCATGTATCTAAATAAAATAATGTCACCCTTTCTTTAAAGTAAAACTATTTCAAGGAGAATAAGTCCTTTTATTGGTTTAGTAATTAAACCAACTCACATCTTAACTCTTAGGAGGACGACTCTCAATAATAGCTTTTTGCTCCTTGTTGACTTACAAAATTTACAACCCAGCACTTTGTGATAGGCTAATAGCTCACTCATTAAAAGCACACCTGACCATAGTCAGAGTTTTTCTAAACTTCCAAACAAAGTTGTTATTTCATCACAAGATCTCCCACTGGCTCTCACTTCACGTTACTGCTCACACATGAACTTGACAATCTACGTAAGGTCCCTTGTGAGTAGACTTGCCAAAAGTCCTTTACGGGAATGCTAATAACACGTTAAAATTCACACTTGAACTCTAACAACCTACTCAAGGTCCTTATCAATAGACTTACCCAAGGTCTCTTATGGGCATGTTGTCAATACGTGAGGGTTCACATTTGAGATTTGATGATCTCATGAAAGATGATCTCATCAAAGTTCCTTATGAGTAGATTCACGTAAGATATCTTATATGCTCACAACACCCTCATGCTTACAAGAGAATTTTCTTAACATTCATGTCTCACAAGTGTCATAAGAATACAACAAATTGAGTAAAGTACATGTAACGGCCTAACTTTAAGTAATCAATTGCCTTGAACCTCAAAACTGATGAGGTCATGAGCTCTCTAAGCCGAACAAGCAAGTAAATTTTGTCATATACCTATTTTATCTTTCACTTTGAGCGTCACTAGCATAACTCATATGCACATTACAATCTTCAAAGCCACACAGACATAAGCCCAATTACCTAAAAGAACTAAATCTGAATTACTTATCAAAAGTTAGACTAGAGTACTTTTACATATTGAGAGGGTATGTTTATTGACTCAAAAAAAATACTTATTTACCTAAAAATTAAATCGCATTTTCTTTCTAAAAATTCCATAGCAAAAGTTGAGCTTATTTTTAAGGTATAATTGAGCTTTCGACATGACACAACAAACTTCTGATTCCCTAGTAAGCATGAATGATGGATATCCCTCGATCCCCTTTGATTTAAAAGGAATCAAATCAATTAGGTAAGCTAATTATGTTGGTTAAAGGATGAATAATTCATCCAAGTTTTGTTTAAGCATTGAAACTAAAGGGCAAGGGTAGATTCCAGCAACTAACCCGCTTTTGTGTGCTTAATTACTTAAGCATCCTCAAGGTTTAAGCCTAATATTTTTTGATGGATTTGAATTTCAAGAAGTCATCTTTACAGAAAAACAAGTTTCATCCAATTTGGACTTCATTTGCCCATCCAAATTATCAATTAAACTCAAGGTGTCCAAATTGCCCAGCAGGACCAGATTATACACAGTTTTGGTTACTTCATAACTTAAGCTATATAATGGCTTAAGTCTTGAAATTATACATTTTTGGAATCCTCATGATGTCTACTTTGAGGTCCAAGCATTATTTTTTAATCATACCCACAAGAGGATGAGAGATCAAGGACTTTTCCCAAACCGGTCAGATTAAGCTCTAATCTGCGCGGTAAAATATTTAAGCCTAATTACCCTACTTCAACATGTCATAACCTTGATTTATTTGTGGGGGGGTTTATAAACATCCCCAAGTTACCCCTCATGGCCTGAAAACACAATCATACTCACTTTTGATAAGCTTAATCATTGTCCTAAAAACCGGCCAGAATTGCTCTTAAACCCGATTTAGCACAACTTGGTTTATTCTAAGCCTTCAGCCGAATTCTTACCTTGCAAAGCTGATTGACACGCTTATCAAGGCTTGGCACACGCTTCTAGGCTATCTCAAGATAGGGTGGTGCCTTGAAATGTTCAACCAATAAAGAAACAAAGCAGCAAAGTTGGTCTCTTGCACGTGATTGGCTAGCCGTAAAGGGAGAGTTGCTTTTCGGCTATCCAATGGGAATTCAGCAAATCTTCAGCATGTTTAAGCTTTGATTATGCATAAATTATTGTATAAAAAGTATTAGTATTGTTTTACTTCATGTTTAGAATGTATTAGATTAGTTAACCAAGCATGTACTTAGTTTAAGCACAAATCATATTGTATTAGCTCTTAATACCTTTCCTAACTAGTAAGAAAGGTAGAGGTGTATGTGTGCTTGCTTGCTTGCTAGCTTAGGCCTATTTAAGGCATTACATGCCCCTTTGTAATGGAACAACCAGAATTGAATCAAAACCCTTTGAGAGCATTGTTGCTTTCATGTTTAGGCACACCTCAAATACTCAACTTGCTTATCTTAGTTTAGGCCGAACTAAGTGGTGATCAAGTGAAGTCTTAAACGTGATTAAGTGGTGATATCTGTATCTTAATCATTGTTTAAGGGCCCTAAACTTGAGTTTGGTGGTGTTTCTGTATCCATTCTTCAAGTTTAGTTCTATCCAATTTGGTGTTTTATCTCAAGTGTTCAAAGAGAGTTAAGTGAGTTTGCTAGCTTAATTTTGAGTTAGTAAATCTTAACTTTGATTCTTCTTTCCATTCCACACATCCATAATCTTTCTTACATCCATTTCCATCCTTGACCAAGGCTAAAGGTATCCCTTTTGGTTTAGCTTGCAACCTAAACACTAAGCTCATCTCAAACCGTGAAACATCAATAAGCTTGACGAACATGGAAGCAAGTTGGCACGGCCATACCGTGCCTATAGGCACGACCGTGCCTCCCTTGAACGTCCTCTTTTTGTGTTGATTTCACTTGCTAGCTTCATGTACTTGGTAGCTTGCCACTTGGTTCCTTCCATCCCTTGAGACACCCATCAATTCACATCAAATTCTCTTTGTTTTCTCATTTAGAATAACTTGATTCTAAACTCCATTCCTCCCTCGCATGTTTGTTGCCTCACAACCAACATATTATGTGCCCATTTCCCTTGATTGTGTCTTCCCTTGGTTGGTAAGCTTTCGCTCTTGATTTGAGTCCTAGCTTGTGCCCTAGGCGGATACATCAATAAAGCATGACTAGGTATACGCAACGCCAATCAGGGACGTGACCATCCAAAAATAGAAATCCCTAGTAAGCACAAAACACCACTAGACCTACAAATGTCATCAACCTCAAGACTCCACTGGCCCCACAAATGCCTAACAACGATAAAGCTCCACTAGGTCTACCAATACTAGCAAGCATGAAGTTCCACTAACCCTATTGCATATGAGTAGCGCTTCTGTGGCCATAGCTCTAGGGTCACATAAACAGAAGCAATTTGAGTGTAAATCTAAGACCTATCCCATAAAATGGGAAAAACTTAAACTTATCGCTTATATAACAATAGAGTACATTTTCATGGTCCCCATATCTTACATCAAGTTGCAATATCATTAAATTATGTATGACATATAATTACTTTTAGTTCAACGATTCTTAGGCTCCAAGTAGCCATTTGTTTTCATAATCCAAACATATATCACAAAAACCATTCACACACAAGAACATATATATATATATATATATATACACACACACACGCGCGCGCGCGCATGCGCATGCGCGTGTGTGTGTATGTGTGTGTATATGTATATGTATATGTGTGTGTGTGTGTGTGTGTGTGTGTGTGTGTGTGTGTGCGCGTGTGTGCGTGTGTGTGATCATATACTTGGGCCTTTTATGGAGTTAACTAGTACAACAAAATAGGGTAAATATGAAATTAGTATCAATATTTAAGCATTTTAGGCCCTCCAAAACTATTCTTAATAAGAATTTATAATAATCCACAACTATTTTCAACAGAGCAAATTATTAAAAATTCATAACGCATGAGATGCTCATCCAAATTCATGAAAATTTATACAAAACAAATTGTCAAAAATTATAAGAACTTACAATAAAATTTTCAGGAATTTTGGTGAAGCCAATGATTCCAACAAATTCAAATAGTACAAGAAAATAGGGTAAATATGAAATTAGTATCAATTTTTCATCTCGTTTGTTTTTCCTAATTGTTGTCAAGCTATCTCCTTACCAAAATAAATCATACATGATCATGCTGTACTTCATGGTATCCATATGACATAATCACACATCCATAGTTCATATTATGCAACCAAATAATCAATAATCACAAATAAAATTTAATAGAAGTGGGTGATTTCTAAATATTGAATTTAGGTATTTGTATTTCTTCAATTTAATTTAAGACATCATATTCTCAAGTTAATTTCAATTAATGAGCCTAGTTAAATTTTAGGAAGAGAGAAATGAAAGAATTTACTCACCTTAAAAGCCAAAGACTTCACCAACTTTCTTCTTTCCCTTTCCTTCTCTCCCCTTATCCGACCCCTCTTGTATGCCCCCCGTCCTTCTAGGGATAAATGAATGCCAGAAAACCCGGGGGGGGGGGGGGGTGTTCGATTTGTAGAACCCAAGCTTATTAAATCTTGACAAAATAAGGGGTGGTTTGACCATAAGCACAAATTAATGGCCTAATTGACATGGAACACCTAGCGTAACATTTGTCATGTTATCACGGCAACTACTAGTCAAGCAACCAAAGACCATGTATGTGAGTAAGACATGATTCACACGGTATCTTCATTTCTACTCTCCTTTTTGCCCCCACATACTAGTTGTCTTTTTACATAATTAGCACCAACTATAATAGGATTGATGCCACTTAATTGTAACTTAGGTTCAAAATAAAATGTCTAAAAATAAGGACAAATCATATACTTACAATATAACTCTGGGGTATTAGGAACACCACGTAAAAGAAAAGGATTAAATAGCTTGGGGTAGTCCAAAATTTATCTTTTTGCCTTGGTCCTGTATTTACAGGCAATTCAGTTCCATATGACCATTCGAGAAGGATACTACAGATTGGGATTAAGACAAAGTTGTTTTTCACTTTTGAGCCTTGACTTCAGGATCCTTGTTAGGGTCTCAGCTAGTAGATTTTTCAAATGACTGTCTTTCCCTCATTTGGGTCGACATATTTCAAAATTCACATTTGAACTTTTTTTCAAATTTAGAAATGCACAATCAATCGCTTTCTTCTAGTTAGCCGTTATATTCTCTCTATAGAGCAAGCATGGGGGTGCTGGATAATAACAACTTGTCATGTGTCAGAGTAAAACTTGACAACTTTTTAGCGCTATGCGTAACATCTTTTTGTTTATGAATTCAAATCTTCTTTTAGCTGAAAGCGTTTGCTTGATAACCTTACTTTTTCGAATTAATCACATCATCATCCAGCAAAATAAAATTCAATTGAATTGTCTCCATGTAGCTATTCAATATATTTTACAAGCAGCCGCTTGGTGTTCGTGGCTTAATTTTTTCGCCAATTTAGGAAAGAAGTTTTATTTGACTAAAACTACTTTACATAGTTCTAGGCATGGTTGCAGTTATTAGGTTGAATTAGTTTGCAATTATTATGTTGGATTAGTTGTCTAACCTGCAATGGGTGGTATTTATGATCTTAGAGATTCATTACTTTTTGGTAGCATTTTTGGTTATTTTTTTTATCAAATTTAGAAAATAATGCATGCATGGTCATAGTACTTTTCCCTCTTAGACATATATACGCATATCACATACCATAGTTAAAATTGTTGTGAGAGATTTAGGTTCGATTTCATTAATAAATTGATCTTGACACCTTCATTTTTTTTTTTAACACCCCGCTCCCCCCCAATCGGCAAAAAAAGAAAAAAAATCTCTACTTATTTTTGCAAAGTTTGGTAAGTAAGCTGAGATAGGGTTTGAAAAGGGGCTTAGGAATTAAGCTAACTTTGTTTCATAGGAAAGTTGCCTTGGAACAAAATAGAGAGGTTGGACCGCTCATGCAACCAACACAATTTTGTACGAATAGTCACATAATGTTAAGACTTGTGTAAAATATGTGGTTACCTAGAATTAGCAAACTTAGCTTGAGATCGAAATGCAAACTAAATAACTTGAGCTTAATTTGACCAAGACTTTAATAAACTAATCTATTTGGAATAGAAATCTAATTAAGTTGATTCATCTTGAAATGAGACACAACTCAAATTTTGCTCTTAAATTGTTTAAATTTGCAAGACCTGTTTGTTCGACTAAACATGAACTTTCTCAAACTCAAACTAAGGGCTTGTTCTTTTTGTTGGAATTTAGGAAATAGGGATTGAAAAATTGGTAAAATTGGTTAAAATTGACTGAAGTTGATAAAATGAGATTTACTAACGAAAAGTATAGGGCCTAAATACAAGATGAGTTGATACGAATTTAGATTATACCAAAACATCAACCCCACAAATATAATCTCCTAAAATTGATCCTTTTTTTTTTGTTCGAGTGCAAATGAGATCCAGATGTCAATAACTCAATATAGTGAAACTTGAACCCAAATCTTTAATAATAACATCCAAAAACTTTTAATAGTTGGACTAATTGACACGGACAAAAAACTAATCCAACTTCCAATCCAACTAAACGACATTTTTACCATGTCAACACTCAACAGCTTGTGTGCGGGGTTTTCAGATGACTTTTATTCCTCAGCTGATTGCAACAACAGAATCTGTTGAAATCAAATTGCGTATATGAGACAATTGAGTTAACCCGCTGTCCATCCAACCAAATGCTTTTTTTGGGGGGGGGGGGGGGTTTTTTGGGGCACACCCCCCCCACTTTGCCCCCGCCCCCCCCCCCCCCCACCAAAACGGCCCCCCCCCCCCCCCCCCCCCCAAAAAAACTCTGTTTCTCTTTCTTTCTTTCTTTATGAGTTTCGAGGAATCACGGCCTTCACCAGCGCGTCAAATCCGCCACACAGAATCACACACATTTCACCCTATAAATGGCCCTCCTACCCTCAACGTAACCCTAACTCTAAAGTCTGAGCTGCACCATAAACCTCTTCCTCTATTTTCAATTCTCATTTCTCACACTTGCTTTTCCCCACATTCCCAGAAAGACAGGGGAAAGAAAAAAAGAGAAACAAAATAACACGAGAGAGAGAGAGAGGGAGAGAGACCAAATCGTCCTTCAAATCTTCTCACATTTCTCTCTCCTTTCGTCCTTCCGTCTCTCCTCAAACCCTAAAATCTATTCCTTTGTCTTCTTTTCCCCCTCCACCACACAACCCAACCAGATAACGTTGCAATTTGCATCCCAAAACCCTCATCTTTTTCTTCTTCTTCCTCTATAAAAATCCCTTTAAAGCCTGGGAAATTTCATACCCATTTCAGATTTTCCCTTATACTTTTCTGGGTAACCCTTAAATTCGCCTAGTTTTGCCTCCTTTGTGAGGAAACAAAGATTTGTTTGTTTGTTCTAGAGTTTGATTGTTTCTACCTTGCACCCAATTTGATTTCATTGTTTTGAGATTGTTCGTTTCTGTGTTGTATTGGGTCCTGAAAAATGGCCATTCCTTGTGCTCATTTCATAGCATCGGAGAAGGCAGTATTGGAGAATGGTATTTTGATGGGTTCACCAACGTCAATGGCCTCCCCTGTGATTCTCAGCCAAGATGAATTGAAGAAAATTGCAGCTTATAAGGCTGTTGAGTATGTTGAATCAGGCATGGTTATTGGGTTGGGGACAGGGTCTACAGCAAAGCATGCTGTTGACAGAATTGGTGAACTTTTGCGCCAAGGTAAGCTTAAGAACATTGTAGGAATACCTACTTCAAAAAAGACCCATGAACAAGCTGTTTCATGCGGGATTCCATTGTCAGATCTTGCCACATACCCAGTTGTGGATCTTGCCATTGATGGTGCAGATGAGGTTGATCCCTTTTTGAATTTGGTAAAAGGGAGAGGTGGGTCTTTGTTGAGGGAGAAAATGATTGAGAGTGCTTGCAAAAAATTCATTGTCATTGTTGATGAATCTAAGATGGTGAAATATTTGGGTGGAAGTGGTTTGGCTATGCCAGTTGAAGTTATACCCTTTTGTTGGAAATTCTCAGCTGAGAGGTTGAGGAAGTTGTTTGAGTATGCTGGTTGTGTTGCAAAGCTCAGGACTTTTCCTGAAAATGGAGAGCCCTTTGTTACTGACAATGGGAATTACATTGTAGACTTGTATTTTAAGAAGGATATTGGGGATTTGAACGCGGCAAGCGATGCCATTTTGCGGCTTCCTGGGATTGTAGAGCATGGAATGTTCCTTGACATGGCTACTACACTCATTGTTGCTGGGGAGCTTGGTGTTACCATCAAGAATAAGCAGAAGAACTAGTGATTTTTATTGAGTCAGGCTGATTTGAAATTGTCACTTGAGTAGGTTTGTTGGGAACAATTTATGAGTTTCTTAGATATCAAATTTTGCTTGCCCGCTTAACTTTGCTGCTTCTGGCACACAATTCCAATAATCATGAAGGTTAGGGGGTGTCTAGGTTCATAGATAGAGATATCATCTCAATGGGATGTCGTCTTAGGCTGTAACAGATTGTGCTTAACAATGAATAACAGTACTTACACTCTACATTTCTGTGTTGTTTTTGTTTGCTTTGCTTTTGCTTGGTCTTTGTTTAGGGTTTAACAAAACCAGCTTCTTGATTAAAGAGTAAGGATGCAATATCTACACCCCCCCCCCCCCCCCCCAAAAAAAAAAAACCATAGGGTAGATTTTCATGGTACGGATTTGGATGTGATCTTTGGTTGGTACTTGATTTGGCCTTGCAACTAGCAAAATTACAGAGGTTTTTAAATTGACAGCCAATTGGCATTCCTCTTTGCTTTTTTCATCAGATGCCATGTTCTCTTGAGCTTTGCTTCTAACTTTTCGTAGTGGTTAACAATTCTAGCATGATTGTATTTGATTCTTGCTTTTAACTCTGGTTTTCTTTAGTCATAAAACGTTTTTAATTTACAGCTAATCACTCCTTTTTCTCTTGCTTAATACCTTAGGGATAAGTATGAGTCTACGATGAGGAGCTAAGTCATAGAACTCAAGTTGAGTGGCATGCAGCTTTCTTAATTGTCTTTTATCATGGCATGTTTCAGTCAATTGTTTCTTGCAATGGTCTGTTGTGTTAGGATAGATTTCATCTTAATAGAAAGGATTGCTCTAACAAAATTCACACAATGTTGACATTAAATAAGATAATCTAACGCATTGATTTCGTGAGACTGAGGTCTATTTTGTCGAGCCTTTTACACGGCCAAACCAACTCGCCTTACGTCTTACAACTTTTTCATGATCCAAGACTAGTTCTTCAACTCGTTATTCTTCACGGTGTCCGCTGAATTTGCCTTTGGTATCTGGTGCTTTGTTGTGTGGCTCTTGCTGTGGAATGATTCCAAAAACACTACTACCATCCAATAAAGATGCCGCCATCATTAGTCGCATTTGGGACACCTGATATGGTAAAGATATTGTTCCTATTGCAGAAGTCTTTGCCATAGCTGGCAATGTCTTTTGGATTCTGTTATCTGGCTTTTGCACTTTTTAGAAACTGGGTGGAGGGTATTGGGTGTAGTAATTTGTGATGTATGATTGTGCACCTTTTCTTCGGGAAATCACAATTTGTCTTCTGATATTCAGCCCCTGCTAATGTTGCAGAAACTCTGAACTCCAGATTGAAATGAAGGAAGCAATACAGATTCATATGAAGCTGAAATCCTCTTGATATAATCTTACTGTCAGAGTCTTAAATTTGCTCTGAAAGTGGCTGCTGTTATCTCTTGTGCAAGCTTCTCTGCCAAGGGTTATTACGATAAACAGAGAGCACCGGACCTGCCAATTTTTTTATCTTCTAAGTTCAAACTTTCTAAATAACCATGAAAGGTGACCTGTTTCTTTCACAATTCACATTTTGCCATTGTTTGAGGCCCAGTTGCTTGCTAAGAAAACTGCTCCATTGTCATGGAACGGATAGAAATACCACTGGAATTCAAACAGAATGAAAGCCATGTCTGATTACATAAATCTAACAGCTCCAGCAGAACAAAGCAAGACTCCGCCATGAGTCTCAGCATAAGCTGAGAACACATGCATGGTTGAATTGACAATCCATCAAGGGGTGTCTCAATCCGCCTGCATGTTGTATTGTTGTGCACCGCATGATCCATCAAGCAAGCTCGTGATCAGGATCATGGTAGGGAGCCACTCGTTGATTCCAATCTCACTTGCCTTTTGTTTTTTATTAATCTTGTAGAAGATCAGCCCCTGTGCTGACTCTGCTACATAAAATTAGTCTCCCCTCCCCCCCCCCCCCAAAAAAAAAAACCAAAAAAAGGAAGCTCCTACTTCATATGTGGGTTTTGGTTTAAAGTAATGTAATCACTATGCAATGAAATCAACTATGTAATGTAATTATCAATGTAATGGAATGGGATAATAATTACATTATAATGTTTGGTTACAAAGTTTTTGCAATTGTAATGGTGCGAATTCATTTACAAACAATACGTTATTTTACACGTGGCATGAAGTACATGCTATTCAATTCGTTTTTATTTTGCCTACTTTAATTATTATAACTTTGTTGATAATTAGCGTCTAATATATTATCATCGTGATTATAAAACTTCCCATGAGAGTTACTTCACTATATTTCCTCGAAATTACATAAATGTAATATTGTTCAAGTTTAGCAAGTAGAGAGAAAAGATGATGATAATGATGGGGGTGTAACAGAGAGAGAGAGAGAGAGAGAGAGAGATGATGTCTAGAACGTATAAAAATACAATTATAATAATACGATCATAGTTTGGATTAAACTTTTATCTAATGTGGAGATGAAAGAGAGGGAGTGTGGGTGGCTTCAAACCTTTAAAAACTTGATAGTGTAGTACTAAGAGATGGAAAGTACAAGAGAGACAATGGAGAGAAGAGAGAAAAAGTCCCTAAATATAATAGCTTATGGTTGAGTATACTTTGATTCAAATGTATGTAATCACAATAGTTTAGGAAAAGCCAAGTAATTGTATTTGCATAGATTGAGGTAAATATAATTACAATGCAATCTTGATTACATCCCTTAATAGTGACCAAACACGGTAATGGAATCATCATTACCATTTTGATTGTGTTACCACTTTAATTAGGCATAACCAAACAAGCCAATAGTGTAGTATCGTTTTGCAACGTTTAACAAGACACACACACAAAAACACTTGCATCCTTTTTTGTTTTTTGTGGTCAAGCAGGTGCAAATCAATTCATTGATAAAACCTCTATGAGTATATAACTGGATAATGGATTATGGGACATCCCTAGACAAATCTGCTCAAAACCTGGAAAAATAAATCTAGCAAGATGATGGACTGCTGCATTCCCATCTCTCCTAATTTGAGTCCAAGACCAAGACATAAACTTACTGTTCAAAAAAAATTATACCATCAAGAACTACATCTATCCCACTTAGACAAGAAGAAAACCTGCTCACTCTTTCAATGAGTTGTTGGCAGTCCAACCAAGCGTGATTCTTTGATGACAGTTGAATCTCGTAGCGAGCTGGACGCCAGAAGAGGCGGCCTTTGCTTCTGCAACTGCAGGAGACCATAAGGATTTGATCTTTCTAACAACAGCCATTAGTACTTCACCTCTATTGTCTCTAACAACAATTCCTGCACCCACCCATCCGTTACTCGCCACATGAGCATCCACATTTTACTCCGCCGCTCTATGTGGTGGCGGGTTCCAAACCTCTATCAAACTGCAGCCAGTTACACCCAGGTCATAGTTGCTTGCTCTTTATAGTCGATCGCTTCCTTGAGTTCTCCAACGACACGTTTGGACCTCTGTTGTAGCACCCTTACTGGTGTAGTCCTGCCACTAAAGACGAGGTCATTACGGCTTGTCCAAGCTAGCCAACCGAGGGTTAGGCATAAGGAGAAAGTCTCATCATCAAGCTTCTCGTGCCAACACTTGATTGTGTCACCTGGGGTTCGACTTCTGACCTGATGCACCAGACCTCCTCTTCAATATCTCTCCACAGATCCTTGGTGGTGACAGTAAAAAATGGTATGCCACGAGGCCTTCATTTGCAGTCTCGCACTTAGAGAAAACAATAGCAGGGGATATGTACAGTAAAAGTTGTTGCTTTCAGAATTTAACATTTCAAGATGTTCACTAATTTGTAGGATGTTTACTTTAAAGACAAAACTCCCAATCAATTGATAGGGGTAAGCACTGCCCTAGACCACTTAGGCCCTATTCGCTAAAATAACGATTTAAATAGCGTATAACAGTTCAGGTAGTGGATAGCGTTTCTAATTTAATTGTTAGCGGATGGCTGCTTAATGTAGTTGAAATAAATGTGTTCGGTAAATTTAGTTGTTGGGTTAGCTGATTAATGTAAATTGCCATAAAAGGATATAGATAATTTCCAAATATAAAATTTCTAAAAGCATATTTTTGGGCTAAAAAAATATGGAACGCTATTTTTGAATGTCAAACGTTAATACTACTAGCTTTTCAAAAATGTTACTTAAAACGCTAAACGCTACTTGAAATGCTAACTAAAGTACTATGTTACTGAGCACTAAAAATTACTTGATGAGTGTATTGACTTAGTCAAAATGTCAAATGCTACCCAAAATATTATTGTCGAACACGTCCTTAAATTAGACTGTTTTACTTCGGTTTTCAACTTTTAGGAACATCTCAACCAATTTTGGCTCAGACTTTTAAAAAGAAGAAAGAAAAGAAAAAAACCGGAGCGAGACCCGAAGCAATTCCCACCTCCAGCCCCAGGTAGCCAGAATTGGAACCTGACAATAGAGTTTCACAATTTGTTGTAATTTATTTGAGGCCCAGCCCAGCCCAGCCCCAGCCCATTAACGATAGTCCAAGAAAGAGGGGTAGTAGTAAACCAGCATGACTGGGATAGAAGAACCACTGGACTTTTATTATTATTATTATTACTGAGAAAGCCCACTCCATAATTAAGGAATAGCCGTTCGAAGCTCAGTTGGTCTCTCTACCCTCTTGTGTGTTAGACATCGTTCATGCTCGACAAAATTAGCCGTTTAGGTAGCGAATAGCAGTTCATGTATCAGCTAGCCATTCAGGTAGCGGATAGTGGTTCTAATTTAGCTATTAGCGAATAGTTGTTCAAATGAGTCTCAGTAAATTTACCTGTTGGATTCGCTAATTAATATAAATTAACATAAAATGATATAAATAATTTTCAAATAAAATTTGCGAAGCATATTTTTTGGCCAAGAAATATAAATTGCTACTTTTAAATGGCAAACACTAATATTATCAGCTTTTCAATAAATGTTACTTGAATGGCTAAACGTTAGTTGAAATGCTAATCCAAACACTAGGTTAGCAAACACCAAAAATTGACTGATTAGTATATTGACTTGGTCAAAATACTAAATGCTACTTAAAGCGCAATTATTGAACATGATCATCTACTTTCAAAGGAGTCATAGGCTATTATTAAGCACTAGCCCATTTAGAATAAGCCTTACTTAACAGGCCACCTTTGCTTTACTTCCAATTTCCAAGGTTTCCACACGCTAAGAACCACTAAGCTAGAGTTCTTTTGGCAAGTAGAAACTCCAAAGTAGACCTAATCAATAGGTCGGGTCCTGTCCGACCCTTAAAAAATGAGGGTTAGGTCGGCTTTTTATGTCTCCAACCCGTCGTGACCCTTAAATTGAGAGTACCCAACTATGATGAGAGTCGGGTTCGCATAGAGGTTATGAACCCTTAACTTGATCCGCTGACCTTCAGTTTTTAACAAAAATCAAATTTAAAACTCGAAACAAAATACTTTGAGTTTCATTTGTTCGAAACTTTTTTACTTGCTACTTTATCGCCCCGTCTTAGCGTTCCCCCTTTCATTCACCTTTTCAAATCTCATTGACTCTTAACCTTCTGACACTCCCTCTCTGATGTTTGGAGAAGTCGTTTTAGTGAACTAATTGTTTTAGTCACTAAATTACGCATTAGAATATTTGTAATTCCGATACATTTCATTGGAACATTATATTATCCCTTGCCCTTTTGTCTAGTAGGAGGATATTTAGTGTCGAACTTTATAATAAAAATGAAACATAGTGAAAAATCTCACTTTCCACATAAAAAAGCTTTTAGGGTTGGATCTGACTCGATAACCCGAGGGTCCCTATAGGATCAGGGTCAAGGCCAAGAGTATGCCGACTCGCATGAAGGTTTGCGAGTCAAGTAAAGTTATGGTCAAGGGTATGCCGACTCGACCCAACCCTCAACCCGCCCAAACCCTGAATTTGATCAGGTCTCCTCCTGAGGCCCTGACCCCTCCCCCATCTTCAGCCTGAAAGTTTGTTTTTAGATATTTTAACAAAGAAGAACATGCATACTGTATTGGCATATTTTTCTTTCTTTTTTGGTAAGAAATGTATATGTATTTCAGTACCTTACATCTGCTAATTCAGATGTACAAATTCGAATGGAAGAGCAGAAAGCTTAAGCCATCAGCGCAAAAACGTCAAGATTGAGTTTTTAAGTTTTAACCATCTCCTTCTTCCAAATTCTTACTCAAAATTCAAGGCTACTCAAAATAAAACATGTACATTCGTCAGATACTTCCTTTACTGCATGTGCGACTTGGGGCCTGTTCTATTTCGCATTTTAGATAGATAGATAGATGCAAGAAAATGTAAGAAGCTGTAAGAAGTTGTAAGTAGCTATAAGAAGATGTAAGGAGTTATAATGAGATGTAAGGAGCTGTAAGGAGATGTAAGAAACTGTAAGGACCTATAAGGATAGATGTAAGGAGTTGTTGAATTGTTGAAGAATTGTATAGTATAATTTGTTTTATAATGAACGTTTTGGATGAAAAATAATAATATTAAAATAATATACTTATTGAAAATAAACAATTAATTAAGTTAATTACACAACAATAAAATATATTAATCCCCATAAATTTGGGGAATACAATTTCGTTCACTTGAGGTGATTTTTTATATGAACGTTAGTTTGATTGAATAAGCAAAGTATAACAAATAAATAAATAAATAAATTTTTTTGATAAAATTGAATACAACTCTTCAAATAAATTCCTATTTTAAGTAAATAATTTTAAATATAAATAAATATATGGTCATCTATACTAATATATATTTCATTTCGAAACTCAAATATAATTTACGTTGTTATATTATGTTTTTATGTTTATGTAAATGTTGTGTTCATAAGATATTTATAAGTTTTGTATATTGATAGTATCATTAAAAAAATATATATTTCTGTAACTAAAATAAATTAATGTTATAGAACATCTATGATATGCAAGGAGATGTATGCAGATGTAAGGAGATGTAAAGAGATGTAAGAAGATGTAAGGAGATGTAAGAAGATATAAGGAGATATAAGCTCTTAGCTAAATCCTAAAAAACGCGAAATAGAACAGTGCCTTGCTTATTTTTCCATTTCCATTACTTTAGAAAAAGAATAAAATCTTTAAACATAATTTTGAATTCAAATTTTAATATGGTTATTAAAGATATATCAATTTAAACCAAATTAAATCAATCTTAAATTCTATCTACAACTATGAAATAAGTTTTTTTCTTTTTTATTAATTAGTGTACCAACAGTGCACGAGAAAACGAAGTTCAACAAGTACAATCACCAACGCAACAGCTGGAAAGAAAAATAACAAATAAAAATGAATGACAATGGTACCTGCTAAAAGCATAACCTATAATACTACAGCCATATGCAAAGGCACCCAATAATCCCTCTTCCCAAAGTCAATCTTAGCTTTCCTCTTTCCAACCTTCAATAAAGAGGCCTTCATCAATTAAACTTTCACCGGGTAAAACAATTTTGGAAACCCCAATTTTGAATCCTGGAAATTGAACTGAAAAGCACAGTAGCATGAATATTCTCCACCGCTGCATCCACCAGTGCAAGAACCTTCTTCAGATGCTTCTACACGTACTCTCTCCATAATTGAAATGCTAAGAGTATGTTCTTTTTGTTGGTAAATTAGAATGGATAAAATGGTGAAATTGGTTGAAGTAAGTTGAGGTAGGTTGAAGTGGGTTGAAGTAGGTTGAGGTGTGTTGAATTTTTTTATGTGATAAATTAAACTTGATTAAAATAGTAAAAGTGAATTGACGTAGGTTGAAGTGAATTGAGATTGATATTTTAAAATTGACCAACGAAAAGAACAGACCCTAAGTGGTTCAAAGTACTAAAATGCACCAAGCCACAAACCCTCTAAAAAACACACACCTCTTACTCTAGTATCCAAGTGCAACCCCCCCCCCCCCCACCCTCAAAAAAAAAGACAAGCACTGTAATACCTTTTCTTTGACAAAAAAGAAAATGATTCAGTGATACTTTAATTGAACATTTCTCAACAATTATCATTCATGTCTTTTTATTTAATCTTTATATAATGTTTTCACAAAATTCTTTTTTTATAAAATGTTTTCACAAAATCTTATTTTATGGGTCTTTTGGAATCAACCTCTCTACAGGTAGGGATATCAGTAGAGGTAAGGATGCCTACATCTAAATCTCCCCAGACCCCACAAAAGCGAGGCCCACATTGAAAGGTGGTGGTGGTGGTGTTGTTGTCTTTTTATTTAATCTACTAATCTAGCAGAAAAAGGCAAAAAAAATAGAAACATTGGATTAGATAGATCATTAGATGAGACAAATTATTTAACATGAATAATTTATTTAGATGATTTCCTCAAGCTACCACATAATCTTTTAATAGAGAAAAAGAGTAGGATCCAAGCTTATGTGAGATCAAAGTGGGGCATTTGAAAGGGAGGAGGAGAGGTTGAAAATAAATGATAATTATAGTTTGTCTAAATTGGGATGGTTACCCAACAAAACCCATATGAGTGCAACTTTTGAGACAAATAATTGATGATAACTAACAAAGCATTGACAAGAATAGGCAAAGCAATGAGATAGGCAACTTAACTTTAATTCTATCACCAACCACACTCATTGGCACAGGTGGAAGGCTGTGGAAAAGGTCAATTGTCAACTGTCATATAAGCTGAGCAAAGATTTGGAATTTAGTGTCTTTCAGACACTTAACCATATCCATCTTTAGTTGAGAAATTGATCACCTACACCACCTCTCTTTGGTCATTATATTCAGGTCCCTTTCAGTGAAAATTCAATCACAATTATCATGTCACCTATTATTGAAGTTCCTTTCTCAATTATAAATTCAATTACCAATTGGTTTATTTTATTTTTGTCTTGTTTTGGATGTATGTTGATTATTATCAATTGACTTTCTATTTGATTTTTCAAATTACTAATGAAAGAAAAGAACCGTCCATCATATAAATGTATTATTATTATTATTATTATTATTATTATTATTATTATTATTATTATTATTATTATTATTATTATTATAGCCCTCGAATATAATGTTAAGGAGGATATCCTTCAAGGTAAAAACTAAAAATAAATTAGATTTATTCCTAATTATTAGGAATCATGAAATTTATTTTTTTAAGAACAACTACCCGTTGTTGTCCGTAAATGGTTATGCTATGGCAACTAGAGTTGGAAAATTTTTACCCGACATGATAACATGATTCGAATTCGGTTTGAAGTAACTGAGAGAAATACGAACCTGACACGAACCGAACCGATTTCGATCCGGAGTTGACACACTTTGACCGTTTAACTTGAAAACATGTTATTTTTTTTAATTTTGAGTAAATCTAAATTATTTTCAAGGTTGATACGAAATTGACCTATTTGTTAAATAGGTCGATCCGAACCGACCCGTTATTCAGCTCTAGTAGCAACCCACCACTAACCCAAAATTAATTTTCCACTTTTCATCAATCAACTATCATAATTATTACACAGGCGTAGAGGGGAAAAAAACTCCCGTCATATTTTTGTTTCCTTCCTCCAACCCTGAAACACCCATTAAAAGTGATGACAAAAAAGGGAGTGCAACACCGGCCATTATATTTTCGATTTTAATATGCTTATTATCTTGAATATTACTGAGTTAGATTATACTTTATAAAGTACAACGTATTATACTCGCATTGATTCGAGTCACTTTTTTTCAAATCTAAAACTATTTTTTTGATCTTTGAGTTCACTCGCTTCCAAAATCTTATATTTTGAATATAAATTGTCTTTTCTTTAAAAATAATTTGCTAGATCTGAACCCTAACGTCAAAGGGAGTACTTGCCACTAATTCAAGTGGCCTTCCTCATCTTATGACATTCTATATCAGGTGTTACGATTCTTTGTTCAATTCTGTATGACATTACCTCTTAGTCTCTAACTCATACATAATTAGATCTAATCAGTCGGTAGTGTAGTATGGGTTTGAGTTTAGTTAGACTTGGTTTAGATTTAAGTTTTAATTAGATCATATTTATACTTATAAGAGTTTAGTTAGACAAAGCAATATTTTTAGTGAGATTATTTTTGACCCCATTGGTGTCTCTAATTTCTATAATGTAAGTTTTTCTTTTTACTTTTTATGGAAATAACATGTAGGCAGGTTATTTGATTTAAAGTTGTACTCTATATGTTAATTTTTTTTTTTCATAATCTTGTACTATGTAAACGTAAATTATTGCATGCAAGTAGGTGGACAAAAGCTATGACCACTGAGGTTTTTTATTCCCTATTATAAGTAATTAGTGTTTTGTTACCGGAGCAAATGTAATTGTTGTAGTGGTAGAGACCTCATTTTTCATCCGAAGGTTGGGGTTTGAATCTCAATGGGTAGAGGACTTTTTTTTTTGGGCCTTTTAGGCTTCTTTTTTTTATAAAATAAAAAACAAAATCATTTAGGCTACTTAATTAAATTATTTATTTGAGCATCATTTACTTTGCTTATATTCTATTCATCTAAGTTTGATGTTCTCTTGCTTGCAAAATTTGTGATAAGATTAATTTGAATGTTTAAATTACATTTAACAGACAAAAAAGAACCATTTATTTTAGTATTTAAGCTTTTATGCATATACTAGCATCATACCATGCGTTGCACAATTTGCGCTATATTTTAGTGATTATTTTTCAAGTAAATTAGTATATTATTAATTAATTTGAATATTTACATGATGAATCGAAATTGATATAAAATAGTGATAAAAACAAAAACAGAAATTAACTCTAACAAAAGGAAATGAACTTTGACAAAAGAGGAATTACATAACTCAAGTTAAATTATACTCTACCTTTATGGCTTTATCACATAAATGGTATTGCAAGATTTTCTTTTGTTTCTCGGTCAAAGCTTATAAGTACTTATTATGGTTTTGTTAGCATGAAGAAGTTTATTAAGCTATATTAGTGTCCATCAGTTAAAGAAATTCTTTTTTTTTCTTTTTTTTCTTGGATTAACTTGATATTTAACCACAGTAGCATATATGAAACATATTGAATTGTTTTTTAACTAAGAGATGGTACGAAATTCACAACTTATATATGATGTACAAAAGTATATGTTTTAGGAGTAGTAGTAGGCATAATAATATTACATCAGAAAATGAATATAAAGTATTGCTCAATGAGTATATACTATCCTCACCACAGTTATGGTGCAGCTTACTAAGAAAATATCATACCTAAAAAATAGGAACATGAATGTATATGTGCTTAGTAAAATTATGTATGTTGTTTGTTGACTCTTTTTTACTATAAATACTTAGTACTGCTCACTCAATCATATTGATCACCAAACGTATTTCATAACTTACTAATTATCTATCATAACTCACTAAATAAATACCATAGTTTACTAAAACAAATTGTATAGATCAATAGAAGATATTTTTTTCAAGTTTTTGATTTACGTCATACCTCACTTATTTTTGTTATGACATAAGAGTGTTTGCATTTTATTTAGTGAGTATACTACAAATATAGTCGAGCTCACTGTATGTATATATCATAGCTCAACAAACACATAGTATAATCAGTGAAATATAAATTTTTGTACGTATTTGCTTACTAATTATATATTTTAGCTCACGAAACTATAATATAAATAGCTCACTAAAAAGTCAAAGTACAACTGATTGAGCAGACTTTAACCAAAGATATATCATAGCATATTAGAAGGTGAATATAAATGATTGCTTATTAAACATATATCACAACTCACCAAAAGTTACTGTATAGCTTATCAAGAATATGAATAAGAATGAAGTTAGAAGGGGCTTGGTTAAAGTAACTCCCATCGAAGATAAGATGAGAGAGACAATACTTAGATGGTTTGACCATGTGAAAAGAAGGAATGTAAGCGCCCCAGTGAGGAGCTATGAGAGAGTTAACCCCCATCGCAAGTAAAAGAGGGAGAGGTCAACCAAAGAAGAGTTTGGATGAGGTGATTAGAGAGGATCTGAAGATTGTAGAATTGACAGAGGACATGGCTCAAGATAGGAGTATATGGCGGGTTAGGAGTAAGATCTTAAATCGCTAATTTTTTTGGCATTATAGTTGCCTTTCGGTTGCAGCAGGGCGGGTTTGGGTGTGAGTTTCGTGTTATCGTGTGGTTTGCAGGTAGCATTCACTTCTGGGAGAGTCATTATCCACTCTCCACTACTAAGGTATGGTTCCTTTCTCTGCTTTATTGTTCCATTGTTTGGTTAGTTTCGACCTCCCTTTTTATTTGCGTAACCATTTATTTTTTTTACAAAAACACTCTTTTACAAAATGTTTTCACAAAATCTTGTTTAGTGGGTCTTGTGGAATTAGCCTCTCTACGGGCAGAGATGCCGGTAGAGGTACGGCTGCCTATATCTGGATCTCCCCAAACCCCGCGAAAACGGGACCCACACTGGGAGGTGTTGTTATTGTTGTGTTGTTTGTTTGCTCATTTTGATTGGGAATGGTAAGTATCGTTCACTGAATAACATTGATAATTGAAAATATTTATAACTCACCAAATATCTATCACAGCTCACTAAATAAATATCATAGCCCATTAAAAGACCAAGTATAATTGACTGAAACTTTTCAAATAACTCATTTTTGTGCATTTAAAATATCTTATATTTTAGTTGACCAAAATATATATCACAATACATTATAAAATAAATAAAAAGTATTTCTCATTAAACATATATCATAACTTACCAAAAATCACAATACAACTCACTAAGAAATCATACATCAAAATATGAACAATAATGTGCATGTGCTTATTAAAATTGTGCATTGTATGTTTGCTCAATATTTTTAAAAATTATGAAAAAACAGTACTACTCACTAAATCATATTGATCACCAAATATATTTCATAACTCAGCAAAAAACTATTACAACTCACTAAATAAATACCATAACTCACTAAAAAATAGTATAGATGAGTAGAATATAGTTTAGTGAGCTTCAAATGTACAATAATATTTTTTTTGTATAACAGCACATTTTAGTGAGCTATATAATATCTTTACTGAGCGAAAATCAAGCATATAAGAAGACACACTAATCTGGCTCTATCTACTCATTAAAAGTATTTATTAGCTCACTAAAAATGTGATGCTCACCAAAATATTTTAGTGGGGTATATACCATTTTCAATGAGTGACATTGGGTGTATAATAACATATTTTCGTGAGTAATAAAATATTTTTAGGAAATCGAAATTCAGTTGTACAACTGCTTCTATAGGACTAATTATGTAATATAACAACTACTATGTAAAACTTCAACACGTAAATGTCAACAAGAAACATTTGCTAATTTATGCTAAGGTTTGTGTTATGAGGATAATTATTTGTTTATCAAGCAATGTCATGTATTTGTATCTGTTCGTTTGATTTAAGCATCATACTTCGTTCAGTGCCTTAGAAACCTGGCATATCATATAAAATCTTTTTTCCCATATGATATCTTGAATAAGATGATCTTAAAAATAACTCTTGTAAGAGTAAACTCTCTATTATTAGAATTGTTTGTAAAGTAAAAACATAGAGGCGGATGCACCAATATGAGACCAATGTCCGTACAATCGTCATTGTATAAAAAATTAAATATTATGTAAAAATATATAAAATATAAAAATTAATCCGCATACATAAAATTTTAGGGAGTAAAAAAGAAACATTAAAATACATAATTTTTAAATCTATAAGATAAGGATGCTCATTCCAATCGATCTTGGTACTAGTGTATTAGTTTCTATGTTTCATGCTGAGCTACATATAATTACATTGTAATTGAATTAACAGTGATTTAGTGAATAGTGATGGTGCCATGAGCAAAAGATGTCAGCCTAGATTGTGTTCGATAATAATATTTTGGGTAGTATTTAGCTTTTTGATTAAATTAATATACTATTTAATTAATTTTTAATATTTGGTAATGTAATGTTTGAATTAGTATTTCAAATAATGTTCAGCATTTCAAGCCTCGTTTCTAAAAAATCTAATATTATTAGCTTTTGATATTTAAAAGTAATGTTTTTTATTTTTTGAACAAAATACCCTTAGAAAATTATTTTATATCAATTTACATTAATCAACTTATCCAACAGCTAAACTTATTAAATATATTTGCTTCAATCACTCATTTGATCAATTACTGTAACAGTTAAATTAGAGATATTATTTACTACCTAAATAATTATTATTTATTTAAACTATTATTCATTATCTAAATATCTAATTTTAGGAAATATGTTCAAGTCTATGCGTCAACGTCGACTAAAAACAAGAGCTTTGGGGGTTGCAAGGGGTTGGCCGCGGGATACCTAATAGCGCCTACCTCGCTTAGTCCTTTGGCCAAATCAGTGACACGTGTTCCAACTCAAACTTTGTCTTTTGAGATAATTAAAGATAAGCATGTAATATTTGATGGCCCTTTCAATGAGGCGCTATCATTCTCCCCACAGAAACAATCGACAGCGTGTTGACAGGGTTTTTGTATTTTACGGAGACATTATTCGAGTAAATAAAACAGATCAACCAATAAATAATGGCGAAATATTTTTGTATATTCAAATTTTAGATTAAAATAGGTGAAGTTTTTCTTAGTTAAAATACTTTGTGTTGATGATGTAAGATTGATTTATAAAAAATATTCAAAAGCGATCTTTAGTAATTTTTTTTTACTCATTGGTAAGTTTTTAAAAAATTAGATATGATCTTTAAATTTTGCAAATAATATTTATGTGTGATGATTGATTCTTAGTTACCATTTAAAAAATACTTTGGATGGTCTAATTTTAGTTAAAGGACTTGTTTTACAATAAGTTGTTAGCTGTTTGTGCTAACTTTTAGCTGTTACTTGTTTACGTTATTTGTTTGTTAAAAAAAAAGTTTGATAAAATTAGCTATTTATGATAAATTATGAACAAAAATTAATTTTTCAAATTTTTTTTTAAAAAAACTCATATAATTAGTTTTTTTAAATTAGTTTTTTAGATCCAAAAAACTCTTCTAAAAAACTTTATTTTTACCAAATATTTAAATTAGCTTTTTGAAATGATCAAACAACTAATTTTGGTCCAAAAAACTCTTCAAAAAATTGTTTGCCAAACACCCTAAAATCAATTAATTCTCTTTTTCTGTTCTTATAATCAATATTTTTTTTCTTATAGTATAAATTTTTAGGCCAAATATGATTTAACCAAGATTTATCAACTATTCCAAATTTTTTTTTGGAGGGGCTCCATTAAGGAAGAATAACAAACTTCAGATTTTGAGTGCCGAACTCAATATTAGCGTCAAGCGATATTTACTTATTTATTCATTCATTTGTTTTGTTTTAAAAAGGATAATACAATAACTGATACAGTTACTGATCAAAAAAATCGGTCTAGGGAGGTAAGAATCGTGGCGGACTGCGGCTCTTCCTTCTCCTGTTTTCGCCGCTAAAATCTCTCTCTCCCCCCCCCCCCCCCCTCTCAGCAAAAAATAATCCAAAATATGACGTGAGATATGAGGAAAGCAGATTCCACATACAGCAACACTCGCATTAAGCAATCAACATTTTTTTAACACAAGTATAAATAACAACCCCCCCCCCCCAAAACAAAATCCCAATTTACACATTTCAATGATGAATACGAATGCGTCTCACTGAGTATTTGCATTTTCTTGCTCACCTTCTCCTTTTCATCACCATTTGAATTTTTGGGTTGCCCATCAAATTCACTCAATCTTCCTGTTCCATTTTCTTCCTTTCACGTTATTCGATCCCCCCTTGTAAGTCTCTGATCTTTCTCTCATGTTGCTTCTTCCTCTTGCTTTGTTTCAATGATTTCGCATATTCCATCTTCTTAATTATCATTTGCCCACTTTTTGTTTCATCGTTGAAAAGTACCCTTTTCAAATTTCCTTCTTTTAGTCCCTCTTTCTGAGACATCTTCCCTGCTCTCCTTTTTCATTTGGGATTCTATTTTGCCAGCTTTAAAGCTGAATCCACTTTTGATCTCTGTTCCTCTCTTTATCATCTTATATATATGATTAATCAACGGATTCTGTGTTTTTAGTGGGTTCTAGGATTCTTCTTCATTGATTGTCGCTGATGAGCAGTTTGACTAGCTGCCCTTGTGCTTGTATTCAATTATACATATGGGGTTTCAAATTTGACTTTCAGGAATTTGCAAGTGGTTGCTGAAGGTGTATCAAGCATAAAAGTGCTGAGTTCATTGAGGTTGTGAAGAAGATGGGTGATCATTTAGCACTGCTAGTGAACAGGTTGCTGACAGAATCCACATTACATGCTGCAATTGAGAGCAGAAATAGAGCAAAACAGGCCAATGAAGGCGAAGAAGTTGCGGTCATGGCGCCAAAGGTGGACGCATCGTCGAAATTAGTAGAGTGCAGGATATGCCAGGATGAGGATTGGGATTCTAACATGGAGACTCCTTGTTTTTGCTCCGGCAGCTTGAAGGTTTGTATTGTGTCCTGGCAATATGCCTGCTTTGATTTGACTTGAATACATGTTCTGTGTTAGTGGGGATTCATCATATGTGCATTGTTTTTTCTATGAACTGGAGTTTTTGTTGAAGTCTTGATTGACATGGTTTACTTGTCATCAGTTGGTTTGACTTGCCATGTATTATGAGCAGACTGAATGGCAGGCAAGCTCCCTGGCTTAGTTTCTATTTTAGATATGATTCAGAAGTGTTTGATACATGTACGTGTCCTAGATTAAAATTAACCTGTTTCATTGGAACATTGCATGTTTTGAATGTCCAACACGGGTTTAAGGTGAAATAAATGGTCTGGGTGATAGGCTTAAGTCTTATCTTTTGTGCTCAGCAATCTCTTGGTAACGTAGTCTCTTTGTAATTTCGTCGCTAAAAATTGTTCACTTCTGAAATCCCCCTCCCCATTCCTCTTCAGGCAGTAGCATCAATCATCATGATACGTCTTGGGTTAATTGCAATGGTGAATCCAGTAATCCTATATATGGTTGTCCATTTTTGAGCTTCATTGACTTTGATTAGTGTAATGCACACTCTATTATGGGTGTCCACTTTAAAATTGAAAGTTGTTCGGCCAAAACATAAGCAATTCGAGGGAACAGTTCCCACATATCCCTCTATTTCTGTAAGGTGTGTCTGACTCTTTGTAATAGTATTATGCAAATTGGCCTGATGATTGAGGTCACTTGACATATTTGCGTCCGTGAATCTGGTATATTGCTATAGATACAAAAAATATTTGTGTTTTTTTCACACCTGTTTATTTATTGATCCTGTGCAATAATTGGTATCAATCATTAAACTCTTACTTCTAAAGGAAGTTGTCTCTGTGTTTCTCTTATACAACCAATTAAGATAACTTATTTGGAATTGGGAAGTACACGAAATTGCTAATATGCATATAGCTTAGTTGATGTAGTTATTAACTGTTTCCTACAGTTATAGTGTTTAACCATTTTTGGTTGATGTTTCCAGTACGCTCATCGTAGATGTGTACAAAGGTGGTGTAATGAGAAGGGCAATACTATTTGTGAAATATGTCACAAGGTTGGTGTTCCTTTTAAGCTTTGCTTTGTCTTATCAATGCTTATGTGGTGCCAACTATGATGGCTAAACTTTTACTGTTTGTGTTTGCCTTGATAAGTTTCTGTTATGTGCAGCCATTCCAACCAGGTTATCAGGCACCTCCACCACTGTTAGGGTATGGGCGAATTCCTGTGAACGTCAGGTACTTCTATGATCTTCGGAGCAAATATGAATGTTTATCAATTTCCTTTTAAAAAGTCATTATTGGGCAATTCTTTGGTCTGAAAAGTCACTCAAATGTGGGCGCCTTGATAATCTAGGGTCCAACAGAAATAGTCTATTTGTATTTTAAGGGTAAGACTACTATATTTGACCACCTGCCCCATCCTCCCGTAGTATGAATTTGGATTTGAATATGAATGTTTGGCCACATATGCTCAATAATATGCATGATTGAGCAATGTTCATGGGGTTTCTTTCAGGAGAAGCTGGCAGATAAGCAGAAGAGAATTAGCTGATGCCCAATTCATGGAAACAATTTCAAGTGACGAAACTGTTCTAAATTCAAGCTTGGTAGAGCCGTCTTCAAGGAGTTTGATATTTCGTTTCATAGTTGCAGTAATTGTATGAACTGCACCCTGCACTTTGTTTTTCATGAGCAACATGGCATGTTTCCCATTATCCTGAAATCTACCCCTGCTAATATCTTTTGCTTTGTGCAGTTCGTTGTCCTTTTGATTCTACGACATACTCTGCCTATCATGATTGGCGGTGGATCAGAGTTCATTATCCCATTATTCCTTGTAAGTATTAACATTGAATGCTACCTGTATTAAGTGGGAAGTGAGGTTGCAGACTTACTCTATGCCTCTATTATTTTCTTTTCAGCTGGCAGCACTACGAATTGCTGGAATTTTACTGCTGGTGTATGTCACTATGATAGCAGTTACTGGTCTGAGACGTCATAGGTACCAAGAGGTATGTACCTCTTGCTTATTGGCATGCCTTCTACTTTTCCTCCCTTTCCTTTTTTCCTGCCCCTGTTTCTTTTTTTTTTTTTTCGGGGGGGTTGACATCTTTTTCTGTGTGTCCTTTCTTCTCTTGCTTCAATTACTTGAGCTTTGAGAAGGAAGAGATCAAAATGAGCATAACAATATCCGAATCTTGAATCGAAGTGCAACCTAATAAGGGTCGTAGTTCTAAATTACGGAGAGGTGACTTTTCTATCGCATCTTAAACTGGATAACATTTTGGTTACCTAGACACGACTTGTTAACAGGATTTTTTTTTTAAAAAAGCAACGGAGAATTGTGTGGGATATTTTGGTACAGTTCACTGTAGTCCTTGTTCATTTGGGGGAAAAAAGGTTGTCACAAAATGACTTCTTTTAACTGTTTGAAAAGCAACATGCTGCACACATACTTGTGCAGAATGAGGGGCCAGAGGACCTGTACACTGAAAGCAGGCTTCTCTTGAAAAAAGACTATACTTGAACCTGCTCTATAATGATCAAATCAAACCTGCCACAAGATGCCACCATTGGCGTTGCATCCTTTTGTTGATTAGTAATTTAGTATGACTGTCCTCATGCTATCGTATCTGGATATCCGTATTTATTGGTTCTACATGTTGCATCATATTGCAGGAAAATTCTATTGCATCCACTTCATCTGATGAAGAGACTGAGCAGCAAAATGTACGGCAGCATTCTCATGTCATTCAAATTTCTTCATGAATGCTCGTTAGAACCACGCCTTCCTACGTATTGGGGACAAGACCGGTTTCAGTTTCTGTAAATCAAAGTCATATAAATACAAAACAAAGTATATATGTAAGGTGATGCTCCCACCCGGCGGGTTGAGGAGATGGCTTTCGGGGATTTTCTTGTGTTTTCCTTTCTCGTTCCTGAAATGCTTTTCTTTGGTGACAGAAATAGTAGGAAGGAAAAAAAAGTATGCTTGAGGTTCCACTTAATTGTTACGTCTGTAGCTTCAGTTGTGCCCTTTTGTCTGTGCACATCCTGGAGCTCTTTCGCTGTATAAGCGTCCACCTTGTAAACATTGAAATGTAAATATTTGCCCGCTTGCCGTGGTTCTGATATGTTCCTGCTATCGGTTCTAAAAGTCTGGTGCATTCACCATATTTAAGAGTAGAATATAATATATAAGTAACGAGGAAACCTAGAGTAATGAGGTCCTGATGTCACCTTTGGCTTCACTGAGAGAGGCAATCAGCATGACAGTATCCAATTCCTGATGTTTTAACCCATTCGAAGTGCTCCGATAAAAAGTTCACTAATTTGATACTAATACGATGTGGCATAATTAAATGGACGTTCTTACTATGAGAACGAGGGGGTTTTGACAATAAAAAATAAAATAAACCAATGCGAATTAATGGGTGCATTTTCAGTTTGGTTTTTTGATGGTGTAAAATGTAACTTTTCTATGGGACTGTAGAACCTGATACTTTAGCGGTGATAGAAGATTTTGACTCTCATAAATCTATACTATATATAAAAGCAATGTTGTGATGATGTAGAATTTTCTTACATTCTCATTAATTAGAGATTTCGAACCCTTGGATTCATTCTCTCTCCTCATCACAACCATCTGATTTTTGAAATAATTAATTTATAATTTTCAAATTTCTCACATAGTAGTAAAGAAAAAAATCATTAATAAGGAAATGATAGTAAGAAAGTATAATCTTATGAACTATAATTCCATAATTATCGAAATGAGGATTATGGAGTATTTTTTTTAAAAGGAATGATTATGTAGTAAATAGTAATTATGAAAATTATAAAAAAATATTCTTCTTAAACCTTTTGAATTTATTTTGTCTCCTTATCACCACTAGATTGTAGAAAAAGATTAATATCGGGAAGTATAATATTAGGAAGTATAATTTCGCAATGGTAGAAAAGAAAATCATTAACAACTAAGGAAATGATCCTAGGAAAACATAATCTCGGGAAGTATAATTCTAAAATGGTTGAAATAAAGGTTATGTAATGGCTATACCTTTAGTATTATTTTAAACAATAAAGTCGAATCCCAACAAAGAATAATCCCATAATTATGGAAATATGAATTATGAAGTAGTTAGTAACAAATAACTATGAAAATTATAGATAAAAAAGATATCATTCTTGAACCTTCAATATTAGTGTAAATAGTCAAGTAGTTCTTATTCATAGTTAAAATTATACATTAGAATACGTTTTATAGTTGAAATCAATTATGCCGTCTTAGTCATTGCTCATGTGTGTCAAAATGATCTTTTTCACCTCACTTCTAGATATATAATAATTATCATTCCCTTCCTCATATATTTTTATTTGTATTAATTTGTTTATTCGTTAGCAAGTGAACTCCTCTTTTGTAATTAGTAGTGTCAAAATGCTTGATCGTATTTGATTGAAATTTTTGTACTTTTTTGTTGTAATTCTCTCCTATATGTGGCTTAATTTTCTTTTGTTAATATTTATCTTTCACTAATTGACGCCGTCATTGATTTCTTGCTACAATTCGTAATCTCACTTTTCTAGGTGTAGTTTTTCTCAAGCTTGATTAACACTGGCGGTGTTTGGTTTGATTCGTTTATATTCTTAATTATTTCCGTTCGATTTATGACTTAAGTTAAAAAAAATTTGCTTATATTATATTATATTGTATTAGTAACTTAATTGTGTTTAGATTCTTTCATGTGTTATTTATGTTGCTCATTTATGGATTTTTGTTTTTTTATAAGAAAAACTCTAATAATTTGATCATCTTCCTTGGCGTTTCAAATTTTTAATGGAAACAATAGTGCAAACTATTTCACATGTATCTAAATTGTTTGGTGACCTATTTATTTACATCAATTAAAAAATTTTAAATATCTATACTACAAATTATAATATGATTTTCATCATTTACAAAAGTTACTGTTAAGATAGATAAAAGAAATCACAAAATTTGACTTCATTTTTTACATATGTAGATAAGAGTATAGTCATCTATATCTTTAAAAGTTTTACTATTTTGAAAATTGAGTGAGGTGGTCTGGTTGGGGTTTAAAATAATATGAAGGGGGCGTTGGGGGATTTCATTGGGTTATGAACCCTAGTAGTAGAATCAAATTGCATTAATGGATCAACATATGGGATGAGTTTAATATTAAAAAATTGATCATCATTTATGAAGTCTTCAGAATAATTTTAATTAACTTATTCACCATCAAAATATGCCTCCAACATTAACAAATGTAATTTTTCAGTTTTTTCTTTAAAATCATCGCAGACGTTCAATATTATATGCATGTTTGAATCAATGTAATTTTCTATTTTCATTGTTTAGTTAGAAACTATATTCCATGCTTGAATATTTTCATTTTTTAGTTAGAAATTACAATGCATACTTGAATACTATTTCTATATATTTTTTATCATGACATACTTTCAATACTGTAATGGATGCTTGAATCAATGTAACAGTTTTTGTTGTTTAGAAAAATACTGTAATGTATTCTTGAATACTATTTGTAGGTTTTTTTCATAAGCTATGACAAATGTTCAAAATCATTAATCATGTCAAATAGTTAACTTAAGGCACAAATCACAAGGTAAGGTTATAGAAAATTTTAATTTTTTGGGTTTTTTTTTTGAAAATCATGTGTTAATTGAGATTTTGAAGGGTCCTTCTGCTTTCAAGAAATAAAATAACCCTATTTTAAGTTAGCTAATCGAATAAACAAATTTGAAAATACTATTTTTGGGATTTTAAATTATGGGTTAACTAAATAGACAGTCAGAACTCTGTGGGTAATATACTGCAACTAATTATGATCCATGATTTAACTAGAATATCTTAACATGCGCCTTTCTGCTAACTCATTATCATTCTTTCGGAGAGGGGACCGCTTATATAAATTCGTAGGTAGTTTCAAATCAATAGACCAACAACCATATATGATAATTTTTATTGCTTTTCTAAATCCATCCACTATTTTCACAGTCCCCCTTTTCCCAAAAAAATAAAATTTGCTTAATTCAAATCACCTAAAATCACTAAATCTATGGTCCTAAATCTATAACAACTCATTTGTGTTACAACTCATGATTTAAGTGGAACACTAACCTTATGGAGATATATTATCTAAATAAGAATTCGATGATATATTTTCCAACAAAAGGCCACCTAACTTCATGATTTCAAAAGGAGGAGTCTGAACACATCATGGATGACTAATTTTGACGTATTGTAACTACATATTGAGATAGCTTGAATGAAATTGTGACTAGAATAGATCTATTTCCAAAGATAAAAATCCCCTAAAAGAAAAGGATAAAAAGGTATATAATACTAAAAAATTCTAACTATAATAACTAAGCTTATTAAATTTTTATAGTGAAAATTTATTTCTGCTTATAACAACATCATTTACTAAGTAGCTTATTTGTGTCTTCTTTTCTAAATAATAATAGCAACTATGTGTCTTTTGTAAACATCATTTACTAAGTAGCTTACTAGTATAAACTCGTGCTTTGCACGGTGATTTATAAAATAGATAATAAGTTATTTACAAAAGACACATAGTCTTGTATCTCTATAGCACCATGTGAAATAATGAAAGAACTAATCCAATGAGATCTCAACTTATCTAAAAAAAGGTACAGTCTGGAGTCATAAAGCAACGCCTTCTGACCTGTGTAGAACTCTTTCCTATGAATATGTCTGTCACGGAACAATTTTGCTTTCTCCTTGTGCATCCTAGAGTTCTCATAAGCCTCATCTATAACATCTTCCAACTCACTCAACCGTAACCTCCTCTCTGCCCAGTTGCCTTCAAGTCAAGGTTTAAAGTCTTTATAGCCCACATATCCCGATGCTCAAGTTCTATAGGAAGATGACAAGACTTTCCAAAGACAATCCTAAAAGAAGACATGCCTAAAGGTGTCTTAAAAGTCGTCCTGTAAGCCCAGAGAGCATCAATGAGCTTATCTATCCAATCTTTACGGTTTCTACTCATAGTTTTTCTTTTTCAGAATCTATTTGATCTATCTATTAAAAACCTCTACCTGTCCAATAGTTTGGGGATGATAGGTGGTGGCTAAATGGTTAATGATGGAGTACTTTCTCAATAACACATCAAAAGAACCATTGTCAAACTAAGTACCCTAGTCACTAATGATAGCCCTAGCCATGCCATACATGGGGAAAATACTTTCCCTAAGAAAATTGACAACGACTATAGTCTCAGTTATCCTGGTTGGCATAACTTCCACCCACTTGGACAGATGGACATGGTCCCATAAAATCAATCCCCCAAATATTAAAAAACTCAACAATAATTATTGGATTGAGGGACATTATATCTCTCCCATTAATTTTCTAAAACTATTGACGCTTGATCACGGCCGCAAGTGCACGGTGGCGTTGTAGTTGTTCAAGGTCGATCCCACAGAGACTAGGTGAAATTACTGGATTATAATCCCTCAAGAAATGCTAAGCGAATTCAAATTCAAATGGTTTCGAATTAACAACTACAAATAAACTTTTCTAAATCAAATATTGGAAAAACGCCTAGGAATTTTCATAATTATGAAAGGGAATTGAATCGAAATGATAAACATGTACCTTTCTCTAATTTGTTAATTTCGAGGAATTGCAATCTATACAGAAATCTAGTTTATTCTTTCGAAATCAACTAAATTTGCCTAAACTAAGCAAATGTCGCTCTTTCAAGCTAATTTGACTTAATCCAAGTTTAATATTTTTGATTACTTAATGTCTCTCCTAACATACAAATCTCTCTTTTGAGATGAAATTAAGGTATATCTATTCAAGCAGTCCAACAACCAAATGTCATCGTTCGAATGTTCACTCGATTATTTCAATTGTGCAAGCAAACTTTGGCCACAAATCAACTAACAACATATCAAACACTTGATAGAACGAAATCAAACCAATCATGAAGATAAGCACAATTCTTTAGATTAAAACATGATCCAATAAAAATTCTACAAACTTCTAAATCCCTAGACAAAATAAAACTACTCAAACATGATTAAATTAAACATCTAAAACAATAACTCTAAAGAGAAAAGAGAGAAGAGAAAAGAGATGCTCAGCCAAGATCGCGCTTGAACCGTTGTGCAAACCCGAGATGAAATCGTTGTAAAATCCTTACTTCAACTCTATCTCTCTCTCTCTCTCTCTAATCTAAACTAAACTAATCTAAGAGAAGAAAATGGAAATGAGAGAATGATGAATGTTGGATGTGTGTGGAAATGAGAAGAGAATAGCCCTTTTTATAGTGAAAGTCCTAGAAGTCGAAGAGCCATGAGACTTAATGGAATTAAAATTGGTAGGAAGTCGAAAAGCTATGAGAAAACAAAAAGCCTCGCAGGAAAATAAAGACACCACGGACGAACTGTGGTGTCCGCTACCTTGGTGTTCTTAGGCTCTTCCTTCTTTCCACGGGCATGGCAACTCAGGGGCATCCGTGGGGAGTCCAAATACACTCATTTAGGGTCAAAGTAGGGGCAAAAAGGTCTAGAATCCTGTAAAACACAGAAAAGAATCATATCCGAGCGTAAGACGGGAAAAGGAGCATAAATTATAACATAAAGTATATAATTTCCCAAAAAATGCAGCAAAAAAAACCACAAAATAATGTACACTTTAAGCACCTATCAATGCTTAGGTTAGCTCTTGCAATATAAATAGGCATCCTTAAACAAGGTAGGCCAATACAAATCACACTGAAGGACTTTGGTAGCTGTTTTCTTCCTACTAGAATGCCCCCCACAAGCTTGGTCATGATAGAAAGAAATGACACTTCTAATCTCATTATCTTGTATACACCTCCTAAAAATCTAATCAAAATAATATTTCAACAAGTAAGGGTAATTTCAATAGAAAAATTTTACCAGATAAAAGAATTAGCCCTTATCATGCTTACTCCCACCTAGGGGTATCTCACCAATCACAAGATAAGTGACAATGCCAGCACACCATGGTTTAGATTGAACCATAATAGTTGTTCATCAGGGAAACACTCAGAAATGGTCAGCAAGTAGGTTCTCAGAACCCTTTCTATCCCGAATCTCACAATCAAACTCCTACAAGGGCAAAATCTACCTAAGCAATCTAGGTTTTGTATCCTTCTAAGAGAAGAGATGCTTTAGTGCAACATGGTTAGTATGGATAATCATATGAGAGTCAATGAAGTAGGGTCAAAATTTTTCAAAACCAAAAACAACTGCCAAAAACTCCCTTTCAGTTACAGTGTACTTCAGCTGGGCCTCATTTAGGGTATGACTTGTGTAACGTATGACATGAAGTTTCCTATCTACATGTTGTCCTAAGACAACCCCTACAACATAGTCAGAAGCATCACACATTAGCTTAAAGGACTCTCCCCAGATATGAGGGTGTAGGATAGGTGCAAAAATGATGAGGGTTAGAATCCTCAATCCCCTAAGATCATAGACAACAATGAAACTAATCACTTCAAAGTGATGCTTCTTTTGGATTTAATCTCAAACAATCAATAAAATTGTGATTTTTGACCCAAGTTAAGTCCCAAAGGATAGATAAAATGCTTCCCACCAAGTTCCTCTCTTAAAGGCTCATAGGTGCCTAAGAAGAACTTTAAATGAAATGCTAAAAGCTTTCCACCAAATTTCTCTTCTAAAGGCTCCTAGCCACTAAAGAAAAATTGTAAAGGGATGCTTTTACTCGACACGCTTGATTAAAGAGATAAAGATGTAGAGATTTTATTGAGAGAAAATGACCATTTGCCTTTCCATTCATAATTCAACCCAAGCTTAGTTTACATAGAGGTATTAGGGTCTATAAATACCCAAAATGGGGCAGGGGAGATAAGCTATTACAATACTGGGGCAAGTGTACCAATAGGGGGATTACAAATTATCTTAGTGATCAACACTGTCGCAAGCGCACGGGTGTTCGTAGTATAGATAAAGATATCGTTCCTCAGGGACTAAAGTAATATATAGAGCCTAGTCTTGTCAGAATATGCTAAGCAAAACTCAATTTCAAGTGGATTCGATTAACTACTGCAAATAAACTTGTTTAAATCAATAAGAGAAAAACGTCTAAGAATTTTCGCAGTTATGGAAGAGAATTAGATCAAAATGAATAAACATGTGCTATTCTCTAATTGGTTAATGCCTAGGAATTGTAATCTTGTCAAGAAACTTGATCTATTCTTTCGAAATCAATCAAATTTGCCTAAACTAAGTAAACGTCTTTCTTTCAAACTAATTTGAATGAATCAAAGTTCAATATATTTGATTACTTACTGGCCCTCCTAACATATACATCTCTCTTTTGAGTCGAAGTTATGATATGTCTATTCAAGCAGTTGAACAACAAAATGTCGTCGTTCAATTGTTCACTCGATTGTTTTAATTGTGCAAGCAAATTTCGGCCAAAAATCAACTCACAATATGAATAACACTTGATAGAATCAAATCAAACCAATCATGAAAATAAGCACAATTCTTTAAAAATCAAAACATGATCCAATAACAATTTCAAAAACTACTAAATCTCTAGACTGAGAAAACTACTCAGATATGAAGAAGATAAACTAACCAAAAAAAGATCGGCAAAATCTTGAGCGGAAGGGACTCGACTGAGATGGCCTTCACCAAGGGCTTGGAACCGCCTTAGGATCAAAACTCTCACACTCAAAACTCACTTAAAACTACACTAAGAACAAAATTTGAGAGAAAACTCATCTAATCTAAACTACTTGCTTGCTTTGCTTTGGAGTTGAAGTTAGTGCTTTGGAATACTACAGAACGTCTCTATTTATAGAGAATTTCAATTGATCTCAGCCACACAGCCGAGGGAAAACGAGGAGGCAACAGTTACAGGTACACCACGGTCCGTGGGCTCCACTACGGGCTGACCGTGGTCTATGCTGGATCTAGAATTCTGCTCTTTCTTTGCTCTACGGTCGTAGCATACTATGGATGACCGTGGGGGAGGCCAAAACACAGCCATTAAAGGGCAAATGTTGGGTAAAAAGACTAGAAATCCTCCAAAACACATAAAACAACTACACCCAAGCATAAATCGAGAATAGGAGAGTAAATAACATCATTAAGTACAAAATTCTCCTAAAAATGAGGCAAAATATCCCTAAAAAGGATGTACATATAACACACCTATCAAACTCCCCCATGCTTAAACTGTTGCTTGTTCTCAAGCAATGCAAGGATTAAACATATACACAGCCTCCTCATGATAGATATAGATAACATTCAAATGGCAAGGATGATCCAAAGGTAGCCCACAAAGATGCAAAAATGTAGTTAACAAATAGAATAGGGAATGAAATTTCAAAAAATGTTCTATAGACAATAATGCAAAACTTGAACTAATCATCCTCCAATTTGTCAAATACAATCATTCTTGCACATGAAACGAGTAAGACTAGCAAGGTCAGTAGAACTTCACTATAGTTATGTGGCACTTAGCACTCATGTGTTTGACAATGTATATATTTAATGGTTCTCTCAATTCTCATTCCTTTGACACAAGTCTACCATAAACTTGACAAAAATCTCAAATTTGCCACCACTAAAATGCAAATACATTAAACAATCATGAGGACTTTTATAGGGATTTAATGGGGCTTAGGGTAAAGGTCAGAGGGGAACAAATTTTTTTGGAAATGAGGAGCTAAAAGCCATAGACTAAGAGCTTAAACAATTCCGATGTATCATACGACATCCTCCTCGAACCATATCAACTCATCAACAAAATAAGTCCCAAAATGAAAAGAGATAGAGTAGAAAATCACAAAGATCTTACATTCCGACAAGGGCTAATCACTTTCTTTGAAAATTTTCCCTCTTTTTTTTTCTTTTGTTTTTTTGTTTTTTTTATTATTATTTTTTCAAAGAGGAATAACCAAGGGAATTCAATAACGACCTTTAAAATCAAACTCTTCTCTAAATTTTACTCAATAAAACAAAGGATTTATCAAATATTTGCATCCCTGCACCAAATAGCCAAAATTCACTAAAAGGAATAACAATCCACCCTGCTAGCGCCCTATCAAACTTGATGCAAAAGAATGTAACACTCCTGTAGCCTTGGCTGAAGGGTAAGACAAGTATTTGGCCATGGGCTGAAAGTAGGAGGTTCAGATCAAGAAAAATGGTATAAGAGGCTAACAAGGGATACAATACATAACAAGGGTGGCTATTTGGCCGTGGGTTTCAAATAAATCAAAGAAAGAAAAATGCCTCAATCCTATTGCCTAAATGCATATGCGAAATGTGGTCTTGAATGAGAATCAAAGCAAGTTCTGGAGAAATGACGTCAAGAAAGAGTCACACATGAAAGAAAATATGAGAGTAATAATGATAAACAGTCTTTAAATGCTCAAAGTTTCACGGGACATTTACCACAGTCAAAACTAGCTCACTAGCACACATGCCAGAATTTCATGTAAAGAATCATGGGGAAAATCAATTCGCATTCAACATATGGTTAAAACATGGAATTCAGTTCGAAAATTCATTCACAAACTTTTATGCACAATTTGGGCGAATCAAAGGATCAAACTAACTCAAGAAAACTACCAAATCCATAAAAATCATCACCGGAGGATTTTTTTTATTGTTTTAATTTTTTTATGCATGCATGCTCCTACAAACAATGCAAACTAAAATGTAAAAGAAACTTACAAAAGAAAGAAACTAAAATACAATCTAGAAGAAAACTAAATGCACTACTTAAAACAAAACTAAAACAAAACCTACAAAAACTACCATTAAAAATATATACAAAGCCACACAAAAAAAACCAAAAAAACAAACACACCAAACAAAAACAAAAAAAAAAGGCATCAGATGCCAAATATAATAACTAACTCCCCCATGCTTGAATCACACATTGCCCTCAATGTGGGCACATCATAATAAAAAGGGGAGGGGGAGTAGTAGAAATCAGAATCAGAGAGGAGGAGGTGGAGGATGGGGTGGTTGTCCATATGAGATATGCCAATCTTGTCAGGTCTCTAGACATGCCCTATAGTCTTAGAAATATTGGGTCTGAGAAGCAAGCAATCCACGAAGCTCATCGTCGCGCTCTTAGACAAAGCGTTGAAGAACGACACTCTTTGAACCTACAAAGGCTCGGAGGGAAACTTGCTCCTCTTGAATGGACCTAAGGGTGTCTTGAATATCCAAATAGTCGGGTAGAGGCGGTTGAAAGGAAGAACTAGGGTCTGCTTGACTAGCGTGAGGGGCGGGTTGGTGGGGTACGGGTCGAACAACCTCATCACCAGGCACCCTGTAAAGGTTACCTCGGTGAAGCAAAGTAGTACGATCGACATTGGAAAGTGGCAAAAGCTGGTCCCTATGGTAAATCCAACACAAACAACCAACCTCAACTTTGCAAAAGTTCATAATCTCAAAAGCAGCTCAATCAAGCCGGTCCTATCCTCGGGATTGGGCTTAACACCCAAGAATCAAGCAATAGTAGTTATTATTCCACCTATGATTATCCTACCTTTAGTGCTAACATCAGCACTATGTAATTGCCTAGCCAAGAATGAACCAGGATCAAGTTAGACACCATCTAGCATACAGGACAGAAAGTACAACTCAAAAAGTTTCAAGACATTCAGATTATCATCCCGAGCAAACAAAGAACAAGCAAGGATACGCTGAGCTACTCTAATACATGGGTTTGTAATATGGGTGCATTTTGATGAACTGGTACTGTACCTAACACTCCTCGAAATTTCACCCCAAAATACATTTGTGTTGAATTCGTAAGGGACTTGGCGGTGCGATAATTCCATGCTAAGAGGAAATCCAAAAATACTATTGAAGGTACTTAAGTTCAGTGCATACAATTGTCCCTCAACTAAAATGATATATATCCAGCTTGACATTGAGGTCCTCTAGTAACCTCGACATGGAGTGTACTTAAAAATTCTAAGGTTCGGTCCCTGTATGTGTAACACCCCCAACCCTAAAGCCAGGAGTGTTACCATTTTGTTCTTAAATCCTGGGGCAAAACGGACAGAGTTCCCCCTAAAACTTGACCATTCTCCCAAGCTTACAGCCTTACAATAAATCCCCTGCACTGAAAAAAAATAAAAACTAACTCAACGGCCACCCGCCGGAGTTCACAGCTCTACGGGCCACCCGCCCGGAGCACTATAACCAATGCAATTCAATGTTAGCCAAATAAACAGCGAAAAATACAGCCCTGGCAACTTAGATGGTGGCTCATACGGCCATACAGAGCGACTCTAAATGATATGCAACTAAGCACACAAAAACTCCATTTACAAGCACTCACTACAAAACACCTGGCAGTTCACAGCAGCAGTGACTCCCTTTCGGCTTCCTTCAGAAACCTGGAGGCACAATGATAGATGGGATGAGCGATAATTGCACAGTGGATAGCCTCCTCCCCTAAAAGATGCAATAATAACTTACGACCGTTGTTCATTCCTTTTCTTTGAAGAATTCACCTATCGTTCATTCCAAGCACAAGGCAAGAGAAATGGCATTATAGTTACAGAAAGTAAGTAATTGATGGCTGAAAAGTTTGAAAGGTATAACATCCTTTGCAGAATAAGAGCAATAGAATGCATATATTGACCTCTGAACTTTACATGCTTGTTTATTCAATTGACCATGTTTCTCGTGACTCTACTGCATACTAACAGAGTTATGAAACATGTAATGGCAACACTACTGGCAGAGAAATGAAATACTGTGCTTTGTCTCTACCTTCTAGCAGAGAAGTGATATTCTGAATTTTGAATTCTCTGCCAAATAATGAGCCTTGAAACATATAAGTTGAAGTTACGTGCAAACTTCTAGGAAGGTAGTGGGTTGGTTAAGCTATAGATGCAAATAACCTTTAAAAATGCCTTATTCCTCGACCTATTACTAGTCACCTGACTCGCTCGGTTGCTCAATCTGATGGTTTTAGGTTATTTCGTTACCAATGACTTGTTGATGCAAACAGGCGATTGATAAACAATTAGGAGCACTTAGTGATCATGTAATAAAGCATTTATGGACCTTGAGTATAATTTACAATTGACAAACGTCATGTAATCACCATACGCTATGAATAGATTCTTCACATAATCCATGGATACGATACGATGAACTATGCAGTCGATAAACTATATAATGGATACGGTGTACACGATCGATAAACATATAGAGGCAATAGACTTAAAAATGTCGACCGATAAACTATGTAATGTCAATCGATAAACTAATGTCTATTGACTAGACATGAAGCTATTTTAGGTACGGACATTAACAGTTGATTATAACTTAGGCAATAGACGAAACATGAACTATTTTCTACCTAACATGTCTCGAAGTATGGGCCGAAACTCAGACGTACATCCCTATGCAGTAAAACAGACTTGGAGGTTAAATGGTTGGGCGCCCGCATTCAAAATATTTTGTTTTACAAACAGGAGAGAGAGAATGTATAAGTAAAATTGATTTCTCGATTTTTATCTAAAAGTGAACCCCTTGGTCGATGTACATCTTGAAACGATCGTACTTTAGGTGCTCACACCCCCCAGGCCGATCGAGAAGCCTGAGTTGACGCCGCGCGCGGGTGTATTGGTCGGCATAAGCCTTGATAATTGATGAGCATAAGCCCTGACGCCGCGCGCGGGTGTATTGGTTGGCATAAGCCGTGATAATTGATGAGCATAAGCCCTGACGATAATTGGCGGGGTCACTTGTTTTTGTGACAAAACATTGAGAACTTGGTTCATTAAATGCATCTTGTTTTGATTTTTCATTACTGAGAATGCTGTGAGTTTGTGAAGAACATAGAGTTTTTGAAGAACATAGGCAATGTACGTATCGAGATGGCCTCACTTCTGCTCCAATTTAAGGTGGAACTATTTCTACCTAAAATGTCTATCATATAATCTATGAATTCATCGTATGGATCAAGATCTATTGGTAATGGTTTCATGTCTATTATATAATTAGGGGACTTGATATCATCACCCTAAAATGTCTATAGACTTCATGTAACCAAGAACTACGTATCATCGAGATTTCCATGCAATCGATAGTCATTATGTAAACACGAAACATCATCTACTTGTTAAATTCTATATAATCGATAATATAATCATGCATATAATCGATAATATAATCATACATAATCAGTGAGCGTTATATAATTAATAACGATGAACATTATATGGGCGTTATATAATTAAAACGATGAACCTTATATATAATCAATAAAATGCATAATCAAAGACCTTAACAATGAACGTTATATAATCAATGATGTTCATACATCATATATAATTCGATAAATATGCATGATCAATGATCGTTTTATACTTAATCGATATAATCAATGAACGTTACATATTTAATAACGATGAACATTATGTATAATCGATAAAATGCTATGACCTTAACCATGAACATTATATAAGCAATGATTAATAAAATGCCATGAATAAACGTTATATAATCAATAACGATGAACATTATATATAATTCGATAAAATGCATAATTAATGAACGATAAATATGCATAATCAATGAACGATATTTATTTAATAAGAGATGAACATTACATATAATCGATAAAATGCATAACTAATGAATGTTATATAATTAATACTTTTTACAGGAACAGTGAGCCTGTATAATCGATGAGCGTTTTATATTCAATGAACTTAACGTTATGAACCGGCGATGAACATCATATATTCAATGAATTTTATGAACCGAAGCCCTCATATAATCAGTAATTCCTTAGCATTGATAATTTATCCATGTATATATATATTCGATAAACTTATGTATAATTTTCATATAATCGATAACTGTATAAAATCGATAAACTTGACGTATTCAATAAATTTCATATAAATGCCAAATGACATATACTCAGTAAACTATATGTATATAAACGATAAACTTTAGTCATCGATAAACATTAGTTCAATACGACTAACATATATATACATGGGGTATCGTTCAATTTACGCTACAATTTCTTCATATGATAATTGATTCAAATTCAACCTGAACGAACTATAATCATTAACCATTGAATTCAACCTGAACGAACTATAATCAACAATCAATAAGCTTTATCGAAATTAACAATTGAACCATAAATAGGAGGATGAGGAAACCCACCTCGAATCCAAGCTAAAGGACCTGTTTTAGGGTTTGATTCGGATTGATTTGGTGTGGATTATTCCTTTGCTCCGCAATCTGCTAGCCACCGTTCCTCAACCTACCACCGCCGATTGACCACGGAGGACCCGCCGCGTCGCCGGCCAGAACCTCTCCCGCGGTCCCTTTCTCCCTCTCTGGCTCTCTTGCTGTGCGTGTGGGTCTTGCCCGGGCTGCGCGGTGGGGGACGGCCACCGGTGAGCCTCACCTCGCCTCCCCACCGGCCGTCTCTATCTCTCTCTCTCGGGTGTGGCGTCGCTGGGGTTGGGGGTCGAGGAGCCCCCCCTCCTTTCGCCGTTCTTCTCCTCCTTCTCCCCTTCGCGTTTCGGCCTCTCTCTACCCGATTTGGGTGTCGACCGGGCAGGGGAACAGTGGGGCGCGCGTCGCTGGCGACCCCACCAGCGCCTCCTTCCCCCTCTCGCGGCGTATGTGTGTGTGTGTCACGGCAGGGCACGGGCAGGGAGATCGAAACCCCCCTCCCCTGCGCTGCTTCTCCATCCCCTTCCAAAAAGGGGGCTTCGGCCCCTTAAGGTTTTTTTTACCCCATCCTTTTTCGCCCATATCACATATATACATATATATTTTCAGCTATAGTTACTGAATTCAAAATTTTAATGAATTGAACAACGAGGCCTAACTTGATTAATTTGTAATTAATGTAATTAGAAAGAAGATTAGGTTCGGGCCGTTACAGCCTTCCCCCCTTAAAAGAATTTCGTCCCCGAAATTCGATGAGCTATGTGGAACTGCCCACACAGGCGCATACATTCGATACAGTCTGCAACTAAAACAGAATAAAAATAGTGGCATCAATGGTTTTATAAACAAAGGTCGAAGCTTTGCAGTGCGTTGATCACCAATGGTAACTAAGGTTCTATCCCTTTTCGAGGTTATGCACTTGGTATTGATGCATAAACAATGTTGGAAAGGCATGACTTCTCGCCTCAGGTAGCAGTGAGGTGATCCATGTAACATAACAATTCCAGAGTCTGTCAGATTCTCTCTTTTATCTCCTCTCTAGGTATGTCAGGGTTGATATGGCTGGTACACTATGAAGCCCATCATATAAGTAATGTGTCTTGCCCCGACGAGCATGACAATGAGCTGGCTCAAGGGTAACAGTGGTTACATGCTAGGATGCAAAGATGCTTCCCTATGTACGTAACCAGCCAAGTCAAGGCCACATCATTGCTAGCTAGACACAATGACAACCATACCAAAGCACATTTGTACACATAGGCAAATCAAACTGCACCTCATCACGTAGCATTCTTAAGCAGCTATATGCAATGCACGACGTAGGCCGCGGCCTATGGTCACAAGACCTTGCTCTGATACCATCTGTAACACCCCCAACCCTAAAGCCAGGAGTGTTACCATTTTGTTCTTAAATCCTGGGCCAAAACGGACAGAGTTCCCCCTAAAACTTGACAGTTTTCCCAGGCTTACAGCCTTACCATAAATCCCCTGCACTGAAAAACAATAAAAACTAACTCAACGGACACCCGCCGGAGTTCACAGCTCTACGGGCCACCCGCCCGGAGCACTATAACCAATGCAGTTCAATGTTAACCAAATAAACAACGAAAAATACATCCCTGGCAACTTAGATGGTGGCTCATACAGCCATACAGAGCGACTCTAAATGATATGCAACTAAGCACACAAAAACTCCATTTACAAGCACTCACTACAAAACACCGGGCAGTTCACAGCAGCAGTGACTCCCTTTCGGCTTCCTTCAGAAACCTGGAGGCACAATGATAGATGGGATGAGCGATAATTGCACAGTGGATAGCCCCCTCCCCTAAAAGATGTAATAATAACTTACGACCGTTGTTCATTCCTTTTCTTTGAAGAATTCACCTATCGTTCATTCCAAGCACAAGGCAAGAGAAATGGCATTATAGTTACAGAAAGTAAGTAATTGATGGCTGAAAAGTATGAAAGGTATAACATCCTTTGCAGAATAAGAGCAATAGAATGCATATATTGACCTCTGAACTTTACATGCTTGTTTATTCAATTGACCAAGTTTCTCGTGACTCTACTGCATACTAACAGAGTTATGAAACATGTAACGGCAACACTACTGGCAGAGAAATGAAATACTGTGCTTTGTCTCTGCCTTCTAGCAGAGAAGTGAAATTCTGATTTTTGAATTCTCTGCCAAATAATGAGCCTTGAAACATATAAACTTCTAGGAAGGTACTGGGTTGGTTAAGCTATAGATGCAAATAACCTTTAAAAATGCCTTATTCCTCGACCTATTTACTAGTCACCTGACTCACTTGGTTGCTCAATCTGATGGTTTTAGGTTATTTCGTTACCAATGACTTGTCGATGCAAACAGGCGATTGATAAATAATTAGGAGCACTTAGTGATCATGTAATAAAGCATTTATGGACCTTGAGTATAATTTACAATTGACAAACATCATGTAATCACCATACGCTATGAATAGATTCTTCACATAATCCATGGATACGATACGATGAACTATGCAGTCGATAAACTATATAATGGATACGGTGTACACGATCGATAAACATATAGAGGATATAGACTTAAAAATGTCGATCGATAAACTATGTAATGTCAATCGATAAACTAATGTCTATCGACTAGACATGAAGCTATTTTAGGTACGGACATTAACAGTTGGTTACAACTTAGGCAATAGACGAAACATGAACTATTTTCTACCTAACATGTCTAGAAGTATGGGCCGAAACTCAGACGTACATCCCTATGCAGTAAAACAGAATTGGAGGTTAAATGGTTGGGCGCCCGCATTCAAAATATTTTGTTTTGCAAACAGGAGAGAGAGAATGTATAAGTAAAATTGATTTCTCGATTCTTATCTGAAAGTGAACCCCTTGGTCGATGTACATCTTGAAACGATCGTACTTTAGGTGCTCACACCCCCAGGCCGATCGAGAAGCCTGAGTTGATGCCGCGCGCGGGTGTATTGGTCAGCATAAACCTTGATAATTGATGAGCATAAGCCCCGACGCCGCGCGCGGGTGTATTGGTCGGCGTAAGCCTTGATAGTTGATGAGCATAAGCCTTAATAATTGATGAGCATAAGCCCTGACGATAATTGGCGGGGTCACTTGTTTTTGTGACAAAACATTGAGAACTTGGTTCATTAAATGAATCTTGTTTTGATTTTTCATTGCTGAGAATACTGTGAGTTTGTGAAGAACATAGGCAATGTACGTACCGAGATGGCCTCACTTCTGCTCCAATTTAAGGTGGAACTATTTCTACCTAAAATGTCTATCATATAATCTATGAATTCACCTTATGGATCAAGATCTATTGGTAATGGTTTCATGTCTATTATATAATTAGGGGACTTCATCTCATCACCCTAAAATGTCTATAGACTTCATGTAACCAAGAACTACGTATCATCGAGATTTCCATGCAATCGATAATCATTATGTAAACACGAAACATCATCTACTTGTTAAATTCTATATAATCGATAATATAATCATGCATATAATCGATAATATAATCATACATAATCAGTGAGCGTTATATAATTCATAACGATGAACATTATATGGGCGTTATATAATTAAAACGATGAACCTTATATATAATCAATAAAATGCATAACCAATGACCTTAACAATGAACGTTATATAATCAATGATGTTCATACATCATATATAATTCGATAAATATGCATGATCAATGATCGTTTTATACTTAATCGATATAATCAATGAACGTTACATATTTAATAACGATGAACATTATATATAATCGATAAAATGCTACGACCTTAACAATGAACGTTATATAATCAATGATCAATAAAATGCCATGAATAAACGTTATATAATCAATAACGATGAACATTATATATAATTCGATAAAATGCATAATTAATGAACGATAAATATGCATAATCAATGAACGATATTTATTTAATAAGAGATGAACATTACATATAATCGATAAAATGCATAACTAATGAACGTTATATAATTAATACTTTTTATAGGAACAGTGAGCCTGTATAATCGATGAGCGTTTTATATTCAATGAACTTAACATTATGAACTGGCGATGAACATCATATATTCAATGAACTTTATAAACCGAAGCCCTCATATAATCAGTAATTCCTTAACATTGATAATTTATCCATGTATATATATTCGATAAACTTATGTATAATTTTCATATAATCGATAACTGTATATAATCGATAAACTTGATGTATTCAATAAATTTCATATAAATGCCAAATGACATATACTCAATAAACTATATGTATATAAACGATAAACTTTAGTCGTCGATAAATATTAGTTCAACACGACTAACATATATATACATGGGGTATCGTTCAATTTACGCTACAATTTCTTCATATGATAATTGATTCAAATTCAACCTGAACGAACTATAATCAATAACCATTGAATTCAACCTGAACGAACTATAATCAACAATCAATAAGCTTTATCGAAATTAACAATCGAACCATAAGTAGGAGGATGAGGAAACCCACCTCGAATCCAAGCTAAAGGACTTGTTTTAGGGTTTGATTCGGATTGATTTGGTGTGGATTATTCCTTTGCTCGCCAATCTGCTAGCCACCGCTCCTCAACCTACCACCGCCAACGGACCACGGAGGACCCGCCGCGTCGCCGGCCGGAACCTCTCCCGCGGTCCCTTTCTCCCTCTCTGGCTCTCTTGCTGTGCGTGTGGGTCTGGCTCGGATTGCGCGGTGGGGGACGGCCACCGGTGAGCCTCACCTCGCCTCCCCACCGGCCGTCTCTATCTCTCTCTCTCGAGTGTGGCGTCGTCGGGGCTGGGGGTCGAAGAGCCCCCCTCCTTTCGCCGTTCTTCTCCTCCTTCTCCCCTTCGCGTTTCGGCCTCTCTCTACCCGATTTGGGTGTCGACCGGGCAGGGGAACAGTGGGGCGCGCGTCGCCGGTGACCCCACCGGCGCCTCCTTCCCCCTCTCCCGGCGTATGTGTGTGTGTGTCACGGCAGGGCACGGGCAGTGAGATCGAAACCCCCCCTCCCCTACGCTGCTTCTCCATCCCCTTCCAAAAAGGGGGCTTCGGCCCCTTAAGGTTTTTTTTTTCCCCATCCTTTTTCCCCCATATCACATATATACATATATATTTTCGGCTATAGTTACTGAATTCAAAGTTTTAATGAATTGAACAGCGAGGCCTAACTTGATTAATTTGTAATTAATGAAATTAGAAAGAAGATTAGGTTCGGGCCGTTATAGTATGTATGCTCTTTGAGTTCTAAAAATTGGCTTGTACCACCTCTAGCAAATAACCAACGAAAATCATCCAACATTCCCAATCGGGCTAAGAAATCCTCATCATAGTATCTAGTTGCTACTACTACACATTCATTCAAACAGCTATACCTAGCAATATGATCAGGATGAGTCAAACCAAGAGGGTGAAGAATGTTACCTCTAGCACGCGTATTGGTTGACATTCTGGACATTCATTGAGGTTGGGGTGGTGCTTGACTTGATGAACCAACCTCTTTGGTGCTCCTTTGCCTTTTGTTTGGTACCATGGTTACAAAACTTAACCGAAAACAAAACTAAAACCAAAAGTAAGAACTAAAACCTAGAAAATTGAAGAAAATAAGTGAAAATGTGAAGAATTAGAGAGAGAAAAGGATGGGTATGGTGGATGAGTGAGGGTGAGATGAATTTTGAAGAAGAAGAAGAAAAGAGATAAGAATTTGTGGATGAAATGGAGAGATTAAGTAAAAAGAAGGAATTTGGTGTGAAAATGAAGAAAAATGGAGAAGATTTGAGGGAGATTGAAGGTGTTGGTTATGGAGGTGTTAGAGAGAGAGAGAGAACGGAGGAAGAGAGAGAAAGTGTCGAGTGAAGAAGATGAAGTGAGGGGGAGGGGAAACGACACCACAGTTAAAAACCTAGACCGCGACCCGTAGCAGCTCACCAGGGACTGTGGGGCTCACCAGGACGGTCTGTGCTGTCTGCCGCTACTCGTTTTTTTCTTCTTTTTTTTTCCAGAGTTGGCACCCACGGTCGTATTGTCGGTGTTCCTGACCTTAGTACCAACATTTTATTGATATATGTATATATTTTTTTTCTTTTTCTCTTTTTCTGCTTTTTGTTAGTTTTCCCATAACAACTAAAATGAAATTTCAAAAATCAAAACTATAAAGAGGAAAGAGAAAGAAAGCTTGGGTTGCCTCCCAACAAGCACTGTTTTAAGGTTAAGAGTTTGACCCTTATTCACAGTAGGTCGAGCTATGCTTGAGGCGATCCCTTGGAATCTGAGAGTAACGAAATCACGAATGGTCCTTCTTTCTTCACCCGCCATGCTTGAATTCCTTCTTGCTTTTCTCCTTTGTTCTTCGATCCTTTGCTTTTTCCTCCTTAAGCGAAACGTCCTCTCAATTTCAGGATTGGGCTCGTACAAAATCAGAGTTCGCATAAACTAGAAAAAATTCCTGTAAGCACTTTCACCAACACTACCAGCGCAATTAAACCGGAAAAAGAAAAATAACAAGAAAACAAAACAATGCAAAACAATAAAAATGCTTGGTCGTGTTCTTAAGAAAATACTCAATAGTTAGCAATTTAGTCCCTGACAACGACACCAAAAACTTGATCAACACTGCCGCAAGCGAACAGGTGTTCGTAGTATAGATAAATATGTCGTTCCTCAGGGACTAAAGTAATCTATCAAGCTTAGTCTTGTCAAAATATGCTAAGCAAAACTCAATTTCAAGTGGATTCGATTAACTACTGCAAATAAACTTGTTTAAATCAATAAGAGAAAAACTCCAGGAATTTTTGCAGTTATGGAAGAGAATTGGATAAAAATGAATAAACATGTGCTATTCTCTAATTGGTTAATTCCGAGGAATTGTAATCTTGTCAAGAAACTTGATCTATTCTTTCAAAATCAATTAAATTTGCCTAAACTAAACAAATGTTGTTCTTTCAAACTAATTTGACTTAATCCAAATTTAATGTATTCGATTACTTACTAGCCCTCCTAACATATAAATATCTCTTTCGAGACGAACTTATGCTATGTCTATTCAAGCAGTCCAACAACCAAATGTAGTCTTTTAAATGTTCAATCGACTGTTTCAATTGTGCAAACAAATTTTGGCCAAAAATAAACTCACAACATGAATAACACTTGATAGAGAAAAACCAAACCAATCATGAAAATAAGCACAATTCTTTAAAAATCAAAACATGATCCAATAACAATTTCAAAAACTACTAAATCCTTAGACTACGAAAACTACTCAGACATGATAAAAGATAAACTAACCAAAAAAAGATCGGCGAAGTCTTGAGCGTAAGGGACTTGATTGAGATGGCCTTCACCAAGGGCTTGGAACAGCCTCAGGATCGAAACTCTGACACTCAAAACTTATTCAAAACTAAACTAAGAACAAAATTTGAGAGAAAACCAATCTAAACTAAACTACTTGCTTGCTTTGCTTTGGAGTTGAAGTTGAGTGCTTTGGAATACTGCAGAACGTCTCTATTTATAGAGAATTTCAGTTGATCTCAGCCACACAACCGAGGGAAAACAAAGAGGCAACAGTTATAGGTACACCACGGTCTGTGGGCTCCACCATGGGTTGGTCCTGGTCTGTGCTGGATTTGGAATTCTGCTCTTTCTTTGCTATACGGTTGGGGCATAACATGGATGACCGTGGGGGAGGCCAAACACAGCCATTAAAGGGCAAATGTTGGGTAAAAAGACTAGAAATCCTGCAAAGCACATAAAACAACTGCACCCAAGCATAAATCGAGAATAGGAGAGTAAATAACATCATTAGGCACAAAATTCTGCTAAAAACGAGGCAAAATATCCCTAAAAAGGATGTACATATAAAGCACTTATCACTTAGGAAAATAAATGAAATTACTAAGATGATTACAACTAAGGTGAGCTGTCTTTTTCCACTATTCCTCCCCCTCCCTCTAAGAGGCTTCTAGAAGGCTCTACACCTCTAATGGGGGTCTTGCTAGTTGACATATCTTCTTTTGTATGCGTAGAATTATCTCATGTTAATTAATATCAAAGATAACAGCTGCACCTGCCTCAGTTAGGGCTAACTTCGAGATTGCTCCAAAATTAAAATTTGTGCACACTCTATATATTTGGGCCATTTCCCTAATATTGAAAACCAATGCCAAATTTTAGCATATGGGCATAAAATATAAATCTTAGGGATCATAAAACTTGGGCTTTCCTTGTTTAGGCTTCGTTTGGTAGGATTTACACTTGACCCAAATTCAGCAAGTTTACCGAGTAAAAACCAGCTCTGCTGTAATGGAATTTTCACTACTTTAAGGAATTCAAACGCAAACATCTAATTAAAAAAATGTACATATCACAATAGTGGACTCTTTCCTTTCCAACAAGTTAAAGATTGTTAATTTTCGAGCCCATTTGCTATGTGTAACACCAAGACAAAATGGAATTTATGTGCTGGAGTTTAAAGACAAGTGACTTTTGGGATAAATGGGACCATCTTTATGCCTAGCCAAAAGGTCTAGCGAACTCGATATGTATCAAACTCCCTATTAAGAAGGATTTGATCTCAAATTCTTGGGGTTGAAGCTCCATGACGTCAACGTTGCATGCCTTTTACCACTCATGGGTTTGAAAATACCCAAAGTACTATAAACTCCTCTCTTCTTGAATGTGTAGGAGTTATAAAAGATCTTTAGGAGAACATCAAAACAATGCGTAGCCCTTCTAGACCTCATAATCTCATTGAAGATCTCAAGATACTCATCACAAGATAATTCCAACTCATCATACTTTAGAGAGGTGTCACTGGTGGTTTGGTTATTCTCATATGGGTCTTCTTCCAACACCATTTTGATGGGCAATGGGACTTTAGGGATGAGTTTTTTTGGGATCATCCTCAAGCTTTTGGTGAGCTATAAGGGTAAATTTTCACTCCTTTACTTATGTTTGACTTTGCCATTAGTAAGGCAATTCGAGGCTTACACTTACTAGTGGTACACTAATTCCATGTTTTACTCTTGTGGGGCCTCACTTCCCTTCCCTAGTTTAACTTTGTGAGCTTCGAGTGGAGGTAAAGAGCCAATATGAGGCTTCTTCCGTTGTGCTTAAGTGAATAAGTATTAGCATACCTATTATAAATCACATGATTATCACAACCATGGTCTACCAAGCAACAAATGACATGCATCTATAGGAAGGACGTCACATAGTGCCTCACCATAATTTGGACCAATTTAGAAGGAAATAATAGCTTGTCTTGAAGCAGTTACCTCTTCGTTCGGTCCTAACCATTGAAGACAGAATGGAGTAGGATCCTCCTTAGTGGGGGATTTGTAGCTTGTCGATAAGCGTGTTAAAGGCCATGTTGGTGCAACCACCACCATCTATGATTAAGCCACAAACCTTGCCTCCAATAATGCACCTTGAGTTGAAGATTTGTTCCCTTTGGCTATCATCGTAGGTAACCTTTGTGACATGGAGTGACCTTTTGATCAATAATAATTCTCCAACATCGGGGGTCACCAAGGTGAGCCATCATTTTTGTCATCTTTGTCACTTGATTCTTCCTTAATGGCTCAAATCTCTTCTGCCTTCTTGACAGTGAGGGCCTTTTTATTGGGACAATCGGCTCGAAAATGCCCAAAACCATGACACTTAAAACATTTCTTTCATTCTGACCTCTTAGGTGGTTCATTAGCAATTCCCTTGCCCTTGTCAAAAGCTTTGACTTGTGGGGGTGGGGTTTCACTTTCAATATGAGTGGAGGGGATTTTAATAAGGGATGTGTAAAAGGACTTCCTACCCTTAAGTTTCTTCTCAACTTTGATAACTAGGTGCCACACATCATCAAAGGATAATAAGGTTGTAAATCTACCTTGGTAGGAATGGTAGGAGATAACCAACTCTCTTTTGGAGTTGTTTAAACATGATAATGTATTCTTTTACCTTTAGATTCTCTTAGTTGAGAGAGATAATTTTGAGGTAGAGTTCTTATTTATAAGAAGGGAGTAGAAATCTCTTGTTCTTATGCTTTTTGAGCTTAGACTAAGTTTTGATTTTAAATTTGGCTTCTCCAGCCGTACTCTTATTCAAGTGCCTATACCAAACTAAAGCATACCCCTTTATCTTAAGAATGGCCAACTTGAAGGCTTTCTCATCATTATACTCTTTGAGTTCAAAGGTCCTTTTCAGAGCTTGAACCCAATCAAGATAGTTTCCCGGGTTAAGATTGTCATCAAATTTCGAAGCATCAACTTTGAGATTTTAAGGTCATCCCTTCGATGCCTTCTTCTAGGCCTTCCTTCCTCAAACTCAAGGTCTTCATGAGAGGAAGAGTGTTTGATGTCAATAGGGCGAACATAATAGGCTCGTTAGTAAGGGTTTTGTGGTGTAGATTCCCCTACCTCTTAAGTGAGCTTCCTTACTTGCTCTTGAAGCTCAATAAGGACCCTACCTATCTTATAGGTTGCTCAAGAGGAATGCCCCTGGGGTGAGAAACATCTTCCTTACCAGTCATGGTTGGTAGTAAGGTGAAAGGAGGGAAAAAGAGGAAAATAAGCAATGCACACACGTGCTATGATTAGCACTATAGAAATCATAGAAAATGGGGTGGCACGGTTGTACTGTCTAGCATCGGGTCCCTGTGCTAATTTTTTGGCTGTGTGATTTTTGAGCAGGCAATGTGACACGGTTGTGCTATAGAGCACGGGGTGGCTGTGCCAAAGTTCTACCTGGGGAAATTTTTGATAGTCTTTTGTGAAGGCCTTTTGCAGAGTTTTAGGGATGTATTTATGTTAGGGATTGTGTTTGGCCTATAATTAGGGTTCTTTGCAGACTCATGATGGGTGATTAAGGTAGGTAAATGAATGAGAATTTTGAAGAGTCAAAATATGGACTTTTAGGGTGAAAATGAAACAGTAATGAGGTGTTTGAATCATTGAAGATTTTGATTCAGTAACCACCCCAAAAAAGTTATAGCTCTAATACCAACTCGATAAGGGGTGACTTACTCTGATACCAACTTGATAAGGGTTGAAATCCTTAATCTCCCAAGATCATAGATAGTAAAGAAACTAATGATTCCAAATGATGTTTCTTTTGGATTCAATCTCAAACAATCAATAAAATTGCGAGTTTTGACCCAAGGCAAGTCCCAAAGGATAGATAAAATGATTCTTACCAAGTTCCTCTCGTAAAAGCTCATAGCCACCCAAGAAGAACTCTAAGAAAAGGCTCAAAATTTTTGACCAAATTCCTCTTCTAAAGGTTTTTAGCTGCCAAAGAAGAATTCTAAAGGAAAGACTCTATTTACCACTCTTAATTAAAGAGATAAAGATGTTGAGATTTTAGTGAGAGAAAATGACCGTTGGCCTTTTCATTCATAATTTAACTCAAGTTTAGTTTATATAGAGGTATTGGGATCTATAATTACCCAAAATCGGGGATGGGGGATTAGCTGTTACAACAATAAGGCAACTGTACCAATAAGGGGATTATAAATTATCTTAGGAAAATAAATCAAATTACTAAGATAATTATAATCAAGGTGAGTTGTATTTTTTGAAGATTCTTCCTCTTCCTTCTAGGAGGCTTCTAGAAAGCCTTACTCTTCTAATGGGGGGTCCCTCTACTTCTAAAATCTTCGTTGGTATGTGTAGAATCACCCTATGCTAATTAATCTCAAATAGAACAGCTATACTCTTCTTAATTAAGGCCAAATTCCAGATTGCTCCGAAATTTTGTGTACACTCCACGTATTTGGGCATTTGTCTTAATATTTGAAACCAATGCCAAATTTTAGCAGATGGGGCTAAAAGAGACATCTTACGAAATCATTAAAACTTGGGCTTTCCTCTTTTGGGATTCATTTCGTAGGATTTAAGCTTGACCCAAATTCAGCAAGTTTATCAGGTAAAAATTAGCACTGTTGTAACAGAGTTTTCACCACTTTAGGGAATTGAAATGCAAAGATCTACTGAAAATATTTGCATATCCCAATAGTAGAATTTATTACCTTTCTAACAAGTCATAGATCGTTAATTTTTGAGCCTTTTTTTAGGTGAAACACCATTGAAAAGTGGGCTTTATGTGCTGGAATATGGTGACAAGTGACTTCGGGTAGATGGGACCATCTTTATGCCTCAGCAAAAGGTCTAGCGAAGTCGATATGTATCAAGAAGTCAGGACTTCTGTTAGCCAATTAAATGCCTTTAAACACTCCTAAGAGAAGTGAAAAGGCCCGTCTTTGGCTGAAATGTTGGTTAAGGGCTTAGCAATTTTAGTAAAATCTTGAATAAATCATCTATAAAATTCTGCATGCCCTAAGAATGACTTAACATCTTTCGCACAAGTGGAAGGTGGGAGATTAGCAATAAGCTCAATGTTTGCTCTATCAACTTCATTCCCATCATGTGAAATTATATGCCATAAAACAATTCCCTTCTTTACATCAAAATGACATTTTCCCCAGCTTAAAGTCAAAATTTTCTCCTTGCATCTTTGCAAAACTTTAGTCAGATTCGCCAAACATTCATCAAATAAGGAACCAAACATAGAAAAACCATCCATAAATACCTTAATGCATTGCTCAATCATATCAGAAAATATAAAAATTATGCAAGCTAAAAAGGGGCAGGAGCATTAGAAAGACCAAATGACATTCTCCTGAAGGCCAAAGCACCAAAGGGGGCATGTGTTGTCTTGGCCCCAAATGCTATAGAGATTTGGGTGTAGCCATAATGCCCATCCAAAAAGTAGTAATAACTATGTCCAGCTAACCTCTCAAGCATTTGGTCCATAGAAGGCAAAGGAAAGTGGTCTTTTCTATGTGTTCAGTTTCCTATAGTAAATGTAGACACGTCACTCAGACTAGACTCTAGTGGGGACTAGCTCATTCTTGTCATTCCTAATTATGGCAATACTAGTCTTCTTAGGAACAACTTGAACTTGGGCGACCCACTCACTATTAGGAGTCGGGTAGATTATCTAGTGATCAAACCACTTAATAACTTATCTTTTGACGACTTCTTGCAGGTTAGGGTTTAGAGGTCTTTGGTGCTCTGTATAAGGTTTAGCATTCTCCTCAAGATAAATTTTGCGTAGCACAATTGAGGGACTTGTACCTTCTATGTCACCTAAAGTCCACCCTGTGACGTCTTTGTTTTCCCTAAGCACTTTCAACAATTTACCTTCTTGGTCTTCATCCAAGTAAGATGGAATAATCATAGGAAAAGTCTCATTCAGATCTAAAAATACATACTTAAGGGAATCAGGCAAAATGTGGGATCAGGAGCATGTGTAATAAAAGAAGAAGAGTAAGAAGAAGCAAGACAGAGGAACTTAATCTCCGGACAAAGATTATGTTTAAGAAAGCAATCAGCAAATAAGTCCTCTAAAGGATACGCTTCTAGCTAATTAACACTGTCAATCTCATCAAAAATAGTAGATTGTCTTTGCAGATTAAAAATATTCAAATCAACAGTCATGTTTCTAAAAGACAACTTCGTCATATCATTTCTATAATTGATTATAGCATTTGAAGTAGCTAGGAAGGTTTGACCAAGAATGACAAGTATTTGGGTCTCAGGGTCAGCAACAAACTCAGTTTTTAGAACAATGAAATCCACAGGAAATATAATTCACCTACTTTAATCAAGACATCCTCAACTATACTCCTAGGGATTCTAGTAGAACAGTCATCCAACTAAAGAATCATCCTGGGGGGTTTTAACTCTCCCAATCCCAGCTCCTCATACACCAAGTATGGAAGCGAATTGACACTTGCTCTTAAATCCAGTAATGCTCTATAGATGGTCTGATCCCCTATAACTCTGAAAATGGTAGGACAATCAGGGTCTTTATACTTAGCTGGAATTTGGAGCAGGATAATATAGGTCACATTAGAGGCTAAGAAAGCCTTCTTTGGGACATTGGTCATTCTCTTGATGGTGCACAACTCTGTTAAGAACTTGGCATTAAGAGGCATTTGCTGGATATCAACTAGAAGGGGAATGTTGATTTTGATTTGAGAGAATGTCTCTCTAATCTTGTCAACATGGGTTTGGTCTTTTTTCCTATTCGGAAAGGGTGCAATGGGTTTATGAGCCTGCTCAACAATTGAAGGCTAAGTTGTATCATCTCCCCTCTTAGACTCATCTTGCTTAGTCGCCTTAGGATCAACTAAGTTAGTAGGTGGGAAGAGTTAATTAGGGTGCTGTCAGTAGCATCCCTAGAAATAGAATCATTCTTAATGAGCGATAGTAGAGGCAGAGAAGGAGAAAGCTGAATAAGAACATCCACAAGGTCTCCAAAGCTATGATCAATTATACGTCATGATCTAAGTGAAGTTATTGCATAAACCATTTCACATTATCCTGGACTAGTCCCGGCATTGAGGATAAACCTATGTTCATGCTGGGCTTTGTCTAACTCGCAATTGTTCCTTTTTCCCCGGTGGCTGTGACCAGCTGAGACAAATGTTCTGCCATTATCGTCATTACTTTCTCTAGGCTATTCAGTGATCTCTCTAGATTGTTAAATCTTTTATCAAACTCATTATAGCGAAGAGGTGATTTTGTGCAGGCAACAAGGAAAAGGGGAGGTAGCCTAGGCGCTTGGTATGGTTGGATTGAAGTGTTCCAGGAAACATTCCAACCTTTGTGCTAGATCCTCCTAAGTTCTTACATTGACTCTAGGAAAAGTTTGGGTGATTCCGCCACTCTGCATTGTAAGTTGGTGCAAAAGGGTTATTTCTTACTTCTAGTAGGCCATGTTCACTTGCTCCATTCCAGTTGATAACTGGTGAGCATAGTAAGGGTAAGCACTCGAGGTATGTTCAAGAGATTGACAGTAAGAACATGTAATGAAGCACTTTAGAAGACCTAAAGTTGCTGAACAGTTAACCCCTTTAATTGGTTCTCTAAAGTTATAAACCTAGACTCTACATGACTTAAGTCTAACAATGAATGCATACCCCCCTTGACACTGATGATTCTAAAGGTCAGACTATCATCTCTAGTGGTATCCCACTGCATTGTCTTTTCAGCTAATTCTTCTAAGAATTCCCAAGCTGTGGTAGGATTCTTGAATAAGAATCCACATTGACATGTAGACTCTAACAAATTCCTAGTCCATTGGTCCAAATCCTTATCAACCATTTGACGGAAATGCAACTGTCCTAGACCATAGTGGGGACATTGGGCCAATAAGTTCTTAAATTTTTTCATGTACCTTCAAAAAGGTTCCTTGTCAAATTGAACAAACTAATTAATTTCATTCTTTAATTTAACAGTTTTTCCATTAGGAAAATATTTTTGCAAGAAGACCTTAATGAAATCATTCCAATTAGAGATAGAATTAGGAAGCAAACTATGCATCCTTCACTTGGCATTATCTTTTAAGAAAAAGAGGAACAAATCTCAATTTAAACACATAAATTTGTACATTATGAAAATGTATCACATTACACACTTCTTCAAATTCACTAAGAAATAAATAAGCATCTTCAAGTCCAATGAATTTATGAAGCATCTAAATGTAATGTGGTTCCAGTCTAAGGTTCACAATAGCACATAGGACAGGCAAATTAAAACACGAAGGTACAGTTGAACGTGGAGGGTAAAAGATCTCATTCAAAGCTCTTTCATTCCAATCTTATCCAACCATTTTTTCAAGTCCAAGTTCAATTTTAGGTTAAGGTTCGATCCGAGTGAGCCTTTTTCTTTTAGGCTCCTTGAGCCAAACTATGAAGCAACTCGATACCCACAACTGTATATTTGGTCTTTTTTTGACAATGAAGAACATAAATAAATAAATAAATGATCTAAATACAGCCACTCAAATAAAAAAGAAACAAATTACAAAACTAACAAAAGACTCAAATATAAACTAAAATAGTGAAGTAGACAGTCGTCAATTGAATACTTACCATCCCCGGCAACGACGCCAAAAACTTATTGATGTAAAAAGTAAGCCGTAAGTGCACGGTGTTAACTTGTAGTATGACCTGGTAAATACAGGTCGTTAGCATAAAGATGATAGAGTCAATTTATACCACTTTATTACTAACTATTGTTGATTGAAGAAAACTACTAAGACTCATCCACTGACCCCAAGTCAACTAAACACTAATTAAACTAACTTGAATTAATAATCACTAGTAGCTATTAACAAAAACTAATTAAAAATATACAACCTTGCCTAACTTGAGTTTGTCTTTTAGTGCAATAACTAGCATTAAAGCCATTACAAAAACAAAAAAAACCAAAAACAAAAAAGTAAATTGAAGACTCTAGTGCATGCTCTGCATCAAAACAAAAGTGTGAATTGACAATGACAACATGTAAAGTAAAAATAATGATAATATGAAATAAACTAAGAAAATAAAGTCTACATACTAGACCAAAATCTGTAAATGAATTTAACCGAGTAGCCAAAATCTCAATAAAAACACAATCTTCAACTTCAACTCGCACAAAATCTAGGTAAGGCTGATTCTTTGCTAACCACTTTCAACATTTGTGAGACTCGGTCTTCAAGTTCCTTGATGGTGGAATGGCACTAGATGAGGGGTGGAGTTGGTAGGATGATGGTGGTGATGTCACATGAAAAAAGGAGATGAACATGGGACTTCTGAATAACTCAATGAAAAAAAGGAGGGAAAGCATGGGGTTGGGATTCTAGGGTTGACTAAGTCTAAGAAGAGTAAAAGATAACGGGAGAGGTAAAAAAGGAGTAGGGGGGATGGCTTGGCATGTGAGAGCGGGTAGGAGGATTTAGTGGAAGCTTGGCTAACTCAACATCTTGGCCCATAATTCAATATATGCAATCTCTCTTCTTTTTTTTTTTTTTTTTCCTTGGTTCCATCCTTGTCTTCATATATCACAATGTTGCATTTTTGAACCAATTTTGCAAATTTTATTGTTTCCTACAAAACAAAATAAAACATAATATAAAACACTAATAATAATATTTATTTACAAGTAAAAATAAAGTTTAAAGGGTATTAAAATTATCAAACTTTCGAACTCAATAGTAAGACAAGAGTCAGGATGCCAGGAGGGCTTACCAATGACCTTTTCGGTTGTTATGGGGCTCCTTCAGGTTTCTGCTTAAGGTCGTTTCTTTTCACTTTGGTTATGAATAAACTCACGAAAGGATTCAAGGTGAGTTACCATGGTATATGTTATTTACGGATGACATTGTCCTTATTGATAAGATCATAGATGTAGGTAATAATAAGTTAGGGCTATGAAGACATATACTTGAGTCTCGCAATTTTAGATTAAGCATATCAAAAATTGAATACCTATATTTTGGTTTTAGTGGTAGAGAAGAGGAGAGAGAAGAAGTCACCATTGATGGGAGGGTAATATCAATGGTTGAGAAGTTTGAATATCTGGGCTTTGATCATTCAACAAAAAAGGAATATTAACGAGGACATTAACCATCGTATAAAAGTGGGTTGGTAGAAATGGAATAATGCTTTTAGGTGTGCTTTGTGAGAAGACGATGCCTGTAGGATTAAAAGACAAAATTTATTGTAAGGTAGTTAGACCTCCTATATTGTATGGTTCAGAGTATTGGCCAATTAAAAAAACACAAGTTTGAAGGTTGATGGTAGCAGAGATGAGGATGATTAGATGGATGTGTGGCTATACGAGGATAAGATGAAAGAAACTAAACTCAAATGGTTTGGACATGTGAAAAGAAGGAGTGTGGATGCCCTTGTGAGGAGATGCGGGAGGATTAACATTTTTGAAGGTAGAAGAGAAAGGTAACGAGCAAAAACAGCTTGAACGACGTGATTAGACAAGACTTGAAAGTTTTAGGATTGATGAAGGACATGACTCACGATAGGAGACTGTTGCAGGATTAGATTAAGGTCTTGGAGCATAGAGAGATAGTTTCATAGCTGTCCTTTGGGTGCAGTAGAGCAGGATATATCAGTGTGTGTTACTGGATATTGTTTCCCTTTTTCTCATATGTGGTGTTTGTATATAATTAGTACCTTCGTTTGGGAAGAGATAATATTAGCCTAACTCTGTTTGTTAAGGTATAGCATTTTCCTCTACGATGTTGTGCTTATATTTTGCATATTTACCTTTATCTGTTTTATTATTACTTCTTCGTTCATTGGCTGCTAATTATCATTAGTTTCTTCTTTAAAATGTTTCCATGAAATCCTTTTTTGGGTCTTGGAATCAGCCCCTCCGTGGGCAGAGGTGTCTGTAGTAGTAAGGTTGTCAACATCTGGATCTCGCCAAACTCCGCGAAAATGACACCATACTGGGAGGTGGTGTTGTTGTAACATATTTAGTTCAATGGATTAAATAGGTGAACCTATTCACCTATTTGTCATTTACTCATTTATCCCTTTTTTTTACAGTTAAGAACACAAAAAAATTAAAATAAATATAAAAAATGTGAATTATGATGTATGGGATGAGCTTTGGTCAACAATTGTGTAATGTCGTATGTAAATTTAGTTTTAATATTAGTTAATTACATATTACTTAAAAATTTTAATTAGGTCAATGGATAATTAGGTTATTGAACTCGACTTGTTTATCTTAAGTGGGTTAAATATGTCAACCATTTAAAGATTAAATGGGTGTACGTCAGGGTTTTCAACCCGTTTAATCAATAGGCTAGGTTTAGGCTGAGGGATTCTCAACTCGTTTAAGTTCGACGTGAACATGAACCCACCCGATCTGACCTATTTTGTAACTCTACCTATATATATATGTATATGTATATGTATATATATATATATATATATATATATACATACATACATACATAC